>JAIOKQ010000978.1:1200000-2400000 GCA_020654165.1 Oryctes rhinoceros
CAAAAAAAAAAAACGAAGAGTTCAATTCTGTATAAAGTGAGCAGTCACTTCGCATATCCCCGATGCATAGTTGAGGAGATAACCGACGAAAACCGGAACGATGTCGATTTTCCGTCCGATTTTCGGCCGTTTCGGCGACATTTTCGAAAACTTTAAACGCTCGTATCTTCCCAACCGTTTGAGCTAGCGGGCCGAAATTTCAAGGGGAACATAGGCGGTCATAGGGCTATCGATCAGCACCGTTGTATATATATATACACACACCTGCTCTATGTGTAACCATTTTGATTTTAATGAAGTAAATTGTGTTTCACCATCCTTGTAGATAACAATTTTTCTATGATTTATGAATATTGCATAGTAGCTGTACCTGCTCAGAATTTGCAATATTTGCTGTTTTTCTATGTTATTTGCGTGTATCGCTTTAAGTAGTTCAGCCTGTCGATAATGGCCCTTTATCAGGTACTATTACTATGAAAACTGCTGGATCTTAGCTATCTCGTTGGATAATGGTCTAAGTAGCGCACGTTGACGCATAGTAGAAAATTTCAATTTCTTCTAAAGCGATATACAGCAACCTCGCACCAAATTTAATTTAAGTAATAAGTAATATATCTTAAATTAACGTAGTTTTATATATGCCAACTCTGGAAAGTTTTGCTTAAGTAAATTCTCTACGTGCTTGGCTTTAATTTTTTTCGCTCTAATAAATGTTGCTCTTCTTACGAGCGCGAAGAGCAATTATTTCAACGCGTTACGGTCGCGCTTTTACTCGGCAAAAGGCACGCGCGCAATTTACAAACCGTAGGTCCACGTTTTACGTACCTAATCGATCCCTTTTACGTTTCGCAATTGCGGCGTTTGATTAACCCGGCTCGCGAATTCACAGCTTCACGTCGTCCGTACGTTTCGGCCGTGGCACAATCGACGATTTCCCAATTTTGAGGTGCGTGAACCCGCGATAATGGTCAATAACGCAAGAGAAACTAATTCATATTCGGTATACGCATCGATTGTCTTACGCACTTCATAAAAGCGACGTCGATATTACACATCATCCTTTAGATGCCTCACATACGAGCATATAAGTAGGTAAATTTGTGTGTATTTGTTCGGATGCGCGCCTATACGTAATACTATATGTTACGATTATCATATTATCTTATATTGGATATTTGCCAAAAGTGGCCGTAACGCTTTTTAGCCTCTGAAGTATTGCGACAACTTCTGGAAGAAAAGAGGCGCCTTTTCTTCACTTATTGTTAGAATGGACGTAATTGAATTTAAAAAAAAATCTAAAATAACGTCTTACTTTCCTTTTTTATGCTTGCTTGTTTTCTTCAAGTTTGTAAAAATATTAATTGAACTAATTGTGAATACTTAAAATAGACGCTCAAGGATTGACCATATGGTGGACGCTTAAGAATTATGGATCTATCCATAAACCAAGGTACAATTAGAACAACCCAATTCCATAAAATGTCGGCTGCAGCTGAAGTTGAAGTGCCTTTGGCGCAAAAAGCAATAATAAGATCGTTGATGGGCGCTCATTTCATGAAGTCTTGTAGGCCTCTTATTTCCGCTTGTTGAATCTACACAACGGAAATAGTTGTTTATGTGAATCAGACCAGAGACATCTTTACCTTGAATTCTGAATATCAAAGCCGTCTCATAAGAAGTGAAGATGATTTTCGCACTGCTGTCTGTAGTTTCCGCGATGCTATTGAAAAGCTTACTCGGAGCCATTGTTTTTATAACATGGATGAGTCTTATACGTTGAAAACCTCGTAATTTTTTCGTTTATCCGTTGTCCCAACTTATTTCTAAAGATCCAGTTCCAGTAGAAGCAGTAGTGCTCCGCCTACTTTCCCGGGGGTTCCTCCAACGGAAGTCAAGAACTTCATCCAACACTGATGACACTGATCCTGGGCCGCGACGCGAACGCGTACGAACGTCTGAGGTAGCTCAAAAAGGAGAAAGGAAGCGCAGCAAGCTTTAACAAGCTGGAAACTTTTCGTCTTAATGCGGCCGTTTCGTCTCCTCAGAGGTCTCAGTGCCGAATCGCAGGTATGTAATGTTTGAAGTCGAGATGGAAACATACATACCAACGTTCTACTATTAAAATTCCAAGGAAAATAGATTGGCGTTCTTATGAAAGACACGCTAGAGAGGAAGCTAATATTGAAGTAAATAGCTTTAAGTTCGAGAGCTCCTTACATATCTCAACATTAATTTGATTATACTGTATAAAAGTAAAGAAACTTATTTTTTTCTTTGATAATAAGCGTAATAATAATTCGCGTGCCGTTCAAGTACGTACACTGGAAATAAGATTTATACCTTACACAGCAACTCAGCGACATTAAAAGAATACACAAGCATGTTTATACGTCATCAGCACAAACGACTTAAGTTGAAAGGTAAATCATTATATACATCTAAAAAAAAAAAAAACGTAGGAACTAAAGCAGAGACTTGAGGAACTTCAATCCAAAGATAGTCGTAAGACACATATTTTTGCGCGTTATTTCCTATTTGAGAAAAATGAGTTGGACCAATCTAAAAGAACGCCAGTCGCAGCAATATTCAGAAAACGTTGATGATCGACAAAATTAAACGTTTTCAAGTCGTTTCGCCGATGGGAAAGTGGCGCATGTCAAAATGTCAGGTAATTGGGGAAATTTCGTTTTGGTTCCCTTTTTTGAAGACCTTTTCCAAATAAAGAATAATCTGCAAGAACTGGGATCGTGATGTATCCCAAAAGCTTCAGAAAGTTTATAAACGTTATCGCAGTAGACCCTGATTACCGGCCATACTATAAAGACACTTTCTTTGTAACCAGAGCTAAGCCAATGTTGCCGCTTTTCGAATAATTTTTACTTTATATATGCTGTTCAATTTCATCAGTTACTAACTTAGGGTAAAAACCTTGTTGGTCAGTGTAATAGAAGGAACATTGTTAAATCAGCAAAATAGCCCGGCCACGAAAAATTCTCGCCTGTGCGTACTATCGCCTCCAAGTTTTTTTTTTTTTGTGTGCACAAAAAATGCACATACGTACGTATGTTATGTGCAATTTGTGCATAATTGACATCGCTTTCAATTTTCAACAAACATCTCGCCCCCTCTTCAACCGGCGGATAATACAGTGAACGTAAAAGTTATAAATGTAAGTTGCGAGGGAAATGCAAGACACTTAAGTGTAAGAATTACCCGTACAGACCTCCTAGAACAGTTGACCGTTTCAGTGGCTTTCAGTCGTATAGCAGCTTTATTGAAACGTAGTGATTTTATAAGTTAGATCGTGTCGCTTGGATTGCCGAACAATGCTGTTTCAAAATACGGTAAGTAAGGCATGTTTCGTTAAATGATGGGAAAAGAAGCGTAGATAATATTTATATGTTTTCGCCAGATTAACCGCAAACAAAATTTATGTCAATGGCATTAGGAGTTATCTGAAAAAAAAAAAATCAAACTTGACAGTCAGAAAGGCCGTAGAAAGTTCTATCATGTTCATATCGGACACACGAAAGTCGCGCGTGAAGGCAGGCGTTTTCATAATTAACACAAAAAAAAATAACGTAACGCGTAGTGTATTCATTTCTTACGCGTGCAACGCGGTTTTTACCATTTGATTTCGTTTTAACCATGTTGTACGCTTGAAAATCGAGATAGCGAGAATTCCTCGGCAATACCGTTGAATGCAATTTTTCTCGAGCGAGATTCCCATCGTCTCAATACTTACCAGCAAGATTTCCTCATTAACGATTATAATATCGTATCGTAGATTATTGCGGTTTTCAACGTTCCGTTTAGCTATTCTAATGGAAATCGCGATCGAAGTGGCGCGATGAGAATTTGTAAGAAAAGTTATTTGGTTAATTTTCAAGCGTTTCAGAACTCCACGGCTTAGCATCGAATAAACTACGTGAAATTTCGCTGGAAATGTCCAAGTCAATGTGGCGATGTCGTTTATGGCGAAATATTGCAGATTCCGTACGCGAACGGAAATTTACCGTCGGCTCTAACTGTCTTCTTCAAGATACTCAGAGTTACCTTATTTTATTATTTTAAAGGGGGTTATCGATATCCTCCAACTTAGACAAATCCAACAAACTAAGCCAACGACAATGATCAATGGAAATTATTTTTTTTCCAATAATAGGATATCCTATCTCCAACACCGTTTGCCGCAACCGTTCAATATGTCTTCCATTTTGATGGTACAAGAGCATCAATTTTTCCTCTAATATTATTAATAATGGGTTATTAATAATGTTTTTTAATTTTTTCGCCGGGTTTAGATCAAGCGATCTTGGTAAAATGTCTGTTTATAGCGCGATCCAAAAATACAGCAATTAACAATTCTTTAACCGGCAGAAAAATGTGCGAGGATGCCTCAAATTTTGCTTTCAGTCGCGCCCTCGTTTTACAGACGTGGAAATGCATGATCCCTTAATATTTGCAGGCATCATTCGCCAGTAATAGTTACCATTATCGCCTCGTCATTTTATATCATTATAGCTGTGTGAAGCTGCAGCAAGTAGTCACCTTTATTCTTGTAGCGAAGATCTTCTTGCTCAATTACCTGTGGATGCTCTGTTGACCATATTCAACAGTCTCTAATCGCTAAGAAAATGATATCCGTCAAATACAAGATAACAATTTCGATCTGAGCCATTATCCGCAAAGAAACATCAATTGTCAAATAATTCCCCTTCAAATCAAATAGTCTTTGCAGTTCATAAAATTTTTCTTTCTATTTCTTGATTTTCCTGCAGAACTTCGGCAACTTGGTCAAATCACAAATCTTTGGGGAAGGTCAATTAGAGACTCAGTTCTTTGAAATTTACGAATCGAGCTATGAGAACGCCTTCACTTTACAGGGATCCGCTCTCAAATTTTCCCGAACTGACTAGTGTAACTTCCTCATTGCACTAGCCGATCTTTGTTTGCCGATCCATCTGTTTTTTCAACTCCTTTAAGTTCACGCTAAGAGAGATTTAATTTTTGCGATTGCGAGACTCGTAACGGTAGTCATCGCGAGGAAACAGGTTTCTTCGCGTAAATTTCACTATTTCAGCAACTAGGACGCTTGCCATTATTTCAATTTCCTGAAAGTGAATAAGACGTTAAATTTGCGAATACCTCATGCCTTCATTCAAAGATGTTATCGCGTAGAATTACTCGCAACTAGAAATAAGAACGTAGGCTTCCACGACCAAATTCAGTTAAGGCTACTACTTACTTGCTACAAGAAAACTCGACATTTCGCCAACAATCATCTTCGGGGGTTTCTTCAGAAGAAGTTAGCACGGCAACTCAACATGTAAACCACGCCAGAAGCGAAACTAACTGATCGGAAAGCAAAGTTATTCACAATAGTTGAGTATGTGGATCAACCATACGCAAAAATCGACTGTTGCTTACCACCTTTCCCTGTTCTGAAGAAACCTCGTATGATTGTGGACGAAACGTCAAGTTTTTATATTTAACAGGAAACGATACGACACGATATTTAATATTTAACAAGCGTTAAGGGTTAAGTTAATATTTTAATATTAAAAATGCGATGCTATTCTTTTCTATTTTGCGGCTAAGGTCCTCATTTAAAGAAGGATTAATGTTACATTGCTAGTAATCGTAATTTAAGAAGATATCTTCAGGGGAAAGTTACAATTAATCGTTAGGTAGACGTATAAAGCATTTTTGCTGTGAGATACATTTATGACCCCGATATACCGCAAATTAGCGTATCGAAGCGTACGTTGTATTACTTTTTTCTTTAAATTTTTATATAATTATTTATTCCTTTAATTAAATTAGACGATCGTAGATCTCCGGGAAATATTGTCAATGTTGGCAAGATTTCAACGACGCCGTAGGTAAAATGTTTTGAATCCTCGGCGAGCTAGTTTGCGTTAAACGTCGGTTGTTGTATAACGTATGTGAACGTGACGTCTACAATTGTGAGTTGCAATTGTTACTTATACGATGTATGTAGAGTGCGCTAAAAAAGAATTGAATTTTTGCAATTTTTAGATTTAATTTCGTCGAAAGTAAGGAGTATTTACATTTTAAGATTTAATAGGAATCGATTGGACGACAAACTAAATTTTTCCTTAACGCTAAAGAAGTACTAGTAGAATTCTGCGACATTGACCGAAGCAGCTCATTAAAAGCTTCACGACAACACTTCGTACTCGTTTCGATAGTCATCGAGTTATCATCAGCAGCAGTCACAGATTAAACTAGAAAGTAACCGAATGTAGTAATTTTAAATTATGCAAATCTTGGTTATTTTTTTTTTAATTTAATCTAAACTTAAAGATTACATAAACGTTAGATTTCGGTGAAAAGGTTAATAATAATAATTAATAAATGATTTAAAATTCTATTCCTTATCTTAACGCGGCGCAATGTGGAAAATTCCGAGAGACGTGTAGGAGATTCCCGACACCGGACTCGGATATCACTGTACATATCCGTGTAACAATACGGCGTTATTCCATATACCTACCTATTATTTTATCACGTTTGAAGTTAGGTGAAAGTAATATTGGATGTAAAAGGAACGGCTACTGCGATATCCATACACGTACTTAGATAGTTCTACATAGGCGTGCGGCAAGTACTCTGATTAATATGGATATGGTTTAGGAAAGTTTTTTTTTTTTTTGTTAGGAGAAACCCCAAGTTTACATTTTAGACATGTCGTCGCGCGTTTATTTGTTCTAAGAGCGGAAGAAATTTTAATCAAGAAGAAAAAAAAAAACGAGTGAACAGATCGTCGTGAGCGCTCTTTGAAAACTTTTTGGAAAATTGGAAATTTTGTCACCTGCAAGCCTTGCATGATTTTATACGATTTTTACTGACAAGGTACTCCCAATAATGTGGCGTTGACAATTGCAAATACAGCGATAGGATATCGTGTGCACTTGCATAGAAGCATGCCAAATTCATAGTAGAATGTCGTCTATTCAATCGCAAACGGTCTTCGTTAGGTTAACCGTAAAATATCAAAGTTGTTGAATGAAAAAAATTTTAACAACTGATGAGTTTCGAAGAAAAATTGAAAGTGTTACGTCAATTCAAAGCAATGAAAAACAGACGACTAAAAGTACTTAGAAAAAGGGCCTAGAATATCTCCTTGAAGGATAATTTTAAAGAGAGAAAAGACAGGCTCTGTTTATATAGTTGAAAGATAGAGATAGAAAAAGCTTTAAGAAAAAAAATATTTACTTCAGAACACTTAACGCCAGAAATGAAAAAAAAAAAATAAATAAAAGCAAGGAAAGGGTGTATCCATGCTTTTTCGATTAAGAATTTTTAATAGACAAGAGAAATAATAAATTGGCAAAATTCTAAAATACTATTATTATCACATCAGCCTTATTCCTAGTACACATAAAAAAAATTGCTAGAAAAGTAAGAACGTTATTTACTTATTTTTACATAACAAATAAATCGACCCCCCTATTATGTAATACATATATGTAAATAACAATCCCGCAGTGGATAAGCGATGACATTAACTTTAGAAAAGCAGCATATAGACCATTTTAATGAAATAATAAACAATAATGAAACAATTGCATACTGAAAGATTAAGCCAATAGAATGGAGTCAATTAACAAGACAAAAAAAAATACGAAGTAAGATCTTAGATAGCAATAAGCTTTCACTGCCGTAGTCCGAGTTCAGTGACCATTACTCAGACGAACAGCGAATAGTCAACTTCTTCCTGAAGATGCCAGCCGCAATGTTCGCCGAAACGTCGACATTCACCAACTTATTCCAGATCGGGAATAAGTACTGTCGGTACGAATTAAGATGTTAGAGTTTGCATCACCATCTAGTTTGATCCATTGATTGCGCAGTGCTACCACGTTAAAATTGCAATAGTTACTAAATTGACTCGCGAAAAATCGCTAGATTAGTCGCATTATTATTTTTATTTTTATTTTCAGAATTACAAACGTTAGTGATACCGGAAATTTAATATGACCGATATCTTTTTTATTAAAAAAAAAAAATATTAACAAAAAAAAAACATTTTATTTATGCGTTTGACGAATCTCGCTATTTTAATCGCGGGCATGATTTGATAAAATTTTCTAATTTTCAGGGGTGTCTCTATTTTCATTGGTCGATTTGATGCAATCCTGTTTTTGATTGGATCAATTTTAAACGCAACAGGCAGACGCAAATTGTTGTAATTCTTCTAGTTTTTCTTTCAGTTTGTAAATGTTATCGTTTTTCTTTTTTTTTTAAGTGTAGAGTGTAACAAAAGAATTTGAGAAGTTTGCCGAAACTACTTACACGTCACTATCACTAAAACAGCTTAAACCGTCTAGATTCCCTCGTATATTTCCGTGGCATAACGTGTACGTTATACCGCGCAACGGAAATACACGAGCAAATCGAGACGTTATCATTTGGTGCCACTTGCAACAATTGTTACAAAAAGTTTTCAGTAAGTCACTAAAAATTAGTTCGAAAATCATTCAAAATGTTGCTTCTAATTTATCCAATTTTGCAGCAATTTACAAAAATTCCAAAATTTCAGCAAATATTAACAAAAAATAAATAAAACCAGCAAAAAAGAAGAGAGCAGAAAAAATGTGAGGATAATTAAAAACACGCAAGCAAGGCCTTCCAATGGTTTAGATGGTCGTAATTCGAACACCTCTAGCGAATATAAAGTGACAATAATGGTCTATAATAAACGCGTGAGAACGCGTTGGCATTTTACGATATTTTTTTCCTAAATCTTAGATTCACCATCATCGGCCGGACTGCCCAACCACCGCGACCACCACCATCGCCGGCTACTTTTAAGTAGTACATTTCACCGCAGACAATGACACATAAAATTACATCCTCCAAATCGGCGTTCAACCTTCAGACTTCCAGAGAGCGTTGAGTAACAACCTTAAGCGTTAAGTTAACATAGCGGTTCGTGTATATGTAGATCTATGATTCAGAGTGGCTAATTGCTCTTTTCGAACCCGCGTATTTATTATGCGACGGCGTTCCAATTAGCGATCGCTGTCGTATCCGCAGCGTATAAAACGCGGTAAACGCGTCGACTTCCTGGCAACAATCTCTCGAATTCCTTTCCTAATACCCCGCGTATTCTTATGCACGGTTCGAGTGTAAGTGAGCATAGAGCATTGCAAAATCAAATTTAGCGCTTTTACGCGAACACCGAAATACATTCTTCAACGCCTTGTAACCATCTATAAGTGTATATATATATATATATATATATATATATATATATATATATATATGCATGTATACACGAATCACCGAACGAATTGGCAAATTGCTGGAATTTTTCCAATTGCAATTAAGTACCATACTGACATGCATTAAGCGTTCTGACCGTTTCAAGTCTTAACCAAGGTGGTGTCCGTTACGCAAGCGTTAATGGAAGGACTTTAGCAAGACGCGGACCGAATGCAGGACGACATGCAATTCGCCTAAGATGGTTGTATGCGTGTATATCTAGCGGCGAGATTTCGTTATCGCTCCATTGTGTAAGGCGTTGAATCGCATACTTTTTCCCAAAGCCTGCCTTTGTTTAACGTACAATTCTGCGTCTCCGTCGCTACGACCGACAAACAAACCGACACCTGTTCGAGTCCGGTCGCGTGTCTATCATTTTCATCGCGTTGGCGGCCGCGTTTTGTAACTAAAACCATTCTTAGTTACGTTAAATGCTTTTAAAGCTACATCGACTTAACCCGATTTGGGTTAGATCGGATAAGAGGTGGCCTTTGGCTTGACGCACTTTAGATGTTCATGGACGGCTTCCGCCCGCCTAAATCTGCGTGCTGCTTCGCTCTCCTTACGCTTTTTAAGTAGGTTTTCACAGACTTTCTATCTTCCTATTTGGTCAGCTGTACGTTTAAGCCGGTAGGAAATTTGAAACGATTTGACTTGTCTCTAACTTGGATCTATCGATCTTTCTATCGTTTGGTAGCTGCCAAACCGACACCTGTTCGAGTCCTGTCGCGTGTCTATCATTTTCTTCGCGTTGGCGGCCGCGTTTTGTAACTAAAACTGTTCTTAGTTACGTCAAATGCTTTTAAAGCTACATCGACTTAACCCGATTTTGGTTAGATCGGATAAGAGGTGGCCTTTGGCTTGACGCACTTTAGATGTTCATGGACGGCTTCCGCCCGCCTAAATCTGCGTGCTGCTTCGCTTTCCTTACGCTTTTTAAGCTGGTTTTCACAGACTTTCTATCTTCCTATTTGGTCAGCTGTACGTTTAAGCCGGTAGCAAATTTGAAACGGTTCGGCTTGTCTCTAACTTGGATCTATCGATCTCTCTATCGTTTGATAGCTGCTTAAATTTTGTCCAAAATTAAATGATTAATGCGGGTATCGAACGAAACTTCTTACGGTACTACCTTTGCGTCTTTTAAGTACCGCTCGGCAATATATCGAGGTTGTTTAGGTAGCTCGCGAGCGTCTCCATGATGTTCAGAATGCTCACCTTCACCGCAATTCGAGGATATTGCGGCATGTTACGAATTTCAGGAAAGAATTTTTAAAATTCTCTACTCGCATCGTAGTCTTGCCGTCGCGCAAAAGCAATTCGCTTCGGAGGTGATGTTTTTAATAATCCGCGATGAAGTTTACCCACCGTATCATCGACCGATCGTTTTTGTTAAATTTACAAGCGTTGAACTTGGAAAAATTGGAACGGTGTTGAGAACCAAGTCACCCGACGATTTAGGGGCGACGCGATTTTCATTGCAGCCAGTGTATTTCGATAATAGAAACTTTCCTTTTGTGCGTAGCAATACCAATACTCCGACGTAATTCCATTAGAATCGAAGAGATTTGTCAATGTGCATTGTTTGTATTCGTTTTCTTCTTCTACTTAACGCGAAATTATCATAATCTATGCAATAACCTACAGCCGGCACGTAACGAAGGTATTATAATAAGGACAATTTTTAAATCCGACCTATGCATCAAGGTCGTACCGCCCGAGCGCTAATACGTACTACGTGTATCACGTGAAAAAAAAAAGAAGTAGACCAAAGTGCGCATATTTCGCAATAAAGCTGTCGTAATGAGCCGAAAAGATCGACGCTTAATCAATTCGACGATTAAGGATCTCACCTTTCTGTGTTGTATATACCTACGTATACATTTCATCTATTGCGGATCCTATTTTTCGGCTGATTTTCTTACTCTCTCGCTCCAGTTAAAAGTAAACGTATTGTACGCGCAGCCTACTTAGAATTCGCGGTGTGTGTATCGTGTTTATGCATGTTATACAAACGGTTGGAGCGTACCACGCCTTTCATTTCACGTCCTTCGACCCGTTTGTTTGCGTTATTCGACAGATATACTATTAGAACACGTTATTGCTACGATACAATCTAAGATCAAAATAATAATAAGTGTCCCGGTCGTGATCTATATTACGGTAACTTCGTAAATATTTCCATCGTAAACGTCTACTTCTTTCAGCGTTGCTATATTATTCTCTTGTTGCTGGTCGATATACATATAAGCATGTATCGCCTGTTCTAGCATTAAAATCTCCAATTTGGCCATCAATTGTTATCCGTTACCTTAGAAGGAATCGTTTCGATTGTTCTAGAAAATTTGCTGGAAGATCCAATCGTTTCTTTGCTCAGGGAACAAAATATTCTTTAAAAATATGCTCGAGGATATACAAAGAAACTTCGATGAATACGTAGCCTTGATAAGAAAAAAAATTTTTTTTGGTGTAAAATTCAACATCGATACACTTAATTCAACGTTTTCGCATCTCCTTTAATTCAATGGCATTTACGACGACAAGTATGGACGCATGCATTGTTTTGATGACACAGAATCCTTTTCTTCGCCGAATGCGGACGTTTTTCTTTCGCAGCATTACTGAGACGATCCGATAAGATGCCATAACGCCCACCATTAATCGTTTCGCCCTTTTCAACGTAATCAACGTGGATTATGCCACGCACATCGCTAAATATTATGGCCACGATCTTGTTGGACGATAAAGCGGCTTTGGCCTCCTTTGGCGCCTGTTGTTCACGACAATTTGGGCAGCCCTTTCGGCTCTGGTGTGCTGTGTTTCGTTGCCTGGTGAACGAATCAGGTCGTCCGGCGAACGTGGTTGCTGATTATAGTAAAAATGTCTGCGACGTGGTTCGCTGACGGATAAAAGTTAAGAGTGGGAAAGCCGTCAGTTCGATGGGTGCCCCGATTAATAATAGATGGAAAACTTTCGATCGCAATGCTTGGATCTTCACGCTTGACGAAATCTAGATCCATTAGTATCAAAACAATGGATTTTTCGGAACAAATCTGCTTGAAAGTAAGTGAAGGATGCAAAGGGAATAATCAGTATTAACTTTTTTTTCTTTGGGGAAAGGAGGTACGATAATGGAGCGTCACTGTAGTAAATTATTGAACCGATTTGATGAGAAATTGAAGGAGGAACGGCTCCATCTATCTAAGAAAATTATATTCCACCGCGATAATGCACTGGCTCACGCATCCGAAGTTGTAACGTGATTGCGCCATTTACCTTCCGGTTCTCCGCGACTTCCTTTTATTCCTCAATACGAAAACGTACCTCGTAAGAAGAAAAAATTATCTCGAACGAAGAGGTTAATATTGACGCAGACAAGTTTATTTCAAGTTGAAAAAATGATAGGGTCGTAAGAAAAGGCGTATCGTTAAAATGAACAAGTGAAAACGTTGATCTTATTCAATTATTTCAGGAAATTCTTGCATTTTCGGCTCATTTTCCTTCTTTAGAAGAAGTCTTTCGAATTCGGAAAACGGGAACCGTCAAACTTATTTGAGGCTTGTTCATTAGTTTCATTACGTCATTGCTTCGTTTCAGTGAAACACATATTCTATATTGCAACAAGAACCGCAAAACTCAAGTGCGCCGTTCATATGTTAATCCATTTGATTTTCTTTGTTTCTTTTTTTTATATTTTTCCCCGGACGTATCTTTCGTAGTAATATCACAACAGACGTACTTTTGATTTATCCAACTTTGTGACGTTAACTTCCAACGTCCAGCTTGTAACGAGTAATTCTTTTAATTATTTCAATCGATAAGAACCCATAATCTCCCTAAAGACAAATGTGCGTCATCATTTAAATTGGCCGCCATTTTTGCAGTTGGCGCCAAATGTCACTACTGTGCTTTGACATTTACGATGTAGATATATAAAGAATTGGTCGTCGACGAGCCATGGAGCGATACGCACCTCAAGAACGTGGAATTATCGTCACTTCTTATTCGACAAATTTTAAGTCTGTTGTTTTAACGCGGCGTGTATTTCGCCGCCGCTTTCCTGGTCGTCGTGTTCCATGTACTTGAACAACAACAAACAACAAGAAGTGGCCGGCCTCGTACCGCTCGTTGGCTCGATAGCACTACCGTAACCGTAAATGGTGAACGTTACAGACGGATGCTAAACGAATATTTTTCGCCGCAAATTGCTGCATCGCGTCTCGATCATTGTTGGTTTCAACAGGACGGAGCCAACCGCTCACACAGCTCGGGCAACCATGGAGATTTCGAGACGCCAATTTCCAGGTCGGGTGATCTTCCGTTGCGGAGATTCGAACTGGCCGTCCAGATCGCCGGATCTAACAGCACCGGTCTTTTTCCTTCGGGGCTTCTTAAAATCTCGCGTTTACCACAACGAACCACGAGTGTTGCAAGCCTTGAAAGCTAAAATTAAAGCGGAAATTGCTAATCTGGAGCGAGATGTTTCGCGAGCAACAATTCAAAATGCCGTAAAATGAGCGCAATTTTGCATCAACTTGGGAGGGGTGGCCATTTGAGCGATATATTCTTTTCCAATTAATATCATCAGTTTTACGATTTCAAATAAACTTTTTATGAAAACAGAGCCAAAAATGGCAGCCAATTCAAATTATGACATTACTTTTGCGCCACCTTGTATAAATATTATTGCGTAAGCAAGACTAAGAGTCTCATAATGGTCCGTAACATATTCAGACTACTGTACACAACTATTGGGTCGATATTCATTCTCGATGCAATTTCCTCAGCTTTTTACCATAAAACCCTCTTACTTTTAACATAGCTCGATAGCCTTTAGCGTAAGCATCAACTTGTTACTTATTACATCGATGTATAATATTCTGTACCGATATTGCATAATTACCCGAACGATATATAATCGCGGAACTATAATTTGTACGTTTACGATCCGGTTTCTAAGATTCGAGAGCGCAAATTCCATCTTAAGTGCGCAGCTTGTACAGTACTGTACGCGCTGTTGTGACGAAATGCGATCTCGTTTGGTGTACGTGTGTAATTAACGATATTTTTCTTTTGCGGAATGGAATTGCAAAAGGGAGCACGCTAGCGTATAAGTATAGTAGCGGACGAGGTCGTTATTACCTCCTAACCATGAAGACAAAATCCTCATTGAACACCCGTTCAAAAATGGAACGTTCGTTTTGAACACCCGAAAAATGAGAGAACACCCGTGTTTTCTCATTTTTCAACGGTGAAAGATCTAATTTGTAATTTTTTTAACATTTCAACTAGGGCGTTTACTAACGAACATATTCGGCGTTTGCGTTTAAACGATTTTCTGGGGCATTTCCCAGACATTGCGATTTTTGGTGAAAATAACCCACGAAAAAGTCGCTGGTAGACGCAGAAGAAGTCGCCAATGGCGCTCGCCAACGGATGGAAGAAGACTGCTCCTTCTATGGAACTCTCGGGAGTACCCTCCCAAGAAGCTAGGCTTTCGTTTGGGATATGCAGAACTATTACTAAAGAAGATTCGATATAAGATGCAATCCTATCATCTCAGTAATCTTGCCAACAGACCAGGATGATGAACGAGATGATGTAATAGCGCATACAACGAAAGAATTAATTGAATTGTTCAGAAATGTGCAACGATAACTTTTAGTGATGTTGCGAAATGGGGACGTCAGTATTCAAGGCACCGAAGTCATGTCCTTGCGCTCTGCGTAATAGATTTCCCCCACCTTGCAGGATGTTTTCAACAACTTCTTTTTTTTTTTTAGTTTGTTTTAAGTAATTAAACTTCTCTTTGGGTACTGCATGAGTATCTTTCGAAAAACTACTATATATACAGGTTGATCGATAATCAATGAACCATGCATCCGTTTCATTTTTAAACAGAGCACTCGGTTTATTGTAGCTTCTCCTTCTAGAAATAAACCAACGTAATATGTCTATTTCCTTCAAAAAATATGTAATGCAAGATTAAAATGCATATTTGCCTTTATCTACTGACGATGTTAGAATACTTTTGAAAAATTTAGGTTTTCGTGTAATGTTCCTAGAAAGGGAGAGACGTTGTTTCCTTGTGTAACTGTACGCCATAAACCTACACGTCTATTCTGTTGTCTCCGTTCGTATCACGAATTTACATAACCGGCGTTTGATTATATTAAAGCCGCGTTCTCACAATTAATCATCACTTTCTAGCGTTTGTGTAGTACATAATGTATAACGCATTGCTTCAATGCGATTAGCATTACGATTGACATTGGAGAATGCTCTTGAAAATTCGTAATACGTAAAATTACGATGCTTAGGCACCTCTACGGCAACGTACGTACGTGCCTTGACGCTTAATTGTAAAAGCGCGAAATACAAAATTTCACCGCTATACATTTTATGGTAATCGCGCTAGAGATGACAAAGGCGGCCGGAATTATTCCTTTCTTGCAACGACTAGATAGACTCGTGTCTATTCGCCTCACGAGAACGGGTTCGTGTCCCCGAGAGGCGACAAAACACGAGTTTGTCTAGTCTCTGCAGTATCTAGTAATCGCCCAACAAAATTGCGCTATATTTGCCAAAATTACACAGAAACAAAGTAAAGATATTAAATAAGTTTGGTACTGACCGCATTGTCGGATTCTTCACGTGTATCCTCTACGTTAATACTTATTTGCTCTTTAGTGGTGTGATTAAGTATGTGTATATGCATGAGAAAATCTATCAAACGCATCTTGTAGTTAAAAAGCGATCCGTGGCGAAACCAACAACAATTGTTTGAAATAAATCTTGGAGTAATACACTAACCTTCCTAAATTGTAAAGCAATATTGCTGAAAGGGCTCTTCTGCAGCCAGAAAAGGAAATGTATTGAATCTTTGATGGCTAGATATGAATCATACAGAGCATGTAGATTTCTCAAGACTAGTTTGTTGGATATAAAATCAACAGAAAAGTTTATTTGTTGACTGTGGAAACCTCAAGAATAAATAATCTTCGGTTTATGGAAAAGATTCGCATGAGCCTGATGATCGACATTGACGACGTTACTTCTGATCAACTCGAGACTGAGGACGACTTGCACATTTGACGATTAGAGACGACTAAGAAGTCTCATAAGAAGCGGTTCGTGAAAGAGTTCGGCACTCAAGGACGAGAAGATTGGATACTTCTATCTAGGCTGAAGGAAGTCATTTCGAACAATTATTGTAGATTGAGCAACTTTACACGTACTTTTCGACAATAAAATGTTGTTGCTGTCGCAAATTTTGTTCACCCTGTATCTTCGAAACTAGGGGCTTTTTCAGAAATCATTATAGGACAAAAAATTCTTAGAATAGGCCGAGGAATAACCCCTTGAATTTTTGTCGCGTGTTTACCTAACACCCTGTATATACATTTTTCTTTCAGCGTATTAGTATAACGCATTTTTTGCTGTTTTCAAACGGTATTCAATTTCTCTTGTGTTCTATATAATCGTGGCTATACATATAGCCGTAGATATATACAATTAACGTACAGGATGGACGGAGTACTTTCATTCATACCGTCAACGGCTACTTTCCATCTCGTTTATGCACTAATAAATTTGAAATGGTCTAGCTGCGAGTACTTTTACATTATATACCGTGCATGTACCATTGCAGCATGCAAGCGACATACATTGAAAAAGGAAATTCTTTATATATAAGCAAGCGTATAGTCGGAGAATGATTACATGTGCACATGTGTGTCGCTATATGTAGAAGCTCTCAACAAATATACAGGTTGATCCGCCGAAGTGGTCCAGTACATGTTTGTGAATGCGTAATTTGTAATTTAATATTCGGAGTTGTTGTAAGTACTTGAATCTATTTCGTTAATTTTTCTTTTGAATATCGGCAACCCCCGGAGCACGATGGTGTCTATCGAGATATCCAAATCCACTATCCAATTCTTGGAGGGCAGGGCTGGATCCGCGCTGTTGGATAATGGATTCGACTCGACAAAGAATCCGAATTTAAGATTTCCAATGGCGGATCTACATCAGAGGTTTCGCATAATGAATCCCGATGCTAAATTTCGAATAACGGATCCGGATAATCAAGATTCGAACAACATTTCATTTCATATTTTATGTTGCCAAATGTGAAGGCTTCATGAGGAGGCCTCACTATGTACTTGTACTGGCTGAACCTGTAGCAATTGAACACACTGTTCTTTTCATGTTTAAACTTGCAGTGAACTTCAAGTGAACGCAGCGCTGTTATGTTGGAAATAAGAGGGCTGCTTTCTTCCAACCTCCGATGGCTCACAAAATGATATCTATGGATGCGTCTTCCAATCTCCTCTGCATAGAATGTTGCGACCAATGAGTTGAGATGATCCGTGACGTTGTTTTGAAGTTCTTCTATACACCGGAAACTCTGCCCTTCTAGCCACTTTTTCAATTCACAAAAGACATGGAAGTCGTTTGGCGCTAAATCGAGCCTATACGCCGGGTGTTCAAAAACTTCCCGTCGAAACTGTTCAAGAAGTCGTTGGGTTACGGCAGCAGCGCCAGCAGCTCGACGACACGTTTGCATGCCTCTTCTTTTGTTTCAAATGGTTCTCCGCAATCGTTGTAAAGTCTAGCAAGACACAGCTGCATTGATCGTAGTCTGCGGTTCTCTCTTGGTCCCAAAACATCGTAGCCATAATTTTCCTGTTGTCGGATGTTTGTTTGAATTTTTTCGGTTTGTTTGGCGAGTTTGAGCGCATTCATTGCTGTGACGCATTCTTTTGTTTCGGGAGTGCAATATTGAATCAAGGTCTCATTGATTTCAAAAAAATTGATTGATTTCAAAAAATCTTCGCCTTCAACCTCATAACGGGTGAGTAATGTCAGCGCCGGTTTCATTCGGCGAACTATGTGACCGTCAGACATCTTTGGAACCCATCAAGCGCACAGCTTACGTAGCGTAAGTGTTCCGTTACGGAGGTTGAGAAAAAACAGTTCTCGTGCTTATTATAACAATAACAAACAGATTTTATGATATATCTTAATCTTTTTTTCATTTTTTTTGCTTTTTTTTTTATTTTATTGAACAGATTAGTGATATTGAGGAATGGGGTTAAATACGCTTTGAACTCGAGCGTTGTTACAATAGACAAGCGGCAACTAATTTGACGGATCACTTGAGCAAATTGGTTTGATACGGTTAAATAATATTCGTCAATTTTCACTACCAAAGATGATTACTTTTTACCAACAAAATGTAAAAATAAACGAGCCTTACGGTATTGGCAAATTTTTAATGAGCCAACCTCTTAACTTCAGACTATACAAGCAACCGACGAAATCGTCCCATTCCATCCGAAATTGCTTAATCACCCGCGACTGTTCGATGCTTCCGTTGAAATGTACGCAACGAATTAGCCTTGGTTAACAATTTACTTACCGCGAGCACAATACAATGGCTGTTTTTCGGCGTTAATTGTCTTGTCGACGAACCTTTCCTTAGTGCCGGGGAGACGCTCGGCGACTTTGTTGTCGCGAAGTGCGAGGTTCTTTTGTGGTATTCGCCGCCGCGTTGGAAATCTCGCTACTTTCACAGCTAATTCCATCCATTTACTATTCGCTCGATAGTATACGTATAATAGAAGAATATTGTTCCGTGTGAAATCTCTAATGATGATGTCCGTGGAAATCGCAGTCGATTCAATCTGTGCATGACGGCGAAGGTTTTTCCGAAGTTGAATGGTTCGCTAATGTTGTGTAATTATCGCAGTAATATAAGGCAATATTACAACTATTCATGTTGAAAGAAGTTGCTTCCTGGTTCTGCTAGTTTTTTGAGTGTTTCTTCGATTTTCTTTCTTGCTTTACTTCTCAAAAACCTCCTTTTTTCTTTTTTCATATGTACAGGGTGATTCTTTAATATTGCGAAAAATTTCAGGGACGGGTTCTTCAGATAAAAAATAAAAAAAGTTTCTATTTGCATGTGTCCGGAAACGCTTCGTTTCCGAGATACAGGGCGTTCATTTTTTCTGTAATGTACTTTAATAATTGTTATTTAAAAAGTGGTTTAACTATACGATTAGGGTATCTGTCTTCATAGATGTCTGATTATCGTGTTCAAACAAAATAGCCCCAGTTGGCTTGGAACTTGGAACGTTCACCAACTGTACCAACTGTCAACAATGGTTTTTTGTCAATATTTGATTACTGTTCGTCACATTGCGAGTGTTTTGAAACTGATATTTCTCTTCAAAGAATGAATTGCACGAATAACGAATTGTGCGACATGCATTTTGTTTGTGGTCTTGCCGGCGGTAATTCGTTAAGGGCTAGGTGTATTTATGAGAAAAGATACTCTAATCGTGTAATTCCGCATCATGTAATGTTTGCTCGTCTCCATTACCGTCTCAATGAAACAGGGAGCTGTTGAAAACG
Source organism: Oryctes rhinoceros (assembly GCA_020654165.1). Classification (NCBI taxonomy): domain Eukaryota; kingdom Metazoa; phylum Arthropoda; class Insecta; order Coleoptera; family Scarabaeidae; genus Oryctes; species Oryctes rhinoceros. Next base: position 1,219,711 of record JAIOKQ010000978.1, read on the forward strand.
AAGAAGTGTTCCACGGAATCAAATAAAGTTCTACAGCAAGTACAAGAAAGATTGCCGCAAATCTAAATATTAGTCAATCAACAGTCGTTAAGATACTGAAAGATCAGCTTTTGTATCCATATCACATCCAAGGAATACAGGCGTTTTTACCAGACGATTTACCTCTATGGTTTGCTTTTTGCCGACGGATTCAAGAAAAAATTGGACAAAATCCTCAGTTTTTGGCAGAAATACTTTTCAGCGATGAGGCTAATTCCTCCAAAGAAGCCATAATGAACTTTCATAATAATCGCATATGGGCAGATGAGAATCCACATGCAATAATTGAAAGTCGCCATCAACATAAATTTTCAATAAATGAATGCGTCGGAATTGTTGGAGAACACTTGATCGGCTCATTCTTTTTGTCAAGGAGGCTAATTAGAAAAGGTTATCGTAATCTTCTTGAAGAGGAGTTGCGGATACTATCGGCGAAGACGTCCCGTATCAATTAAGACTCCAAATGTATGTTATGCACGATGACGCGCCAGGACATTTTAGTTTAATTGCGAGGCAATATTTGGATGCAGTGTACCCAATTCGTTGGATAGGTCGAGGAGGGCCACAACCCTGGCCTCAGCGGTGCCCTGACCTAAATCAATTGGATTTTTTCTCCGGGGCCACCTCAAACATCTGGTTTATTCCGCTCCAATTGAAAATGTCGACGGATTAAGAAATCGTATTGTTATAGCGTGCGAAACAATTCGGCACAGCCCAGGCATTTCTGAACGTGTTCGTCAATCAATGCGTCGCAGGACTGAAGCATGTAGTGCAATTGGAGGTGGTCATTTTCAATAACTTTTATAACTTTACTTCTTCGTTGTTCTTGCCTCACTGTGCATTAATACCTGGAATAAATAAGTGCAGAGCAAAAGTTATTAAAACTATTATTTCGTATTATGTTATTTGTGATACAACAAATGACTCCTATTATTAAACATAAACCAGTCAATTTGCAAATAAATCGGTTAAAGGACTTTTGAAATTACAATTATTAAAAATAGATTACAAAAAAAATGAACGCCCTGTATCTCGGAAACGAGGCGTTTCCGGACACATGCTAATGGGAACTTTTTTTCTTATTTTTATCTAAAGAACCTGTCCCTGAAATTTTTCGCAATATTAAAGAATCATCCTGTATATGATCTGAGTACCATTTTCCAATAGGACAATAGCCCAAGAAAAAAATGTGTGCTGGAATACTTCTTTCGTTATTTTTCCAGCTGTTAAATGAATATTCCACGGTCGAAACAAAGACTGCGCATAGACGAAGACCGAAATTACCACTTAGCTCTTTGAGGAGAATAAACGGAGGTGAGAGTAGTTTCCCGCAACTACTAGTAGCTTCCTGCTAGTAGCTGTAGCGGTTTTCGTCCCTTGTACATTCGCTTGTTTTGTTGCGTTGAATAAGTGCTCAAATTTTTCTTCTGCGTGTACGAATGATTAAAACAAGGAAACGTCCTTAATTCGCATAAGTATATCGCATCTGTTAGACACGCTTGATTATCATATTACAAATAGGCAAATTTAAAATTTGTTCCGCAATGTTACACAAGCGGCGTGCTTTAATGATACGTTTCCATTAATACAGTATTTATTTCAGCGAAAACGTTCGAGCCGCAATTAATGAAATTATCTCTCCTATTTAGCTACGTGCCATCGTGGATAAATGGAGCAATTTAGTACAACACAGCTCCGGTCTTACGTTACTTCGTAAATACGTGTTTTATGTTCCGGCCGCGACGGTAGCTATCGCAGAGTTACGTAATTCGTTGCGTAAACGTTTCGAGAGACATGTTGGAGATAGGCACCTCTCTATATGTAGTCTAGAATAACGATCTACATATATACGTACATACACCTCTCGTCTTAGCGTTGTCTGTGCTCTTTCGCGGAATTCATCGAACGGAAAACAAATCGGCGTAGTGCAGGCGAGGTCGCAGTTCCTGATGATTGAATAACGTTCGTCGGCGATCGAGAGCGTTACTAATACTTCATCGGTCCTTTCTCGATTGCCGCGAACGTTTTCTGGTATCTTAAAAGAATCGCTAAGTGCTAGCGCAATAGTTAAGAATTTTTGGCTCTCGTCTCATCATCCTTCTATTCCTTCTGTCTATCGCGTGGGCGTAATTAATCAAACAATTTCCAAGCTTTACGCATAATAATTATTGACGCCTTTGCATCCCCCAACAGTTTTCGCTAATTACATCGGGCATTATCTTCTTCTTTTTTTATATGTACAGGATGATTCTTTAATATTGCTAAAAATTTCAGAGGGCAGATTCTTTAGAATCTGCCGGATTCTAAAGAAACGTGTCTTCGTTTCCGATGTACAGGGCGTTCATTTTTTTTGTAATTTACTTTTAACAATTGTTATTTCAAAAGTCCTTTAACTTGTCTGATTAAATGATCTTATCGTGTTCAAACAAAATATTTCCAGTCGGCTTGGAACTTGGAATGTCTACCAACTGTCAATAATTGTTTTTTGTTAATAGTTGTCACATCGTGAATGTAGGAGTAAGCAAAAATTTCTAAACCAAGCGTTTCTAAACAATTTCCAAGCTAATAATAACGGATGCATTGACATCCCTCAACAGCTTTCGCTAATTACAGCGGGCATCGGCCGGCCATGAGTTATTATTGCGCCTGTCTTATACGATGTCGTCTTATAAGATGTTTACTTTTGGTATTCGCTATGTTTGGAACAAGGAAAATTAAGGAAAAATCTTTCTTTGAGATTAACCAGTCTTGACTGCTAGAACGTGTTAGACATTGCGCCACCGGTTCCCCAAAAATTAAAAATTAAATTAAGCCCTGTATATATATTACATCATGCGCGAATTATACGTATACAGCGTGCCTCACACATAGAGATATGCTTCAAAATCGAACTTTTACGAAAATCCTTTGCGTTGGCTTAGACTCAGCAGCATCTTCTGATCTTCTGATTTTTTTCGCATGCTTTTCATTTAAGCATAGCGTGCATTAAAACTTTCAACCATCTCCGTAAAAAAAAAGCAAAACGGCTTAAATCAAATCTTGTAGACTACGATACAGCTTGAACCTTTGGCCGAAGATGTTACATGCCCACAATCCTAAGGTCAGTTAAGCAGCTTCTACGGCATATTCTCGTATTCTTTCCAAATGCAATAATTTAAAAAAAAGGTAAGCTCTAAAAAGGAAAAGACGTTACGACTGCGATAGTAAATTCTAGATCTCATTTCTAAAATATGCGAGCGATCGGCTCGTTACTATCGTATAGGCGGGAAAGGTCAAACGTTTTCCTTTCCTCCTTTTAGAAAATAGTGTGCGTCTCTCCGTATGCTTATACGTATATCTGATACACATCACGAACGAATCAGGCGTACACATAACTCGGTTACGTGGTAAAATATCGTTCGTTTTGTAATATGATTGCGGAGTGGGTCGCGGTGAGTAGGTGCGGGCGTGGTCCTTTCGATACCGGCTAGGTATTCCGTAATCGTTTGTTCTTTAAGACTTGTAAATTAAAGCCGAACAACTCTTGCATATTCGCTAGGAGCGAATCGATTATTTTTAACGATGGCCATAAAGATTTTACATGGTGTTAAAGTACTTATAATTTATTATGATTGCTACGTTCAGATTTTGCATGCGGAACAAACATAACAAGCTTTATTTAATTCTAATAAATCAGCATTCGGACTATATACACCGATGGGTTTTATTTCAACGTAAAGTTTTGATTTCGATGACATTTGCAAAGCTAACGCCGCGTAAGTAAGCCCAGGCGTCTTTTTTTTTTCTTTCTTGATGCGTTTTCGATGCGAACATGTTGATGCGTTTGTCTAAAATTAAGACGCGAATTACTCTTGATGCTTTTAACTAGGTAACAATTATGGTTGAGACAAGAATCGATCAAACTAACTTAACTTTTATTGACACCAACATCTTCTTGACTTGCGTCTTGAATATCAGATCCTTAATATTTCCCGCTCCGTTTACTAAGACCGAAACAATGATATCTTGAGACGTACGTCGGTTATCCACAGCTCTGTCTATCTTTTTCCACTTCTATCGGGTTGATGTTCTTCCTGGGGCCTTCCGTTCTTAGTGTTTGGGCCTCGGTCTCTTCGTCCTGGACTCCCTCCACTGCCGGGCTCCCAAAAACAGAAAGATGTGCGTTAGCATGGTGTATATTCGTTATGAATGGTGATACTGATGCCAGCCTACTAAGAGTCTAGTCTTAGTAGGCTACTAGTCTTCTCGAAGAAGTTTTGCCAGGAATTCCTGCAGCTGCTCAGTCTCGCTCAGATGTGGAAGTATTTTGAAGCTATTTTGTACATTAGCAAGGGAGGTAATGTGGGTGGGTGGCGCCGTGCGTACGAGTGACATGTCTTTTGATCATTTCGATGTACTCGATCTCGCTGTTCAAGTTGATCTCCATCGCTCCGACTTTGATTGTGGGAAGCTCACCGCGTTGTTTCTCTAGGCGAACGCAATAGCTTTCGTCTTCTTGGGATCGATCGTGAGTCCTTGGGCATCGAAGTAACTAGAGATTTTTGCTATATATCTTGGGACAAGCTAGAACTATTAATTACTAGATCATTAGTAGAATAGGCAGGCTTAAAATTTCAAAAAATTTAGGAGAAGGGACTAAAATTACCTTTTGCTCCCATCGTTCCAACCTTGTACCTATAATGCTTAGCGTAGATGTGAAGAGATGTCCTTCTGTTCTACACCTCATCTCTAAGCACTCCTCGCTTAAAACTACCGGCCAAAGGACGGACCTTACGACATTACAAGTCACGTAACATATCCGAGGTAGAAGTGGTGGCGGATGGAAAGCAATAGGGACCAATTGAATTTTTATGTATGTGTTAGTGATCATCAAAAACGAAGAGTACGTGAGGCAATAGAAGCATATATATGTATTATATTGTAAAAGAATTCTTATGTTTCTACAAGGTATTGTGGTCTAGGAGCGCATGTCATCAAAGAGATAGAGCTCTTTAATTATTATTATAGATCACTCTGTAAATATCCACAAATACACTCCGCCAAAAAAGTATCGCATAATTTAGTTTTGAATCATAAAAGTATCGCATCACATCTTTGTTTGTAGCATAAAGTTGTAAATATACTTTAATGCGCTCTAAGATATAATTTCTATGATTGTTTAAATAAAATACAGGCCAAATAAAAACAAGAACTCATACTTGAGACTTTTATTAAAACAAGAAATTATAATTTTGGAAAGAAAAATGTCATAACAGTAGCTTTTAATACTGAGTATTGCCACCTCTGGCTCTTATGACCGCTCGCATACGGTTTGGCAGAGATTCGATTAACCTCCGTATATAAGCCTGATCCAAATTCTCCCACTCGTCACGGAGAGCATTTTCTAGTCCATGCAGGTCCGCTGGGGCAACATTTTGGGTTCATGTCCGGACTTACCGCAGGCTAATCTAAAACTGGAATACCAACATCGTTAAGGTATTCCTGGACGATTATCGCAACATGCGGTCGTGCATTATCGTGCATTAACATGAATTCGTTTCCTATAATTGGCGCATATGGTACTACATGTTCTTCTAAAATGTCCGTTATATACCTGCGGGCAGTCAGTGTACCTCTGTCTACTGGTGCTAACTCTGTACGACCTGTTAAACCATAATAGAGCCACCGGCGAAATTAGGTCTAGGTCTGATATTACACTGCGAATAGCGCTCACCGTCTCGTCTGTACACTGAGATACGCCTATCTGAGGTGTAAAGACCAAATCTTGACTCATCTGTGAAGAGTATATTGGCCCAGTCATTAATGTTCCAATTTACATGTTCTCTGGCAAACCTTAAGCGAGCCACTCGGTGGTTCCTAGTGAGACGAGCGGCTGTTACAGCTACTCTAGCTCTTAATCCACTCTGTCGTAACCTATTCCGAATAGTTTGAGTACTCACACGAGTATTTCTGACTCTAGCCAAGTCGTTCTGCAATTGTCTCGCAGTTACATGTCTTCGACGTAATGCTTGTAGTAGTAAATAGCGGTCATCTTGGCGAGTAGAACATCTTGGACGACCTGGTACAGGTCTTCTACTGTAATTGCCTGTTTCCCTATATCTGGCTACGGCTTTAGAAACACTTGACTGATTGATGTTCATCAAATTAGCAACGTATGCTTGAGATCGTCCATCTTCGATTAAAGCAACTATAGCAGCCACTTGTTCTGAAGTTAAATTGCTCATTTTAGTTTTAAAAGCGTCGGTACACAACTCTGTCTTCGCACTTTAAAATTTGTCCGTATAGGAAGACTTTCAATGAACAACTGAACAAACCTTACACATATGCATTTTTCTAAATGTGTTCTTTTAGAAAAAAAAAAGTAAAAAGCTATGTTCCATGATTTTGTTAGTGTTTTTATAGTTCACATACACGAGGCAAACTTTTTGTGAACGTATAAAAATATCTTGGTTTATAAATGCCCTTTTTTAGTTTATGCGATACTTTTTTGGCGGAGTGTATAAACAAATTTTTGAAAAATCATTGCTCAAGAGGAATACGATGATCCACGAATGATGATCCACGGGGAGATCGATGTTAAGGTGCCGTCTCATCCATCCACTAACTTAGATTTGAATATCGTGAAGACTTTACGACAGACAGCAAACAATGAAGCGATACCTAAGAAATGATCATCTACGAACCATTCCAAGATTACTCCAGAATTTTGCAAAATATATATATATATATATATACATAACGCCTTTTTACGTATGGCCCATCTACAATAAAATAAGTGCTTTTTCCATCCCAATTCAATAATAAAATGAAGCATTTGGCTAAATCATCAAATTCAAGATCGCTGCTCTAAGAGCTAGAGCACTGATCAATCTGTTAGGACAAACGTTAGAAAAAGGAAAGAACCATTCGCTACAGAGCGATTAATCTATGAAGTGATTCTATATATACGAAATAAACAATTAGACTTCTTCGGTGAATTGGTGAATTGGCGAATTTTATAGATGTCCTCCAGATACGCTATACGCGAGATTTACTTGCATCTTACGTCCGCTACGGTAAGAATTGCGCAAAATATTCCGCGTAGTGGATTCGGAAAATAAGCGAATCGATACCTATACATACGTGTTTAGTAGAGCGGTAAACGTTCCATGAACCGTAGAGACCTCGCATCGAAAGTAATAGGTATTTCTCATCTCTGTTCGTCCGTAACGCGAACACTCTTACTTGTTTCCTCGATGTTGCAGGAACGCGCGCTTACGAAACAGCCGTTTGTTCGCCCGGTTCGCTTTCAGAATGTGTAGAATTGACATGGTCTGTACGTACTGCGTAATGCAGTCCGTTTATTTTGTGTATCCATAGTTGATAGCCTTCGCTACGCTCGTCGTGGCAATTTTTTCAAAAGATCCCCGTCACTTATACAAATCAATAGAGTTACAATTTTCGGGCGGCGCATCGCGTAAACCGACTGGGCGAAGCGAATATTAGCATCGATCGCCGATCGGAGATGCATCAGCTTTTGAAAGGCCGAAAAAAAAGGGTCTTTGTCTATTAATTTTATACTGAGTGTCGAAACAATCTCGAAATTAAACGCGTTGATTTAAAAAATCGTGTTAACTGTTATTCAGATAATATATGCAGGAATGTCTATGTATTGCAACATTATATGTTTATTTGCTAATATTCATATGTATGTACGCATACATATGAATTTACATACATGTACCTATACTTATTTATTTACGAATACATATACATAGATATTGGAGAATAAATATGATACAATTAGAAATTGTCTCTATCGCAGGACGAGGATCGGGTTCTTATTTAATTTTTTTGCTTCCGAAAGGCCGTTTAGCAAGGACAAATTGTATTTATTCAACCTTGATGACGGAAGCGAATTTAACACTCGAGCGGCGGGATTTGTGATTGTACTTTCTCGGCCGTTCACGATCAGCCAAACGCTCGACGCAGATTAGCGACAGGATATCCGTTGGTTTCGTTCTCTTTTCGAACTTTCGCATCGCCAATTATACTTAACGATCCTTCTAGATACACCGACGCACGGAAAAAATTATCCATTGAATCTGTCAATTCTCTTTTCCAGCTCTTACCGCTCCTTCTCTTCGGAGCGGTGCTAGTGTGCGATTTGGAAGCGCGCAGGATCCGTGTTCGACCGCAAGAGGATCAAGACGACACGGAATACTACGAGTCCGAACCGCAGGACTCGCAAGACCAACGGGTGGTCTACATATCGGCGGCGGACCAATACAACGGCCTGTTCGGCCAGCCGTCCGCCTCGTCGAGGTCCTCGCAACCCAATTACATCCAATCGGATACGAGATCCGGTGCGGGCATCGCGAAGTCGCGTACCAAAGACCCGGCGAAGAGTCCTCCGGTCCAGACGATACGAAATTACAATAAGGTCAACGACGATGGTTCGTTTACGTTCGGCTACGAAGCCGCGGACGGCAGTTTCAAGGAGGAGACCCGGGGCACCGATTGCGTGGTCCGCGGTAAATACGGCTACGTGGATCCGGACGGCAACAAGAGGGAATTCACGTACGTCTCGGGAAATCCTTGCGATCCGAACGCGCCCAAGGAGGAGGAACAGGAGCAAGACGATAGGATAAGAGAGGGGGAAAGCGGGGAGTCGGATAATATTCCTAATTATCCGACGAGGCCGATTAGACCGATACGACCCGTTGCTCCGTCGCAAGCCTCTAAATCGCCCATCACGTTGTTCCAGAATAATTACGTTAGAGACGAAGAGGACGACGTCGAATCGGAAGCCGTCTTGAAGCCGCAACCTATACAGGTAGGTCGGACTACGGACACGTTAGATACTTAATTTTAAATTTTTATATCTAGGCCAATTGTAAAAATAGAGAAGTGGGGGAATTCCGTAAACACCGTAAATAAAAAAAATTAACTCGTTCTCGTAAATTGTCCAAATTTTCAAGTTAACGGGCTTTCTTCGCTTCTTATTACATATGGCGTACCGGATATCTGAATCAATCCTTTCAAAGATCAAAATCATCGCAATTATTTTGTTGTTTGTTTTAATGAAAGCTCCCATCCTTTTATGAATACAGAAATTCGACCATTCTTCTAGAAATCTTGGTGGTTTACACTGTTGGCAACTAGGAGCCCAGACGCTTGAGCTTAATGCTCTTCGTATCGTCGGCAGTCCACTCAAGTAACTTAGTGTCCTCTCTAAAGGCCATTAGCTTGCCTAGAAGATATTTCAGTATTTACGAAGGCTCCGCTAGTTCCTCCTCGAAATTCTTCTGCCCAAATATCTTTAGTTTTGTATTAGCCGACCTTCAGTTTTTTTTGCATGTTCTTTATCTAATTGTTTCATACACTTTGCAATACAAGATTATCTCTTGGATGCGTTACTGCCCAACGCGGCCTCATCACATAGATACGTTGAAGTAACAGCGATAAATAAAAATAATGTAATAAAATAATACGTTTAAGTGAGAAAGGACACGTGTATTTCAAAGAGATTTTATACAACAAAAAGGAACAAAAAAAAAACGTTGAAAATAAAGAAAGAAGTAGCCGGCAGAAAGAAGATTGTAGCAAGAGCTCTGCGTCCTAGATCTCTTCTTTCCAACACAAAGATCGATACATTCCAAATAAAGGTATTTAGGACTTATTTTAGACTTTTAGCAGCGTTTGGTGAACAATTTGAACGCTCGCTTTGTTAGCTTACTTCATGACACAATTTTCGCGATAATTTTTAGTTTGTTTTCTTTACGTGTTAAGAATGTATTCTTTGTTTAAACAAATAACAGTATCTTTGCCAAAGTTTTCTGCCAAAGCTGCTACTTCTCTTCTTGAATTTCTTTCAATATGTCAAATGTTGCGGAACCTTTTGAAAGTTGTCTCAACTACGTGTGGGCAAACAATGAATCAAACACACCCCGTAGAAAAACCATTAATATCACATAAAGTTTCTACACATGTAAATATCTTCGGCCATTGTTACCGAATAAATGATGATCGGTCATGGCTTCAACTGTTGTTATATGGTAGGTACGACAAATTAGTTTCCCGCGAAAACTTTCTAATAAACATTTTAGGTGAATGATCTATTACTGCACCAGTTTCGTGAGATTTTGCAATGCAGCGAACAATTTGTTGCTTGTTAAATATAGTTGCGCAGGATAAAGCCATTCTGCATTTTGCTGCTTCTGTCCGTTACGAAAGCTTTCGATATCGAAGTGACCAGCAGAGGTAATTAAAAAAAAAGCATGACCCTCTCGGACGTTTTTTTTGTGTAATTGGACTCTGCGTTTTGACCGATCAATTAGATGTGGAAATACGTTACTTGGTCAAATGCGGAGCCTTCAGCCGTGATAAATAATTTGTTTCAATCAATGTTATCGCAGCGTTTTCAACAATCTATTTGAAATTATTGGTGCAATATCCTACCGATCAAAGGCGAACTATAAATTTGTAAAAATATCGATTTATTTATACTTCTTTCTCTTAATGTTGAGATACGAGGTCTTACGAAAGATAACAATTTCTTTTTTCTATATTTTCCGTTTACTTCGCTACGCTTCGTCGTTAATAGTTGTCGACTTTATTTAGGCAACCTGAAATACAAGGTTTTGTTTCGTTTTCGTGAGTTTCGCTGTATTCTTCATATAATTTTACTTCGTCGGCCTTGTACTGCTTAATTTTTATTCTTGAGATGTTAAAAAAAAGAACGAAGTATAAATCTTAAAGATATAATAAAATAAAAAGCAAACGGTAGGTACAGAGTGGTATAATTTGGCTTTATTTGGTTACGCGTTTTTAATGCTTTTATTTATCACAAATGTTTTGTTTCTTATTCAAAGGTGTAAAATAAATTTAAAATATAACTCTCAGATCATTCGTTGACCGGTTGTGAACGTGGTTTATTCGTATCGATTCGAAACGGCCATCCCGGATTAATTAATTGAAATTGTGCAGTGCGAAGGTTGCCGATGTTCTTGCATTGTTTGCCGTAGCTGCGCCCCAGTCTTTGCTATCATTATTTTTATTCGTTCATTTCCGCATCTTAAGTACGGTAGGCAACATGTTATACACGTTCCGGGTTGGTCGATTCCCATTTAATTATTAACATGTGGGACATCAATTGGCTTTTTGCCGTTAAATATGCCACTATTGACGATAACTGCGATAAATTGCAACAGTTGTAGAAATAATTCTGTTACACACCGGCCAAATTTATTGGAACCCAATAAGTAAACATTACAAATATTTGTCGCAAGCTGTATATATTGGCTATATATTGGTAACTCATTGGCGTACGCCACACTTTTATCTACATTAATCATTGCAACAAATATCGAATATGGTTGTCGCAAATCTTGTTCACCCTGTATCTTCGAAACAAAGGCGTTTTTCAGAAATCATCATAGAACAAAATATTCTTAGAATATGCCAAGGAATAACCCCTTGAATTTTTTCAGCACGTTTACCGAACACCCTGTATACACCCAGTTCGTCTATTATCTTGTAATGTAATATGTGTAATATGATTTACATAAGTGAATTATGCATGTGTACAACTTCTACGTCGTAACGCAATATCAAAAAAGAAAAGAGAAAAAATCGTGTAACATGATGCACGCGACTCGAATGCACTCGCGGAATTCCTCGACGCCGCATTATTCGCACCGTTCATTCAACGGAAGGGAATAAGCGATGTACAGTGGCGAAAAACGTGCATCTAGATCTGCAACATCATCGTAAGACATCTGTAATAACAGCAATGCTCGTGGAGTAGACTATCGCAAATATTAAACGTAAGGATGGACTCCGCCCATGCAAAATATTTAATATTTTTTTTTGTTGGATAAGATTGATTTTTCTAATTTATTATTATTTTAGGTATTTAGCGTAAACCTCAAAAAAAAAAATACGAACTAACCACCGCACAATATGTAGATTGCTTTTATTTGTTGTTTTCAATTACAGCCGGCCCGTTCACGACCACCGGTTTATATTCCTCGTCCCACGCAATACGTGCTTCCCCAAACGACTACCGAAGCACCGGCCGCTTACCGACCGTCGCAAATCTTCTCTCCCATCCCGTCGAGCACACCGTCGTCGGTGATCTACAAGAACACGATAACGCCGCTGAGCATTACTCCTCGACCGACCCTACGTTTCGATCCCGTCACCACGTACCGTCCGCAAACGCTGCAGTTCGCCGCGACGCCGAAACCGTCGCTCCTCTATACCAAGCCGATAGCCAGCTATACGCCAAAACCGATCGACAATTATACGCCGAGACCGATAGCGACTTATACGCAAAAAACGCCGATATTCACGTACACGACGCCGACTAGCGTAGCGTCATCGCCGGCTAGAACCAACATCGACTTCGATGCCGAATTTCAGAAGTTCCAGCAGGAGAATAACGTCGTCCAACCGACGCCCGCGACGTCCCTTCCTAAGGCCGTCACCAGCAAACCGGTCGCGAAGATCGCGGTAACGCCCGCGCCATCGCCCGCCACAAGCGGACCCGTTTATTCTTCGGCGTTACTCTACGACCCGTCTTCGGGACAATACAATACGCAACTATACCAAACGTTACCGCAAACTAACGGGGATTTCACGCTAAAGCAGAAGATCCAACCCTACGTTCACCAACCGCAGCCGCAAGTGGTGAATTTCCAGCAGTTAGCGCAACAGAGCCCGCTGTACAAAGCTCCGGCGCCGGCGAGGCCATCAAACAATCAAGCGCTCTATCAACAGCAGCAATCGGAATTGCAGTTCCAAAATTCCGCGCAGCTCTACACGCAGCAGCAGAAAGCAAGACAACAACAACAACAACAACAACAACAACAACAACAACAACAACAACCGCAACAACAGCCGCAACAAACTTATCAGCAGCCTCTCCAGCAGCAATCTTCGCCTCAGCAATTCTACTACATTCAGCCGCAGCCGTCGTACACGACGGGTAGTCAGATCGACGCATTCCTCAGAGGGCACAATATACAATTCTAACGGTAAAGGCAAGTGCGACTACTCATCATCATTATTCTCTACGGCGACGTTGAGAACCAGTCAAAGACTCTAATCTCTTGGGTTTTGCGAGAAAACATTGCGAATATTAATTTTTAAACGGAAAGAATTCTTTAAAAAGGGCGCAAGCTGTTAGGGAGACCTTAAAGTAAATTATCGCGGGGCTACAAAAGGTACGTTTAATTCCTTGATGTTACCAGTACTTGTTCTAAAATTGGGTCCAAGTAATTCGATTTAATGTGCTTTACAATAAATACTTAACTTCGATTAAATTGTTCTAGGAGAAAGTGATAAGAAAGTATGGTATTTGAAGGAATAACGTTGCAATTATTTAAAAAAAACCGTTTCGTTAACGCGCGAAAGTTGAATAATTTTTATTCCGTTCGGCACTTATTTTGAAATCGAAATAATAAAGCGTTTCAAAAAATACGAAGCAAAACAAAAGCAATAAATTTTCGCCGTGATATCGGCATAGCGTATCGTTAGTTATCGCCTTAGCTAACGGATTTGTAATAATGACATTTTAAATCGCCAGAGTGAAAGTAAATAAACGAAGAAAATAGTACGTCACTTTAATCCGAATAAAAGACATTTACATACATATGCGCGTATGCAGAACGTGTACAAGGATCGTTACGTAACTTAGCAGGTTGGTCGGTCAGTTTGGCGATTCTTATCGCTTTCCCCGTCCTAGTTCTCTTCGATTCCAGAACACGTTTTGACATATTTCCTCGCGTTTCAACCGAATCCGTTTATTTCAAAACGCGCAGATTCAACACGTAAATGTTTGGAATAAGCATAAAAAAGTGAAGAACGTCAGCAATGGAGTAAGATCTATTCTGAATAATCGATCGCTTCGTTTCTGTCGAATAAGTCTTTATTTAACGACCAACCGAACAATTGTTCGAGGAATTTTGATTTCTTAGCACTCAAATACGTCGCATAGCAACACTAACTTGGTTTTGTGTCATCATGTACATCATCCATGTATCAACTTTATCAAGTAAAAGCTCAGCACGATTTTAGACTATTTTGAGGTAAGTTGTTAAGATGTATTATATTCAATAAAAAAAAAAGTATAGGGCCTAAGGTAGAGCCTTGAAGTGCTCTAATGTCAGTATAAAAAAAAAAAAAACGATTGGAAGTGACTTAATTTTTTTTGTTTAATTGCTTTAAATTATTTTAAATAAAGGGTGGACTATTGTTAAAATTGCTATAAATACGTTCAAAGAAAAATTGTTAAAAATAAGAATTTGATTCATTTTGGCTTCCTTTTTTAGGCAGGGTATTTAAAGAGAAAAACACTGTTCAAAACAAAAGAATAAAAAATGTTAAAACGGTAGCAATAAACAACAGTGAATATTTAGTGAACAATTCACTAAATATTCACTTCACTCAATGAGCGCCTCTTCCTTAATTACACAGACCATATAAAGCGAATTAGATACGTAACGGAGATTTGAAATGTATAACAATAGAATTCCATCGCCTAATGTGATTTTTAACTGAAGGATTTTCCATGACAAAGATCTGATTTAATCGGGCAAAAATTTCTCACTGCTGCTATCACAATTCTCTTTATTGATCATGTATAGAGAGGACAAACGCGGGCTAAATCGCATCTTTTTGGCAGCGACTATATAGACTCGTATTCTGTCGATTCTCGGAGCAACACGAACCCTTTCTTACGAGACGAATAGACACGAGTCTGTCTAGTCACTGCAAAAAAAGTTATTTCTTGCTTCAATAACTTGCTGCACTTCTTTTATTCTATTTAAATTATAAATTATTCTAAATTTTGAAAACTTTGCACGATTGTTTTTAAAAGGTATCAGAACGTACATGCAAGATTTTAGGCGTTCAAAATTCATTGTTGCGGTGACGTTTAATGTGAACATATACAACGTTATAAGCTAGCGAAAGCTATCAGGGTAGATTTACCCAAAAATTAACAAAAAATTAAACTTATTCAATGAATCTACACGAAATCTTCTAAAGTGTTAGAACTACACGGAGAAAAAATGATTAGAGAGGATAAAAGTGAGTGAAATTATTACTTTTTTGCAGCGGCTAGACAGACTCGTGTCTATTCGTCTCATAAGGAAGGGTTGCCTACCGACGAAACACGAATCTGTCTAATCTACGCAAAAAAGATGTGATTTTACTCGCTTTTATCTTCTCTAAAAATAAGATCAACTTACACCTGGAATTACTCAGTTCAATAAAATATGCAATTGCTCTAATCAACATAATAAATTTTGTTCAATTAGAATAGTTCACTAATAAAAAATAGGTTCAAATCTATTCATTTACAAAAAAAAAATGAAATAAATGTGAAATATAACAAAAGATGTATCTTTATTTTTTTTTATTTATTTACGTTGAACCATTTAAGCAACAACTGAATAATAATAATAAATAAGCTGTTAATAAATAATGTAAAAAAAAAAACATTAATTGGTAATTTTTAAATTAACAACTTTCAATGTGGCAGCATCAATTTTATTATTTCGTGGGTCCGTGACACTGCTTAACTTCTTATCTTCTGTGTATGCTTTTTATTAGCGTATTGACAAATTCTTTTCCATTCTTATCGCACAATTGCTGCAAGTTCATCCATACCATATCATTACTTCTATATTATTGGTAACAATGACGTCGTTCTCGATGCGGGGTCGGCGGGCAAAGGTACAATAATCGGCAGAGTACGCATACCTTTAGCTTTCTGCATTCATGGGTTGACTTCTCGAAACCGGCGACTCGGCGCGATCGCCGGAAGATATGCCATCCTAAGCCGTGTCATCCTCACCTCAGAATGGTATACGCGAACCCGTATTTCTTGCAAGTTACCTTTCTCCGCGCCACCTTTTCCCCTAACGTCTTTCTCTAATCATGAGCCTCGTAAGGCGAGTAATTTGCATCCAACTTCTTTCAAATTAAATTCGTGAAGCCTTCTTTTATTTATCAGATTATCGTTATTAATGTCTTAGACAATATACGACATTTCGTCTTACTTGGAGTCCACCTCTAAGATTAATCCTAAAGCATTGTTAATACTAAGTGAGCCATTAAGTACTTTAACTAACATAAACATAGTTTTAACTTAGCAGCAAATTGGCCGATGTGAGCTAATATTAAGAAATCAATGTCGATCGTGCATCTTAGGTGGAATATGCTAACAATTAAAATAGAAAAAACAAAATATAATATACATATATAGCTGCGATCAAACTAAATAAACGAACGAAGTCTGCATATCTTCGTTCTTCACAATTAAAACGAAACAAACGAAGTGCGTACAACAGTTTTTTTTATTATTATTATTATTTATGCAGCTTTCGTAATCCTTTCTTGTTATTATTTAATATCCGATGCTGGTTATCCGTTGAAAGCGAATAATATTTCTTTGTTTGGAACTTTTTAAAGAATTCTTTTCGCCGATATTACACGGAGATTACGGCTTCGTTAACCATGCCGTATTTACGAAATATCTAATGGCTAGTTTGTAAATAGATAAATGCTGTTTCCTTCTGTCTTTTTCTTTTATTAAATAATTTTTTTTTTGTTTATTACTTTTTTGTACCTATTACTACAAGAAGTAAAGTATTATATTTTTATTATAAATATGTGTGTTTAATGTAAAGTGAATGCTGTAATTTTATTATTTGTAATGTTTTAAATTAAATAAAATGTTATAGGTAAAAACTTGATATTCTGATTGGGGAATATTACGGGAGAGATTTTCCGGCTAATTCTATCAATGGGAATACAAGCGTTCGTTAGTTACGGTAGGTATATACCGTTTGCTCCGGTTTTCGTTTGAATGCGTTCATTTTCACTCCGGATTCGGAGGTAGCCGGGATGAAAGTGAAACTTCCAAAGGGAAAAAGGAAAGAAAGTGCGGACGTGCTCGCCAGATTGGATATCCTCTAGCGAACTTGGACGTTTGGTATTTGTGGTACGCGTGTGACGATCGGACAATTACGCAAATAGGAACGCGTACACAATCGATAAGATGTTTCATTAGAGAAATCGTTATTTAAATTAAAATCACAAGGAAAAGAAAATAGAAGTTCACCGAGAAAGGTAATATTAAATAGGTGCGTTAATGCAACATTTTCTTTGATCATAATTGGTTCAACGAACGAGTTTATCACTCGAATAAATGTTTCTTTATTATATCAATGAATAAACAATCAAAAAGAAAATTGTGGAATATTAAAGAAAGGCACTTGGCTCTAAAGAAGATTGATGGTCTTATTCCAATATTTGTCTTAATGATCAAAGGTATCTCTGTTGGAATCTATTTATCTAATTACTTCTTATTATTTAGTTCTACGGTTTACACTTTCTTTTTCGTAAACTGGTAAAATGACAAAACGAAGGGGATAAGATAGTAAAGGTGCCCTACGACCGATCCAATAATTTCCAAATCGCTGTGAGCTGATTGCCCAATCGATTGATTCGGCAATCGAAATAGAGCAATTAGATAAGCATCGATGATACCTGCCCACATATTAATAATGGAGATTCCGAATTACGCCGTGATGAGTAGAGAGGACAAAAGCGAATGGAATCATATTTGTTTTGCAGCGACTAAATAGACTCGTGTCGGTTCGTCTCGTAGGAAAGCATTCGTGTCGCCTACTGGTTTCCCCGAGAGTCGACAAAACACGAGTCTATCTAGTCGCTGCGAAACAAATATGATTCCATTCGCTTTTGTCCTCTCTAGTGATGAGAGTTTTCATCTCTCCAATTTTTTTAATTGCCATCTTCTTTTAAACGCCTGTGCACGTCTTAATATGTGATATACACAGACCTCAGCAGAGACCTATCCAACAGGGTTCGAATTTTCCTCCTCCATTATTCAATCTCTACGTCAACGATTTACTTGCTTCTGTATCTAGCCTATCCAGATGATTTAGATATATTTACGCCTATTAAGAACCGGAAAGACGTTTTTGAGCTACAGCACCGATTAGTTTGCCTCTCCGAACAAGAGCGGCTACCTGTCATTCACAAGGAAATTTAACTCGATTCCTTCCACTTACTCCATTAACAGCCCAAGAATTTCCGAGGGTTAATGGATTTTGCGAGTTCGATCTAGTCGTTTGGGCCTTAGGCCGCACGTCGACTACCTCGTCGAAAGTTTTAGGCTTTATAATGCGCACTTGCACTTTCAAAACTTTATTTCATATCTTTGTTGTAAGAAAACTCGAATATGCTTCATCTGTTTGGTAACCGCACTCCATCTACCTACAACTCCAAATTGAGAAGATTCAACGGAGGTTTCCCAAATTCTTATCCTTCAAGATTGATGGCATTTATCCAGTACGGAACATGGATTGCTTTCTTCCTTTAATTTTCTAGTTCCCCGCACATCTTCAGGTTCTCCTCCTATTTCCTCCCTTTCTATACCTCGAACAAATACATTCTGCAAATATATATTTTTTAGTAAAATTAACGAGTTCTGAGCTTTTTCTTTTTTTTTTCAATCATTGTTGTGTGTTGTGTATTGTTGTACCTATTTTTTGTATAATGTTTTCCTGTAACTGGAAGCGTTGGACAATAAAACCATTATTATTACTATTATTGTTATTATTAGATATCCCTCTCGATAGATGTGTTAACCTTCGGAAGAATTTGATCGAGTCACGCCTCTGTATTCTCCAAAGGTGCAGGAAGTCATTTATCAAACGCAAAAAAAAAAACGACAAACAACAGAATCAAACAAAATCTAATCGGGAACATGACAAATTTGAAAAAAACAAATAATTTCAATTACAGGTAAGCTTGTTTCAATGTGTTAAAAATACGATAATATTCTAATAAAATACGTTAATTTTGGTTCAATTATGTCTTCACGAGCGGAAGAGATTAAAAAAAAATAAACATTAAAAAAATTTTTTTTTAAGATCCTGCATCCTGAAAGCATGAGTGTTGGTATAAGACCATTTTTTTATTATTCTCTTTCCATCTCTCCGGGAAGGGAGATGTACTAGCTGCCAAATTAATAATTTTGGCAATAGGTTTGTTTAACACGAGCGAGCATCTCTGACGAAAAGAATTCGATAGAAGGTCTTCAGTTGCAGTTAATTTGTTCTGAAATGAGGCCATAATATTAGCTACATCGTCCTCAGAGATCATAAGGATGCTGGTCGTCTGTACTTATTGGAGGTTACCAGGATAATTTAATGTGCAAGTCCAAGAATCGGCTTCGGCAAAACAATAAGCAAACGAGTCCATAATCTTTCGAGGATCGTTCATTAAACGGAAGTCAGCCTCCTTGCCTCTCCTTTGCCTTGTATGAACAACAACTTATTACTACATTTAAAATGTCTGTTAGTGGTTTCCCCAAACTATTTTATTTTTTCCAAAGTCAATATCTCCTTTGCACGAACTTTCCCCATCTATAAAATTAAATCATAGCCAATGTCGCCTAAACATTTATTTATAACAATACGAGGACAAGATTTTGCTCTTTATCACAAGGAATGAGTCGGATTAATCAACAAAGTTTTCCAATTGTATCGTTAAATAAAGCCAAGAGACACCTTAAACGTTAGTAGGAAGTACTGGTAAATATTTTATTTACGTATCACCTCATTTCTCACAATTAAAGAATTGATATCTCGCTTTTGTTACTTATTAGCTACCCTCCTAGGTATATGAGAAGGCCTACTGGATGAGCTTCTTTCCCTTGCCGGAGCGTTCTTTCGAATCGGTTCGGGAATCCTCGACCTCTTCGCGGACGATTGTCTCGACGTCGTGCTGCTAATCGCCGAGATGTTCTCGAGGAAGCAACCGCTACTTTCGCCCTGTTTCGCGTTTCTCTTCCTATCTTCCTCGTACTGCTTATCTCCCGTCGCGGTGGCGCCACCTTTCGCCTTGGGACTTCTACCCGTCCTCAGCGGTTTCTTCAATTTTTCCAGCAATTCGGGATGAACCTTGATGCTGGTGCTGATCGTGTACTTGTTCTTTTCCGCCGTCTTGAACGGATTCTCCTGTTTCGCTTCCACGTTGAAAATCTCAGCCGTCTCGAAGTCCTTTTCGACTTTGATATCGCCGTCGGCCTTCTTCATTTGCCAATCGGGCGCCCTTCTGATCGGCAATAGCGTGGAATAGAGGGAGTAGGAGGGGTTCGCGTGAAATATGGTTCGACGCGCCGTCGTATCTTGAACTGGACGGAAATTGCCCTGCAGCGGTTGTTCTTCGATGTTGAGGAGCGAACGGAAGCATTCCAGCTGAAGCAAATTAACAAATACGCGTGAGTTGTTGGCGGAATGGCGTCTTTTGGTCTCTCGTTAAATTCGTTACCTGTTCTGCGGATACACCTATCGGCTCTCTGCTTATCAACCATAACAGGACGTGGACGCATTCGCTAGTCGTCACCGTGCCCCAATACATGAAGTAGTCCTCCCCGAACGCGAACGTCAAGAAGCTCAATGGTAGATTGTCTAAACGAGCCGAACTGTGAGGCATCTGAATGTAGGGGATCGCTTCGGTCAGCAATTCGATCGCGGGATTTCGACCAGCTTGCAGCTGTTTAATAGCATCGCCAAAACATAAAAAAAAAAAACATTTTGAAGCTTAGAAACAAGCTGTTTGCAATGAATTCGTTTTTATGCTTATCATAAAAAAAAAAATTAGTAGAATAATACTAACTTTAAAGAAGTACACTAATACAACTATGCCGTCCTTCTTCTTCAGCGCCGCCTCTTGCGTTAGATAGCAGCTTTTGAAGAGGACTACGTGCATTTCGAGCGGTTGCTGCGATCCGTCCACGCGATGTTCACTGCCCTCCATGTCATTCTTGCCCCAATGAAAGTGAAGCTGCGAGAAGACGTAATTGCTGAACAACGGGCCGCCGGAAACGTGAGGTCTTTCTTGGTGCCATTTCGCGCTGATAATCACTGAAACACGGATCGTCTTTTATGCAATTTACCGTTTTTACATCCTCGCCGTTAAGTATCGTAACGGAACCTACGAGTATGACCCGTGTTTGTGCATTTCATCTTCTTCGGCGGTAGATCGTAATGATGCCATTCCAACGGCGGTAAGCTGATCGGTATCGTCTCCGAGAGATTAATATTGATAGGTGATTCACCGATCTCCGCTTTCAACATAAACTCTTGTATCACTTTGATGCCGTCGTATTCGAGTTCTGTAACGAAATTATTATTGAACGTTTAATTAAGCGGACACGAATTGATCTATGCGGATCCGTTACCCGCATCCTGTTCGAGTCTGGCGGCGTCGGATTCGTCTTTGGCCGTGCGCTGTTCTTCTTTAGGTACCGCCTCTTGCTTAACGGATTTCCTTTTATGTATTTCTGCTGACATTATCAAGATGAGACACTAGAAATTTTGCTTAATACTTGAACGATAAAAGAAAACACTCAGTAACGAGTGCGGTCGAACATTTCACTTGTCAAATTTTGACGTGCCGACCTTGCGAAAAGGGAAAAACATGCAATCAAATCGAATACATAGTAACCTGCTAATCATCTTTCGAGAACAGGTAAGCAATAGTGATAAGATGTTGTCTTGTTTTACTTTCTATTTAGCTGTCCTTTTTTTTTATTAAGTACCTACATATTAATACTAGAGAGCACTGAAAATGCGGGATTTTGTCTCGGCCCGAAAAGTTCAAACCATTGTGACACAGAAACGAAGTATGTCTACCTAACCAAAATGTTTAGGAGAGAACGACCAGATCGATCATTTTCAAACTTCATGAATTTTTTTGACCAAATTTCCATCTTGGCTATTTGTAGCCTGATCGGTCGGTAACTCCCTGTTCCTATTTTGAAAATCGCGCAGGCTGCTTTCAAGTATTTAAAGTCGCGATTATTTGTCTATCCGTTTCATCGTTAGAAAGCTTTGAAATATAGAAATTTAGTTCTCTTGAGTTTTAACAACATCTTTGTTACGTCATTAGCAATCAATGAAAATCATTTGAATGCATGGTTTACTCCTAAGCAATTTCACACAATAGCAAGCCTATTTATTCCGTGCACGGGTTGCGACTATTACAAGTTTCATGGAACTTTGAGCTTTACGTAGGACCGCATTAAGAAATTCCCTGTTTTAACCAAATATCTTTGCGGCGTACAAATAAAGAAATTATTAGTAACTTCTTTATTTATTTTGTTTTTTTGACATGTAGACTTAGTCTTAATGTCTACTAATTGATATTCTCTGACTTAGACATCACGTAGTTAATATTACATTGAGTCAACGGTTTCCTAACATTCTTGACGCACAACGTAGATGCATATCTGAGGAGATAACCGATGAAAACCGAATGAGCTACGCGGGCGAGTTAGGGCTCGTTCGTAAGGTCTCGACGAGCGTATTAAGTGCGCGAAATTTCAACTCCTTAGCTCCGACCGTAGGGAAGCTACGGCGTCCCAAAGTTGAGAAATGAAAATTCTTCTTTTTCAACTTTGAAGCCAAAAAACAACGCCAAGACGAAGAGCTAAAGGCTTCAGCTTAGGCGCAATCGATCCGCCGTTCAATTCGCATACCTTGGTTGCATAGTTGAGAAGATAACCGACGAAAACCGGTGCGATGTCTATTTTCCGTCCGATTTCGACCACTCCCGGCGAAATCTGCCAAACCGTTAGAGGTAATGGGCTCAAATTCTATTGGGGAATATACGCGGCCATAGGGCTCTCGACTAGCATTATTAGATCGGCGAAACCGTCTACTTTTTGTTTCAGCTCTTCAAAAATGTCGTCACTTTGGGTTCAAATTTTTGCGGCTTATCTAGATCTTGGCGGCCGGATGAGCTGCGAGGATAAGTTCGGGGTCGTTTGAAGGGCCTCGATGAGCGTTTTAAGTGCGCGAAATCTCAACTACCTAGCTTCAACGGTTCGAACGCTACGGCGTCCCAAATTTGAAAAGTGAAAATTCTTTTTTTCAACTCTGAAGCCCGAAAAAGCCGCCAAAACGAAGAGCTAGAGGCTTTCGCTTATAGTCGTTTACCGCGGACGAACAGCTAAGAAATAATCGACGAAAACTGGAGCGATTTTCGATTTTCCGTCCGTTTCTAAAAACTTTGAAACCCGATATCAAATACGCGCTATTTAATGAATTTATGCTCATATCAAAATATAATAAGTGATCTGAGGTCGTTTCTAAAAAAAATAACTAAGTTAAAAAGTGCGATATGATCGATTTCCCTGCATGTGAATGCACATGAACAAGAAAAAAGAAAAAAATCATGAAATGTCAGTAAACTTTATTAGACTATATTTTACAGTAAACAACCTTAACTAACATTAAGTTTCCTCTTTTTGTGATCGTTAGTGATATCTAGGACTAAACTTGGAATCATATATATTAGTACATCGTTAATATAAAATACGTTTAGGCACACTTTTAAAATTGGCCGTACCTCTAATGCAAGCCTCTATAAGGTCCTTTTGCTACGTGACGTATGTATACGCTCTTATATAAATATATGGGTTGCGTTCATTATCAGTAATAATATCATTACACAACTTCAATTCTAATAAACGTATGTGTTTTATGCACTTTCCACGTATGTACATAATATGTAATGCATGAATATATTAGTTATTATGGGGGATCGAATAAT
Organism: Oryctes rhinoceros; assembly: GCA_020654165.1. Lineage (NCBI taxonomy): Eukaryota > Metazoa > Arthropoda > Insecta > Coleoptera > Scarabaeidae > Oryctes > Oryctes rhinoceros. The sequence goes on from JAIOKQ010000978.1 coordinate 1,243,390, forward strand.
TATCCGTGTTAACATCGATATTCGATTTTCATCGTTCAGATTTTGCTCACTTCGACAAAAACTAACCCGTCCGCATTATTGTTGGTAAGAGGGCCAAATCGATATTATCGAGAATAACAACAAAACATACGCCGTTGTTTAGGGTAACTCCTTTTTTGTGAGTTAGTTGTTGTAGTTGAGACGTTTTTAATTTTCTTTAAGTGCTAAAAGTGAGAAAATTAAATTAACTAAAGAGTAATTTATAATTTCAGAAAAGGTTTACCAGCACAAGCATTCAGGCTTTAATGTAAAAGCGCTTTCTTTAGCTACAATTTATCGACGCTAAAAGTTAAAGAGATACTGTCCAACACGTCACCCAATAAAATACAGCTGTTAAAGAAATGACTGAAGAGGACAATAGAGCCGCGTATGTTGTAATAGAGCATCAATTGAACAACATTGTATCGTCGATCGTTGAGATAACCGTACACAATTAGCCGCACTAAAAAAGTCGCTCTGTACCGCATCAGGGTTTTGACTTTCGAAGAGCAGAGCATGTGAGCGCATGTTTACGAACGCGAGTAGTCAATCGACGAAGCGTGTCCACAAATGGCGGCACAAAATACAGTTAGTTGGATACATGTAGAAAGCAAGGGCAGAGTCACAGAATTAATATTGTTATACCATTTTGCTAATGGTAATTTCGGTAATTTATTTTCGAAATTGTCCTTATATGTGGCATTCTCAATAATGCCAAATTGACCCTCGTATTATATGCAAAGGCTATAATTAAATATTTTTAATTCGATAGCTGACTGTCCATTTCGCTAGAAAACGCCGAATATGGCTTTTTGATAATAGATATTCTCGATATGTCGGTAATATATATAAACTAATAACGTAAAATTTTATAACAGTCTAGTACTGCAGTATGTTTTAGGCAGACACGTAATATATGTATGTGCACACGTAGATATATGATATATTTAATGAACTGCAGAACTTTTATCACAATAAACATTACAATATATTTTAGAGAACTATTCATTTGATATTTAACCTCATTGTTACAAGACGAAATTGTAAATGATGATGATGCATTAATATTTGATCTAGAGTTTTATATACAGCGGCAAATAACTATTTTCCTTTTTTTTATTGTTATTAATTAGTTTTTGGATTTCAGCAGATTTCTTTTACATCGAGGAAGGATTTGGAATATTTACTTATCGCGTACTGCAAAATAATTTAATTTCATTACTTACATTAAGTTATTTTGAAACCATGTTTTATTGTGTTCGGGAGAAAGAAGTTATTGTCATTTATTATTCTTATCTAATATTTCTTTCGATCAATTCATATATCGGAAAAAATCAAACAGTTTTACATATAAATAACGAATATGGTTCGATTCAAAATATTCATACGTAACACTGACATGTTTATTAAAGAAAACAAAAAAGAAAAATAGTAGATTCTCCATACAACACTTCGGTATCGTTTTTAATAAAAAAAAAATATCTGCAGACCCACACAATAAACAATCTTAATGCGCTAATTATACCAAACGAATGGGTTATCAGATCAACAATTAATTAACAGATATAACGTGGTACATCTACTTATATTTAAAACATCAAATAAAGACTTGCTCCTCGTCAGAGGTAGTTACATAAACGTTGGAGTTATCATTCAATTCTGGAGTCTTCTTCACCGGCGTCACTGGATATCTAACTGGTCCCCTCCATTTTCTACTCAGCCCAAGGCTCCTCGGCAGAGCAATCGAACTGGAATTGGCTAGTTGTTTACGATTATTAGGCCTATACGACGAGGTACAATCGCTTTTAGCACTCTCGAACAGTTTCCTGTCCATCGAATGGAAATGAGAAACCTGATGGCCATGCAACCTCTTCGGGATCATATCGACTATAATGGCGCGATCCCTATCGGCGTCCCGATCTCTCTCCTTATCGGCGTAGATCTGCGTACAAGACTTCGAAAGCGTCCGATTTAGAGTGGACCTCTTCCTTATCGGTCGAGAATTTCCGAGCGTTGGCGAGTATGGAAAGAGGACCGAATCGTTGCCGCCGGTTTCGATCTCGTATCGAACGTGTTTGTGGTACGGCACGATCGTTTCGTCCCGATTCATATTGGCGAAGATCGAATTGTACTTGCGCAAGTTCGACACGTCGTAGCAGTTCTCGGTTAGGTGCTTCTCTAAGGCACCGTCTACGACGCTTATATTCTCCAAGCTTCTCGGAGACACGAAATCGTACGGGAGCGTAATTTGTGGCGGTTGATTCCGTATCTGCTTCAATTTGTTCATCGTCCGCTCTAAGCCGTCGGATTTCGAATAGTTCACCTTCGACTTGTTCGTAATGTACTGGGATAGCACGAAATTGACGGCGGGGGCCGTGTTCTTCAAGAGTACATCTAACGCGTCCTCGTACTTCATCCGAAGCAGGTTCCTACCGTCCACGGCGATGATTTGGTCGCCGCTATGGATATTGCCCGTGCAGTAGGCAGGACCGCCGTGAATCACCGATTGCACGTATACTTTACCGTCGGAACCTTCGGTGATCTGCATGCCTAGGCTGCCTTTCGTATCTTTAACGACCGTTACCGATTGGAGGATTCGCTCGTCATCAAACGAAAAGTTGTTTAGCTTGTCGATCAGTGAACGGCTGAGGGATTCGTGCAGATCCGGTAGGAAGTTCTTGTCGCTCTTTATCGAAGAACCTATGACCGAAGAAAATGTATGTTTTAGAAAATAAATAAGTTTCAACAATTTGATGTTTTACTTTTTTTAACGAGTTTATAAATATGCCAAGAAATTTAAAGAATTCATTGAATCTTTAAAAAAATATCGATCGTAAAGAGAGACTTCAATTTCTTTTGCACAGATGGCGTTCATCATCATACAAATACAAATGATGCGGCAGGTAGCATTGAATTGATAGCATTGTCATACCTATAATGTACGCGTCCGTACTTCTTTTACTTTCGTTAGTAGGCGATTGTGGCGTTGACGATGAACTGTAATTAATGGAGACGGACTGCAATGACAACTGTTCTAAATCTTCCCCAGCTAAGACATTTACGGCCTCCATCGATCGGGAGACTCGATGTCCGTTATTCGAAAACGCGCGAGTTCCCATCTTAACGCCCCTGCGTTTATCGCAAGCGGCGTTCTGTTGATGATTCGACGATAATCCAGATAAACAGCTGCTATCTAGTATCAGCCCGTCGCGGTTACGCGAAACTAGACGCCGAAAGGTCGGCCTTTCGTTCTCCTTATTCTGATGCTCTTCGTTCACCGGCTCGTCGAATTCCATCATTTTGAAATCGTTCACGCTCTTAGAGCGTCTTCTATTATTATTATTAATATTATTACTATTACCGATATCATTATTATTGTTGTTTTGACAGTTAGATGAAGTTGGTGTATCGTCCCTGAAGGAAGATTTGAATTCGATCCTGAACTCGGTCTCCGCGTTAACGGAACCCTTGTCCAGTGTTAAATACGGATTGGTTAAGGCCTCTAATTTGAAGAGCGAATTAGTCTCGTTCTTCATATCTTTTAAGGGAATGCCGAACTGTTGCGATAGGGTCTGAAGCGACGTGAACTCCGTCCGAAGTCGCAGAAAGAACTGATGGTGCAGAGAGGCTAAGCGGAACGTGAAATAGCTTCTGAAAATGAAAGAAATCATGTACTCTACCGAAGCAATAATCAACCTTATCGTACGTTCCGATAGTTAAGCCATCATAGCAGCAGCAGAAATAAACTTGATAGCTTAACTAAAGAAACGTGCGTCTAATTCTAGGGTTTCCTTCCTTACTTCTTATGATCCATTTTGAGTTTGTACTTGTTCAATTTCGCAGCATGCAGCTTAGCGGAATGCGGTAAGATGCATAGGTAGTGCTTACTGTAGCAAAGAGTCTGTATCGTGCGCCATTCGAACATCTCATAAAGTATTGGTCCGCAATAACTCGGCGCGTTGTTCCTCTCGTAAATATTAATACCCTGTGCGCTTATGTACAACCATACGTTTCTCTGTGTATTGTCTTTTAGGACCTGTTCAAAATTAATAGTAGATAGCTCTCTTTATATGCGCAGGGTATTTCAAACCACTCACCCGCTATCTCTTCCGTTGCATTATTCCAGCTGCAACGGCTCGAGAAGAAAAGATAGCGAACGAACGGTTTGAAACACCTTTAAATTTGCGCGGCGTCTTACCCAAGTTGCAGTATAAAAATGACCGCCGTAATGTGGTAAGGTTTGGGCGAGCAGGATGAAGTCCTCTTCGGCCCTCTCTGTATCCAATCCGAGTTTGTATTTATGCGCTCTCGTGAGGTCGGCGCGAAGACCTTTGCTATCGTCGATCGCGCAGGTCATACTCTCCGGAACGTAGTGCTCTAAAAGGAAGTAATCGCGACTGCCGTGCTCCTGTCAACAAAAAAAAATGTTCGCTAACTGTACAAATTAATTAAGATATCTTAAATTACTCTTTCGTTAAAGTCACCGAATTCTGCCTGCAAGGCGAAACCATTTAACTCGACCAGTTGACCGAAAGAACAGGGCAGCTGATGCTCCAGAATGGACCGCCGTAGCTGCAAATAGAGCAGATGGCGCGCCTGATTGCCGCGGACGCCCCGCAAACTCGGCAGAAAGAAACGTATCCGAAGGAAGAGGATCAGAGCGACGTCTTGTGAGGTGCCCGGTACAATCGCCTTGCATACTCGCGTATCGGAGGGTAGAAAGACGAAGTCGCCCGCAATCAAAGCCGATAGTCCGAGCATGAAGTTCTCTTCGATCAATTCTTTCTGTATTATCAGCTGAAAATTATGAAAAACAAGTTGAAGCAGGACGTTGCTATCAGAGTGGGAATAAAATAAGTACCTCAAAAATTTTTCCTGCCGTCGTGGTATTCGGATTACAAACGACATCCACCTTTTGCCCGTTCAGCAAGATAACCGTTACCGTTTTTCTAACGTTACCTTTCGTATCGGAGATGGCGTATTGTTTGCTCGGCAGGGCCGATCTTACGACGAATTCCGGACCGATACAATCCCGATTTTTTCCGTCGCCAGATGACGTCGATCCGGCGCCAGCTCGATATAATCTGGAAGCCGCCCTTTGAACGGGATTCCTTCTGGACTTCGTCCGACGAGATTTACCCGCCTTTCCGATTATGGCAGATTGCTTCTGGGGTTGCTGATCGGAGGAAGACGTGTTTTCGCCGACCAAATTGGGAAAATTCCCACTAAAATAAGAGGAAGCGTTCTCTCGTATGAATTCGCTATTATCGAGTTGTTTCTCTGCGTTTTTGCGGCGACGTTCCACATTTTCGTAGGAGGAGACGTTGTCTGATGAGTGGAAGTTGGTAGCGAAACACCTGCATAATTACATAGTTAATGATTACTTCATACTTCGATCGTTTCTACTAACCTGTTGAAGTTATAGGTCTCCTGATCGTTAGGAGCGCACATCGATTTCGGTCTAATGGTTACTCCTGGCTCGTTAGAAAGATAAGTACTGAACGCGATTTCTTCCATACTGGTGCTGGCTTCTCTCGTTAGTTTCGCGGGAGCTGGCCCGGCTGGGTTATCGGATGTTTTTCGAAGTCCCATCCATCTTCTCGGTATCGTTAAACTATTAATACTTTGTTCCGTACTGTTGGAAAAAAGTAAATTAAACGAATAACAGCAAGATAAAGCTTTAAAGAAATGATGCAATCGATTTTTCTACCTATTTCTAGTTATTGTTCTTAGCTCTGGCATTGCCGGTGGTCCCCACGGTGTATCGAGTACAGTCTCCAAAGCGGCCATCGCCTCCTGATGAAGATCCATGACGATATGCGAGAAAGGACGCGTGGGCGGTCTTCTCTTGCAATAGTCCGATATCACCTACAATTGACAAGCGATAAGTTGTTTAAGGTTCGTGCGAAATCTGAGCGTTCTTTTTTGCCGCGTAATCGTGAAACCGATGTGGAAAAATGATGCTTTTTACGACGATCACCGTCGGCCCTAATTGTATCCGGATTATTTGTCATCTCGGCATTTCGGATTTAATCTTTTCTTTTTTGCTGTTGCGAGTGTTTCGCGTTTTCTCCGTAATTTCCCGAACGTACTATCGCGTCGAAAAGCCGGCTTATTATAAGTCTCGTACGATCTCCTCTTCGGATACCTAAACCGCAGTTTTCAGAACGACCGACGAGGACGCTTATCCGTCCTCTTAATTCGCCCGGCGCTCGACAAGAGCGAGATGAATGAGGGTGATGATAACTTCCGTCGCTTAAGAACGGTATATTTTTATTTTGGTTTCGGCTTCTTTGTTTCTTTCTTTTTATATTTCTTTCGTCCTCGAATTACGAGAGTTTTTATTTTCGATGTGGGATATCACAGGGTGGAAAATAAGTAATGTTTGGATCCATCATCCATATCTACGATAGAATTAGGAATTTCTGTTCGATTTCTCTTGGATGGCGCAATCTGCCAAAACTACCGCGGATTGTTTTAATTTTTGGCATTAACTTTACTTTTCTTTTCTAATTATTGGACATGTTAAAATCATGTCTTTTTATATTTGTGCCATTGAAAACCGTCTTTTTCAAGAAGAGTATACCTTGTTACGCGCAAATGTTCTTTTGCTTATGAACCACCTTGTAATTATGTTTACCTTGCGAACTTTTCCTTCCGATGTGTATATGCAATATGTTTTATAGCTAGGCAACCATGCACCATGCGAATTATGGTTATTAACATTCTATTTTAAATTGATCATCATCATAAACTATGTTATTCTAGAACGTGAGAATTATCGATTTTGAAGCTCTCTTTTCCGTTAAGACATCTTGTCTTAAATATGTGTGGAATGTAAATATTGCATTAAGGAAGACCGTTCGCTGTACATTGCGGCTCCATCCAAATATTTATAGAGACTGTGATGAGATACGAGTTGCAATGGAAATTAGTTTCAAACACACTGTTTTGTATTTTTTTTTACGGCCTGGCCTCTCAGCATCGTTGAAGATCCAAACTTCCACGTCGGAAGAACTCTAACCTAGGATTAGGTATCGACTTGAACTTTTCCCTTTTCCTTGTAAATCTTCGTCTTATGGATTAATTCTCCGTTCATAGAGTTCTTTTTAAAGGCAAATTACCACAGAGGCCGCAAACAATGTTCTCGGGAACCTCAAATAAAATTGTTATTGAGGGCAAACTCTTCTAGACTTCTGGAACCTCAAAAAAAGCTCTTGTGGTAAACGAAACTGAGCCTAGTTCCGCCCTGGAGAACATGTGAGGACGTGACTCGATCCAGGACCTCGCTTCAGAGATAAGCACTCCATCTTCTGCGAGGTTGACACAAACTTTTTTGCTAATTTCGCTAATCTTTTATTTAGTTCAAAGTAACACCTAACATTTCTTTTAATTTTTATTTTGTGGATCTAGATTAAATATTACCAAATTAATCATTTGCGTTAAATAACATGATCAAATATTCAAAAATTGTAAAATTGTGAAAAGTATAAGTCGTTACTTTTACCCGATATACTTAGTCCGAAGGACAAACTAATGTTACAACGACAAAGAATTCTTTTAATCAACTATTAAACTACTTTTTATTTATTCATTTATTAAACTATTTCAACTTCCCTTTGCGTAAGAGCCGGTAATTTATGACTTTCTATCGAGGCACCACGGAGTTCCACGGCCGACGTCTACTGAGGACATTTACGTTTATTTTCTTTTTTTGGGTGGCGCCTACCTGTCAGGTGAATCTTCTCCTTAAGTAAAAAGCGACCTACGACCGTCGCCAATCGAGCAAGCGGCCGCAAACGGTCTTTTCTTCCTAACCCTCATCAGAAGGGCGTAAAGGTTACTTCGATTCTCCCCCGCTCCCTTTCGCTTAGCAGGAAGGCGTAGCAACCTCGCCAGCGAACTATCAAGTTCTAGAATTGGACACCCGGAGCCGGGTATTTAACTATGCAATTCTAGAATTAGCTTGGTAGAACAGGTAGAACCGATGTTAAATATTAAATACCCGGCTATTCGGTTTCAAGCTGAACCTTTCTGCAGACAGCGTTTGTCGAATATATTCCTCGTCACCTGGAGTAAACCGGTGGTGGGCTATACTTCTTTATGCGTTGTTGCCGTATACATTAAAATATATGAAAATATCCGATTTGATCGATTTCATCCCGGCCTTCGAAAATGGAAGGGCAAAACCCCAAACAAGGATAATTTTATACACGTCCATATTTGTTAATAATTAACAATTAATTAGTTCCATAATAGATTTGAATATATTACCTAAACTGTTGTAACAACCACATACGTTACAGATTTGTTTGAATAAAATCAAATGTAGTTTATACGCTTTCAATTATATCTAGTAAAATTCCCCGTTATTATTTTAATTAATCGTTTCATAATACCCGTTTAATTTCGCGCATTTTACGCCGGAACCTTACCAGAGATATTAGACAATACCTATTGCAGATACGCGTACGTTGTAAGCGATGTCGAATAAAACGAAGTCGATTCGTTAATTAAGATTAGAACGGCTTAAAGGGCATGGTTATTTCATTGTGCTGGAGATCTGGAGGTAAATTAAAATCTTATTATCTACCGCAGCGTCCCTATTGTAGAGTCACACCATCGAATCGCCCCCTATATTCTACGGCTCTTCTTCATATTTTCTTCCCTCCTCCTTTTCGCTGCTCGCAGAAGCTCTTTCGGTCGCAAAATTCTATTATTTCGTTCTCCATACGACGCCGGCGGAGGCATTGTTTCCAAGCGCGTTTTCGTCCTTTTGTCAGGAAGTAGGATGGCGGCGACGCGGGGGGCGACGATGATTTTCGACCGACTTTTCGAGACGTTTAAGGCACCGTAAAGAAAGAGTACGCGGGAGGATGGATCAAATTTATTCGTCTTATTTCGAGGAGGCATTCCAGCTTTATTGAAGTTAATTCGTTTAGAATCTAAAGGCTCATTTACCGGCGCGTAAAACAAATAGCTAGCTCCATTAATTCCTTTCTTCTGGAAACTAGACAGAAAGCTGGCCACCAAATCTAATTTAATTCTACTCGCCTTTTGTCTCGCAATATTCACAATTTAAATCGCGACGATGGTTATCCTTCGGTCATACCTGGAAATCCCAACCGATGCAATCGTTACGGTTCATCATAAACATATGCTGACGTATTTTTTCTTTTTACTTAACTTAGAACACTCTGTATGAGCCATTTTGTTTGTTTTGTCAGTCAACGGCTTCTCTGTTAACTGCTTTAGTTCTTTCTGAGCATAGTACAAGATGGAAAAATTGTACGTTGCCACAATTATAGTCAAATCATCAGAGCTTAATCTTATTTCTTTTTCTACAACTAAGACTGCCATATCCTCCTTTTTCAATTGGTTATCCTTTAATAGTTAAATATGACCAAAATAAGGCCATTTACAAATAACTACTTAAATCTAATGCATCCAGGGCTATATACTACAGGTGGCAAAATTGTAAAAAAAATCGTTAATAGGATGCATTTTGCTTTGCGGTAAATGCTCGCAAAGGTCTTTTTTTTAAATAAAACTTAAGTTTCCCTCATTTCTGGTTTTGAAATAACGAAGTCTATTAGTTTTTTTTAATGTTGATGACTTAATTGTGCAAATGGTACAATCAAAACTTTATCTCACATAACAAAATTTTCGAATAAAAGCGAAGACAAATGCTGTTCTTTAAGAAATGCAATAATTGCTTTTTTTTAATCAAATGTTTGAAATGCTATCCACCTTTCCATTAACTTTATTATTAACAGAAAACCTAGCAAAAAGTAAAAATAAGTTTTTACAAATCAAGGAGGTATGGTCCTGACATATCAAATGGCGGTACTTGGCTTCAACAAGTTGGTGTATCTCGGCACTTTGCCCGTTTTATTCGCGATTCTTCTGCTTTTATGTGAAGTAGAGGCGTCTCGTGTTGGATTTAAAGGGAACATGCATTTTATTTCTGAATAACATAAGCATTTGCTTTTGTTTTCCATTCTTTATTTGTCTATTCTCCTCAGAAGAAAGGGTTCGTGTCACCTACTGGTTTCCTCGAGAGTCGACAAAACACGCGTCTATTTAGCCTCTACTAATTTCTAATTAGTTATAATCCTTAAACTAGGTATAGAAATGAGCCAGATGAATGCATATGCATTATTTTTCGCATTAATTTAACCAAAATACAACATACACTTATCACCAAAAAGGAAATAAACGACTCACTCTCTCTATGGAGGGGATACAAGAAGAGGATCAAAATCTCCGCGTCTTCGAAATTCATAAAGAATATCCTCGTCCTTCGACGATACGAATAAAATCGGGCAAACGCGGGCAACATATAAAACACGCAAAAAAAGCATGAAAAATGCCGTGGTAACAGCAACAGAAGGTACTATCGATAGTAGCGCGCCCTTTGACGAGCGAAAGATCGCGGGAAAAGGGAATAAGCCACTATACCATCGCTTACCCATCCGTCTCCCGTGCATATACATATGTCTTGTAATAAATATAAGGGCGCGACGTGAACGTTTTCCGTTTCAACTTTCCTCGTCGCTCCTGTTCGAATAGAGGATAAAAATGAAAAACGGAAGATGGAAAAAAGCTGAAAGTTGACGTGTTGGTAAACGATTGCAAACGCTACCTTTCACAGTCGTTAAAGAATCATTTTTATACATACATTGACGTATCAACAACTGATCAACTAACGTGGTACATAGTACAACGCGTTATTTTTTTCGTTCCGGCATCCCAGCGGAAGTCAGTGAAAGCATACAAAGGCTATATAAAACGTACGTATGCAGACAGCATAAAAAGCGTTCGAAAGTTCAACAGCTACTCTTCGCCTTGAACCGAGCCGAGTCAATGGGAAAATTTTCCTCTTAACCTGCAGTCGCGTAAAGTTCTTTTCCTGCTTTGTGCAAAGTTATTCTGCACATTACGAAACAGTCTCATTTTTTTACGTGTCGAATCTTACGTTAAATAATCCATACGGATATACGGAACGTTTTCCGCGTCTTTGTTTACTGTTTCTATCATAAGTCACACCAACCTACTATTTGAAATAATAAACAGCTATACGTCGACTTTACAACGCAGGAAGGTATTTTCAACTGTATGAAAATGCTGAAAAAGCATCTTCATCAACGGATTACAGCTAATGCAGCTACTTCGAAATATCTACCTAATAAACTCGTGAGGTCATGACTAGAGAGGATAAAGGCGGGTGGAATTGTTGCTCTTTGCAGCGACTAGACAAACTCGTATCTGTTCGTCTTGTGAGAAAGGGCTCGCCTACTAGTTTCCTCGAGAGTCGTCGACAAAACACGAGTCTGTCTGTTCGCTGCGAAAGAGCGGCGATTCCATCCGCCTTTGTCCTCTCTAATCATGACTCGTTTCATACGTATACTGTTCTTCTTAGAGGCTTACGATCATGAATTTAACAATAAGAAGAAAATAGATGCTTTCCCGCTATACAGTTAGTTGAGCGTGAAAACGCATTTTTCGACGGGACTTCACCGCCAGCGATAAAGATTTATGTATTGTATATCGTTCAGCGTAACATCTAGTCGAACGAAGGCTTCCTCCACCGCCCGTCCGTTCGCCCCCGCGTTTATTGATTTTTAGCATACGAATGGAGTCGGAGTAAAGTGTACGGAGAACAAGCTCACGCCGCTATCGCTACCGCTGTTGCTACTAGCGTTACGGTGGCTATTACTAACTGGCCCGAGAACATCTTCTGGTGATAAATGGTAGGCGACCGGGCAGAGGGTTGCGACCGTAACTCGCCCTTTACGACGGCGAACCTATTGAAGTGAACGTATATCTACTATATATCATCGATGCGAACAATTTCTAAATAGGAAGAGCACAAATGTGTAGTTGTTGAATACGGTCTAAACAATGCAAGTTAAATGAAAGAAAAAAACATGTTTTCAAGAAACGTTAATGAGGACAGATACAGCATTAGTTAACAAGCTTCTTTTAAGCAACAGGTAACAATTGGCAACAAATAACCAACACTTTCAGATTTAAGTTAAACTTCTGTCAATCTGATCAAATTTCGTCGAAATATAAAAAAAAATTATTACAATTCAGATATGAAAATGTTCAATATACACAGCAAAGGTCTTCGTAACGACTAGAACGAATTAAAGGCGTGTAACAAAGCGGCTGTTGCTTTATTATCTCGATGACGATACTTATATACGTCTGCAAGAAAGCGAGGTACTACTTACGTCTAGAAGATGCATGAGCGAAGCTCTGGAGGACGCCTGAGGCTTCGTCATGTCAGTAAAAAGCTGGCACAGTTCGCCGGTTAGACGCGAGGTGGCGGCGTGACTGGTGAGCGTCGCCCTTTTCAGAGTCTCTCCTAAAGCGAATATCCACATCTGAAAAAAAAAAAATAAAGAAGATGCAAGAGGAAGGAAGAGAACCTTAAAAACAACGGGCGCAGATAGTAATAAACGACGAATACTAACAACATGACGATAGACGTCGGGTCGGTTGGGGATCCGACGAACTACTGCAGAATAAAATGCTATTCGGATGGATTTAATTGGGTTTAGTTCGATGACAATTAAATTATACACACACGTACATATGCGCAATGTACCATTACGTTTTGTTCAAACAATAATACTGTCCGAAGTTACACAATAAATGTTTTGTTATTTACACGCTCCTTGATTTCCAGCGAGGCTCCTCGCTTCTGCTTCGCAGAGCGTGGTAACGCGCGGGAAACCTATGTACATCTATACGTGCCGTGTTTGACAAAGTTATCGGTTTGATGATGAGTTTATGCTTCTATGACAAGTTGGAATATAAATTACGTGTTTGCAGACGTCACAATGGCGAAATTATATGAATAGGTAACTGCTACAGTGTACTTTTAAGAGTATCACTATTTCTTCTAAAACTCCGTTTATTGTTTCTAGATAGATACCAGCAAAGGAAGGTTGGTAACCCGGAAATTCAGAAAATTGTAAAACCTTCGTTTTTTCTCGTTTTCTTCGTTACAACGATTTTTGGGTTGTCTCAAATGGAAACTCGTATGATGCAATTTTACGTTGGGAAAACTTTCAAATAGAAATAAGTAAGGTTGTGATGTTTGGTCGATGGCTCGCAAGCACCTACATTGTTTCCCGTAAAAATGGTATAAACTATTGCCGAAGGAGTGCTCGTATCCTAGCATGAGTTTTTAACAAAAAAACATCCAAATATTTGAAACAACTACATTGGTAGCGATTAGAAAAAGCAACGGAAGTGCCCGAGGAACCGTAATGAAGACGGTAATCAAATACTCGACGAACATCAACTTTTCTTCCAGCAGGATGGTCTTCATTATAATGCAAATGTTCGCCTTAACCGGAAATTGGCAATCACCAGACTTGAAAAGTCTCGACTTCTTTCTTTTGATCATTTAAAATCGGCAGTTGATAAGCCTCAATCAATAGATTTAGGTAAACGAAAATAGAAACATTCAACACGGAACTGTTCAAAAAATAAAGCGAGAATTTAAAAACCAGCTTTTGTTTCGTTCGTTGATTCAAGGGGTGGTTATACCGCCACTATTTAAAATGTAATCTCGAATTAAAATGACGACTTAATTAATTTAACTCTGGATTAAATTTTAATTTGTGTCGGTGCAACCAACCGAAAGGACCTAAAGCGTATCCCCTTAGATATGTTTCTGGAAATTTTTCTTTTCGTTTCAGTTTTTGAAATACTAAAAAAAAAAAAATCACTAGCCAATGAATCACATAGGGTGCGCCTTACGTTTCATTTTCATAACACATCAAAACACGATGATGCAATCTTTACCTTTTCTACTTCCGTATCCGAACACTGTCTGTTCGGTCGATACTCCGGAGCTAGATATCCAGCCAGATGTACGGGTGGTGGTTCTCCGGTCGGTACGGAGCCCTGCCGGAATTTCACCCTGCCTCTGCCGGACAGGAGGAGCGTGGATGGTGTTAGGAACGGGACGCATGTTTCCCCGGATGCTCCGTCTGTATAATAAGGAATATAAATCTCGTGAATAATTTACCAGTTGATGGCAAACGGCTGCTTATGTAAATAGAGCATTGCCGAACCAGACGTTTTTCACGTAAGAATACGATAAATGTTGTTAATTATATCTGCACCTTTTAAAGGAGACATTGTTCGCGTTAAAAAAAAAATGTTAACTGAACGTATAAATACAAAAATATAGGTCCCACCGAGATTTGAACTCGGATCGCTGGATTCAGAGTCCAGAGTGCTAACCATTACACCATAGGACCGCTGTTTCGGATATATTGATTCACCCCTATTGAAGTATTTCTCGGGGTGAACATCTTAACATAAGTATCTTTTTTTTTGCTTACTCAAAAATGCTTTGAGTATATAGTTTCTATTTTTTAAGAGTACTCCATATATTACAATAATCATAGATTATAGAAAAGGATGATGAAGTTTATTGCGAAAGAGATCTTAAGCGTCTTCGAGGAGACGCATTAATCCAGGAATATTTAAATCTTTTATAAAAAATAAACATAATAACAATTTTATTTGTGGATTTAAGAGAATTGTTTTGGAAGACGATTAAGTCGAAATGGCTTATTTCCTAGACAGAAATTAAAGTTATCAGTAGAGATGGCAAAGGCAGATGGAATTATTCCTTTTTTGGGGCGACTAGATAAACTCGTCTCTATTTGCCTTATAAGAAAGGATTCGTGATGCCTATTGGTGTCCCCGAGAATCGACGAAACACGAGTCTGTCTAGTCTCCGCGAAAAAGTAATAATTTCATCCGCCTTTGTCCTCTCTAGTCATCAGATTGCTCAATTTAGGTAACGAGTTCTTGGGCTCGCGAAAACGTTATTCTTTAGTTCAAAACGGTATCTATTTCGACGGAGTACCCTTTTACTTCAATGCACACCGTCCAACGTTTCTCTAATAGACAGATTCAATCTGTTTATTAGAAAAATTAGTGCGAATCTGGAAGATCTACCAAATACCCCTCTACGTACTAACTATCACCTCCACATTTCACTCAGAACACAAATCGCCAATTAAATAAACTTAAAAACGCAATTAATTATTAATTAACTACGGATAAATACGTTTCTTGGGCTTGTCTAAAATTTTCGATGTAATAGATAAAAGCTTATGAAAGATTACATTGTAAAAGGGGGTTTTATTTAATTTATCTCCCAATATTCCCCCGATATTTGAACTTAAATATGTTAATATTTGACCGTGGAGGTGGATTTTGCGAAACGTAACTAAATTATTTTTCCCGAGCGTAGAAATGGGTTAAGGGACCACGCGGAGTAAAATATAATATTTATTTGCTTTAATGTCGAAATCGACAACATGGAGGGCGACAGTTTGTCCATAAATTAGCGAAAGTTTGGTCGAAATTTAATTAGGAAAGGTATAAATTTTGCGTCGTTAGTTAGCGTCGGTTAACCGACTGGTATTTATAATACGTCTAATTAATGGGCGCTCAAGAACACGCCCGACTTTACGATGTACTTTGCGCTGACAATGCCACAAACATGTAGGTGTGGGGGGGCTTGAATTCGGCCGTTTTTCGTTCAATTAGGTTAAGAAACAAGTTTTAATTTGTTATTTATATACCCATTCAAGCGGTGTATTTTATACTAGTTAAACACGCCATAGAGATAGATGTTATGTGTATTTCTCTTTTAACCCTGAAGATCACTGAAGAAAAAAATTATGAATATTTTGCGAAAAGTAGATATACGGGGGGCCGCATGTAATTAAATTGTTAAAACCATATGCATAATATCAAGTGTTTACTCCTAATACTTTAAGTAAATACTGCTTAGTTAGTCTAGTTTAGAAGTTTCTCAATCCTGAAAATTGAGTAGTTCAATTATTTGCATAAGCGGTATAATGTGGCAACATCAAAAAATATTCCTTAGATACGTTAAAGATGCCGATTTTCAAGCGAGAATAGACGAAGACCAAAGCGTTCATCAAGCAAACGTTGGCCGCACAGTGAATAAAGCTCCTAGAAGGGTTTGGCAACAATCAGGAAATTGTAAAAAATTTCCTACAAGCAAACAAGAGATAGAGCAAGCTAAGAAAAAGTGGCAAGCGGTACTTAATTCCGCTGATTCTCCACGTCCCCACGTGGGAATGATTAAGCTTTCAATAGAAAAAATCGGTGCTCTTATTAACGTGCAAGCTACTAACAACAGTAAAGAAATGTTTACTAGTGTTGATGCCACAATCACGGGTTTGACCCATGGCTTATGACATCATACAAGGATCCCAGCAATAACTTACAATGAAGTACATGCTCGGAACAATTATTATTGAAAGAGGTTTTGGACGAGTTAAAAGGAGGATTGATATTATTCCTTGGGTTATTGGGTAAGTCGTTTTGTATTACATAACGTAGCAAAACACAAAAACAATAGATCCTTTGATGATGAATCTGAAAGAAATAATTAATGTAGATGACGACCGAAATGGGGAAGATGAAATGGGGGATGAAGTTGCCCAATTAACGCTGACATCGTCTAATCAGGTAAACAAAAAGTAGTGCGCTTGTTCATATATTTTATTACAATATTTATGCGCTATTATTGAATAATATTCATGGTATAAGCTGAAGTTGCAGATATACAAAATTCTCGTTGTAAGCACATACATTAAACTAAGACATGAGCTCTCTGTTGCAAGAAATCTTAGGGTTACTGCACGTCTGCGAACTAATTGGTGTTGATCCTTTCATATTATATCTGCTTTTAGAAGTTGTAGTCTTTTCTGACGGTGCTTCATTACCAAGCATTGAACGAAGCAATTCTAGGCGATAAGTCTATATCGGATCGTCAACAAAAGCTTTCGACAATAAAGCACCATGAGATGACGTTGGGGACGTGCTTCTCTCGGCAATCAATCACGTGAAGGTCGAATCCAACAAAAGCAGTTGCTCATTCACAAAGCACTTCCGGAAAAATGATTGCTTGTTTCTTTCATTGTACTAGACGTGTCGCACACGTTGTTTCCAAGTGTACATGGCGAATATTTTGAAAAACAAGTTATACATCGGTATCCATCGTAGCACATCATTGCAAAGAAGGAGACGCCGTCTAAATAAGTTTTAAGATGTAATTGATTCCTTTACAAGACTTCGGCGAGCAAATTTCTCTGAGCAAATTTCTAGCAGTGCTGATGCATTACTTTTAACGAAACAAAACCTTCTGATCAGAGAGGACAAAAGCAGATGAGATTGCAGCGATTAGACACATTCGTGTGTGTTCGCCTCATAAGAAAGGGTTCGTGTTGCCTACTGGTTTCCCCGAGAGGCGACACAACACGATACGTCTAGTCGCTGCAAAGAAGTAATGGTTCCACCTGCCTTTATCATCTATATTTATGACAGGCGTAGTTTTGACGAAATAATAAAAAAAAAATAACACCCGATATTCCTACACGTGAATTTCGATATTTTGACTGAAATTAGCATATACGAACTACCTAAGGACACGTGCTCATGTTCCAAACAAAGCGACGATTCACTAATGTTACAATAGGACCAAGAGCTAAAACCAACAATAGATTAAGATGTGGCACACTTCCCGAGGAATCAATATTTCAATGACGGTAAATTAAATTTCGATTTACTGCATGAACGGGTGCATCGCATATAGGAAAGTCTCCTCTTCTAGAAGTCGCTACAAGTTGCACCACGTACATATACGTAAGCCATAAGATAGGCAGAGAGGGAAATACATATCGTGTACGAGGGATACCTAGAGCGCGCATCACTTGCGAAGTTAGCGATTTAATTAAAAGATTACTTCTACCGACCGTAGAAGCGCGGAGCATCTACCCGACGAATATACAACACATATTGGATTGGGTGAATTAATTACGTTCGACGCCGCAAAATCCACGTTTATGCTAACCAAAGGATTGAACTGCCATAGCGACAAGGGTGAAATCACCACAAACAACTCTTTGCAATCATTCGGAAAAATTATGAAAGCGTATTAAATATACTTTCTATATATGTATATAACTTCTCTCTTCCATAAGTTCTGTAGGAGGTCTTCTTCAAAGAGATACCAGAGCAGAGCTCAGAGAATCCTTCTCTGGGAAGTAGCTCTCTGCCGGCCCTGATTGTTGCCGCTTCTGATCCCAGCGTAGCTCTTATTGGACGACTTCGGAACATAGTTTTAAGCCATTTTCTAAACGACTGGTAAAAAATCTTTGTCAGAAGTCGCCCACTCAGTGCTCGCGAAGGTGTCGCCAAAGGCACCATCTACGTCCAAGAATTCACGCAGAGTTATTTCTAGAGAGGACAAAGGCGGATGAAATTATTACTTTTTTTGCAGCGACTAGACACGAGTAAATCTAGTCGCTGCAAAAAAGGAATCCCCTTACCTTTGTCATCTTTAGTTATTTCTTTCGCCATTAACGACGCCTCCCACTAATGACTTTGGCCTTGTGATAGGCGTGTTAGTTCAAACGAAATGGAGTTGTGACGAGGATTTCATTTCTCAGGTACCGGTCTAATGCCTTTTCCATTCTTCTAAGCGTAAATAAGGAAAGAGTGATGGGTCTATACGCTTTAGGCTCTGCAAGTGATACCTTCTTCCTTTGAGTATAAATGCCATATTTACGTCTCTCCACGATGTTAGTATATATCTAAAGCTATAAATGGTTTTGTCTAAGGGCCTTCTTCTTTTAATGTCATTAAGGCTCATATTCTCTTTGTTGTGAAGATTTTATTCGCTAGATCTCGTGTCTCGTATGATGGATGACTTGACTCCATTCCGAAGTGGTAATCTTTGCTAATACAGATGCAATGCAGACTAGAAGATGAATATTTAACAGTACTTCTAATGCCTCTCTAGAATGTTCGTAAAGCTACCATCAGCTTTCTGAAGGTGCCTGTGTTCATTAACATGTTCTTTGGCGAGGACTTTTTGTCGGTAGGCTGCCGATGGTGGTCTTGATTATCGAGTTCCCATTGATGCCCCAACTTTAAGTTTTCGGCTCTTCTTGACTTATAATTAGCTCACGTAGCTCAACTTCCTCATTCCACCAAGGCACTTTCATTTAATATACAGCAACATGAGTACGTATTAGATCTCGACATCAATCAGATAATTAAAAAAATAATAATACCGCTATTTCTATTCGGATTTTTTTGGTTAAACTTGAGATAAACCAGTTACTATCTATTAACTGGTATATCTCAACTATTTAGCCGTAACATATACATACATTCATTTCGACGATATCTGTATCTATTAAAGCATCGCGTGTGTAGGTACCTGGGGAGATGAATCCCGCACACGACAACAAAATTCCCTCGTAAATACATTGAAGTAGGTCTCGAAAAACCATCAGAAATCGTACTCGAGCTCACCAGCAGCGGCACACTTATATACGACAGTATATCCTCGATGGAAAGTCCTCGAGGATGAAAGAAAGAGGGCCCGTACGTTTGTTCGAGCAGAAAAGAAGAGAGGATTTAGTCCTTTTACGTGCTGACAGATCCATTTTTCTCTCGTTCTCTCTCTTCCGTAATAGATAAATCGAATTCGGTTCCACCACATTCGTATCTGTACGTATCCACCTACACCTGCGGCAGTTGACGTTCGTACGAGGCGGCACCACCACCAAGCGGCTCCCGTCCTTGCGCACCAATCAAGTCCCATTCAATCTTTCCGAATTAATGGGATGACGTCCTTATCGTCCGCAAGGGAAATGTCGAAAGGGGAGAGCATCTCTTCTTTATTACGTTTATTTTATCGTAAGTTTTGAATGATTTGTTAGGTGACGGCGATCGTAGGAGGTGGGTTCCCTTTCAACGTCACACAAAAGGAAGACGTTCCGAACTGCGATATAGATCTATCGTTTCTTCGGCTATTGATTGAATCGCTAAATATAGTATCTTGGTGCGTGTCTCGGAATAATACGAAATAATGATGTAGATGAGAGGCGACAATTTTTAACAAATATGTAGATTTTAAGTGTAGTCGGGCTAAAATAATAACCAGAATTTTCATTTTCTTTAACTGTTATCTATTCTTAGCGTTTTTTCTATGTTTTGATGGTTTCCTTCTTTTACCATAAATACTTCCTGTTAATCTACGAAAACTTAGCCGACGACGGATAACCGCGTATCCGGTCCGTTTACGGTATCACATCTGCTACTGACAGGATTCTGGGGGAGAACGTGTGCGCAGAAAATCCGCAAAAGCGAATCTGCTCCAAACTCGCTTTCTCCGTATGTTCTACGTTACACGGCTCGCATATTTATCTGGGTTTTTCTCCTGGGCAATCCATCAAAACGCTTCCCGTTCTTTTCTCTTTCTATTCCCTACGCCTTCTGTCTAATTTACTCGTCATCGTCACTTTTCTTATTACATTTTCGTATCCGATCCAGGTCTTTCGCTGTTGCACTTTTGTTTTCAGTTTATTTTTAGCAGTTGTCAATAAGTATCCCGAACGTATTGAAATACTGCGACCATCTAAATATATACAAAGGTTCGCCAATATTTGAAGAAGAAAATACGAAGGTTGCCTCTTATTTATCGAATAAAACAAAAAAAAATAAGAACAACTATTTCAGTATCAAATTTTTTCATGTCGACACGCTTATTTAATACATTACATTAAGACACCTAAGAGACGTACACGAACAAAAGCCCATCTTCGATGAAATATGACGAAGGCCAACCTGTTCGTCCCTTTGATTCGTCTAAACCGCACGTTGAGAAATGCGCGCGTGTATCATCGTTAGTATTTAACTGCTTACACTGAAACAAGCACCTAATCTGATGTATAGTTGAGAGAGACGGCGGAAAATTTGGTAGCCAGCGGATGATCTCAACGACGATATGCCCTTCTTCTATTATTCTCCGGGTTTAATTAATCCGAGCTGTGCCTGCGCCCAGTGCTTTTCTCTTGTCGGGTCGGCCGTTTCAAAGATCTACGAGTCGTCATTGTATTACAGTAATACGCCGCCCCAATCGGCGTCTTAACGTTTATTATTCATCGTTGATTATCTTCCGCGAATTAAATTATTAATTAAAACGTAGAAGATGGAGTATCACCGCGGCGCTAACTTCTGCGAAAAGGGGGCAACCGTACGCACAATATACACAGGTGCGTAGATGTGCCGCCTTTTCGGCTATGGATTTGCCACCAATTCAACGTCACGAGCGCTTCCATTTCCTATACATGTGGAGCTTAGCGAATGAAAAAGTGATCGGTTCGTTTTCCTTTTATCTAATTCAATAGCGGCAGTATATACGGTGATTCATCCGGATTTGCAGCTTCAGCGGCCTTCTCGTCCATACAATTCCGCCTTGATGCATTATGCTAGTGGTAGCGATCGGTTATTTGCGTTTTTAATTTACGACTTTGAATAAAGAGAATCATTTTTCACGAGACGATTCAAAGGAAAAGGCAAAACGAACGTGTAACGTTGCAAGGATAATTTTGCAACGTCATTTTAAATGTTAAAATGTACCTCTCAGAAAGATTTTATTATAATATCACCTTACGGCCGATGCGTTAATATTTCGTGGTTGCTTTCTCGCCTTCTTCGCTTGGAATGACCTTACAAGAGCAAGGGCAAATTTCATATTCAATTGAATCAAATAATTTTATCTGTTAACTCCTGCCATGGAGTCAATAGAATGTCTTTTGTAAACGTTAACAGTTTAATTAACATTGTACCTAGTAGTGTTATCGATAAGAACCACCCCGACAGAAATTCTCATTTTTGTCACGTTCCATCTATTCTCAACTTTTACGATGTTATCGGTAGCGGTTGCGAACGTTCATCGTCAACCAAGCTGGTCCTCCGACCATTTTTAAATTTGTCTGCCCAAAATTCCGCTGAGGAAAATGAAAACGCACAGCACTCGTAAATAGCGCCCATCTCCGCTTTCATTGGCACAGACGTATTGTAAGAATTTAATAACAGCTTGATGTTCGATTTTTTCAGTAAGACTAACATCAGCTGATTGTTAAGCAATAATTGAGCGTCCGATAGTTGTACTTCCGCAGCGATCAGAAACAAAACAAGCATAATAGAGGAAAAACATACATAACAACAGAACATGTACATATATTAATGCGAAGGTTACGCGCACATATTGTCAGTTTACACAACTTCGAAAATCAGTGCTGGAGAGAATGATAGACGCCCACGAATCCTCGTTCGCTGTACGCGTTCGACAGCGAGCGAATGTATGTTGTATCCGAAACTAGAAGTAAATCATATCGCTGATTGCGGTATTGGTGTATCTAGAAGCGCGTTCGTCTCGTGATTAATACTAGTTACAGATATATGCAATGCATTTGTTGCCTGTTTTGACATATAGTCAATATCGCGTACATCCTAACAGCATATGTGCACAAGTTTTGCAATCGGCTAATGCATCAGCTGCGTCGCCTCATTAATTTCACATAAATATGTGAAACTAACGTAAATTGGGATGATACTAATAATGAAAAAATAGGAGGAGAGGACCGTTCAACGCTGAGAAGTTATTTAAAACCGTACATAGTTATAAATAATAGAAAAAATTAAAGACAGCTGTAATGATAAAAAATTGAATTTCACATATCTCAGATCATCAATTTAGCTTCAGGCTAATTTAGCCAAATTGTTAATATTTTCGCCAATAATGGACACCCAATACCGTTGCTCAATGAGTTAAATTTCAGCCCCTAATTTTTTTGATGGTCCAACAGCTTCTTATAATTCAGCTCATTGAGATATCAAGATCTACATTTTGCTAAGTTCTTTTAGTTTTAGCTTTATTAGCATTAGAAAAAGACAAAAACGGTTTTCTTGGCAATTACTTTTTTATAACCGTCAATTCCTTCATTACGATGTCAGGAGCCAGGAAAATTAATTATCGCGCTGTTATTAAATTCCTTAGTCGGGGACGCTTTTTTCTTCAAAGATCGGCTGCAATGGGGTATATGGCGAAAATTCGCCGTCTTATTCCGTAGTAGTAAAAAATCGGTTAAAACGGCTTCGAACGGGGTGATTATTCTTGGAAAGTGGCGCGAGAACAAAAAGGACGGTGGAAATAGCGACGGATCACAACATTGTCCTTGCTGAGGATCTTGTATTAGGTTATCGACGCTAAAAGATGATCATTTATATACAATAAAGTGTACGTCCAAACGTCTTTCAACCGTGTTCAGCACCAGCGTCGTGTTGAATGGAGCTCCGCGGGGAAAACATGAACATCTCACAGGGAGTAAAACTTTGGTTCACTGCTATAATCTCTTGTCTAAAGAGGAGGCGAAAATTCAAACCTCTTAATCAATAAAAAAGGTATTAGCAACGATGTTTTGGAATTGTGATTGCCAAAACATTCTTTTCATATGTTTTAACATCGAGACAGATTATGCAGCACTCCGACTCGAATTACGACAAAATATTGGAGAAAAAAGACGTAGGAAACTGACCAGAAGCGTACGCTCGCTGCATGACAATACATCCGCGCATGTTGCTTCTAACAAATCGACCACCCTCCGTAATAATCCAAATACGGCCTCCATTGGCTATTACCAGTTTGCAAATTTGCGAAAAGATCTTGGCGGGCGCCATTTTAGGGACAACGAAGCCGTGAAGCTTCCACGTCCATGTTTGCGAGCATCTTGAAGATAAACACGAAACGGATATTGAATTGTTGCTGAAACTTGTAATAAGTGCAGTGATGATGTTAATCGAACCTGTATATTTTGGCAGTATTCTCGCAATTCACCGAAAATCAAACATTTACTTCTCAAGAAATATGTAGGTTATAATTTCCCAGATACTTACAAAACTCATGAAAATATAGATGGACGTTGTACCCTGAAATCGGGAGATTCCGCCGTTAAAAAAAATTGCATTGTTCTTATACCGTGATACTCTTTTACTCTCTACAGTTTCATCGAAATGTGAATCTTCAGGTTGCCAGTTTTTCATTGTCAATGAGCTGATGCTTAGCTGCTGTTGATTTAATTCAGATGTATGTGCTGCGAGTTAAATTCAGTTTTAATGGAGGAAGTAGGAAGCAGGGGTGCTTTTTCAGTTCCTCTCTATCTATTATTAATGTTGTATTTGAAGCTGACTACATTATTGACTTCGCTTGTAATCGGCCCCGCGTTTAGTCGATTAAAGATTGTTTAATAATATTTATTGCTGGGGTTTTCTTAGTTTGGAATATACGTAACGATAGTAATCGCAACATTGTCTATAAAATTACAATAACAACGATAAAAGTCCTTATTTAAAATCATTTAAAATCTATCTAAGAAGTCAAGAGGGTTGGGAGACGCGTCTACTTACGTAAGTACGTGACGTATAGGAGAGTTCTCGCCAATTCAATTAGCTTTTTAATTGAATGTCGGAAGCAGAGCATCTAATATATACCGAGCACGCTATTAAGAACTGAAATAGCAGTACATAGCAAAGAAGGTAGCGGCATGTAAGTACATATGTACACACGTATATACATTAAAGCATAGACAGATCCTACTACTTATAACATGTTTGTGCTCCTACATTGTACAACGAGAACAAGGGAAGGATTTGCGCATGCATCTGAACGATACAGATAGCAGAGGATGGGACGCAACTACGGCAGGACCAACGCTAACAATACGGCGGCGGTCCTAGGATGAAGGGACGACCGTTTCTGGAGTACCGGGCGTAGGACGTAAATTACCATCACGCAACTTGATAGGATAATCGGAATTGTTCGCTTAGACCCGGTGCGCACGGGTAGAACTGTAGACGTCACATCACTTGGGTGCAGATTAAGGGTCACTTTGTAACGATTCGAATAGGCAATAAGAATCGAAATAATACGTTCAGTTTCTTCGCACAATTTAGGGAGCGCCTCCAATGAGCGAACAGCAACAATTAAAGTACTGGCGATAAATTTTTCGTTAATGTATGTTTGTGAACGAATCACACGATCGATTTACAAGGTTACATGTGGCAACAACATCAAAAAGAAGCTAGCTTCGAAAGTCTAGGACCAGATTAGGTAACTGATATCGAATCGTATCTGCGATAAGGCAGATCCTTCCTCCTGAAATGGCAGATGTTCCGGTAATGAAATGTAATTCTTCAGTTGCAAGAGTGGTATATGAATGGCCTTTGGATATCCAGAGCCCATTTCTGAGTGCCTTGGTGAGGGCTGTGTCGTGGAGATCAGTCGCCCGTGATCAACATGAAATTTGTCGCCTCCTGTCCTAGTTTTAGGAATAAAGCTTCTATTTATTTTTTTTTGATTTTCCAAGGGTTCAAATATATACAATCTTTTTTTTTAGAAAATAAAATAAGTCTTACCTGAACTTCACAAAGAGAAAATTAAACAACCGATTTTAGTGATTTCTATAAAAACCGAATTGAAACAAGCGAAGAATTACGTAACCGAAACTGTAACTATGCTTCCGAAAACGGCGTTGCAGAAATAACTTTCTTACGGTATCCGCTTAGCATCCCGCAGATCGTTCAAATACCGAAAATAGTTCGCGGAACTCTACAAGCGAGCTTATAAGAGCCGCTTTACGGGTTCGCTTCGAGCGATATTGCACTGACCTGAAAGGAAGAGATCCTGGAGTGCCTGTACCGCCTGGCATAGGATGGCCCACGATTCCGATTCGATGAGACCCGTCGGCCGAGCCGTCAGGAGATCGCCGAGCGAAGGAACATCGTACTGTTGTCGATGGGATTGCTGTTGGTAATAGCTGACGTTGCTGCTGGCGTTGTTGCTGTTGTGGTTGCCGTTGTTTTCGGTGGTATGAGAATGGCGGTAATGATTGCGAGGCATACTGCAAAGAAAAAGACGAACGGATTGAGTTATTCTGTTGAGGATTTGAACGCTTTTAAAGTGGTCACAGATCGAACTTATCTCGTATACATTATAATGAATACGTGCGATAGCTTTCGTTAGAAACTAGAGCAAAGTACAAATTATGGAGAAGTTGTAGCTTTTTGTTAACAAGCGCATTAAATTCAGATCTGCATGAAATAAATGCATGTTTCGAAATGTTTAATAATACAGTTTTCGTAAATAAAGAAGCATCACTTAGGCCAAGATTAAGTTTGACCATTGGAAGAATTATATCTTCTTTAATATTTAAGCGATGTTGTCTTTTATCGCTTTTTCGACTATCGTCTCTGTACTATTTGAGAGTTTTAAATAAGAAATGCCAGTAAAGCATTATTACTTAGCATTAAATTTCTTACGGTTGCAATTGGAGGTGTGTCAACTTGAATCCCTATATCAAGATTTCTTTGACCAACAGACGTATTAATGTTGGCCATGGGTTGCTAAATAGCACCTAGCTGGCCGCGAGAAGACTTCAGCTCGCCGCCGACGATCTAGACGTTTGGTTCGCCCGCAGGCATACCCAGGTCAACCCCGAAAAGTGCTCAGCTGTCCTCTTCAACAAGTCCTCCCGCCAACAGGCCCCGGCACATCCAAGTAGTGACCAACAGGTTTACAGGGGTCCTGGTCGGCCTGTACCCGCCATTGCACTCCAATAACAAACTCTCGCTGCAGCTCAGACGGCTCCTTTACACGTCTGCCATCAGATCCAAATTCACCTACGGCGCCCCTACCTGGGCGCACGCGGCCGTCACCCACCTCAACAAGCTACAAGTTCAGCAAAACAAATTCCTACGTATCATGGCAGCTGTCCCCTGGTACGTCTCCGACGATTCCCTTCACAGGCATCTTAACCTCCTTATAGTCTACGATCGCATCAAAGAGCTGGCCGCTGCCTACTTTGAGAAAGTTCCCACGCACGACAGCGCTTTCATTTCCAACATCGACCTCTGCGTCAGACATGGCCCCCACAAGCGTCCCTATTCACTCTTAGACCCCTGGCGAGAACATCATAACCCGTCGAAAGCCGAAGTCGCGTAATATCATCCTCCCCTCTCTCCCATGATCTCATCAGTCACCCTTCACCTCCCATCTCGTCACACCGGTTGTGACAAACATTTGTTCCCAGGGTTGATGCCCAAGGTAAGGAACATACCAACGACCTACCGCGCCAATTTCTGCCATTGATCCCCCGACCGATGAAGGAGAAAAAGAACTATGTTACTCTCCATCCACCCCCGACACAGAGCTAATTAGCAACCGTTAATTTTTAACAACTAAACACTAATAGAAGTCAGCAGCATTTAGGCTAAATGCAAATAGCAGCTAAAATTATCATTTTAGTTCATCAACGTTCGATAGATCAGTAGATAAACCCTTGTACTTTAGTAACCATATAACGAGTAGACAATATTTAACTTTATTTTAAGAAAACATAGAAGATCTACTAGACGATATTCCAACAATCGCGAAGATGTAGTCTCAGTAAAAAAAAAAAAATACGTTATCTACTACCCCACGTAGCTCAAGCCGTTTAAGTCCAACAACGAATCGCTGTTTTCTGAAAATTACGCATCGCCTTTCCGAGAGGAAAAAGTATAAAAAAAAACGGAGTGCCCAATTTAACACGTTCCGGCGATTAATTTTCGACGCTGCCAAGGGACGAAGGGTACAGCCGCCGCTGCGCGACGTGTCGACCGTTGACGTAGAGTATCAAAAAACAATGAGATGAGAGTCACCAAGGTGCTCCCCCTACAACATCGAGCGGATGAATTATAAAACGATGATAGTAGAGGACGAACGTCACGTACCTAATCTCGTCTCTCAGAATTCCTTCTTCGTCCTTCTTTCTCCCGGGAAGAAGCGCTTCTGGCGATGCGACGGCGAGCATTGGGAGGCAATGGTGAAACACTAAATCCCTTAAATTGAGTCGAACGAAGAACGCAACTCTGTGCCGAGTAAGGAAAAAATTGTATAAAAGAATGAAGGAGGGAAAAAAAGTTACCAACCGAGAACTGGGAACACGTCGTATCGGATTATCTTAAGTAAGGAAAATTGAAAATCGCTTGGTTGTTTCCTTTTTTTTGAACAATCTATTTTATTTTTTCTTTGTTAGTCAGGTTTTATATTAAACTAAAATGATCTCTGCTGATATGTTGTTTGGTCTGTAATCTGATGTTTTAATACGAACAATGCAATGTAAGGTGGTGATTTCAACCAAAATAAACGTAACTCTCTCACCGATTATAGCGCCGTCCATGAAATTAACAAACCAAAAACATGACGAAAAAGTTCGTAGGATTCCTCTATTCAATTAAGATTAAAACGAAACACTCGGTATATGCATCGCGCTAATGGGTTCGTGCTTTTCCAACGGATACAAAAAGTAACATCCGAAAGTATATCAACGACAAAGCAAATCACTTCTGGCAGGTCTACCTCCACGTCTATTAAACGTAATGGACTTGACATACATAAAAGGAACAGCACCCGTATCGCTTTCTCTACTTCCTTTTCCCTTCCTTTTTCTCGCCAAGAACGAGGAAAGGCGGTTTCGGACGCTACTTACCGAAATTTTCCAGATCAAGATTAATGATGACGATGCTATGTTAATACGGAAGAAAATCGCTCCAACCGGGCCGGCAGCCTGAAAATATTTTCTCATTTAGGAAACTCCATCCCGCCAATTAGGAATGCGAGGACGGTTTCGGTTGTTCTTCGACGTAACCAACCGCCATAATTTATAGGCGTTTAACAAAATTCCATCCTCACGACTAAATATCTTGTTTACAAGAAAGTGAAAAGGGTAGTGTTCGAGACGTAAGTCAACGATTTATGAACGGTAATTCGGAGTGAGACGTCCTGCTAAATGAAGTCGAATTCGCGCTCTAAAAACGAAAAAAAAAAAACCTACAGCAACAGATGTGGCGCTTCCTGGCATCATTTCGCAGTAGAAAATTACGCGAAGGAATATTTTCCAGTAAGAAGATTGAAAACGCCTGTTTCAGAGCTGCTACTTCGCCCGAAATTCAGTAAAGAGGCAGCAACACGTAAGACGGTATAGAATGAAAACGGAGCTGCGAGTTTCTCGAGTATATTTGAACAATGACGACAAAGGAATATATAATACGCAGATACAGGATGCCCATAATACGTTTGTTTGCGTTTCTGCGAACTGAAGAGATTTGTTTTTGTCCCTTAACGTAATAGAGTCTCGGGATTATTGACAAATCCTCGTTTCGCCCCATATCTCAGCTGTATGTGTACATTTAGACGATATACATGCACGCACATATTATACACCATTTCCGGTAATATCATTGATTAGTCGTCACTCTTGTTAGGAACAGTTATCTTATTTCTAATATTTATCATTTTATGTTGGCAATTGAGATTAGCGATGAAATGTAAAATCGCAAAAACATTACGTGCCTATATTTTGTATCCGCCAACGACCAACTGATAGAATGGATTAAGCATCCATTTTGCGATCCAGTAAACAACAACGACCGTTCCAAACGGTATTTGTAGCGCGCAAAATGATATTTTCACGTGAAAAAACGCTTATCGTAATCTATTTTTCCAGGTTCGCGGATTCCAACAGTACCTCGATAATTAAGCTTTCCGAATTTCAGCGGACTTATATAGTCAACTTCTGAATGACGTTTACACTTACTGCCTTCTGACGTACATCAACAAAATAATTTAATGAAAATCTTAGCCATACCATTTTTACATTAAAATTATTAGAACAACCTATCTGGTTGCTTCATTTCTTACGCTTCCAACCGGTCCTACCTTTATAGTTCCTCTTAATACACGATTTGCCTTATGTGATTTTTCCCTTCTTTTAGAATCGTCTTGAATCATGAACGTTGATCTAACATCTTTAATGTTTGTTGGAGTTTTTCATTTGTTTGAATGGCATTTAATGTATTTTGGATACATTGTTTTAACAAATTTTACCGTTATACCATCTCGAAAATATTTATTTCGAATTACCGTACATTCCCGACGATGCGGCAGGGCGGTATCTTTTCTTCATAGCAGTAATGTGTAAAATTCGCGACTTGCCGTGCACTTAAAAAAATTAGCAGAAACTAGCCAGACTCGTATTTATTCGTCTTATAAGAAAGCGTTCGTTTTGGCTTCTGCTTTTGCCGAAAATCGACAAAACACGAGTAATGTACCTTGTAAACTGGGTGTCTATAGCACTTCTCATATGTACATCTTTCGGATTGGCAAAAATATAGCTGAATATATTTTGCGAAGTGGAGCATACATTCATATCTTAATCTCCAAAAAACGTTGCTTATACCTTTTGATATTCTGTAAAAGAAAAGCTTCCCAACTTTCTTATCGGCAATTTTTGAGAATTACTCATATTTCTCACGTAATCCATATATTTAACTTTGTTAACGAGGCGATTAAGAACAAAATTATATTGATTTATTTCTGGATGGAAAAAGCAAAAATTAAACAATATACAGACGTTCAATTTAAAAGAACAAAATAGGTGCCCGAATCATCTGTATGTACGTAAATATTTTCTGAAAGATACTTTATAAGGTCTATTATGTCTTGTTAACATTATATTACGTAGAACGTTCGATTTCTCAGTTACCAACTTCGTTTATTTACGGAGATTTAACTTTCTACACAAAATGGCTTTTTAACCTCAATCTAAAACATGGGGGGGCTGCCAACGTATTTACGTGAAGTTAGTTACCAACATAACAACGTGTATTTTTCGAATATTTCAACGCGGCACAAAGGCGGAAAAGTAGTTAGTCGATCTGAATGGATATTGTACGTATGTGTATGGGTTAGCCGGTAACTAATGTGTTTCGAACTTTGCGAACACGCCGGAATATTTTCAATAGTTACCCTACTCTACGCGCAAGGCTACTACCATCTCCACGGGTATTCGGTAACTTTTCAATTCTCGTTACACGATCATTCCATTTGCGTCAGACCCTTTTTGTATTTTCGTCCACGGGAGCTAAGCAATTCGCGTATGTATAGAAGTTGCAAGGGACTGCGGAACTGTGTATTTGTAGATGGACGAAGGGATCGCTTGTAGTGTTGATTTTTAAAGTTTCTCGATAGGTGCTTTGTAAGGAAACTAATTTAAATCCTCGTTTGCAACAAGAATGGAGGCCCTTTCAACATTTGTTACCTTCGACTTTTCATTCTTTCATTATCATCTTCATATTTAACACATATTCCACTATTTTACTTCTACTTTTGCGTTCGAATAGATTTTGTTATTAACGGACTTCTAGTCGTATAATACAGAGTGTTCTATTTAACAAAGGCCAAAAAATTATCATTTTGAAAACGGTTCGGTAACCCAGGTGGTAAGAGCGCCAGCGGTTGACTGGGCAGAGTTGACCGCAGTGTGTTTGAGTCCTGCTACTCCCGAGTCACCTTTCGCGGTTGGAGTACAATTAATTGCGCTTTATCCTTTGCGGCGAGGAGATGAGAGTAACAAGGCTATGGAACACGCATTACACACACAACTTACTCATTAAAGGGCTCCTAAGGTTATAAAAAGCTTATACACCCCGTTGGGCCGCCACCACATTTAACAAAAAATTTGGTAAAGTTAACATTTTCCTGATGACTACCTGTACATTTGGAGTCGTTTGCACGTAGAAGTGTCCTCTTTGGAGTATATATGTGATTTTTAATTTTTTTTTAACAGAAGCAATTGTATCTCGAAAATCACAAAACAAGTGACTTCCATAGTTAGGGATCTATTATAATGTAAAAATATACAGGATGTATTATTTAAAAAAGTGATTTTTTTTGTATGTTATGTTGTCCTTCATATATTTAATACGAGAAATTTTTTTCCACAATATAAAACCGTTGAATACCCGATGAAATTTACGTAGCGATTATAATTCTAAGGAGAGTGACGCATTAAATAAAAACGCCCTCGGTTTTTGCTAAACATAAATATTTATGGATATTAACCGGCTATTGTTTATAAATTTCAGTTTTATTATGGCTACGGGCTATCGCAGGTCCCACATTATCCTTTTTGCTCTGATAAATTTACGGTAAATTTAAAATATTTTGAACCGGAGACAAATCTCGTTATATTCACGCGTAACATGTGCAAACAAAAGTCCTTTGTTCCATGCTCGGCACGACGAGAGCTTTTTTTTTTTATCTAGCACTGAAAACACTATAATAGACTATGTCGGAGGTAAATTTTTGCAAAACAAAACAAAAAATTATTGTATACTAATATGCTGCATTAATCCGCAAGCGGCTATTCAGGGCATTTAAGTATTTTAACGTCGCGTTGCCTCGCCCAAATATCTCCTCTAACTGTGTGCTGGTAAGTACCCATTACAATGTCCCAACGAAACGGAGCCCTCTTGATAAATGCGATGTCGCCTCTGTGATCGAGATATCCATGCCAGAGGCCTGATCGTCGGCAGTAAATTTTTTTTTGGGGAGCTTTATTATCGTAAAAGCTCTCCCTATCCGCCTCGCTTTATGAGACGCTATTAATTCGCGAAGGTAGAACATAGACAGATACAAAGTTGCGCGTTTTTAACAGCATAATTTCACTAAATTAAATGAATGTCTTTATAGTCTCCTTCGAGTTGACATAGAACTATCGGATCTGTCGGTGTATAGTTGCTTTTAATTAATATGTAGATTTGTATTTAACTATCATCATGTTTTACGACTAGGTGTTACTAAGTTCGTATTTTTGTGCTTCATTCTTTATTTATGTCTGCTACGAGTCAGAATTTCTAGAAATTCACGACAACTTTTAATGACGTTGCCCATTACCGTACAGTAACAATAATTAATTATCATATAATTGTAAAAGTTAGAAGTTCAAGCTTAACATTTGTAAGAGGTGTCTCTTCGGGAAGGAACGGACAACGAGTATCATTCACCAAAGGCTGTGAAACAATAGGAGAATGAAGATGTCGTCTCCAAAAACTGACTTTCCGAACGAAAACGAGTTAATAATATTAGTGTTAGCTCTAAATGAGTAGTACGTTGGCTACATATTGCCGTTCTACAACATTTCGAGATCTTATTAAAGCTCTGCATTGCATAGCTGTTCTTCTATACGAGTATCATAAAATAAAGTTTGATTCTGTAGCTATTCCGTAATAACAAATAACGACCGCAACTTCGATTTACAAGATCGAGCTTTAAGTTGCATCGAGGCAAGAACTAGGCCACTAAACAACTTAGATCTACTATCGGCAACTGAGTGTATCCCTTACCAAAGTACAATCAATTGCGGTGGACTCTCGCTATTTATAAGCTTCAGTACACAGTACAGATAAATGAGACTTGAAGGTAATAGTTAAGTTAAGTAAGTACCCAACTATCTCGAAATTCGGATTTGCAGGCTTTACCATTAGCATAATACGACCAAGTTAAGACGAGTACAAGTGGTTACGCAGCATTCATCAACATTTAACTCCAATTTAGAAGTTAACCCTATTAATACATCTAAATTGCATTGAAGTTTGTAAACATCACTGGCACCAGAAACTTTGGAATAAAATTTTGTTTCATTTCACGTGGGTACCTGCGTAATAAGGAGAATCGCACCAGCTTTAAAGCGGCAGGGACAAAACCAAAAACATCTAATTTGAAGCAGAATTTCGTGACCAATCAAGTCGAAAGCTTTGGAAAAATTTGTAGAAATTTCATCAGTTTGATCATTTTAAAGAATTTTTAAGAATATAAGTTACGTTGACTTGTTACGCCTCTAATAGGTTAAATGCTGTTACATTATCTAGAATCTTTACGTTTAACCATCGACTTGGTATTTCTAAATCGCTCTCTAAGAGAATTTACGTTTTATCGTTGAGATAGCCTCCTTGTTAATTACACGCAAGTCCTTAGCGAAGTCCCAACGTACTCAAACAAAAAACACCGATCCTCTCCACCATCAATCTCATCATTTTTCCGATACTGTTCGTCGATCGTGCCTCGCAAGCTACAGCTTCGCAGCTAACTGAAAAGCTTCACCGCCGCGTCGCGCCGTACTACTGCCGATGTCACCAACGTCGATGTCATCGACGACGTATTTAGCCGGAGCGCTGATGTAATTGAAGGAAAAGAGTGGGTTAATTTAATAATCTGCCAATCCCACGACCGCTTAATTCAACATTAATTAAATCATTATGTTTCAGGAGGCGTCATCAGCGTGGCGAACGATGTCCCGTCTCCGTCCTCGGTCGGTCGAAAATGAAATCGATATAATTAGGAAACGAAGCCCTCTACGTTCCGTTAAATGAATTGATGGAACTTTTAGAAATAAATTTAATGTACCTATAAGAGGCTCAAGCTTTTTAGATTTATAAAATTGCGTCAATTATATAAATGCACTGGCCATAATTAAAAAATATATCATTTTAATAATGTGAAAAAAATCGATATTTTCCTTTTTTCAGTATTCATTAATAAAAGCCATAAGTAATGCAATTTACTAACAAAAACAAAATAAAATAAAAAGGAAGCACGAATTATAATAAATATTATCTAAAAAAAATAATCTAACAATGATTTTAGTTTTTTAGAGATACGCACTGTTAATCGCATAGTCTCCGTGTCATCCTAGACATGATCGACCGGCGATCCCTGTCCAATTCCAGCTCCAGCCGACGCGACCGTCACGTAGCATTGCAGCGGCCTATTGTCGTCGTACTCGTAGTCGGAACCGGCGGCCGTCGAGGTGGTCCTGCGTCCCGGCAAGTAGTACACCAAACACGTGACCCCTATCAGGAAGAGGAAGAACACGAACACGATATCGAACATGATGAGGGAGTTCCACGTCAGGAATCGCATCACAGAATAACGACAGCGCTGCTATTGCTTCTGTTGCTGGTGCAGGTGCTGCTGTTGCTGTCGTTGCCGCCTCTTTTACTACCTGATGATTGCCTCGGCAACAACGAACACACTTTACGCACTGTTGCTCGCGTCACCATCACTAACGACGGCCGTTTTACAGTTTACGGATAGTCCACTTTGCTAGTCGTAAAGCATTACGATTCGATTCGCAATGTTCGCAGTCTCGGCGGTATTTAAGTTCTCTATTCGAAAAGACTATTTCCTGACGTGTTTTTAGCGATGCTTGGATTTTCAGGTAGAACAACTATAAAATTCTTTGACTCGGTTGTTCATTTACGCTTTAATTCCTTTCAAAAATTGCCTGATACTTTACACTAACCATGCACAGACTACTTTGTGGTGAGCTGCGAATTGATGTCTAGAGATAAAAGTAAAAAATATAAGAAAAACGCGGAATATTGCCCTAGTCGAACAAACAAAGCACTTTGTAGATTATCGCGAATGTACAGAATTACGAATCGATTGATACTGAACAGTTGTTTCGAGAACTGGTGGGTTCTCATTCGGTCTTACGGTTGAAAACGAGAATCTCCGAGTTCGTGAAATAGCTGTTTCGGTATAATCACTCGATAACTTGTCTGTAGTGATGCGCAGTGTACCGATGCTTTGCAGCAAAAAATAGTTAAATGTTATTCTACAAAGGTGTTCCTTTGAGATACAACCAAAATCGGTAATGACAAGGTGTTGCTTCAATGCGTAGTGGCACAGGCGAAAGTCTCTCTAATTTTCTTTTCTTTTTTTTTCTAGTTTTTTTTTTCTAGTTTTATCTATCCGACTAACTCAATACTACGTCATCTTACAATTGCTGTGGTATACCTTCTTTCCCGCTAATTGCTAAAAAAGAATTGGATTTTTCTCTCTTCGGCATGAATTTATTTCGTATTTCAAGCAAAGCTGTTAATGTAAGTAATTAACTTTTCGTTTGTTTTAATCATTGGACATAAAACAATTACCAAATTCAAACCAGAGAGATTAACACCCAATTACAGCTTTTAGACCGAGGTGAAACATTTTCGTGTTTTGTTTATAAACAATGAAGTGTTACGGTTGTGTAAACCCGCAAAGCTCTTTGTGTTCATTCTTTTCAATTACAGAGTAGCACTGTACTTAAAAAATTGTATGCACATAGATTACACTGTTTAGTCTCTTCGATTCATTAGCGAAGATTAACCGCTATGCACAGTATCGTGCGGCCGAACGCTCGCTGGAAGCTCAAAACAAACACAAAAAGTCGCTTGCCGTCATTATCAAGCAAAAATAAACCAAATACGGAAGAAAAATGGGGAGGAGAAGGAAGAAGAGAATGATATAGTACCTTCTAACGGCTGCACGTAGAGTTAAATGAACAAGGGAGGTGTGGGCGGCGTGGCGTTATCAAACTTTCAAAAATTACGGCGAAAATTATGTTAGCCGAGAGCTTTTTGCCTCCATTTCCTCGGCGCGCTAAATTTTAGTAGCTTCCGTCAGGACCTCGAGTTACAATTCCATTCTCCGCGTTCATCTTTTGCGTTTCATTCTCTTCGACGAGGGACGCGCGATGGAGAAAATTTTACCTTTTTTACGCCTACGCAGGGAGTCCGGTCTTTTTTCTTCCCACAATGAACGGTAAATTCTTTCTGGCCTTATTATTCTAATGACGCACGGCGGGAGTTGCTGTGAGAAGTTAATTAAAATATTAATTATAGAAAAGTGTCTACCCTTTAAGGCGCTTTTAATTGTAGTCCCTTATCGTTAACACTTCATCGCGTAGTATCGTTTTTAAAACAAAATGGGTCTTTATCACTTAAAAAATCTATGTTAATAGGTAAAATTTTGCATTAATTTTTAGATGCCGATGTGCAAAGCAAAAAATGGTTAATACATTTTGAAATTTTATTTGAAATATGTTTAAAGTAATTCCTTAGATTTCTTAAAATATTGGTGAACGGAAAATCTTGTACCGCGCCCACAAAACAACCAAAAAAATCACATCTACTACTCATATTTGATAAAGATGAAGACGATCAAATACCATTTACAGCAAATCCAAAAATACCTACTTCAATGGTTGTGTATAGTTTGGATAATATCATCAAGTGGACAACTATTATCGATAAGATACTGGCTGTACGATGTAAAGAAAAATCAGCAGCATTTCGAAATATTTATACAATAGCGTAGAAACAACAATGAAGTTTCTTTCTGCTCCCTCTTCATGTTTTCTACGACGTACTAGCAGCAGATTTCAATAAAACTCCCAAAAATGTCCGCCGAATAGAATACATTTCTGTAGGTTGCCTTGCGCGACACTTTTCTCCCTTTCAGCGCAATATAAAAGTACGATTTTAACGAGAAACGTCTTTTCTATCCAACAACATTCCGCGCTATATTGAAATTCCTTCGCAACCATACTTACCATCGAGTTTTGCTCTTTAGTTAAGGCGAATTAAAAACCGCCCTCAAGGAATGAACGAATGAACCACGATAAAATTAAAAAATATCCACACCCGCGACCTTTTAAAATTAAATCGAGTTCAAATATAATAAAAGACGCGTCGCGCTCTTAGAATTGGAGAACTTCGAGCGTAAAAAAAATGACACAAAAGGCCGACGGGAGAAGGGCGGATCTAATGGAGAGGCGGAATCGAGAGAAGAATCCATTATACAAGGATATTTTATTGTAGAGGCGACTTTCTCTTCCACTTCATTTAAGTTTTAGGAGCCGCGAACTCGTTCTCTGGTATAGAGCTGTAAATTTAGGGGCAGAATAACAATAATAATAATAAAAAAAGGAGTTGAAGATTCGAGGTTATAGTTGCACAAGGCGTAGTCGTAAACATGTTATTCGTCTGGTCGTTTCGTTTTAAATTAAGTATTCTTTCATTTTTATGTCGCTTTGCTAACGTTAATATCGTAGCCATGCGGATGTTAAATAACGGCAATTTCAAAAGCCACTGATCATTTTGGATGATATTCTTAGATTGGTAATAAACAGTCTCCGCGTTACTTTTATTTTTTAACTGTTTTATCAACTTAATTTTAATTTTTATTTTACTTATGACCAATAAGCACCTACTTATAAGCGAAATTAAAAGACAACGTATCCAGAGAAAATAACCAGGCTAAGCGTGATTGAGTAAGAGCCTTACTAAGCTAAGGGTCGAAATAAGAAAGATGTTTAACAAGGCAAAGAACAGTCACGATTCGGCATACTCCAAGAATCCACAAAATCTTAGAAAAAGATAGTTGTTCTTAAAACGAGGTAGGAATCATTCAACCAACAATTCTAACAGAGTCACAGAAGTCAAAGTCCCTCAAGCGAAGGCCGACTATGCCAAATCAAGAAGACTAGAGATTGGCTAGAAAAGCGATCGGACCAAAATCAATTCTCTCAGAGCGGATGGAATCTGTCCAGTATTACTACAAATGATCGAATAACATCTGTGTAACATCTTCGAAAGTTGTTCAGCATGCAGATATATCCCAACCTTTCTCGCCCAAAGTGGCATAGATCCCTGACAAAATCTTGTAGACCCATTAGACAGACACTAGAGAAGTTGGCACGCATGTGTTAGCGACGAAATGCTAACAGTGCAACCAGCTACCACTTGTCCAACCACGAGGGTCAACACGCTCAGCGGATATGGAAGCCCATCATCTGTAAAGTGTTCGAGAACTGATAATTTGACTAATGCTCAACTCCTCCAATTCCCTTGTCTTCATCGAAACGATTTTGGATAATTCGCAATTCGTACCGATCGAATTGTCTGATGAACCTAGCGAGTCGAAGGACAATTAAAACGGCCGAATCTCCGAAATTTAAACGCGGCAGAGTGGAAAAATTACGACGCGGAGTAAAATACCAAACAGAGCAACGCCGAAAACAAAATAGAAGACTTGCCGGCAATGATTAAAGCGCATCGCATTTTTTAAATCCTATTCGCGTGTTCTAAAGAGCGCAAAGAACACAACGATCAACTGCCCAACATCGTAAATTAAAACGAAGGTTGTGCGGCTACGTTGTTCCGCAAAGAATGGAATGGGAAGTCGAGCAACTGAAGAGGGTTCTACCGCTTCTTGTTCGGATGTAATTTAGAAACCCAATGTGCTTCCGGAGTTGGAATAATTAGAAATTTAAAACAGATGCACTGTGATCGTTGTATTCCTTGTTGTACAACGAAGAATAATCAATTGCATTGATTTCATTAGCACCGTTCAAGATGGGTGTGGTGTATATTTGAGTTTAAAGGTACTAATATACAAGAGAACGGCATTTTTCTAAATGATGAACAAAAAATTGATAAATGTCTGATTTCGTATGTCGGTCTATTACTCGATGTAATAACAACCATTTAAAATTTATTATTTTTGACGACATGGCACGGTTCGAACCCGGAAAACGTTTAGTTTCAACAGACTCCGGCCGTGGAAGCCTACGTTTTTATTTCAACCATTTAAAATGTCTGGTGCCTACGTTGAAATGATACAAAAACTTTCATACAAAGAAATACCATTTTGATTCACGTTAGTAATTTCGATTTCTCGCAGCGCAAGTTGTTTAATGGACTCTTTCTCGTTACGAAAACCTATCTTGGCTAACTGTGTAAGAGGAGGATGAAAACCTAATCTGCGAGAAGTTGGAAAGGAGAGGTCAACAACGCTACCTCACCTCGCGGTGATCAATCTGGTCAAATGCCTTCTGGAAATCCGTCAACTTGACCGCCCTTATCTAACACTTCGGAGACGCACTGTTCGGAACAGGCTAAGTGGGTAACTGTTGAGCATCGGCGCATAACCCCATCACGAATTTGCGAATAAAAGCGCGCGACAAGAATACGTTGGAGAGGTTTCGGGAAATTACAAAGTAGAGAAATAGGTCGCTAGTTGTTGACGTGTGCGGGGGGTCATCTATTTTTAGGACCGAATAAATGCGTGCTAGTTTCCAGATTGGTGGAAACGTAGAAGTCTTCAAGATGAGATTAAATATGTAACGTTTTGGCAAATACGTAAGCGCAATCATTAACAATAAAGCCAGGAATAGTATCAGAGCGAAAGCTTGAGTGCCAATTCAGTTTCTCCAACAGTAATGGTTGTTAGCGTGATAGTGGTAAACGATACATTGTTGAGAGTTGGTACAAATGCTATGGAAATAATTCCCAAATGCATTCATTCAACATCCGTAAAGTCGAGTTAACAGGGCCATTAACGTGATCGTTGAAAATGAATTGAGAAGCGAACATAACACCTAATTCTTCATCAAATTAGTACATTCCAACGCGAGTAATCATAGATACCGACTTTACACTTGAAAAAATCGTTAATAAATAACAGAAGTAGCCTAAATTTGTTCCTTGTGGTACGCCAGATAACGCAAAAAAGAGAATTCAACACCATCGAGCTAAATTAACGCTAAAGATAATTCATGGTTTAGCATTCTCCAACAAATTTCGCCAAAAACAAATATGTATCATGAGTCGTCATTACGCTTGAGTCTGTGAAGCATTTTAAAATAATCATTCGACGAGGAACCTGATTATGAAGATTAACTTGGGACTCTACAACTGATAGCCAAGTACAAGTAGGGACTGTTCTATCAGTCCCATTGCGGTTACCACTCTATACATTCGTACCAAACATTCGCTCTCGTTGGCGTTTGTTTATGGCTGATTAAAATATGCTTCAGTCAAGTTTTCAATTGAGACATGGTCTCTTGGAATGGACAAAAAAACTGAAGTTCGGGCAAATAACTTTCAGCCCGAAAATTGACGTATATTGTATTTAGAAAGAGGGAAAAGACTTGGCTTGTGTATTCTTTACAGCGACATAAGTAGAGTCAATGCTGCAGCATATTGTTAGGGCTTAAATGAACTGCGCCGTGCAATTCAAAACAAACAGGCGTGGCATGCTCAGTGGATGGTCCGTTTTGCTTTATGACAATGCTCGTGCACAAGCGGCTCATCCTTCTGGAATAGTTAGTAAATCAGGAGAAAAATGTCTATAAGGATAGAATTCAGAAGCTCGTGGTTCAATACGAGTGCTTTAATTAAGGTCCAGGGGTTCATGTAAAAATAAAGGTGTTAAAATATTACCTATTTTTGTAAATCAAAATGGTACTTACTTAGACGTATATGACATGCTTTAAATCTTAACTTAATACATGGCATGTTTGATTAGTGACTACTGTAACAATGGTACTAGTATTCCTCATCAGATTCTATTCCCTGAATGCTAAACCGTTTTATATTAAGACTTGAATAATAATAAAAAGAAAAAAACAATCATACGGGCCTTACTTTTTTCAAGTATTACACCTAACTACAAACTTCCGTTAAAAGAACCATATAAATACAAAGAGAACAAAAAGTATTCTGCAATCGGAAACAAGAAAATTTCATTTATGAGCAGTTACTTATTTCCATTGTTTTTTCTTGCTCATGAGAGGCCCGTTATTACAATGTCCAATAAACTTGGACAGAAGTGGTTA
The DNA here is from genome assembly GCA_020654165.1 of Oryctes rhinoceros. Classification (NCBI taxonomy): domain Eukaryota; kingdom Metazoa; phylum Arthropoda; class Insecta; order Coleoptera; family Scarabaeidae; genus Oryctes; species Oryctes rhinoceros. Next base: position 1,284,666 of record JAIOKQ010000978.1, read on the forward strand.
ATATAAAAAAGAAGATTGATATCACCAAATTGTCCTACATCGCGAAGTTAGTAATGAAATTGAATTTTCTGAGGAGAAGCAACAGATTGCCAAGGATCTAGTTCAAGGGAAAAATGTGCCGAGATTTTCCACTCACGAAAACGACGAAGCTTTCCTTTAAGCAATAACATCTACCATGTAACTACCAGATTTTATTACGTATTTATAGAAATTTCGAATATTAAAGGAAAAGACGCGTTTCGACTTACAACAATTATTAAAGTTAAAAAATTATCTACAAACATTTAAATTTGGCAGTTCTACCATGCAACACCTGATGTTGGTTTCAAAACTATCGGGATTTAATTCTGTGATCCGAACAAACCCACTTTCAAAATTTTAAAAGACAACAAAGAACACCTTATCTTTTTTGAACTTCCAATGAATTCATTTACTTGCAATTTATCCACCAATACTGAGTTTGAGAATCGTTGTATCTTCCCGTATTCACTACGTATTAGAGTGTATTTCTCAAGGTATGTAAGCGTCTAGATGGAACGGTGATGTTCGCGTCTCGAACGGGCAATATATGCATGCGAACGCAACGAAAGCTTGCCGGTGACTGAACCGCTATTCCGGAAAGCGTATTACGGCGTACACCGCCACCCACTCGGACGATCGTCATTCTCCTACGCCAACGTTCCACATATAGAAACTCGCCTACATAAACCACCGCCAACCACCATTCACAAAAGCGTACCTTACACATATTAAAATGCTTTTTCATTCGCGTATTATAAACATAGCAGATAAACTGTAATCAAATCAACGAACGCAACGCTGCGTCAAACCATTTGTTATACAGTACCATATCGTCAATTCGAACTAATCGGGAAAAGGAATTAGCGAATATAACGATTTTTTCGCTCAAATAGCTTCAAATTACCAATACACGCGTGGATTAAAAAGCTAAAGGTACAGAGCAAAATGTTATTTCAAAGAAAGCTTCAGTTTTAAGCATTAAAATATGAATTAGCGATGTTATTTCAGGGATTTTACAGGCACTAGCAACTGAATTAAGACCAGGCCGAGAATTTTAAGTTTCTGAGGATAATCTACGAACTGTGCTGACAAATACATTTATAATTTATAATGAAGTAATGGAAAAAAGTTGATTCAAACCTCGCAAAACTCTATCAGCTCGGGAAAAGCTATCGGTTTTTCTTATTTATTAAATAGTTTTATGAGATTTGGACCGCGCACAGTCAACAGGAATTATTTAACAACGATAGCAAGAATCATCGGATAGTATGGCAAATAACACTAAAGTATAGGCATACTCCGCACCATATTGATTAACCCCGAGCAGCTGTTTTCATGATGCGTCGACCCTCATCCTCGATCGAAGATCGAATGATATGAGAAATTCACAACCAGTAAAATAAAGCTGATTAACTTCGCATGAGTCGATTCAACGAATCCTGCGAGGAAGGATTTAAACAGATCACCATTACTTTCAAATTTTTGCACAAAGAAGTTAAAGACACCCGTACACCGTTCCCCCTTTATCTATTCTATTACGTTCCGCTTTGCCAATAGGATGGCAAATTATTTTTCGACGCCACTTATAACTTTCCCATCGAATATCTTTAATAATTACCGAGGGACCTATAGGCGTTTAATTCGTTAAAGAGGAAGAAGAGCAGCAGCAGGAAGAAATTCCTACTTCATTCGTTAATTAAAACTCGGCGGGAACTTCCATCCACCGGGGAGGACCATCATCATCACACTATAAGGACGTGTCGCTCTTGGAAGATGGCGCTTCCGTCGACCTAACGATCCAGCTCATCAATGTTAAATAGTCGTTAAGTTAGCGGACGAAGGAGCAAAACGATTCCATGAGTTGGAAGGAGAAAGAAGTGTGGCAGCAGATAAGTGTAAAGGAGGGGGACAATTTAGAAATACTTTACGTTCCTCACGCTTCGCAAAGTTGTAGAGAAGGGACAATGAGATGCGGGATTGGCAGATCGGAGAGGTTAAGCCTAGCATGCTTGCATGCTTTCGTTTACAAACAATCCTGATAAACGAAACGTAATATTGATCTTAATTGAGTATATGCCAAAAGAGACTCCGATAATGAGCGATGTTTACAAAGGCACAATTAGGAACCTGAAAGTGAAAAGAAGTGTACGAAGAAGCACTTTTATTGAATGAGCCCCGTGAAAATACAATAAATTATTGATTCTTCGACTCATGATATCTCTATCTCTCGTACTACATCAATAGTTATCGCAATTATAATTGACAAAGCAAAAGTCCCAACGAATAGAAGTTTTAGCATGTTAAATCTCCGGAAAGAGAATGAAACGGTCGAATACGTCGAAATTCACGTTCATTCCGGAATGCCTTCATTTCGCCCGCTAGTATTACGATTTAGATTAGCGCGGTCGGTAGACTATAGCCGGAACAATTTCAAAAATTCATGGCTAGAACGCGCGAAGCAATTTAGCCTCCGAAAACGCAAATTCGGAAGGTTGCCGGAATGTAAGCTTGCCCGTTTTCCGGTTGACAAAACATTCATTATGCGGATGGAGCATCGGGAGACCGCAGAGTCACCACCGACTACGCAGACGAACTATAAACACTTCGCATAGTAGGCGAAGTAGAGAAGTCCTTCGCGGATCTTATGGCGGTGGGTAGCTGTCGAGGCATTCGATACCCGCGGATAACTGGAATTCTTGCTGGAATTATGAGTTGAAAGGGCGGCGAGAATGGGAACAATACGTATTATTGTTTTTGGCCGAACTTTCGCATTCCCCAGCGTCGAGGGAGGTTATTTGTTATGTTACGGCAGCCGTTAAGTAGCAATTAAGCATGTAAATAATTAAAGAGATTTTAGGAAATTACTTTCCTCTAATATAAGAGATAAACTATATTGAAAACAAACTGATATTTAAATATATACAAAACACAGCCAGCTATCTTCTTCATTACATATTTCTTCCATTTCATATTTTCCCAACTAATACTCCTTCATCTTCGAGTGATTTTTTTGCTAATTTCTAATATTCGCTTCCCAGAACGGAGATTATTTCGCCGAAAGGCGCCGACGCATCCTGAATGGTAAACGTAATTATTTCGCCATCCTCCGATAACTAGAAAACCAAATTACTACAGCGCGAAGTTGCGGATATTGCGCCGATATCTCGTCCGCCAAAATATCGAATATTCGTGCAGCGGAATTTTATAGAAAAGAACTCTCGTCGTCGACATCGTTTCGCTTGAAGCGACGCAGAATATATACAGCGACGAAAGCATATTTATATCCATTTCCATGTTTAGTTGCTTATGGTTGCAAGTTTACTAGGCGAAGCGGTATTGGTGATTTTTATGATGATGATAAAAAAGCTGGTTTTTTATCAAGACATTCTTATTGCGTGAAATTCTGGGGACACGAAAAAACTTTCAATTTTTTGGTACAAATGCGCTGCGTATGACTAAGAGCATCGTTAAAATTTCAAACCTCCACAAGGCAAGAAGGTATCTAAATTACAGCTGTATGGCGGTATCTAATCAACCGTTTTTTTCTTCCTTCTTAAAGCAAAAAGCATCTGCTACAAATCTAGGAAAAATGTTAAATAGTCTTCGTTGATATATACGTAATTCAAACTAAATTGTACCATTATAGATTTTTGGTGAAAGCCGAAAAAGCTTTTCTTGGTACTTCCGCAATTTCCACGTTGCCTGGGAATGACAACGTTCCACGTATGGCGACGGAAGGAAGGTGTAGCAAGCCGATCGGTCAGCTCTCTTCGAATATCTCCCAATTGGTAATCCGTCGGGAACGGAAGATGCGAATTCTGTGTTTTCGGAAAGGAAATCAGAGCTGGGTCGACGAAGGCAGGACTTTCAATATATCCTATGCCGTGAGATTAACGATTTTGTGTAGGACGGATTTGACGGTAGAATAGCCTTTTATCTGGTTAAACTCATCTGTGCACTTAAATGTACTCTAAACGAAACAATGTGGATTGTTACCTACGTTAAAGTTGCTTATTTTACAATATTTAGCGTGCAGTGTAAAAGTAAGAGGTAACACTTCTATCTCGTACAATACGAGTTTGTCGTTTTGAAAGTTGCTGCATTAACTGTGACGCAACAGCGAGGGAAGGTAGAGAAAAAAAATATTATTGAAACCACGCTGATGACGCCGCATAGGCAGAAACATGTCCGTGCGTTAGAATATTGTTTTCTCTCCTTTTGTTGCATTTGCCGTGAATGATTCCCTCAACAGCATGAGGAAGCTAAGCCAACTTAGCATTATATATATTTGATTACAACAATGATGAACTATTTGTTGGATTGTTTATAAGTTATATGCAACCAATTGGATCAACAGAGGAGTTAGTGAACAACAAGCAAAACAGAAATATTGTTCAATTTCAACAGTATTGATATAGCTCCCTTCGACAAATAATATTTATCTTTTCCGTATAGAACCCATTACGCTTTCTAAGACAGATCGTCCACTAACAAAAGATTAAAGGTGCTAACCCAGGTATCTGAGAAATTCCTAAATCTACATCGATTATTAACATTAATCCGTGAAACAAATCCATTCTTGAATTACACATCTCGATGTTTCGATAAATTGTCTTCGTCCCCCTGTTACATTTAAATTTGTCATGAACATTAAAACCTTCTGTACATATTTTGGTTATACGCATAAGCGAAATGAAAGACGTTTTAATAACCTACGGCGACACATGCTTTTAACGACCGCTCGCTCGCCTGCTTATGACTAAAACGGACTGCAAACGAGTCTGAATTTATTTATTTGCATATTTGCATGTAAATATGTAAAAGTATACCCCACCGGCCCCCCTTAATTTCGTACTCCAAACACCGTTTTAATTAACTTTTCATCGTCCTTCCGTCGCGTGTAACCATCTCCAAAGATGACGGCTCCTACCCTGCTCGATAATTTCGCTCTGAAGTCGTTCGCTCCTTATTATGCGCCGTATTTTCATTCGTCTCCCTAACCCGCCGTAAGCTAAATACATATTCTATAGGTGTGTTCGTGAATGTTTGACTGCGCCTAATAAAATTTATCGGGTCGCACTAATTAAGGAAACGAAGGTTGTGCAAAATTGTTTAGGAAACTGGGAAAGCGGAGCAGAAGCTTCTCGGATCCAACGTTCTTTCCGCGTACGTACCGTTAGTTTCAAGTTACACGCAATACGCACCGCGCTGTTTATTTTACAATGTAAGACAAACGAGAAAGCAAACGAAGCAGTTAAATCGATTAGAACCGTTCGTATTAATGGGAAGTATACATTACCGACTAGGGAAGGTGTACTAATGAAATTACTGAGAATACGAGGGCGTAATGAAAACTATATCTATATGTTATAACGCTGATTTTTTAGCCAAGATTAGCCGTCTATACTCAGCCATCTGGCGATGAACGTCCTTTTTGGCGAAGTCTTCGATCCGAATTAATTTAAGATTTAATGATGCACGTTTACCGTGCTACCTCCCCGTTGTCCTTGCTATACGCATTTTCCTTGTAATAAATCATACATTAAAGAAATTTTTATTTCCTTTTCATCAGAAAAACAAACTTCTTTACGTTTTCGTAAATTGAATGCAACGCACAATACAATTATGCGGTGTTAATTTCAGGATTGAACGAGCACTTTTCACTCTAGAGAAGCGAACAAATTACGCAATTTTTATTTCGCGTCAGGCTTCGCCTACACCTAATAACTGTCGTCTCGTCGACGTCGCAAATGAGAATTTCGGTGACGTGACCACCGCTGCGAACCGCCATTCAAGGAAACAAGGATGCGGTAGGTAATTAAAAGAAGCATGAAAAGAATTCCCAGGCGCTAGAATAATGTGCTCCCCCGCCGGTGAGAGCTCCGAGTCGGAGAGGAAGGGACGACATTTATTCTTTTTTTCCTCCGATTACTTTAGCGAAAGATACGGCCGACACGTTCTACTATTGACATCGATAGTATTCGAGTTCCTCCTATCCATAACGATGGGTTAGTCGTTTCCTTTAGAGAATATCAACGAATTCCCTGGTTGTCTCTTCGTCCGTTTGTATTTTAGACGTCCATTTTTCCGTAACACGTTCGTACTTTTCGTGTTCACTTCTCGTTTTTTATCGGCGTGCATAAATTGGCAAATTCTTTCTCAGAGCTCTATCTCGTTTTCTACCGCAGAGCGTAGCCGAAGGAACATGTATAACCCCTACCTCCTACCACCCACATGCCCGCAGCCTACGGAACCGAACCGTTCCGGTATCGTGTTTTCCTCACTTTTCATCTTATCCGCCTTGTAACCTGGAAACGGGATATTTTCTTACACCTACATAGTTAATCCACCTACGCCTACAGTCCGAATCGAAAGGTTACCGTCGTTATTGTAAAACAACAAGCAGGTTGTAGTATCAGTATTCCCAGTAGTTTATGTAACCTACTATTTTGTGTACATAGTATTAACCAGCAACTTTAGTTATTATAAGTAAAGAGGACAAAGGCGGATGAAATTATTACTTAGTTGCAGAGACTAACTGAGGCGAATAGATACGAGTCTATCTACTCGCTGCAAAAAAAAAAAAAAAATTCCATCTACCTTTGACATCTCCAACTACAAGTTATCATTGCAAATCGTAATCGCACGAGGCTTAGTTTATTAATATATGACAATAACAATGTTACACGCAAAGAAGGGACTATTTGTGTTTATATCTTTCCGATTTCCATGATGTTAATCTAAAGATTAGTTTCTTGAATGCCAATATTCTGGAAGCTCTCGATGAGCTCGTCTTGGACAAAGACTATATAAATTTTGCGCCGTCCTCGTACCGTTTTTTCCAAAGATTTCGAGTCTATTCACAATGTCGGGATACTCCGCTACAATATAGGTGTAGCAGCGAAGCGATGCTTCGCGAAACTCGATATACATATTTTTTCTTGGCGCAAGGACACGTAAACATTGTTACACATCTCCGGGGGTGATAAGTGAGCGAGCGCCGTGCTTTTTCTCTCTCACTACCTTCGCAGGCAAGCGTCAATGTAGGCTGGTTATTTTTGGTTGGCAGTTTCTTTCGAAGATAACTTAATACATTCGGCTCGCCCCAAACTCACGGGACGGCAGATCGTATAGCTAAGGGCCTCTCTGCTCACTTCCCCGCATCGAGTGGATAAAGTTCGCCGCAAATTTATTCATTGAAAACCGCGTAAAGTACAGTTTAATAGATTATGTAGTGGATGGGGTCGGTTTATACGCATACATTCACACATACTAACGTACCGCGCGCGTTTTATAGACCGAAGTATTTCGGGACAATAAATAGGATTCCATACATCAACGGAGCGGTCAGGTTCGTTTACGTTGTTTATATATCTGCACGCCATTTATTATCAGATTGCAGCCGTACCGGATAGCGTCAAACAAAAATAATAGGAGGTCGACAGAATCGCAGAAACAATGGAGCTCGCGCAACAGCAAAAACACCGTGAAAAAATTGCTCGCAATACAAACCTTTCTTTTTTTTTTGTACGTGTTAGAGCATTTGAAATATTCGCGATTGCTTTTTACGAAATTGGCAAAAACCTATTATACGCGAAGTAAAAAAAGAAAAAGGGCGCGTTCAGCTGAAAACGGTATTTAAATAGAGACTGATTTTCTAAAGTGGACCTAATTAACCTCGACAATTAACATTATTTAAAGCGAATTCCCTTTAACAAGGATTTGTTGGTACATTATGCGAAGTCTTTAACACTGTTGACCGCCCACATGAAATATCACTATGTATGTATTATTACAGCTTGAAGAATTCCTTTCAATGTACATCAACGAATGGGCTTGGCAATAAGACGAAGGCCCTTCGCTTCGTCACCAATTTTCTTGAATGTAACGTTTCCAAATCGATGGATAGGACTCAACTATCTCGTATATCGTGTTTGTAGGAGAACTACCAATTAGAATCGAGCAAATCTTTGATAACGTTGAAGGAAAGAACTGTGTATGGCTGTAGTACGCGGTGGACATGTCGAGCAATCTAGTTCGTTTTTAATTAATTATTAGTTTCAATTTATGGATGAAAAATTTGTTCGTATTTCTATTTTTTTTTATGCTTTTATACGTTTTAAATATAATTTTTATAATAATTTTTTTTAAATAATTTTAAATAATATTTTAAATAAGTTTTAGATAATTTAAATATTTAAATTATTTAAACATGAAATTAATGCGCGTACATCGAAACGCGATTAACACAAATGTGGATAAATTATCTTAGAGTTGAAAGAAGCTGTAATACGAACGGAATCCTTTTCAAAGAGGTTTCACTGTAGAGTATTTACTGGAGCATTAGCACTAAAAATAGAAAAAAAAAAAAGTATAATGTTAATACTCGGACAAGTTGGATCGATGCCGTCGCCTTAAAGGGCGACAAACTTACGACTTAATAAAGTTCGAAACTTCGCTATGAAACGATAAGCGATAACACCAAAAAAGTTTTACCAAAAAGAAGGTAAAATTTCAAACTTTTCTCTCTCATCGTCGAGCCGAACCTAAGAGTGCACAAAGCACTTTTGCTTCCAATCCGTTTTCAATTTTATACGAGCAGACCAAAATTACTTCCATCAAAGATATACCGGGTTCCATCTCCAAAAATCTGTTGAGTTTATTATCTTCACACCTCGCACCCTCAATCTAAGTAACGAAGTGATGCGATTTCGATTGATTTCGTATCATACGCGCTGAGCATTTCGAAGCCCATTTGTGTACGTGGGTTCGTCGTCTCCGGTTATTTGTATAGCGAAAAAACAACGTTTCTAATTAAATTGGACAACGATTGTTTGTCGCGCATTATTTACATTTCGTCTAAACGTCTAGATTGACGATGTTGTTTACTTCTAGCTTTTCCATGATTTTTTTTCACTTTCAATATCGCCAGTGCGTGTTTTCTCGTCGATTGTTCAATTTCGAATTTTAATTTTCTCAAACGATCAGATTTGCCGTACACATATAGAAGATATTGGCAACCACCAATATTTATGCGTCCTTAATCTAACAATATTTCATCTGTCTTTATACGCAATTACACAAGAGTATAATCTTCCGTTAGCGGTTGAAATAACAACAATAATACCTCGTGTCGTGCAAGGCGGTAAATCCCGCTATAAGTCCTTTAATTTCGATAAAATATCTCCGGCTCCAGTTATCCGTTCATAACGACGCGAGCGGCAGCGGTATAACAACGGCAACAGCAATTAATATAATTAATCAAAGACGGTGTTTCGGCAGCAAAAACCGACGCCCAGTTCTGCGGACGCGTACCCTACAATTACAGGAAAGGCGGGCGTTGGAGAGAGAAAAACGAATGCAAGAAAGTGTCAAATACAAATTACGACGATTTATCTTGCGAGGTTTAATTTTCCTCTCTGACGGAGCTAGGCATGACTAGAGAAAATAAGTAGACTGGCAGCCATTTATGACTAGCAGATGCAAAATTGTTTCTTGTTATCTTCCAAAAGTATCCCCAACATCATAAAAACCACACACGTACACACAAACTATGACTAACTTAAAACTCCTGGGCAAAATGATACGAAGGATATTTCAAAAAGCCGTACAAAAAACAACGAGGCAAGAAACAATAACCAAAATAATATTTGTACAGCTGCTCACGGCACCGCCAATATGAGGAAGATGATTTCCGCCGACAACCTTGGCAGTGTTCTGCATAAACTTTAATAACATTGTCCAAGTCCAACACCAAGAAGACTTCATTAATTTAGGTGAAAAAATTGCTCACAGAGTAAGCAGCGGAAGTGAATTGAAGAGACATCCATGCAAGGTAGTGACGACGAGTGTTGTGTTCAATTGCTTTATTGGACTAACTACCGGTGAATTGCTAGGAAGTTTCAAAAAATAAAGTCAGAGCCAAATTGATACGTATATTATAAAGCACATAAAAAATACATTTATTTACGTACAAAACCAATATAAAATAGACTTTTTCTTACATGTATTGCTTTCCGTCGGAGAACAACATATAAGTATAATTTGTTATATAGTCACATAATAATTATTTTATTATTATCTACTACTATATAATTGTTGTATATTTCCGTTGTTAAGAGCATGTGCAATAGTCGTTGCAAGCTTACGCAAAAGAGAAAAAAAAAGAGAAGCACCCACTCTCACGGAGAACATGGTGTAAGTAAAGCGCTCCTTCATTTTCGTAACTAAGTTGTGTTTCATTTAATTGTACTTCGTCATTAACATTACAATAAAAAAGTAGTAAACGAAAGAGCATTTTTCACCATCACAAGAGCGTTCCAGACATTCGAAGCCTTGTTCGCCATTCAGCAGGTAATATCGGAATCGCGTGCGCGTCAGAAACTTCGCCATAGGAAAACTGGGAAGAGCCGGAAATAATTTCATCTAACCGCCATCATCGGTAGTGAATTTATTACGTATTATGTACCTGCATGCCTCTATCTGCAAGAAAGCAATTTCAGAAGTTATTTCCAAAGATCGATTGCGGCGTCATTGAATCTAGAAGCCCTTATTCGGTATCAAAATACAAGTGATTTATTGGCACACCCCAAAATACCACGTTTCACATGCCACGTATTTAAATCGCATAGAAAAACCGAACGTAAGAAACTACAAAGGAATCCCCTCTAAAAACGCGCCAACTCTGCTCCGCATAAAGGTTACAATAAATCTAACTCTAGAGCAAAATATAGTTCGGCTAATGCGATTCATCCACGTATAAATTGTTCGTTCTCATGTTAAATGGATGGGCGGCTATATGGAGGATTGTAGTTCGGAAAATTCCCAAGATTCCGGCTTGCGTCAGTTCCGGCATAAGGGATAGAGAAGGAACGGGCGCGCGGAAGATAAATTGTCGTTCTTAATGAGATAAATCGCGAAGCGTAGCCTCCCAAAAGGTTTACTTTTAAGAAAAACAGATGCCCGGATATGTTTTAAAATCTCAGAAAGAAATGGGTGCGTAAGTTTTGAGCTCAGGTCGATATCTTTAACCATTGTTGAGGAACGGGATGAATACGACAAAACGGAGATTTCGGTTCAAAACGCTTTCGATTCATCTTTGCATTACCTCATTTGCTTAATTAAAACGCATCTTTAATAGATGCTATCATGTTAAAAACATCTCATGTAAAATAACCATCATTAAAGTTACGTACAGGTTGTCATAAGTTTGATTAAGTCCGGTCAACGCCTGAGTCACCATTCGCAGTTGGGGTACGATTAACTGCGCTTCACCCTTTATGACAGTAATAAGACCGTGGAATACACTTTGAAGCTTTGAAAAGCTTATGCACCCCGTTGAGCCGTCACCACACTTAAAAAAAATAAAATTAGAAAATATATTTTACTGAAATGTTTATTTAATTCGTTATTCGTAATGTAAGACTTCGTAAACACTCAAACATATCAAAGATCGCCGCAGACTCCTAGAAGCGGTAACAATAATTAGTTTCCGCCTTCCTTTGCTCACGATAATGCATATTTTTCAATTATTAGAATTAATTTCGCGTGCACGCTACCTATCGATCGCTGCAGCGCCACTACCAAGTTGTTTCGAAAATAAATTTCGTCGTCTGATGTATTGTAATTAAATCATAGAGCGGCCTAATTGATTTTGCTAATTACCAAGTGTTGGTAGCTCCACCGTCAGAGCAGACTGTTGTATGTACCAGCAATGGCAATAGCACGGGTTTCAATTGCATGCGAAGGAAGGACAGAACAAACAGGATATATTGCTAGGGGAAAGGGAACAATAGCCAGTTGCGGCGATCGAGCCGGGAGAACGGCTGCATCGAAAATTAGTTTTCGTGCATCGAAGAGTGATTGACACAATTATTAATGAGACGCGTCAAAATCAAAATTAATTATCAATATGGTAACCGTGCGGCAGCGATGATATTGAATATAATTAGCCGACCGACGAGAAGGGTAAATCTCCGCTGTTCTTAACTTAGTAACGCTGAATAATTGCTACCACACAGATTAGATTCAGCAATATACATAAACATACAAAATCGACAATTAGCAAGAATCGATTGCTGCGAGGCCTTAGCACCACTGGAGAAAAGTTAATAAGAGGAAAATGTGATGTAGACCTGGAGCTAGCTCCATACATGCAATACATCATTTCACTTTTGAACATAAGCCAAACCATGGATGCTGAGAATTCATAGTTTCTAACAAGCAAACCAACTGTATTTTTCTGCTAGTTTACCCTCGTAATTAACCGTGTAACCATATATAGGCAAAGGGTCTCGTTCGGCCGCGTATATACTACAAGCGCACATTTTACGCTTCTATTAGTCCGTAAATAAAAATTAACGAAAAGGTTTGAAGTTTGATAGAAAGGTGAATCTGTCAGTGGCTCTTAAAATTAATCTAAATGCAAGCGGCCATATTCTGTTGTTCTTGCATCTGCCAGCTCCTTACACCGGGTTTATTTATGCGACTTTTGGTTATAAATTCATAAACAGATCTCTTGTTTTTTTTTTTTTTTTTTAACGATGTTTCCAAATTAAGATATCTAAATTTAAAATCGTTATTTCACATTTCTGTTCAACGTCAATTCGGGACGGTGGATCCATCCATCAATGTAACCGCACCTGTAGCGTCCAAATTTCTGTGCCTTACGTCTTAAATCCGTTGGGTATTCGCTCAATATAGCGATAGGTGTTCCATTGGACAATTAACGCCAGCACGGACGTACGATGATTGTCATTAGAGAAGAGAGGAAGTCCCAAATTCGCTCCGAGGGTGCGTTAATCTCTTCCCATCTCGTGGTGATTAGTCAGATAAAACGAGAACATCTCATGTAGTTCGCAAATTACTTTATGTAATCATCGCAGCATCTTGGTACCTTTTTTTAACACTTGCGTCTTCATTATTTCATGGACTAATAATATAATTTTTTTAAACGATCAGCTCATATTAAAAATCCTGTGCATTTGGGTAGATGTTTTAATTGAGATTAACATATTTCAGGCTAAGAGTAAAACATGTTCTCATAACTACGCCCGTCTAGCAGCCTGAGAGCCGAGAAATCATGGAATTAAATTAAGAGCATTATCGAGTTGCGATTATTTTAATTTCAAGCACGGCTTCAGGCGTAAAAAATATTTTGACGAGGTGAAGCTCCTCGGCCAAGAACGATAGTTAGACTTGTACGAGACGTGATCCAAGTGGAGTGGCATGTTAGTGTCAGGAATATTCAAGCAACAATTCAATACAAAAAAGTACTTCAACGTGCTAACCCATATCGACGTATTCCTTTGGCTCGTAGGACGAAGCGAGTGTACATGCAACCTTTCTTAACATATAAAGACGAAAAAAAAAAATAAATACACGCACGCTCTGCGTGATTTCGATACTTTTTTGTGGAGATAATCTATAAATTACGAAGCATACGTAGTAAATATTTTTAGAAAGGAATTAGTAAGAAGTACACGATGACGATAACCGCCTTTGGAAACCGACGAGAATCTCGGGCACGTTTAACAGGATTACGTAATTACAAGGCTTCTTCGTCCTCTAGCCGTTCAGTTCCATGCATTGTTTAAGGATTCAGTGAGCGCCCAAGCTCAGATTCGTCCTCACGCTGTAGTAATTCCGCTCTTCCAGAAACAGAAAGTATAAACGTGTAAAACGGATTCCTAAAATTTTAAAGCTGATAGGATTAACGCGCGAACCGAAACGAAATAAACCGGTAGAATATCCACGACTAATACACGTAAGTTTTACATATTTTCCGTACATGTAGTACTAGGATATACCTTTGAAAGCATTAAGACGAGTTCCATTTTTGCAATGCTGGATGTATGTTAGTAGATGGCGCAGTATTAAACTCGAGAAAACTGCAAATTTCGAAAATGATGTTTTTTCGAAAAAAAATGGTGGACATATTGGCTTATGTCTCGAGGAAAACAAAATGGGCGATGCCATTATGTTAATCTTGATCATACCCTTAAATTTATTTTATTAGTGTTTTTTTCAATTAGAAATAAATGTTCTTTTCTTTCGGAATCACTTGCCTGGTCAATGGCATGGCATGGTCGAATGCATCGGCGAATGGACATTTGATGAACGATTTAGTGAGCTTTTCCGATGAGCACACAAAGTCCCGCTCTTTATCGGAAAGATTCGTTTTTGTTCGCTGACATTTTATTTTCAAATACCTCAACCACAACAGTCTCCTCGAAATCTGAATTTCCGGGTTTCCGGCGTTATTAAAAACTTATTAAAAATTCATGTCTCGTCTTTACCTATTTTCTCGCATATCTGGTTATCTGCTTTCACTTGCTACTCGTTGTCTATTTTTTCCACAAGATCCCGTAAGTTATTTCTTAGTTTTGTTTCTCTTCACTGTATCACGAAAATCTCGAAAATTTATTAAGGCTTTGACTACTTTACGTTAATAAAGCAGTTCAAGAAATAACAAAAGCAAAAAGCAATCTAACTTGTCCAACATTCATATTCATATGATCATCCAGGCCGTGTCCAACTCAATACCCTAGAAGAGTGAAGGTTCATGATAGTTTCTAGCCGGTACCCTTCCCTTCTTCTCGGCTGTCAGGCATCCGTCGTCCTCGACGGGGAGACTATGACGCCTCATTTTACGAAGCGCGATCCTCGGATCACCGCGTTATCTACGGTCGACAGACGCTCCGCCCTCGCGGAAAACTAATTCCCTTTCGAAACGAAGTTAAACCGGCCATCCTTCGTCGCTCCTATCACCATCGTAAAGAACAGAGACGGGTAGAAACTGAAACGCTAGCGTTTATAGCATAACAGCGCACACAATATGTTGTGTAATAGGTAATATAGCTGTCCGGTACGACGAAGCGCCACCGCTTAATGCGTTTCTTTTGGACTTTCATAAAAAAGCAAATAATGAAAAATGATTTACAACTTTCCATTACGATATCGATTTGCGGCATTCGTAATGCGTAATTATAATAAAATTAGCAACTTTAACGTTCATTTTGTGCTTTTGATTCAGCATTAGCGTACACTAAATATTCTACCCGTAGATTGCACGAAGAGATATTTTACTTTGTATCTCTTATTTCTTCAACGTTACGAAAGCAATTTTTATTCCCAACGAACGATTTCATCCCGTATCGTCGCCAGCGAGTAAACATAAACAAAATCATATTTATTTTGCGTCGGTTATTCTTCAAGTTGGTCGGGATGCATTAATTCCTCCTAACCACATCGTCATATAATCGGATTTCCATAGCAACGAAGTGCAGAAAAAGAAGAAGAAGGCCGGTGGAAGAAAAGAAAACAAAACAAACAAACGACGTAGAAAAAGCGCCTCTCGCGGTATAAACGGAGGTACTTCGCAGTTTTCAATTAGGACTACGTCGCCCGATTGCAAACAGAATAAAACTGACGCTTAATTGGTTTTCTTGCTTCGCTTGGCGGAGACGTCGTCACCGGTGGCGGCGGCAATAGGGAGATTTTCTCATCGCACATTTTAATTCCGTTACTGCGTAACATCACAAAATACAAAAAATAAATTCATGACGCTTGCAATGTGGAATCGCTATACAAATGATGATCATTTAGTCATACTTAGAAGGCGTAGCAAGAAACTTTGTCGATTGAATGCGTAAACATTCTAAATCTCATCTAGAGAGTGTAGATTTCACGGTCTCTAATAATACGGTAGCGCAAAAACAACCTTAGGCTACGGCTAGTGTGGTCCCGTAATCGGCCGGTCAGGGCCAAAGAAACAAAGCCTTGTTAAGTAGTACGAATGGTCACAACAGCAGACCACCGGCTGAAATCAAATGAGTTTGATTGTAATTGAAAATAGAGTGTTACAAATTATTTTCTGAACTAGACTTGAAGCAAATTAAATGGCACATTCCGTGTAAGTATCGTGTAAGCATGCACTGGAGCCCAACAGGAACGGCTAAAATTAATTTTTCACAAGTCGGCAGCGGAAAAATATGAAGTTCCCTAGAAATAAGGGAGAACAAAACACCTCAAAACTACATCATTAATTACGACCGCGTTTTTTTAATTAATGCATCAAGATCGTAACTAAACGTCGCCCGTCTCGACGCCGCTCGTTTTTCTTCACGCCTTTTCACGCTCTAAAATCTGTAAACTCGTAATGAATGGATACAGCTCGAGCTACGTTTCATTTTTTTATTATTTTCCGCAAATTAATTTTTGTTCCACGTCCCGTCTGTATTTTAGAAAACAGTACATTTTGCATTGAATTTACCCTACATCTACAATGAATTTTTCAATCGTAATTACCGTAATTGACCGTGATTTTAATGAATACTACCGGTAACAAAGAAGTGAAGAAACGCCACGATAACCTATCTCCTTAGTTCCGCAGCCGTAACTTTTCAATAAAGGTCATATTATAAAAGAAATGTTATAACCAGAAAATAGCTTATAATACATAGAAAGTTTTATAAAATATTTTCAAATATTAGTTTGAAAAGGTTGTAGCCGTTGCTATAAGCTAGTGCACCTTCAACGATCATTTAGTGGCTTTAGTAGCGAACAAAAAAAGAAGAAAACGGGACGTTCCTGAGTAAGACCATGGAGCGGCGTAAGTTGAATGGAATCCATCAAAATTTCTTTTAAGAAAAGATAGTGGAAGATCAAAGAAGTTAGAATAGCAGCAATTGCTTTATGTTTTTATAATCACAATGATAAGTGTCATATACCATATTACATTGTTCCGTATTCTCAGATTAAACAATTTCGTTGCTACCACAGACCATCATAACAATATCTACACAAAATATTTTATTATATAGAAAAGACTAACTATGATATGGAACCTCTCTGACCTCCTCTGGCTACGCCCATGATTCTGGCTACTTATAAAATTGCTTTCATTTATTCCTTATACCGTTACCTCCAGAATAGAATCTAACTAAATGAGGCGCATAAAAATAGTATTTGTTATACATGTTACAAGGACTTCAATGTTGATGATTCGGCAGCAAAAAAGCGCTATTTCTAATATTCCTGAGGCTGTGGCAAGTTCATACATCCCGTTGTACCGTCACCACTCTCATTTCACAAAAGAATTAAACACTAAAATATTTCTAACAGTGTTCTTGCTTCTTTCCTTAGAAACAATTAATCTTTCTTATTTTTCAGTGTAAGAAACATTTTAAATGAGTAAACGTATCAAATCCCACCAAAAGGCAAATTTAAAGACACAAATTACGCCTACATCACATGTATACGACTCTGATGATGATTCTACATTCTCAAATTGGCTACGATCCGGAGATGGAGTGGAGTACATGAAAATCTTCGTTTTGATGAATACAATCTTTGTTTTTCTATTGATCACCTGGCCCAACGTTAAAGAGTTTTTTAATATAGCTTATTATACGTGCTCCGATCTCTTTTATAGGTAAATATGTTCTCGATACTGTTCCGTTGCTTTCTGTTTCTGTTTATTTCTGTATGGTACACTGCTTCTGTATGGAACATTATCGATGCTTACTTCAGTAACGAATTTAAAAAGTATCTGAAAAACGTGTTCGAGATTAACGAATACACTAAGCCTTCGTATCTCGAAGATCGCAAAATTCTATACGGTAGTTGTCAAACCCAGCAAAAGCATTGTAAGACTATATATCATGTAGCAATGATATTTCTATATAAGTCACAAGCAATATCTTGTAATATCAAGCCTTGGAAAAACGTGTATCGTATAGAATAATTGTATTCCAATAATAAACTGGCTTTCTTTGCAAATTAAGCATTATTTTTCTTACCTTTAATGTACTACGAAACCTAAAAAAAAAAAACAGAAAGTGAGGTTAGAAATATGTAAACAGACAAAGCTTCAGGTTGGAGCATAGAAAAAAAAACGCCATAAATACAATTTCACGCGTACTTACCATATCTGCGGCTGGATAGAAAGGATCCTATCGAGAACGATGGTATTTGATAAACTTTTGCACATCACATTTTCGCATTAACGACAAACAAATAATTTAAATAAGAAGCTCACTGTTGATTGGCAAATTCGAGCTTAACAGGTGGTATTTTGAATCGCTCGCGACATCTTCGAACCGATCGACTAACTATCTTGAATGGGCCAAATTTTTTTTTTTAATATTTAATAAGTAATTTCCCGCAATTATTTTCAAAAATTAATTTAGATAAGTCGTAGATATATATGTTGCCCGTATAAGGCGAAATACGGTAATAATTTCTCTTTTGTGTAGCTACTTGCAATTGGACAGTAAATCGTAGGTTGTGAAATTCGCTTGAAAAGGATGTAAGACGTAATGTCGGCGTATAATAATAGAATTATTCAATTTAGCGTCAGGTCAGCCAGCATATGATTCTTAAATTGTGTTTTATTCGAAGATGAGAGTCTTCGTAACGCGATGTAGAATAGAAATAGGTCTGGCGTTGACGACGTGCTAAAATCTTAGCTACTCGTCCGCGTATTCTAAAATTATGGCGCCCGCACTCGTCGCAATAAAAAGGGGTAGTTTTCAAGTGCAAAAAGCGGCAAAAGCAGTTAACGGTAAGTTAGAATGTGTTAATTTCCAATATTATTTAAGTGCAGTGTGCCCCAAAAAAAAAAATTATAAATTTTGAAAATAATTCTAACTCTTAAAAAAGGGGGGCATGTCCCTGTAAGACACAAGAGAAAGCCGATTGGGTCATCGTTTGAGTTCTCATACAAAACTAGTTCGACAGATTAGCTCAAAAAAAAAACATAATGGGCAGAGGCTAATATATCTTTGCTCCTCCTGCCGGAAATTGTTTATAATCATCTAAACGGGAATAATACAAAACCCTCGACTTTTGGTACAAAACAATGCAAAACTTTGAAATAGGAAAAACCCTTTCAGAGGCCCGGCTTGTTTCTGAAAATGAAAATGAAAATGAAAATAAATAACATGAAAAAAAATATACAAATTCGATGGTGGGGATATCAAGGACATGCATCCTTCAAAAAGATCTTTATAATCGTCGAGAAACCTTTCAGAATATATCGGATCTCAGCAATTGATATGCATCTTCGTCATCACCGGCTTCGTATTATGCGGAATCGTGGAGCAGAGCGCCTCGGTGGCGTTAAGGGCTAACAGTACGTCGGCGTATTCGGCGGCGGAATTCGCTGAATATGTCGAAAACACCAGCTACATTACGAGATACTGCCTGCCGCTTCTCGAAAAGAACGAAACGACCGCCCACGTTGCCAGATCCATACCGCATATCGAGGTGAGTAGATATAGCACAAGGATTTTCGCAAGTTTACGGCGAGCGCAAAAGGTGAGCTTTCTAGTAGGTCGCGGATAAAACTTGGATCTACTTGAAAACATTATAAATGATTCTTGTCTCTTCTATGTTAACCATCCACGTACTTTCTTCCTAGTTTCCAGAGACGTATATAACGAAAGAAAAGTAACAATATAGTAGCCCCTGATTTCAATAATCAATAGTATTCGTAGCGTTATTTACATGTGTTACTTTGCAAGCTACCTCGAATGAGATGCAAGTGTAAAGAAAAAATAATAATGGTCCAAAAGGGAACTTTAAGCAACACGAGAAAGTAGAAGAGAATTAATCCTTTTCTTAAACAAAATTTCCTCTCCTGCCTTTTTTTTAATTTTTACGTTATTTATTTACATTATTTTATTTATTTATATTATTACAAAATATGTCATCGTCTTTGGTTATTTTATACAATTTTTCTTTCGCTCTAAAAGTGGGACGGGGATAGCCACTTCCGGTGGAACAGGACGTATCCGGAAGATGAAAATATTTATTTTTATATTTGGTGATGCTTTGAATTGAGTTTTGTCATCCACTTTTTGATCGCATTAGTTTAGCTGCTATTACTTGCGGAAAAAAGATAGTGAAGAAGTGATCTGAAGCACCCTCTATGCATAGAACTTATCGCCAAATTTGGCAAGATTCTAGAAACAAATGATAGCGCTAATCGCTCAATTTGGCAACACTCTGGAAACAAATGATAGCGCATATGCTATGTTTTATTTTCGCTATCGATAGTCTTTCTTTCGATATTTTGTTAAAAAAAAAAAAAAAAAAAAAAAAACGATATCAAAACATACAAATTAATTCAGCGCTTATAATCTACGCGCCTATGTATATTTTGTTTACATACTTCCCGTTGTACGTACGCCGTTAGAGGTAAAATATTTTAATTAATCTGCATCCCGCAGATTCCGATGACCAGAACGGACGAAACGGAGTCGGTCCTGAGGGAAGCGTTCATGTGGGGCACCCTAATCTCGCCTCTGGCTGCTAGCAGGATAGCGGCGAGGGTTGGGGCGGAACGCCTATTCGGAGCGGGCGTGCTAGGCGCGGGTGTTTCGGCCGTCATGGTCCCGGCCGCCTGGCTTACCCCTTATCACGTTGCCATACGGATAGTACAAGGAATTTTTATGGTAATTTTTAATGGGAAATCTCACGCGTTTATCTAGAGATTTTGTGCTTAGGGAGCAACCTGGCCGGCAGCTCACATGTTGGCCGTAACGTGGTTTAAACCGAAGAATCTTAGCGCTTTCGTCTCAACGTATACAGGTGCGTAATTAATTAAAGGAAATTGGTGCAAGCTGTTAAGAATAAATTAAACACACAACTTGCAGCTGTGAATCTTGGCTATGCTATCGTCGGCTTATTAGGAACCATGCTAGTTCGATCTATAGGACGTGACTGGCTCAGTTACGCCATAACCGTCGTATCTTGCTTGTGGTACTTCCTATGGTGGAGATTCGTTGAAGAGACCCTAAATCCGAACAGACCGATACGAGATGTAATGTTTTAGACCATAAGTAATCATACACTCACGATCAGACAAAAACAGTTGAACGTTTATATATTTATTCATAATCGTACTAAGTTCCTATCATTAGTCCTCAATCATTGCCTCGCTTATCCAATCCATAGAATCATACAGAACGACAAGAAGTGTTGTATCTAAATAGATATAAACAAGTCTAATGAACAAAACAAATCTACGCAGTAGATTAACCCATATCACGATCTACTGTATCACCGCAATTTGTTTTTTTTCTGTTTAACCTTTATAGGAGCATAGATTATTACCTTGGAGAAGATTGTTGTTATCTAAGCCGGCTTGGGCATGCGGTATCGCGGTTGTTGGCAGCCAATGGGCAGATGCTACGTTGATGTTGGGCGTTACCAAGTATTTGAAACTCGTATATGGTTTCTCTATTGCTTACGTAGGCTATATAACGCCGCACGAATACATTTTCTTCAAAATAACGCAACATCTCTTTTAGGAAGATGTATTGGCTTCCCTGTCGCATGTTGGTCACTTCTTTGCTGCTATCACGTTTGGTATAGTGGTAGATCACATCAGAGAATCGGGAATCGTATCGACGACAACCGCGAGAAAATTATTTGTTTACATCTGTAAGCTGTCTGCGTTCTAAAACGTGTTTATTGCTTCCACGACTAATTTTATGCGATTTCACAGCTCATTTCCTACCGGCAGCGCTTCTTTTCGTGCTGGGCTATACGGGATGCGATCCCGCTGCTCCTGCTGCTCTCTACACGGCTGCCCTAGCCTTAACGGGTGCCACGCCTGCAGGGGCATTCGCAAGCGCCGCCGATATCGCGCCAAATTTTGCTGGTAAAACGTTTACTTCGTTTAGCTATTGAAGTTTTGACTTTAAATTGACTGAAATTTTATAGGGACCGTATTTGGTCTTTGTCAAACAATCGGGGCGGCGGGCTTGCTGGCAGCTAATTATGTGGTATCGGAAGGCCTTCACGGATCGGTAAGTGATCGTGATCTGTACAAAACGATACGCGCGTAACGAACAATCTGGATCGATCATTGTAGGTCAGCATTATTTTTGTCAATTGATTTTCCAAGATAATCATGAATTAAGACTATAGAAGAGTAAAAACATTGAACTAATGTCTTAAAAACAATTTTTATTGATTGATTGTGGAATTTGTTTATTATTTTTTCAAAAAAATTTGGAGCCCCCTTTTCTTAATTACATCTCAAATTGTTTGTCTTTTTTATATTAAAAACTATAAATTAGAAACGTTTGATTGATTTGCAATTTTTTTCTCTTTTTTTATTAATTTATTTTTTTTTAATTAATTGTAGTTAAAAGTAATTAAGAAAAAGGGGAACAATTTTGTTTTTTGAAATTTTTTTTAATAAAAAAAAAAATAAAAAAAAATATTTTAATAACACAACCAGTACAATCCAAATGAAAGAAGAATTGGAAATAAATCGACGAAAATCGGTTAAAAAGAAAGAATTTCGCAGTAAAATGGGTAACCTTTCAAGAGTTAGAAGTCAGTAATTTTACTGTTTTATCATATTTCACAGTTCGCCGGATGGTGGCGTCTAGTATTCGGCGTTTCTTCGGCTGTATTGTTGACTACCGCCACGTTCTTTATGGCTATCGGCAGCGGCTCCATACAGGATTGGAATGCACCGTGCGACTTCGAGCTGGAGAAGGAACAAGTGGAAGAACCCTCACGCCTTGAATCCGTTCTCGAATAAGCAACGTTTATCTCGGCAAAAAATTGTATTTACAAGAAAAAAAACGCTGCTGTATATAGTCCCTTTTGTATCTGTTTAATATTTTCTACTATTACAAAGTATATTCTTACAAATGTTAACTTATTATTAATAAATTTGTAACTGTCGGCGGCGCGACAGGATGCGATCCTTATCACGTTGATAAGGATTCATTTTATAAGCGTTAGCCTCCGTACATGGGGAAATTATTACTTTTTCGCAGAGATTAGACAGACTCGTGCTTTATCGATTCTCGAGGATACGAACCCATTCTTACGAGACGATTAAATACGAATCTCGCCAGTTAATTTCCCCAGTTTCACCGATACTCTCGCAGGTCCGCATAGAATACCCATAATTCTGAATGGTAATTCTCGGAGTGGGCTAAGTCTACGTTTAACGCCCCTCTTATGTATACTGCAAGATGGGATGTGTAAAACTCAACCTTATGATTGGCCTTTATCAAAGGATGATTTATTAAATCTGACTTATTTGCCGAAGCCGTTACAACAAATATTTTTATGAACATATCAACCAAATGTTAACATTAATCTTGAATTGTACAATTTCACAATAAAATCATTATGCGTGTGTGTACTGTACGTATCAACATTCCTCAACAACATCAAAAGTAGCTACCATTATTTTTCCTGCAGAAGCAATAACTTTCAATTTCTTAAGAGGATTAGAGGCCTTAACATGCAACTATATGTATAGATACTTGTTTCAATTCATAATTGATCTCTATCTAGTTCGTCTTCATAAAGCGCCAAAAATTGTTTTTCACGCGTTTCTCACTTCTCTTAACTTTCATCGTTCCAAGATATTTATATAAAATGCTAAAAGCCGTGGTTTAATAAATCAACCAATTGTTGCTTCTTTAATCTTCCAGTTCTTCAATAACATCAGAGGTAATCACGTCAGCGGGTCGACCTAAACCGGGATTCTCAACGATATTTAAACAATTAAAGCAAACGCTGGCCGTGGAAGCCTACGGATTATACTTAAGCAAATCCGAACATTTGCAAAAACTCGACTTTGAAGACAATCAGCCCCGCATAAAGCTAACATTTTCTTGCGAACTAGACGCATCGAGGCGTATCTGATAAAAAGCAATACAATGCAAAATTACATTAAAATTGAAAGATATCTAGTTCACCAATACGAAAACAACCTTTCATGTATCCATCATCATGCGGTGGTATTCGATATTAATATAATTCGCTTTATCCGGTCGCCTAACACTTTTCGGTTACGTACATACTTACTACGCCACTGGCGTACCGTTTAAAAGATACAATCCTACAATTTAAAGCAGGATCTACAAACATTTTTTCTTAATAATAAGTAAATAACATTTAATCAATGCAAGCTTACATGATTTTCTTTTATATTTATCTTCCTTCGTCCCGGTACATTATATTAAATGAATGCAATAAATATAAATACCTAAGTGAAAATGTGTAATCAGAGAGAGTAAGAAGCATAATAGTACAGTTGCAAGAAGTTTCCCACGCTAGAATTTCACTGCAAGGCAAGGGAATTCTGAAATAATAGCGGTGTATGTACGTGTTTTACGAGCCCGATTTTGAAATTGGAACGCCGCTTCGCAATAGTTACAGGTGTCGTGATAAGTATATAAGTTTGTTGAATTAAAAGGAAGCGAGATAAATAAACAACTGATCTAAAAGTAATAACTTTTAATGTCTTTCGCATTAATTTTGTGATGTAAATATTACAATAAATAGTACATCTACCTTACAATAAGATAGTCCTTATAAAACATTACATATTTTGAAAGGTAACTCATACAAAAGGGAATATCTTTGGGATTCGTTAGCAACACATCTTACCTATGTATGTACGATCTGTTGGGTCAACATTCACGGTTTTCATCTGCAATTTAAGAACAATACGCGATTTTAGCACGAATTTATAATGACCAACCGCTGGAAGCAGTTATCAACATTAAAAGATTAAAAGATAACATTGTTATAGGCTTAACGCTTTATGGAGTTTATAACATTTCCGTTTCTTGTATTCGACGAATTCAAGCCCGGTTTTCAACGATCGTTTTAAGAATTTTCTACTCTCTACAAGAAACGGGCTGTCGAAATCTGCAAAGTTCATTCTTAACGTTTTTACCCTTCGAGTTGGAGGGATGAACAGTTTAGAAACAAGAAAAAAATAATCAAATCATTCGACAACGTTTATATTTTTCCATCTCTAAGCAATTACTCATCCCACTTGCGCTATTTGATTACTTTCTTCTTTAAACAAACCATTATTGGTACAATACTCACCTTTTGCTCCTCGTTAATTTTTGAGTGTCGTCTTCCTCGCCTAAAATCTCCACATTTCTCGCACCGCCCACTTTTCTGCGCCTCGTCATCGCGTTGAGACCTTCTTCGAAATTGTCAGGGATGTTCAAAGGCAGCGAGGGATTTATCGCCAACTGTAGCATCCTTAACAATAACATTTCTCGAACATCCGGCGGTAAGTAGTCCTCGTCGTCTTCGCGATCGTCCTTTTGCAGGTTTCGCGCGTTCAACAGTCTTGCCACCCTCCTAGTTGGCGTGTAAGATTCCGGCGTAGGCGTAAAGGATTGGTAATTGTACAGATTCTGCTGTTCCAGATTGAGAGGCATATTCATGTCGTCGCTAGCTGGACGTCGGTATACCAAAAGATTTGGATTGTAAATCGGACGGTTCCTCTGTCCGAAGGTGTGTTGTTGGTACCTTCTAGTGAGCGCGCTGATCTGTTCTAGACGACTTTGTCGCAGGATCAATTGATCTAGTAATTTCTGAAAATCCCTAGTACTAACAGGCGGTTTTATTAAGTTAATCTCGTCTTCTTCGCCCAGGTAATCTTGAGTAGCAGGCGTCACCCTAATCGGAATAGGGTACGGCACTTGTTGATATTGGGGCATCTGTCTTACGTATCCATTCTCGTCGATTCTAACTTGAATCGGCCGGAATCTTGGAGGCTGCGCCGTGTAAACCGGTTGTACCGCGGGAACTTCCTCGTTATATTGAACGTTCTCGTAGCGATTCACCTGTTGCAACTGATTAAGCGGCACCAGGACTGTCCTTCCACTCAGGGGATGTTTAATCGCGACCAGAGGTCCTTGCGCGCGATTCTGTTCCGCGTTCGGTAAACTCTGCACTACCACCGGAACAGAATTTACGGTAGTACTCGGGATATTCTCGGTTGACGCCTCCTCTTCGTACCCTTGATTACCCTTCGAGGACGGATATCTGATCGTAGGCCTTTGGATCGTCGGCGCAATCGTTGACGACGAACCGAATTTAGGACGAAGTGTCGTGAACAAAGGCCTCGTTGTGGACGCGGTTATGGTAGATCCGTAAACATCGGCCATATCCCCGTCTGCCTGTGATTGGTGCAAGCTCAACGGTCTCCGTTTTAAGTCGAAATTTATCGCTTCAGGCTGCAATTGGCGTCGTAGCAAGTTGGATTTAGACTCTTCGATGTCTTCGCTTTTTCTAGCCCTGTAAATTGGCGACTCCGTCGGTCGCGCGACCACGTCGGGTCTTAAGATTTGTCCTTCCGATCTCTGGTTCACGTCTTCGGCTCTAATGGACGATCTTTGCTGCAGTAATATTCTCGGGGAAGCGGTCTCGTAGATATGTCCCCTATTTGAAGGAGATTTCGATGCTTCAACGGCGGCTTTTATAAAATCGGAAATTTTTCCTGGATCCGCAGTGGTTGTAGAAGGCGAGCTGGTAGTCGTGGTCGTCATTCTTCGCTTAGGAATCGATTGTATTACCACACTATTGGTGCTGCTACTAGCTGGAGTGGCCGGGGTATTGGTAGCTGTCGAATGGTAGAGAACATTCGACGGCCTCCTCGTCGTCGACGTCGACTGAGTCTTATTAATTTTCGGTATTCGTTGTACGACCGACGAAGAAGCTCCTGACAAATTAATAGTTTGATCGGTGTCCGTTTTAGGAAGGATAATCTCGCTATTGCTGCCGTTGTTCGTGCTGTATGAAACTCGCTTTATATCGCCATTCTCGTCGATGTAACCGTACGTTCCCTTAATGTTACCGAGTACATCCCGGCTCTCGATTTTGAACGTACCATCGTCCGCTTCATAGCCGATCGTGTACGAACCGTCGTCGTTCACTTTTTTGATCTGCTTGACGATCTCCAACTTGCCGTTGGCCTCCGCTTCGTCGAGATCCTCTTTCGAGGAGGCGGAAAGAGGCGTCGTCGCCATCGAATATATCAAGCGTGCATTGTTGGCTAGCAGTAACAGAAGGATGGATAATCGACGTATTATCTACGAAATAAAAACGGTATAGGACGCCGTATAGTTTATAGTGATAAGAGTAGCGAGTTAGTAAAATTCGTTATTGAGCATTTCGATTGGCCGATTTCGCTAACTCACTGCTTTTAACGTTTATTGCAGATAAAAGCAGCGAGCTAGCAAAATTGACCAATCGGTGAACGTTGTACGTACCTGTAACGCGTACCGATTGGTCCATTTTACTAGCTCGCCGCTTTTATCGCAGCGAGTATCGCAGACCCGCTATAAACGCACACATATGTTACAATGTAATTTCTGTACTATGTAACGGCTTTTGCCAAACGGTTAATTTATCTCGTTATTTTTATACAATTATTCCGAAAGTTTCCGGTTATAACGAACTTTAAAATACTGCCGCCGTTAGTGTTGTAGTTACACGCTGTATGCAGATTTGCAGACTTATTATGAACGTAAACAATGAAGTAAGAGCGTATTTTTGTTACTTATTATTTAAAAAGGAGTCTAGTTTATGACAATTGATAAGCTTAACTTCGTTATAACCGAGTATTACTGTATTTATACCATAAAAATTACGACTTACCTGTTGATTCGCTACCATAATAACACGATAGTACTTAAGACACTAAAATTTCATCGCCCAATCTCAAAACTGGGGCTAAGTATGCTCGCCGACTGACGTGGGTGGCAGCTCTTTGGTCTACTATATAACTTAACAAGACGCCGGGGAGACCGTGGGATTTCCTCGGACATCCCCCGTCAACCTTGACGGTGTCGCCCACTCTTTTATAAATTTACCAAACATCAGCATACGTACACGCGAAGTTTCGCTACAATTATCTGCATACAACAAGCGTTGCTCTCTACGGAGGATTACGACGGAGCATGGTGAAAGCTTTTTTTATTTTCTTCTGTTTGTTCTAAGATGTTTCTACATCAATATCAAGAGCAATTGTTTTGACCTGACTTTTTTTTTATTTGCCATTTTCCATGTAGTATAAGAATCATTGCAGCATGCAAATATATGAATTTTATGTAAAAAAAAGGATTTATACATTAACATTGGCGCGTAATTCAAGAAAATTTTAGACGTTTCTTTATTTCTTCTGCAACTTACAACCATAAAATTGACTGTCCGCTAAATTTTAGGGCATGTTAATGATTGGTACATTGGCACAAGAAAGAACATCATTAAGCATTGAAACGCCGAAACCGATTGCCAAATTCTTAACAAACCCGATGCGGTAACACGGCATCGCCATGTGAATTATGATCTATAAGAAACTCAAAACGAAGTGTTTAGTTCACATAATAAATAAGCAGCAATCGGAATCTTTACGGTGGATTCCCATGATTTACGCCGTTTTAAACGGCGGTAGCTATTTGCTTAGATATAACATAGTACGTATCAACGCAATAAATTAACGTTGGAAAGATTAAAATAATTTCCTGCGCTTGGCGTAATATAGGAAACGTATCTTAATTATCTCATTCGTTACGTCCTGGATTGCTGCTAAATATCAAAAGCATATAGAATGACTCGTTTATGTGTCATTTGTCGTTGATTTTATCACCGTCCGACGATTAAAACAATTAAGCCGGTAGCAATGGAAGATATGCGGCTTTCGTAAATGCGAAGTGTCTTACAAAAGAGTTATTGCTACACATTTCTTTTTTTTGCCGTACGACGTCGTATAATCTACCTTGCCTCTGGCGCTGGGTTTCTTGTTTTCGATATAGGCCGTTCTCACGCGAGCCATTTTCAACAGATGTACGTTCGCATTTAACAATTGATAATGGTAAACAATACCACGACAGTCTTTCCCTAGCGATGTTATGCAAAATGGAAACGATTTTTTTATGTTTCTAAAATACTTATTTTGTAACCGGGATTCATTATATTTGCTTTTATCTCGCACAGGTATCTATATTTACGAATGGTCGCCAAGGTAAAAAAAAAACTTTCGAAAAGAGGACTCTGAGATTTTTTCTTTGCTGCTAAAAACAATGTTAATTGCACGCTTTTTCCTAATACATTTCAAAGCATGCCTATTCCGCTAAGCATTCATTTATGTATTGGTCTTAAAATAAGCATATTGCTGCGTCTAATTGGTTAATTGGATCAATTGCCGGTGAACTGCTAGATTTCAAAAATTAATTCAAATAGAGTCAAGTCGATACGTATCTTAAAAAAAATACATTTATTTGTGTACAACAATAAAATAAAATAGACTTCTTCAAGCCAGACTCTGTCTATTACACGTACTGCTTTCCGTCGGAGATTTTGTAATCTTAATTCTATTTAGTGCTTGATTAGACACCACCTTTTATCTCCGACCGAGCTTTGTTCTTAATGTATATGCGGTTTCCTTGCTTCTCTGTATTTTGTGCTTGTTATTCTTCGTATTTTTCATACGAGTCAAAAGGGTATGTCATTGCATACGGTTATTCGAATATTTAGCTATTGGACAAACTATACGTGATGTTATGTATTTATGTCGTTAACATGTGAAATAATCGTTGCAAGCTTGCGCACAAGAGAAAAACAAGAGAAGCACCCTCTCTCGCACAGAACATGGCGCAAGTAAAGCGTTCCTTCATTTTTGTAACGAAGTTGTGTTTCATTTAATTGTACTTCGTCATTAACATTATAATAAATAAGTAGTAAACGAAAAAGCAAGCATTATTCACCGTTATACATACAACACGTTTTATTCGTACGTATAAATAGAAAAGTACACACATTTTCGTATTAGGAACCAAACTAATACTTATTTACGAACTGGAAGACCCGGAAGGCTGACTGTGGCTGACTTATTAATACTCGATCAACATCTATAGTATATACGACTCGACTCCTGACTACCCAGGTCCTCTTAGTGTATTTCGCCATAATATTTATGCGCATGCTTATTTGGGTGGTTATATATACGTCCCTAGATTTCGCTTTGCTTGCACCTTGCCACGGCGCCTTTAATATAGTGAGAAAATCATAAAACACACATTGTGCGACAAGCGTACAGATTGTCCAGCCATAAGCACGGAAAATATCGTGTTAGCTGATGCCTCGCTCCGCCCGTACGATCCGAGCAAGCGCTCTATCCGCAATCCGCCCGTGCGTAACGGCAGTCGTACGTTTCGCGTCTCGTACTCGAAACTTGACAGATGACCGGCGAAGGGACCCATGCACGCGGTTCGTTGTGGTATCGGAATACAAAGTGTAAAGATAGATCGGCGGCAAAAGGCGTTCATATATTTTATTTTAAAATAAAATTTTAGCAAATTCTTTCATTCATTTACATTAAATGCTCATAAAATAATTCTTAAATTCTATATGCAGATAAAAATAAATACAATGTTTAAGAATACATAGAAATATAAGTAATAAAACAGGATTAACGATAATAAAGCATACAAAAAATATTAAATGAAATAATACGCATACAGGCAGATTAAAATCGAAAAAATATATAAAATATTCTTGAAAATAAATTACTAAATTTCGTAACACGTATTATTAATATTCCCATAATAAAATTTGATAAACTGATATGAATTTTAAATAAAAAAAGGACTTTAAATTTTTAACAATTCTTCTCCACCTCTTCTTCTATTGTGAATTGTTTAAAATTTTAAACTAAGAATGAGTCGAGGAAATCCGAAAGAGTACTTCTTCTGATATGAAAGACCCCGAAAATATCATCCCGCATACTTAAGTCCAATTGCTTGAAAATATGTGGCTTCCATTCAAGTAGGTACTTATAAATGATATTTTTCTCGAAAGTAGGGATAGAGTAGGCTTGCGAGACTTAGAGGTTTCATATATCGTTCGGTCACTGGTTGAGAATGAGGATTCCTGGCTTTTTAGGTATAATTCTTTGATATATAAAATAAAAGGTTCACATTAATTAGTTGTTTTTCATCCTGCTATATCATATTGCTTTTCGCAAACTTAGTAGGCGTCCTAATTAATCATTTCCTATCACCGGTTGATGATGACGGCCATTCGCCTCGTCGAAACGACCGTCTCAGACTAATTATTATATTATATCTAATAAATTAAACTTATGTGGGGCAGAGGTTGCCGATACTTATGTGTTGATTATTCGTATTTTTAGAAATAAGTACCCTTAAAAATATCACAAGAAATGTGAATGATTTAGGAGTGCCGCTAAATATTTGTCAAACATTTTCTAAATAATTCACAGAACAGTCTTGGCGAATATGTACTTATAGTACAAAACATGGTGTCGCAATCTCTTACTTAGTTTTTTACCGTAATAACTCGC
This sequence comes from Oryctes rhinoceros, assembly GCA_020654165.1. Taxonomy (NCBI): domain Eukaryota; kingdom Metazoa; phylum Arthropoda; class Insecta; order Coleoptera; family Scarabaeidae; genus Oryctes; species Oryctes rhinoceros. The sequence goes on from JAIOKQ010000978.1 coordinate 1,315,846, forward strand.
ATTTCACACCTATAGGTGGCGCTTCCGCCAACGGCCTTACCTCAATCTTTAAAATGGTAATGATAATACAGGAATCTAAAAATACAGCGCCCATTTAACCAGTAACTGGTCACCAACCCCATTTTCCTGTTTGTTATAGTGGCCTGGAGCAGGTTTATATCTGTAAATCACCGTTATCTGTACATACCTTTAACCGAATAACCGAAGTTTCGCATAAATATAAGTACGTAAGTAAACCAAAAGATGGCGCCATGTAAATCCGTATAATGGTCCATATAATGCCTGATAATTGTAAAAGTTGATTGAAATTTATTTGTATGAAATGTTACAAGAATTAGTTTCGGGTTAATAAGGAAAAATTGAAAGTAGCAACGCTTTGTTTCTTCATTTTCAAATTATTCCCATATTTATAATTAAACTAAAACTAAGAATTTAATTTGTTTCAGTTGATAGCATCGTTGTTAAATACTGCAAATTAAGATTTTGTGGTAATTTACTAGGTTTTGTTAGTTGTTGTTTTTTGCTTATTGTTATAAATGAGCGAGAAATACCTTCCATGCTCGAAACGATTCAAATATGGCGCTGAATGATGCGCTAGCGCACAACGAAACACATACGTCTATTCGCGTAAATCAAAGTAAATCATGAGCTTTGAGTAACTATTCGGAACATAATAGGAGCGTATGGTGAAAATTCATGTAAAATTTTGTTCAAAATAGACGAGAATTTCTTATATTGGTGAGGTCGGTTAGGAATTTTTGATTTCTTGGATTTGTTGTTGTACTCGTATAGAATCGGCATTGGTCCGCCCGAACCGACTCTCCCACTTCCGTAGATTTACAACAAGTGACATTTTTTTGTGTTATTCCATGTATACAAAAGTAAAATGTAATAATTAGTTAAGTGTAAGTTGGATTTTTCTCTGTTGCGGATAATCTAGTGATAAAAAATCAACCCGGACGAATCGTGCGGATGCAAAACAGCGCCGACAGTTCTACCGCAGATACGACCCGGGTTTATTATAGGTATATTTTTTGACATGGCGCTGCTTTACTATTATAATACTATCGTTATTAATACGGTCGGTGAAAAGGTTTCTTACCGAAATAAACGGCTCGTCGTGTAAAAGTCGTAGAAATGTGCGCGATCGACAATTTTGACTATGTTAGGTGCGATTTATGTGACTCTAAGCGTGCATCGTTGTGCTTTCCTATCGATATCGTATAACCTTGATGGCTACTATAAGCTAAGTGTTGGTTCTCGAAGAATTTAAAAAGAATGGACGAACTATCATCAGCAGTGGTAGATCCCGAAGAATTGATGGACCTAGACGAGGGAGACGGTTCGGATCTCGACGAGGACGAGGAGGATGTTATCGAGGATACGTTACCGTCTCCCTTGCAATTACCGTCCTCAGGGCCAGCGTCTACGGCTACTTCGGTGGCTTCTTCACCACCAACAAATGATGATGTGCCTCCAGTATTTAATTTTACCGGAAAACCACTTAATATTAAGAGAGGTCGTGGTAGACCACGTAGAGAAGGAGGTACGTAATGTTTCAAAATCCCATACGGATATTTTTAAACCGTTTGCAATTGCTACAGATTTTCTTTGAAACTAGTTTTAGTAATCATTTATAGTAAAATAAAGTAACGGTTCAGCTTCGATACTTAAGCGAAATAGTTTAAATGTCGAATTTATTAAAGACGGATTTAGAGTATATAAGGTGTAGTTAGAAGCGTCTTAATCTATTATTACAATTTCCATTATTTTGAATGTCAAATTCATTAAAATAAACAGGGCGGTGTTGACAGTTTATTGATATTCCTGCTGGTATGATTCGTAAATCAAGGCGCTTCTGTGGGGAGGATTTTTGATTACATCAAAAGTTGATATTAATCTTACGCACTACATAAGTAGAACATTCTGTTCTTTTACAAAGTGGCCTTTCGATTGGTTTTAATTTGAATAGTTTTACGAACTAATAAGTATAATTATAAAATGCTATGAATAAATAAAACAAAATGCTTAAAGTAAGTTTCTAATATACTTTTTTTTATGGACTTCAAATGTTTTCTCCGAATTTAAGACACTATCTATTATCAATATAATATATATATATATTTTCAATAAAGTTGATTAAAAGTAATTCTAGTTAGGTGTGTTTGTCGGTTGGGTAATGTCGCGCCATCTGTGAATTCGTAGAAATACTGTTCACCTTTAGCAGAAATAGAAAGTGTGCTGTAGAAAACGCGGCGGACTGTGGCCAATATTTATTTATCAATATTTGGTCGCAGCTGATTGGTAAATACTGGAATTAACTATTATATGGCAGTAAACTCGCAAACTTTTAAGATACGAAACAGGGCTTAAAATAAAACATTTTTACCTTTATTGATTCAAATAAAAAACGTTTTCTACTAAATAAACGGGCGAATTAAGTCGCAATATAACGTCTGCTTAAAACGATATGAATTTGAATATATGAATATTTTTATTATCAGGAAAACCTATCCCGAGACGACAAAGCTCCGGTGTTCGCATGAAACGTTGGAAACCGCAAGGATATTCCGGCAGGGGCATGCCAAAGAGGGTCAAAAGCTTTGACAGGGATTACGAATCGCCAATAACACCGTCTCCGGTCGAGGAAATATCGTTGCTAGACCCGGAAACCGGAGCTTTAATTTTAGGCGAACGGGAAAAACCAAATCCTCACACCGAAGAATTGCCTTACGCTCCGGAACAATGGTAAGAGAATGTCTTATCGCATTAACGATCTATTACGTTAATTACTTAATATGGAAATAACATAAAACTTAAAAGAAAAACTAATATAGTATGTATTGATTTTTCATTTTTATACATTTGCGAATATCAAAACGTGGAACCGATAATTAAAGAATATATATATATATATATACCTAATATACATGAGCGTTTTATTTTAGGTCTGGAAAAGTATGTGGCTTTTGTAATGTAGGCGAAAGAAGTCAATTAGGACAAGGCGAAATGCTGCGGCTAACCTGTCCGGAAGGTTTCATACCGCAAAGAATCGTCTCTGAGATGCCCGACCAGCGCATCGCCGAGCAAGTGCCCGAGCGTGATACGGGCGATAAAAGTCCTAGGGGACCGGTCACCTGCCGTCGACAGAAAAGTTTCAACAAGTGCCGACATCCGTCGATGACAAGCGAATACGTCGACGAGCTGACGATCATCGGTTACTCGGAGGAACCGGACGTTACCACCATATTCGAGGCGTCCGGTCACTTTTACGTTCACCGGAGTTGCGCTTTGTGGTCGAACGGCGTCATCCGAAAAGAGAACATGGCGCTCGAGAACGTCGGACAGGCGTTGCTGCTGAGCGCCGCAAGGAAATGCTCGTATTGTAATCATTACGGCGCGAGTCTGTCCTGCAAGAAGGAGGGTTGCAGTAAGATATATCATTTTCCGTGCGCGACCGCTTCAGGTGCCTTCCAAGAACTTTCTACTTTAATCGCCTTCTGCGCCAATCATCTTACGCAAGCCGCGTTGTTGTGCGAAGGTAAGCTCTACTGTAGCATTTTCCTTCTTCCATTTTTAGTTGTTACATCGCTGTTTCTTCCTGTTTTAGGTTCGGTTTGTTTTACTTGCAAGACTTTAGGTGATATTTCGAATTTAATGTACTGCTCCGTTTGCGGGGAGCACTACCACGGGACCTGCGTCGGATTAGCTCAAATGCCAGGAGTGAGGGCTGGCTGGCAGTGCAGGAAATGCAGAGTGTGTCAGGTGTGTCGGATGATAGGTGATGAGAGCAAGTTGATGGCGTGCGAGCAATGCGACAAGGTTTACCACGCGATGTGTCAAAGGCCAATCGTCACCTCTATACCGAAATACGGATGGAAGTGCAGAGTAAGTGTCCGCGGCTTACGCGAAAAATTAGGGAGACTACGGCGATCTCGTTGATTTATTTTTATTTTCGTTTTAGTGTTGTAGAGTCTGCGGAGATTGCGGATCGAGAACTCCAGGAGCCGGATTGTCGTCACGATGGCATTCCCATTACACTGTCTGTGATTCATGCTACCAACAAAGGAATAAAGGGTATTCGTGCCCTCTTTGTCATCGTGCCTATCGAGCTCACGCCTACAGGGAGATGGTTCAGTGCGTACTGTGTCGCAAGTATGTGGTTTATTTAGTTGCTTCATCCATAAAGAAGAAAACAAAAATATTTGAACCAAGTGCATATTAAAAAAATCTTTGTTGAATTTTTCTGTGATAGAAAGTATTAACAGGATCCTATAAAAAGTGTTTGTTATTTTGACAGGACATCGAGAAACTCACTGCTTACATACGGCGTTAGTTAAAAGTATGAAACAGAAGAAATTTCGATATAAAAGTTTGTTAGGAAATTTGTATTTACATTTGAGAACACTTGATTTTTATGCCGACAAATTTTTTTATTTGGGAATACGTAATAACCCGAACGATACAAGAAATTCCCCCGAAAATTAAAACAAAATTCTTTTCAGGGTTTTACGTTATTGTTAAGTTAGTAATGGACGACAATTTGGACGATTACTTCCGATTTATTTAGTTATTAATTTGTTTTTAATGATAATATTGTGACCGATAACTTCATTGTCATTAAATTTGGTCTATTTGCGATGTACTTAATATTAAATTAAACTTATTAAATACTTGAATCGACCTTTTACAAGTTCATATTTAAAAAATTACGCGGTTAGGCGTAATTTAAAAACAATTGAAGAAAAAGAAAAATTCTCAAATGTAGGTAAAAATTTTGCAACAAACTTTTATATTGAATATGACTCCCTAAAATGAATCTTAACGGCAATAAATCGCCTTCTCTATACCATTAATCAACTCATATGCATCACGACCGAGGAATTTGATGTATATTCATTTTTTATTTAGATTTGTGCATGGAACTTGCGATCCGGAGGCGGACTTAACGATTTACCATCAACGAAAGGAGACCCATCCCGAATACGAGTACGTTTGCAGTATATGCAAGAACAGGACGCAGCAAGGCCGTCCAATGTTATCCAAACGAAATAGTAAGCTCGATAGAATATCATAGAATTAATTCTTACGTGTAATATTTTTCGTTGCAGGTACCGAAGATCCTGGAGCAGATTCATTGTCGGCTTCCCAAGAATCCCTATACGACGATGTTTATGAATACGATCCTGACCGCTGTGCTTCCGAGGACGCCTTCAAGGGGATCGGATTAGGACGAGGAAAGCCGTATAGTGCGAGTAAGATTGCAAAGAAACGACTAGGACTGAGCACAGGCGCGCCTGGTCGACCGAAAGGCGTCGGCAAAGGACTGCCGGGCAAAGTCGGTTTCATGAAACGCCAACGATTAACCGAATTTGGTCGCAAACGCGGGCCGAAAGCAAAGATGAGAGGTATATTTGGAGTACCCGGCGTTGGTTTGCAACGGCCCGTCTCCGATGGCAACAAAACGGATGAAGAACCGGGCATCGAGAACCGTCTTATACTCTGCTCGGCGAAGGATAAGTTCGTGTTCACGCAGGATATTTGCGTGATGTGCGGCGCGCTCGGAACCGATCAGGAGGGATGTCTGATTGCGTGCGTCCAATGCGGTCAATGCTACCATCCGTACTGCGTGAGCGTCAAAGTAACCAAAGTGATATTGCAGAAAGGCTGGAGGTGTTTGGATTGTACGGTATGCGAGGGTTGCGGTCAGCGAAACGATGAAGGAAGATTGTTGCTGTGCGACGATTGTGATATCTCGTATCACATCTATTGTATGGATCCGCCTTTGAATTACGTTCCGCAAGGTACGGCAAAAAATTTTTCTTTTTTCAAATGTCTTTTTGATCTTATATGATAACATATATCTTGGTTTCTACAAAATTGCCATTTGAAAATAGTAATAATAGTAAACACTATATAAATAACAGAATAAAATTACGTATGTTTTTAGCAGGTCGTATCAATGTGGTATTTTATTCAAAAGAATATAAAAAAACCTTCTTACGTCTTACAAAAATTTATTTAAAAAATGTGTTGTAAGACTAGTTCCGTCCTACGCAAACATCACCTAGTGAAAATTAAAGCTTAGAATAAAATCATATTGTAAAATGTTAGAATTAAATCAAAACCTACATATTAAAGTGTTAAAGGTTAATACCATTACAGATACCAATTATTTTTTTTTCGTTCGCTTTTCAATTTAGGCACGTGGAAATGCAAATGGTGCGTCGTTTGTCAGACGTGCGGCTCGACCGATCCGGGCTTCAACTGTAACTGGATGAATAGCTTTAGCGAATGCGGACCGTGCGCCTCTCATCATACTTGTGCGAGCTGCTCGGAATCGTACAACGACGGCGATCTGATCATTCAGTGCGTCCAGTGTGAACGCTGGCTCCATGGCTTGTGCGATTCGATCAAGACGGAGATGGACGCGGAGAAGTGCGCCGAGGACGGCTACAATTGCATACTTTGTCGGCCGAGGGATGTACCGCCGCCGCACCTGCTCCCTACGCCCGCCCCTAAGCCGCCTAGTCCTACCAAATCGCCCGAGGTTAAATCGAACACGCCTTACTTTATCGACGGCGTCTATCTAAGCGAAACGGGCCATTCGATGATCAAGTCGTTGTGCTTGGAACAGCAGATTGGGACACGAAAGAAGAGAAAGAAAATTTCGTCGATGCAGGATAAAGAGGCGGGGATTATGGCTACGATCGAGTCGGTTATTGCTGGGAGCAGTGGAGGTGAGTATGTCTAAAGTCCTTTCTATTTTTTTTTTGTTTTTTACAAGACGAATTGTTTTGCAATAGTTTTATTTATTTTTATATTTGTAAGGTCCATAATTATAGTCATCGAGGGAATGTCTGTAACAATAACTAATCAAAATACGTTAAAAGACGTGACTCGTGATTCACAGCCATGCTCTTCTGTTTATTTCTGACAAATAGACAGAAGAGCAAGTTACAAATATTGGAAATAAGATATCTTAGAAAAGTAAGAGGAGTAACTTAAAGATTCAAAATGAAAAATACGGCATGTAAATCTACTGTGAAATCCCTCTAAAACTAACGCTGTTCGTTCCACCATTCCTGTGGATGTGAATACATTACAAATTTTAAATCAACAAGCGCCGACAGGCTTCACTGTCTTTCCATTACTTTATATTTTTCGTGTTTAACTTGTAGATTTTCAAAGAGACGTAGTTGATTTGTATCCTCTCTTTCTAGTATCCGACAATGGATTAGAAGACAATGCCAAACTAGAACTAATCGACGTCAAAGACGAACCGCAAGAGCTTTATAAAGAAGGAATGTTATGGGCGAAAGAGGATGGACCTCCTCCAGAGGGCTTCACTTTATTCACGATGGAAAATGGTATGACAGTATTGCGTAGAAAACGTCAAAGGAACCTACAAAAGCTTGGAATTGGCGGATTCTTCGCGCGCATCAGAGGCGTCAGAAGCAGCGCCGATAACGAAGATTTCGATCTATTAACTGGACAGTCGTCGACGCTGTTGGATCCACTAGCGCCGCCACCCACTACCGTCGGCGGTCTAGACGGCGATAAACCGCGAAGGAAACCGATCAGACGCAAGCCAAAAAGTAAATTAGCCGAAACATTCCCGCCTTATTTGCAAGAGGCGTTCTTCGGTAAAGAGCTGCTCGATTCCCATAAAGATCTAGATAGCACGAGTGGTAGCGATGACGAAAACACCACGAACAATAAACATCAGATTAAATCGATCCAATTATCGCAAGACGAGATAAAAGCTGTAGCCGCCGTGACCGCTAAGCAAGATAATGCTAATAGTAAATCGCAAATGCAAGATGTAAACAAGCAGTCAACGCTGATAACTCAGGAAAAACAGTCTACTAAGGCGGCGTCAATTATCCCTAAGGAGGAGGAAGAGAGCGACACCGACGATCTGTCGCTGGCACTGCCTAGAGATCTTCTAGATGCTGATCTAGTAAATACGATCATGAACGAAGAAGACGATGAATTGACGAAAAATACTGACACCTTGGAGAATTTGGCGGGTTAGTTTTAAATTTCTTTTTTTGTACAATAGATTATCAATTATTCCCAATAATTGGGAACTGGTACGTTCAGGACTACCAATTTTAACATCAGCAGTACATATAGTTTCGTGTAAATTAAGGACGGTGTATTTATTAAATTTGTTTCAAACAGATTGGTTCGGGTTTTCATGCAAATAAATTGCTATCGATGTAAGGTTGTGAAAGTCGTACGCCCGCGAAAAATTTAAAAATGTAGTCAACTTTCGGTTTTGTGAATAACTGATTTGTGAATAATTGATGCTCTGAGTTTATTTTATATAACTTTGATGATTAATTAACTGCTCTTTACAGACGCTACGTTAGCAGATGCCGGTGATATTTCCGAGACACTGTCCGGTACCGCTGGCACTTCAAAAGATACCAAAGACGAACTGAGCGACATCTTGCTCGGTTCCAATTTCAACCCGGAATCCATACCTTACATAAATAGTAAAGATGTCGAAGATATCTTATTCAAGGTACCTGCATATATTTTTAAATGGCTTAACCAATTCTAATCTGTCTCACAGACATGCAACCCCTTCTGTTATACAAGCTTAACTTGCTCACGCCATGCCAATTCCTTTTTGCTATTTTTCTAATGAATAAAATCCAGTTTCGTTTTATTCTGGAGTCGCCATCGCCGCAGTAAACTTCAAGTTTTTTTATTTATTATGTTTGTCTAGGGCGTGCTAACGGACGAATCGCAAGAATCTCAAGAGAGCAATATCTTCTCAACTACCACCACCAGTGTATTTCCCGCTGCACCAACTGGACAGCAGCCGATGGTCACCCATCCTATATCCGTGCCCGCCGTTCGACCCAGCACCTTGCCAAACGTCGTGAATCAGAATAGTTTGAGCTCCCCGTTGAGCTTCCCTCCACAATCACCGTACCAATCGGAATATAGCAAGTGAGCAAAATCAAATCGAAATCGAAAAAGACAAACTACCTCGTCTTGTCATTGCAGTAGCCCGCAATTCAGCCCTGCTTTCTCTGAACCGCCCAGTCCATGGGTGACCGTAAACGACGCGAGCGATCTAGACAACGCGGTGGTGCCATCCACCTACAACCAGCGGTCTTCGGAAAAGATGAAAGCGGATGAAGGTTTAGGTAGTGGTGCTACCATTTCCGCCGTTCTCTACGCAAACATGAACCATCCTGAATGGAAGAATGAATATCCATCGTGGAGTGATCGTTACAAACAGATCATTAAGAAATGGCGGACTCTCAGTCCAGAACATAAAGCCCCTTATTTGCTCCAAGCTAAAGATAATCGATCGGCATTGCGTATGAAGAAACAACAGCAGGTAAGTGCAACGATTATTTTTGTTTTTGGTTTTTGTTTGTCTTTTGTTCTACGTTTCTCTTTTGTTTGTCAAAGTCTTCCGATGTTTCGGGTGTTTCTTAACCGAATTCTATTCTGTGGTGGAGTTATTGTGTTGTTCGTGGGGAGAAAATTTGATCTCTGCAGAGAAGTAAGCGAGATGGGGCTTTTAGAGATAAGCGAATGATGTTTGTAATTGAAGCGCTATGAATTTTGTCTAAAAGCTCCATCTAAATCACGATTATTATACGTCTCCATTTTCTCTTATTTTTTTTGATTCTGTTGAGTTCCTCATTTTCTTTTTTGTTTCTCATTTGTTTTCATTTTCGTATTACGTGGCGTTATATTGCCAGATTTATTCACTCACTGTTACATAATACATCATGCCCTATCTATCCAATGATTAGTTTAACTGTGCTGTATGTGGTTTATTATTGACAAGTTTATATTTGTGCTACTAACACCCGCAATTACAGACTTGAATGTTTTGTTTTTTTCTTTTAACGATTTTCGTTTTGTGTTTCTTCCTCTAACAATTCCTCGACTAGCTATCGCGAAGAAATGGGAGATGTAACTTTTGCTTTATTTTATCCAGTAACAAATATCGCAGACATTCATCAGTTTATACAGATACATGTTTGTGTAAGGCTAAGAGAAATGAAACAGAGAATTTAATATAACGTAACAAGTTTAAAGTCTAAGAATGTATAATTATAATAATTACATTTATAACTTTCTTTGTTAGTTTCTTTAATTTAAGATATACGCGACTTTTTATTTAATGAAAGAAGCAGGATTATGTTTTACATGCATTACGGGCTTGGTGTTAAGACAGGGCGCTAATTTTTCCTATAGCTTCCATGCCAATGTTTACGTATATGATTTTAGGTTTTTGTGTACATATTGTGCTGTGTTCTAAGTCGCGATTTATTCATTAATGTAATTTGTAAAAGTCAGAATATAAATTGATCGAGGCAATAAATGCATACGGAAAAGTATGTACCTTTACCTTTGTTGTGTTTACGCGAAACATATGTACGTGTGCTGTCGTCATCCCTTTCCTGTCAGATACACACAAATACACGTATACTACACACATATTGAAGACACGCCTATATATCCTATATGTCTGTCTTTGTTTTCTCTGTTTTTCTTCTCGTTCTCTATCTATCTATCTCTTTCTCTATCTGTTGTTGTGTATTGCCTCCCGATCGCAGATCAGCGGCAAGGAAAGCGGAGGAGGCTCGAACAACAGCAACACGTCAACCACCACCACCACCACCATCACCACCACCGCGCTCACGAACCCTGGCATGGCGGCCCTACCACCATCATCCCAACACCACAACGCGAAGGCGTCCCCGCTCGCTAGTAGTAGTATGAGCCCGTCGCCACAGCAGGCTACCACCACCACGATGATATTGCAACAACAACAATCCTCGCAATTACCCGTCGCCGCCGCCGCCCTTATCCAAACTCCTAGCGATACCTCCGTTACCAATAACACCACCGCAAGTACCCTATTCCAACAAACTCAACAGCCACAGCAGCAGTTAGGTCAACAGCAGCAGCAGCAAACGGTTCACCATCAACTACTGCAAAAAGACCATCACCATCTGCACCAGCAACACCAGATCCAAGTTGGCACCGCTCTATCCGTTACCACCGCCACTGGCGGTTCGCAAGAGGTGTGCAATAATAGTAAACAGACGACAATCGCTATTAATAATCACAATAGTAATAATAACAATAGCAGCAATATTAGCACTAACGATTCTTCGAATTTTCAAATATTAGAAAAAGATCACCAACAACAACAACAGCAACAAAAACATCAACAACCGACTCACAATGCTCATCACCAATCGAGTAGTAGTAACAACCAATCCACCGTAACTATTAGATCGTCATCATCTATAAGCTCTGTGTTATCGCACCATCATAACAGTCACGGCAACAGCCCGATTTCTTCCACAATCACCCTCCCTAACAATAACAATACCAACAACAACAATAATAATAGCCTGATAATCGCTGCTAACAACGCCACCTTCCTTCCTACCTCCCCGTCAATCACCCAGCAGCAATTCACCGTGCACGGCACGAACCATCATTTTCTTGGCTCGACCGATCACAGCGGTCCCGCCCCGAACGTCACCGTCAATCCACACTACCAGCCGAGTCTCGGCGATCCTAACCCTCGACCGATACCGCTCCCCCATTCCGCCTCCGCCCTCAGCTCGTCGCCCTCCACGGCCGCCGTCGATCAGCAGATTCGCGTGCTGACGCCCTCAGAGATCATGCGGACGCTACCTTCGCTCTGTCAGGAAAGTTACGAAACGCCGTCGCCGATCCCCATACTGGTGAGGGCAAGCCCACTGGTACAGTCACACGAAATTTTCAATAAGTCGTTGATGACGATCGTGTTTCTTTTTTCTGTTTTTTAAATATAATTTCGATTTTATTTTGGATTTTTGTTTTGGTATCAGCTGCTGCTTTTTGGATATAAGTTGACTAGATCGTTATGGAATTAATGCATCCTTTTTTTTTTTCTTGTATAGAGGGTGTATAATCTTTGTTTTCGTCCGAATTACAGCATCAAATAAAAATTCTAGAACTAGTCTTATATTACACTTTCCAATATACTTCGTGTTTTTGTTATTGTGCGGTTATTTATTACTCAAAGAGAAGGAATAAAATGGATGTTCCACTCGCAATTTAATAAACAATCTAAATAAAAGTTACTTAATCAAAAATGGATTTATTCGCTTGTTTTTTCAAATGGTACTTTAGTGAAAAGATCACGAAGAACTATACAAGATTTGTTTTTTCCATTTTTTGAGTACTTACTGGTCTATTTATAAATAAATAAGAAAGATAAGGATCGTGTGTTGAGAGTAACAATAAATTGTATAATTTAAATTCCCAAATAACCATATCAGCTTATATTGATATAACTAAATCAAGTTGCTTGTAAGTTCATGTTTAATAATGGCTCCATTTTGCCATAAAACTACATTGTGGACATGTACAGCGTCCATATATGTCTCTTACGCACGTAACTGTCCGCAAATGTTGTTGTACGTGCAAATGTATGTTATACGTTTTTCTTCTCATTAGAACGACACATTTCACATTATATTTGACTACATGCAAGTCTCCACATTATTTCATTCGAACCCTTCTCTAATTATAACTGTATTATGAACTGGACAGTTAACTTGCCGATTTGTTCTATAATATTCCTGTAAGTGATTGCATTGAATCTTCCTCTAAGTCCACAATAACCAAAGCCGGTCAAGGTGTTCGGGAACAGGTCATTGTTATCATAGGCGTTCTTGCCTTGATAACAACTTAACCATGTCCACATATTAACCCAGATCTTTCGAAATTATTTACGAAATATTCATTAAATCTTGTTGTGCGACTAAAACTTTTTTTTTGTCTGTAACCCAATTTTCTCGCAAAATGTTATTCAAAGTAAAAGTGACTCTTGACTATCCATGTTCATTCACGTCACGATCCAGAAAAATTTAATTGCTGAATGGCACCTTGCACATAAAAAGGATTGGAAAATTGGCCTTCTTTTATCTAAAGCTGTATATCTCCCGTCTATATTCAATCCATCCTCTACACAGTGATCCATAATATAAACAATGTTTTTTATTGATGAATCCTTTTTGGGGATGAACAATTATTTGTGGCCTTCCAACGTGATTAAGTTGAGGCGTTACATTTTGTATTAATAATCAGAATTTACGTGTAAAATTTAGTTTGAACTATATAAAGTGATAATGTCGTCCAGACATTCGATTGATTCTAAAAGGCTGAATTATGTTAAGCAAGGATGTACGTCCTACGGAATAATGAACACAATTGCACTTTGATCTTGGCGAAAATAAAGAGTGTGCACCACTCTGTATATACCGCAGAAAGAAAGCTGAAATTGCGTTTCGTACTTAAATGTTTTACTCAGAAAAACAAACAAAAATAAATCGTATACTTTAGATCGAAATTTTTTAGGATATCAATGGTCTGGAAATAACAAGAAATATCACTCCAATCCTTACATCTCTTACACACATCCATTCAAAAGACAGTGACTCTTTATTCCTCTTCCCATTATTACAGAGAGCTTTTCTGTACATTTTTTACACTATTGTAAATTGTATTTTGACTAACAAAAAATTGTAGCATCTACATAAAACGATTTTTTTTTAGAGATTTAATCTCGGGTATTAACAGAAGGGTTCTGATTTCCAACCTTCTATCACGTTCTATTTCCGCTTTTAACATTTGTAATACATACTCTTTACCTAGGTTCAGCTTGATTCAAAAGTATTTTGTTTTCTTTAAAACGTTCACTACGTATTAGAGAAAAACAAAGAATCTAACAATACTTTCGAGTCATCCTGTACGTTCGTAACTCTCCGTGTTAGTAATTGTGTTGTTACATACTTTTGGAACTTAACTTCGACGTCATTTTGGCGTTCTTGATCTTTAGGTGTTGCATGGCTTTAAATCTGTAATGTGTGGCGATAGGTTTTAGCTTCCTATTTTCTTGATTTTTGAGTTATTTAATTGTTTATTATTATTTTTTTTGTTGAGATGCGAATATTTTGTGGCGGTTGCATTTCTCGCAGTAATAATAATATTGTACTTATTCTAGTAATTTAGGTAGTTAGTTTTGTTTCGAGTTGAATTAATCTTCTTTTGAAAACGATTGAAGTGTGTTTCGATTCGGAATAATTTCGTTTTTTGCTCATGTTACATTCTTTTCCACTCATTTTTTTTTCTTTTGGTATGCGGTTTTCTGATTGATCGTACTCTTGGCAGTTTAATACTTTTTTTGCGATATTAACATTATCATTAGATTATTTACATTTGAAAATATATACAGGCGATAATAGCGATAATTTCACTTTCGGTAATGTTTTGCAGGTTATCCAGTTGATTGGTTGGTACGAATTAAATCTGTATATATTTTTAAAATGAATAGAGAAAGTAGCTTTTTATCATGGTGTTACGTACAAGATTGGTGCGCCAGTATTGATATTAAAAAAAACTATAAGTGTACATCTACCATCTATCTCTAAAACAATTTCAAACGCGCTGGTAATCTTGTGCTTAACAGAAGTATCCAGTGTAAGCCTCTAATTAAACAAAAATGCTTGCTTTACCGAGGTTGTGTACGGATCTATACTTGTAACGGAATCGTAGAAAAACGCTAGAAGTCTTCTTTCTTCGATCGTCTCGGTGAAGCAAGCACCGTTCAAATATAATATAAACAAGGATGGTAATATAAAATATAATTTTCGTCGTATTACTAAACAGGATCCGGAAAAATCGGTACAGCAACAAAAATCGGCTAGGGAAGCTGAACAGGAAAGGAAGTGGAAGCAACATCAAGCTCTTCGCCAGCAACAACAACAACATCAACAACAAATCATACAAGAGCAAAGGGTGCAAGGTATATTTTCTTCTAAGACTAGAATTTTAAAAGTAGAATTGGGAGAAGTAAAAAACGCCAACATTGTAAGATTTTTCTTTGTTCCGCTTTCAACATTACTTCACCAATACCGTAATAAATTCGTAGGAAGAAAACGAACTTGCATTTTCATTGTAATGTAACATATTAAGCATTCTGTACACTATAAGCGTATGGTGTTTACATTAATTAAATCGTACTCTAGATTTTCTTAAACTGCCAGCTTAGATGCTGCACAGATCTTACATCGTTTCCATACGTCATCCTAATTCCCTCAGCTTTCACTTTTAGTTACGCATTCTATTTATATCCATTCGTCTCGTAAACTACTTCACATGTTAAAAATTGCAGCTCGTGTCCACCGTTCAATATCGGACAGCGGCGTCCAACAGTTCTTATCGCCCGAACAGACGGTGGTGCAATCCTCTCCGCAGCAGGAAATCACTTCTCCCCACCACCCTGCAAGTCCTCGAACATTCAACACGCTCGGTATTAAATCTCCGCCCACTTTTACGCATCCCGCTTCTGTACCAGTCGCGAGACCGACCACTCCGCAACAACAGCCAGTTGTAACGCAAGATTTCATTTCGGAAGGAGCGGATCCGTTCTCTCCCACGGCTGCGCCGGCCAATTCTAAAACAACCGCGGCGCCATCTAATCTCAGATTGCCTGTGGATCCGTATAGTCATCAGCCAGCCACTCCTAGGCCGGTTTCTTATGCGGGGACGCCTCGTCCCAGTCTACAAGGTATCGTACGGCAAGACGGTGGAAACTTGGAGATCAATCATCGTCAATTAAAAGACCTTCTGCAAAGGCAGCAGCAATTTAAGAAGCTGGATGAGCAATTGTTGCCGGGGAAGGGACAGCAGAGGGTGTGGCCGCCGCCTGAAACCGCGGAAGGTGTGGAGCAGGTACTGGTTCCACCGAGTTCGAACGAACCGACATTTAGACATCCGTTACCGCCTTCCATGCGACCTAGAATACCCCTACCAACTTCGAATGTTATAAGACAGCCCGGAATCGTCGGATTGAGGATGCAGAGTAATGATCCTAGGTTACAGGGATTAAGGTTGATCTTGCATCAACAGGTAATGTAATTCATTTGTTTCTAAATAGAATTTACACAGGCTGATCGATTTTTCGTTGCATTCGTTTACTCAAACATACTTCGAATGTTAATAAGTTGAGGCAGAGTAAACTCTATACTGCATTCAAATAGAGAACATGTAATGAGAAATCAAACCTATCCCATAGATAGAAGCAATCTAATAAACTGTATGTTTAGTTCGATCGTCTATCATTTCAGCAACAGCAAAGAACAGTGCCAACTGTTCCATTGCAGCAGCAATTTCCGGCCGGAACTCCTCGTTTCCCTCAGAACGCCGCTCGTCCGACTGGTGTCGAACAATACGAACAGTTACAGCGACAAGTCTTCCAACCTAGAACCGCCGGGCCCGAATTGCAACAGGCTAAACTCCATCTCGGTCAGCAACAATTGCAGAAAGCGATCGTACATCAGTCAACGACTACCCTAGCGACAGTTACACCGCCTACGTCGACCGAACCACCTTCGGGCGAACAGGAAATACCAGATAACGTCACTGCCGAATTGGAAAAGCTAGAGCAGGACGGTACAATGGTAGAGTTGCAGGGTGTCGGTGATTTGCTAGGCGGTCTACCCGAAGACGATGACGAGCTGTTAGGTAGGCTACCATTTATATCCACGTTTATGGAGAAATATCGTAAATTTGGACGAGACCTCACTTTTTGTTCGTTTTTAGCCGAAATGGGCAACGATTTCAATATATTGGAGTATGCAGATCCCGAATTAGATGCTCTTACTGGGGGAGAAAAAACTAATATCTTGGATTCGCTTGACTTGGTTGAACCCGAGCCTGTCAAAGAAGAGAAGAAGCTCAATAAGAACAGGTCAGGCGAAATATGCAAATACTGGGTGAATTCTTTAATCTGGGATGGCTGCGTATCCCGTCCGGTTAATTTAAAATTTAATAAAACGGCAGAAATAGCGACTAAAGCACATCGTGAACAAACGTTAACTTTATCCTTGTCTAGAAGTTCATTCAGTATTTGACGTACGCAGCTGTCTTAAGTTAAATGGTACACCATTCTGGTGTAGAAAAACGTGTACTATGGTCTATTTTTTATTGTGGAGAAGTAAAATAAAAATATATTAATATCGGGAAATTTTTGGCACCCTTCTTTATTCTTAAAAAAGGAAAAAAAAAAACAACAAGCAATAAACAAAATGCAAACCATACATCCGGACAGAAATCGACTTATTGTCGCCAGATTAAAACAAAAGAAAATGAAAAACAGATCATGGTGGTTTGGTAGTTTTAATAGAAAAATTATTATTTTCGAAGAATTTTTATTGATTATTCTTTTTCAACTTAATAGTAACACCAATCAAGTAACATCAAATACATTGTCGACGACAACGACGCAATCTATCGTAAAAACCGAGCCCAAGCCATTGGCTTCTTCTGCATCGGTGGGTACTTTACAATTACCACCTCTAACGGTTTCGCAACAGCAACCGATACAACAACCACCACAGCCATCGCCTACGCCACAACCACAACTGGCATCGCAACAACAAATTCATCAGCAAATGTTACAAAACGTTAGTGGAATGTTTCATATTTAGTTTCATAGTGGAAAATTTTGTACACAAACACTCATTCCTTTGTTTGCGAAATCTTTCTAGGTACAGCAAACCACGGCCGACGGGCGTCCATTCCTGACGCGAACCAGAATAATGACGCGAGAAGGCATCGTTGGAACAGTCATGGCGAATAATAATGTCATCAACGTCGCTGGTTATCCACATCAACAGCTTTTAGGTGGGCAATGTAGGTCGTTTGGGCTGTTTGCGATCTCTTCACGTTTTAAATTCATTCCCCTTTTCTTTTCTTTTTTTTGGAATTTTCAGTGCAAATACAGAAACTTCAGATGCGTCAGAACGCAGCGATGGTGCAGAATCCGAGATTGGCCGGCCCGGTCATCCACGGTGCGCCCTCCAGGATAAATGTGGCGGCACCTCCTCCACCACCGCCGTATCCCGGACCTCCACCGCCCTATCCCGGATCGACAACGCCGCAGGTACCTTTTCTCTACGAGTTTACCGTATCAGCATGCTTTATAAATATGTGGTTATGGTTTGGCTACTCTTTTTTAACTTTGAATTTATTTATTAACTATCATCATGTTGCGGTGACGGAATACCGAAAAGAATCATGTCAATTTCTCGCTTAAAAAGACGTATAGATAATCTAATCAGAAGGTTTCCAAGAAAATAACATTTTCGGTATTTTTGCTCCGTAAATGTCTTTCGATTCTTTTTGTTTTTTTTTTTTGTTCAAGTGACAATGTAAACGTATTGTTGGAGACCGAAAGCGAATCGAATTATAAACAGGCGAATGCGAGAATATCTAAAAATAACACTTGCACAAACAAGCAGCCGATTTTGTCGTCTTTTCGTCTAATTTTATCTCACCAGAAGTTGTACGTACGTTCCAACGAACAGCTCGTGACGTAATCGAGGATAAGCACTGCGGAGGATGTAATTAAATAAGTAAATAGGCTAACAATCTTAATAGAGACCATCCCATATCTTATCTGCCCCTTATATACAAACTTGTAAAAATCCAACCCCCCGGCAACGATCATTTTTCTCGTTGGCGGATTCGTGCAATTACGACGCAGGTAAAACCCGGAAACCTAAATTCTTTAATATTAAGCTACAACAAGCTTCTTTTATAAGTAGCCACAAGAGTTTGTGTATGAGTAAAATGGGGAATGTATAAAGATATAGCTACTCAAAAGGAGAACACGCACGTGTACATGCTTACGTCTGTATCGATTATGTAACGGTGACGTCAACGATACCAATAACGTGCGTAACCTGTTCTCGTACGCCATGAGTCGTTTGTTGGACCTTAGGTTGATCATTCAATTTGATTTATGCGAAATTAAAAATAAATAAATTTGGTAAAATCACTATCAATTCCTTAATATTGCACTTGAACATTTAATTTTCTATCTCTTGAATAGTTAATTTTCAAGACAGATAACGAACAAAATCGGCATATATCATAATAATATGGCGCGATGTTTTATCAGAGTAGTAGATCGGAGTAATCAGAGTAAACACTAACAACAAGAGTTAAAGACAAAGAACAAATCAATAAATAAATAAGCTCCTTCCACAAAAATACGTTACAAAAGACACAGACAAAAGTGGTTGAGGTATGGTGTTGCTTGCATGTTGCGTGTGGTAGATGGGATTGCGAATGGCGGGGCCGAACGTTGTTGGACCGCCGCTGCGCCATCCGGCCGCCGGTCACGTGGTGCATCCCGCCGCATCGATGCGCCAAGCCGCGGCGCAGCAGCAGGGTCTGCCTATGCCCTTGCATCAAGTGCAACGGAGACCCTTGCTATTAGAGGTGAGACACGACCGACACATGTATGTATATACGTATACATAGGTATATAAAATAGAATATAAGTGTGTAAAACATACAGGAATCTTAAACACTTTGACTCGTATATTTCTATCTAGTGCCGTTATTTACAGTTATGTGTTGTTGGATAGTTGTGTAAAAGTATATGTATACAGGATAAGATCCATAATTTCAAATATCGCGTGTTGTTTAACCAATCCGTCATCTACCCATTCTAAATAATCGCACTGATAAAAGCATAACAATATTCATTCTAATATTTAACATTATGCTCGTTTGGCATGTTTCATTTAAACATTCACACATACACTATCAATACGTTTCCACCTTAATATGCCTCTTTCCGTGTAACCGCGCGCCACAGCGAGCTAGGTGTTACCTAGTCGCTTTTATTAACGCCAAACCGTAGTCGATCATAATCGAATTTGCCTATTCTGGCTATTTTTTGCTTTATATCGCCGCAAAAGGAAGAAAAGAAGCGGCGTGAAATAGGAAGAGCCATGCTATTGTACCACCTGGCGCCTATAAGATAATCTCGTTGTTTCGTGGAAAAATTTCTTAGCGAGTTTAACCTTGTAACCTTACCGGTACTGGTAACCGTATCGACCCAACGTCAACGTGCTTTGAAATTTCTCTCGATGAACAAAGTTCATTATGCTTAAGAAAACTGTCACTATCTACCCGTATCGGAGTAGACCTTTTTGGGATCTCAATATATTTTTAGCAACCAGCTAAACTTTTTCATAATTCGAAAATAAACCAATAGTAAGATCTCAGAAGCCAAAGGTTCCATCCTAGCGTTATCAGACTAGCACCGCGAAAATTCAAGCTATATTGCGCCGGCGCACACCGATTTTAAGTGACTACGCTACAAGTTTAATGTGACAATATTCCTTATATTAAAGTCGATCCGTATGGACAGTGTATGTACAATAACATCATTGGTTTTGGAAATGTGATTACTTCAACTGCATATGGTTTATCCTGTATAGTTTTGTAAGTGTACTTATTTCGATATTGTAATCTAAATGTTACCGTTCTTCTTTTTTATTTTTGAATTGGTGTTTCTGTTCGTATTTGTAGTCTATTAAAAAAAAAGAAAAAGCAAGGAAAAAGACGAAGACACCGTTAATGAATCGATTTTTTTTTTCGTATTTTCAAAGAGAAAACTCGATTTAACGGATACTTCTATTACGTGTTAAATATCTGCTGGTAATCGCGCCAATTACCGTACATATTAATACTTACTTTCCAGGAACAACCATTACTACTGCAAGAATTGCTAGAAGAGGAGCAACGTGAACAAGAAAAACAACTGCAATCGCAATCCATGACCGGCATACAAAATGCACCTGAAACGTCGGCAACTTCGGCGCTTCTCAGTGATCACGACTTCGAAAAGCTAAAAGCGGACGTCCTAAGCTCGGGACCTTTAACTTTAGGCGGAAGTATGACTACGACCGCCCCAGGTAGTATTTTTATAATCGTTGTTGCTTGTGAAATTTATTCTGCCCGTTTCAGTAGCGGTGCAAAATGTTTTAAGTTCGGCCACCACCCAAACTCGTCCGACATTCCAAACGCAAGTTTCGAACCCGGGATCGTCTCAAAGCCAATGGCAAACGCCACAGACGCCTACCGACACGTCTCCGAGAGTACCGATGTTCAACGCCAATTTCGCGGCTGCCCCTCCGCTACCGCCCGAACACATCGTCACCGAGCAAGATAAACAGACGCAGAATGCGTACGAACAGTGGTTGACTAATCAAAACATAGTTCTAGCGCAGCAGTTGAAGTTCTACGAGGGAGAAGTGCAAAAATTGCGAAAGATGAGAAAAGTATGATCATTTTAACCGGATGGAAAACATATTTCTTAATCTTCATATTTTGCAGTCGCTAAATAGCAAACAGAGACAACTTAGGAAATGCGGCAACCAACTGCCCGAGTCGGACGCTTCCGAACTACAACGAATAGCGACGGAGCAATCGATCCTTCAAAAACATTTGGAATCGAGCCGGAAACAGAACAGGCAGCACGGGATGTTGATACAGGTATCTGTTTAAATGGCTTAGGCACTGCTATTTCGGTAGGGTTCGCACCTTTCTTTAAGCGGAAATTTTCATTTTGTCGGTAGAAAAAACAATTACGTAGTTGTCAAAATTAATTCGTTGTCTCGCTGTTATTATACTTCTCGTATCTTTTGTTGTTTTTTATATACTTCTGTTTTTATGTGCTGGTCAGCTCCGCTTATTTAATAAAATATTGATGTTGATAAGACAAAAATTATCGCGACATCTCTAGTAACTTCGCAGAATTTGATTTTTTTTTTGTTGCAACTTGAATGAGACGTACCATGTCTTGTAGATATTTTACTGTTGTTTCCCAATCCAGCCACAGAATTGGTTTGATTTCAATATATCCTAATCTTAAAGTTCTTCGGTGAAATTACGTTATAAGGAGAGCGATTTTTTTGCTCATTTGCTTAATGAAAATAGTGTAAGCAGAAATAAGCAAAAAAAAATCACTGTTGTTATAACATTACCTTAAATATCGCCGAAAACCGACTTTTCGATGTTAGGATATGGCGAAATCCGTACGTGCTAGAGCAATTATGCGGCGAATTTGGATTTAGCATAAATATTTGTAGGAAATGATAGGTCGATTCGGGTGGCTAAACGTAGTAGAATCGCATATTCGGCAGGGATTGCGATTAATTTAAACTGCATACCCATACACATATGGCAGCTGTCTTAACTATCTTTTATGTAATTCGTCTTATTTCGTTTATTGGTCTATATGAAGGAATATCGAAACAAGCAGCAGGCAAAGCAAAGACCTGGAGCTGGTCAAAGTCCACTGTTAACTCAATCGCCTCTTGGACCGCCCGCTTCATCCCCGATACACCCACCGAATACTCCGCAATCGCCGATGATGTCGCCCACAGCATCACCGATGACGCAGCATAATTCGCCGATGCACAGTCCAGCGCCGCTCGTCTCGCATAGTCCCGGACCAGGTTCGGTGTCGAGTGTCCTACAGAGTCCGAGCAATCCGACGGCAAGCGTGATGTCGCCGATGCAGCCTTCGCCGCGGATCGGCACGCCGCATTCGCAGAGCGAAGGCAGTCCGGGTCCCGTGCAAAGTCCATCGCAGGTACTTAAAATTAAACGAGGGTCAAATAACGGGTTTAAATTACTTTTTATTTTCGTAGATATGTCTTCCGCCGCCGATGCCTCGAATGACTTCGCCGCAACACCGACGCGTGGTCACTAGTCCGATCGGTTACGCGGGCGATCTGCGGCCGGGAACTCCTCAAACTTTAGGTCAGTTGCGTTTCGCAAGACCGCAGCTGGACGCGGCCTCTCTACAGCAACGCGCCCGATTGCAATCGCCCAGTCCGAATTTCCAACAGAAGCCTTGTACACCTTCGCCTTTGAATAGTCCGCCGACGCAACAGATGACGATCAATCAACAGATGCTACAGCGCCATCTACAGCAAGCATTACTACAACAGCAACAGGCGCACCAGCAACAACAGCAAGCCGGAGCGGATGGTCAGGGCGATTGTACTCTGACCAATAATCAAAGGACGTTGCAATTGATTCAGCAGAGGCAGTTGGCATTGAGGCAGCAGCAATTGGCGCAACAACAGCAGCAACAAGGCGGTGCCGGTAATCAGCCGCAACCGTTGACGCCGCAGCAACATCAGATAATGGTGCAACAACAGCAGCAATTAGCGAAGCAACAACAACAGCAGATTGCTCAGATTCAGGTTAAAAATATTCGATGTAAACATTGATCTAAACAAAAAAGATTGAATTACTAAAAACCAACAAACAATTATATTGCACCCAAATGCGAATTGTTGTCACCACTTCGTGGCATATCGCTGTTTGCTATTAGATTATTGGCTATAACATGCCTGGTAGTATGTATTTACATAAACACATATACGTGATAGTAATTAAATTATCATTATTAATAATTGAAATGCATTTGTTAGGCACAAGTTAGAATATCCCAACAACACAATCAGCCTCCTAGCAGTCCGATGCCGCCCAGTCCGCACGTCAATCAATCGCAAATTATGTCGCCTCATTCGATGCACAGTCAACCGGCTAGTCCTATGCCGCCTAGATCGCCAATGGTGTCCAACTCGCCGGTTCCACGCAGTCCGGCCATCCACCAGACGTCCACTCCTGGTCAACAACCTCCCAACAGTCCGATGATGCATTCATCTGCTCACCAACCTCCTAATTCTCCAATGCCGCGTTCGCCTATGGTAGTGGGGCAGATACAGTCACCAATGGGCATTAGAAGACCCCCCAGTACCGGTAACAGTCCGGTTATACCAGATCGACCGAGAAGCGTTGAAAATCCGGGTACGCCGAGGACGATTTACCATCAGATGCAGGAACACGATCATACCGGTGGAGGGAATCCACATAATCCGTCGAATCCTATTCCTTTTCCGCCCGGATTCGGAAGGTTCGGATATTTCAAATTAGGTCTGAGAGGAGGTTCGCCAATGTGGGGTTATGGAAGAGGTAATAAACCTTTGATTTTTCGAAAATAATTTTTTTTTTTAATTTCATACTTCAACTAGGTGCTAAACGACTACCTAACGGTGACGGCAAAGAAGAGAAAGCCAGCTCGAGCGAAATAACAGCTCCACTCCCGAAATTCAAGAAAGAATCGCACGTGAGCAGGGTTACTATACTTAAAAAGAAGTCGCCCGTCAAATCCAACCTGCAAGGATTGACTAGAGTTAATTCCCTGGTCAGCAGCGATTATAACGAATTCGACGATAGTTCTTCAACACCTCCTATAACTCCTCCGCCCAGTTCTGCTTCTACATCCGGCAACAGCGCGTCGCAGCGCGCTTTATCGCGGAGTATCGGAAAGAAATTGCCGCCGGGAAGTAATCACCAAAACGAGCAGGTAGTACGCACGTACGCGATTTTATCATTTCCTCATATTTTTAACGCATCCTTCTTAGCTGCAGGTAATAGACAGAAGTCCGGAAGATAAGCAGCTGTCGATCATGGACTATGATGATGACACGGTCATTTCTACTGAGGTGTCCTTGAGTTCGGTGGCCCAACAAGCGGACTGCGAAGAGATAACTGTTATCGAATCGTTTAATCAAGCAGGTCTGGAGAGTTTCTCGAGTCCGTTAGAATCAGATCAAATACCGGAAGACTTCTTGTTGTTTGATATATCAGAAAAAGAAATGGACGAGGACGAAACCTATCACGTAAACGATAGTAATGTTCGGTTTGTGCTACAGAGTCCAACGTCTAGTGATGACGAATTACACGGACTGCAGGTAAAAAGCAAAACCGATAGTATTGTTTATTTCATTGGTATATCTTCGTTATAATTAATACTGATCAATACGCAAATTGAAAAAAAGACATTTTATAAATAAAACATTACATATATTTTAAATTAATTTGAAATTCTAGAAAAATTTATAAACTAACGTGCCATCATTAATTTCCATTCTCCAGGGAAAATCGAAACAATCGGACGCTTTATCCCTAAACTTGCTCGAAAACATAAGCACTTCGCAAGTCCTCCCTCCGGAATCTCCAATCGAAACGGAAGAGACTCCTCACCTCGAAGCGCCCGCAGAGGAAAATTTCGTCGAAGAACCCTCGCATCTAGTGATCATAAACGCTTCGACGAAGAGTCCAGAGGAGATTTCAACCAAGGAGGATTTCGAGGAGCTAATAGACGAAGGCAGTCGGAAGGAAAAAATTATCAAACCCGGAATTATTAATTCGAAACATATCAATGAAATACACAAGTACGCCGCACCGAATGTGTATAGCTTTACCTCACCATCGCCTAAGAGTAGCGTGACTTCTACGATTCCATCGTCGTCTACAACGGCGAATTTGATACATACGAATGTTGTGCAGAACGTGAGACCGAACACAATAAATATACGGCCGGCAGCGTTACAAGGTCCAAAAATATCACTGATCGCAACAGCGCCGGTCATCGGCGCGAGCTCTAACTTACCGACGGCGAAATTGAATAAGAACATCATACAGAGTTCGAAAGTTCAGAACAATATAACGAGCATAATTTTCCCGATCAAGACTCCCCTGAGAAGTAACGTAATCGGCGTGCCTAAGATCGTAAATTCCGTTGCACCTGCCATTACGATAGTCAGCGGTACCACCACTCAAATAGCTAACATAATCCCTAGCCATTTTACCGTTCCCGTGATAAGTGCGAGCGCCGTTAGCAAGTTACCCAACGTTAAAGTAATCGATAAACCATCGACATCGTTATCGCTCACCTCTGATCTGCCGAAAAAGATCTTTGAGGACGATTCCAAATCTCCCGACAGTTCGAACTGCGAAGAGGATAAGATCAAGCTCGAGCAGCATCTCAGTAAATTGAAGGAGGAACAACAACAGAACGAGGACGAAACGAAGGCAAAAGATACCAAGGAGGAATATGAACTTGTAAGTTCTGATGTTAAGAAAGAAGACGATCAAAAAGAACCTTTGGGGTCCTCCAACAACGGTGGTAATGCTAAAAGTCCTATGAAGAATAAGACGTCACCTTTGATCATACACAATCCTCCCGAATTGAAAATGACAGCCCAGGCAAGTGATTCTTTGTTTTTAGATTCAAAATAAAACAATGTTTCCAAATTCTGTTAATTTGAAAGATGTAGAAGGTTATTCTTAATGTCTCGATGCAGCCTCTCTGCTCCGTATATTTCGCTTTAACAAGCAAATATACTTATATTATTATTATTATTATGATTACCTGTGTTGTTATTTGTAGGTAATTCAGGAATCTCAAGCTCTAATTCGCTCCACAACCTTGGAAACTTTCATCACGCAAGCAGTAGAAGAGGTCGATGGAAATTCTAACGACCTCGACAATAAATCGGTCGTAATCTCGATTCCTTCACCTACGCCTTCCCAGGAACAGATTTTAGATCATATTTCGCTTCAAGCGTTAGAAAATAGAAGACAAGACGGAAAATTCGAATATTTCGACACACTGCTGGAGATGATAGAGGACATGGACAAAGAAGAAAGCAATAATAAATTGGAACTGTTAGAACCGTCGGCTATCGTGGCCAAAAGTCAAGCAGAAACCGTCGATCCTATCGCTGTTGCCGTGAAAGTCACTGCCCAGGAGGTTAAGGAAACTGCCCAAATTCCTGTGAGTATCGTAACAAATACGAGAGCAACCGTGATGCCGCAATTGTCGCCGCTATCGCAGCCGTCGGAATTGACCTCTAACATCGCGAACGGTTCGCAACAATTAAGAACTTTGCTGTCTTTTACGACGACCGCAACTTCGTCTTCTAACGTCGGTACGGTCGCGAAGACAATAAGTTACAACAAAGAAAAGGTTACGAATTTACCGACGAGTAACGCCCCCACACAAATGGCGAGGATCATTTCTCAACAGAACCAACATAACCAACAACAGCAGCAGCAGCAGTCGCAGCAACAGCAACAATCGCATCAACATCAGCAACAACAATCGCAGCAACATCAGCAACCACAATCGCATCAACATCAGCAGCAACAACAGTCGCATCAACATCAACAGCAGCAACAGTCACATCAACATCAACAACCGCAACAGTCGCATCAACATCAACAGCAGCAACAGTCGCATCAACATCAGCAGCAACAGTCACATCAACAGCAGCATCAAGCTATGACCAACGCTACGAGTTCAGTAGTTAGTTCCGTCATAGTAACGAACATAAAACAGAAGGTAATCTCCCCGAAGACTAGTCCTACCACAACAGCGATTGTGACATCTGCAGCGCATCTTATTATGACATCGCCTCAAGTACAACCGCCGAGCGTAACGGTGTCGGCAGCTTCCACGACACAAAGTAAGTTTGAATATGCAAAATAATATGAGGAATTAATTGGCGATTAGAAATGAACAAAATCTATTTTTCCAGTAACAACGCCCACCATAACTCTCGAGTAAGACAACTTTAGTAATTTATGGTTTCTCTCTTTGATTAGGTATTTTAAATTCAACGAGGCCTTCACTTAACGTCCAATTGATCTCCGACCACGCCAAGTTATCCCATCCTATGGTTTCGCAAGCTGTTACCACGTCTCCGGCTGCAATCGAACAGAAAACGATTGCGACAACCAAAATATCGCAAGCGTCTCATTCTCAACCATCAACGCCTACCACGATCAGTACGCCTCCCAGAAAGACTTCTTTGAGTTTAAACGAAATGCTCCAATCGCATCCGGCAGCAACTGTACCTCAAACTTCACCCGGAACCATTACCACCGCCAGTATTTTAGGATCCGCTCTTCCGTTGTCAAGGAGCGGCTTCAGCGCGGCTTTAGTGCAAGCTCAACCTCACGTGATTTCATCGGTGACTAGTTCTGTAAATACTAGCTCGACCCAACCGTTCAAACCGGCTTTAGGCACTACGAATTTGTTGCATAGTCAATTGACTAAGACTCCCGTTTCTAGGACGAGGAGTTTCGACGAGATCTTCGAGAAAAGGATCGAACGGGAGCCGGAGCAATCGTCGGCGAATACCTCCGAGAGTTCCCCGAGTACGCCTGTTACAACGCAAACCGCTTCTTCTCTAATAACTACTTCGAGTTTATTGAAAGATGTTGGGGGATGTAAGTTTTCGAATCTTCACGCGGCGAATCGTTTGGAAGACTCTCAAAATGTCCTATTGAAACAGTTATTGCAAAATACAGCATGCGCAAGTTTGCAGACTACAACTTCGACTACGGTTTCCACCACGACATCTTTGATGACCGCTCCTAGTTTGCCGATCGTTCCTAATTTAGAGGCTCAATTAGCTCGGCCGGTTCCTCCGACTCCCAGTTCGTTAATTCCGCCGATCTTGCAGAACGATACACCGTCTCAACAGCAGCAGTTGCAATCGACTCAAACCCAAACGGCGAGCCATTCTCAAACTCAACAACAATCACCTCATCACCAACAGTTGCAGAATACCTCGAATAATAATAATAATAACAACAACAGCATTAATAAAACGCAAATATCCCAAGTAACTCAGTCTGCTGTAACAGTGGTTCATCAACGACAACCGATCATGACGCGAGAAACTTCTTTTGTATCAAAACCCATCGTTCAAAATGTCCCAGTTTCTCTACCAGTTTCCACTTCGCACCAACAAACTCTCCATATCGACATAAAAAAAGCGCTGCCTCCAAGTCGGACCCCCAGTCGAGACGATTTGTTATCTCCTCCAACACCTAGATCGACCTGCAGTCAAGATTCGAACCTAACCACCCCTCCACTGATTATTAAGAAAGAATCAAATGTTCCGACGACCTTGCAAAGTCCTCTCTTGACACCGCAGGAGGTTAAAAAGGAGTTCCTCGACGAATCCAGCCAGCATTCGGAGGTGTCCGATCAGAGCAGGTGCGACGTTCAAATGAAGGAGGAACTTATGGATATCGATACGGAGAAAATGGATAAGGAGGAGTTGAAGAAGATGAAAAGAAGAATGTACCAACAGAAAAGGCGTCAAAATCAGATCTTGAATAAGGAGATCGCCGGACAACCAAAGAAGCGACCGAGGAAGAGTAGTAAAGTGGACGAAGATTACGATTCGTACATAGAAGGCGTCTTGGCGCAGCTAAGAACGTTACCGGCAATGGTTGTGTCGGAACCCATCTTGAATAAAAATTTTGGAATAGTAGCCGCGTTTGGTAGCGGCGATTTGACCAAATTGGGTTGTAAAGACTACGATTCACGTTTTGGCGATTTGAAAGGAAACTATGGAAATGCCGAGGTGCCCGGATATTCCGACTATTATAGGTAAGCATCCGATGAAACGATCGCGACAGATGGCGTAATAAATGTATACTTTATTCTGAGTTCTATAGCCCTTCTTGTAATCTATAAATTTGATATTGTATAAAGTCGATTGCTCCCTTATTTCTTATTTTTAGTACAAAACCGTACGGTGAATTCGATCCCCTTCCTGAAAAACCTCCATCGTCGACGCAACGCGGTTTCTACGATCAAGAATTTCCGCTTATCAAATTCGACGTGGACGAGGATCGTCGGTTCGATTTGTTCAGTAGGGACGATTCCCCGGACTCGGTGATCAGCAGCTCTTCCCCAGAATGCCCTATTTTTGAGCCGATCCTGAAATTCCCCGGCTTAAAATTGATCGATGAGGAGGACGAAACGGGAGATGAAATGTCGGCGATTATAACGCGACCTCTATCGCCGATTGTACCAATCATCGCCCCGATCCCGATTAGACTCAAACCAAACGGACCGTACCTAAAAGACTTTGCGGACCTTGTAAAAGAGGTAATATTTCATAAAAGAACAAGTAAATCTAACTAAAATTATTTCTATTTTAGGATAAAGAAAATATCGGTAAGGACTACCACAATCTAAAGTCGAAATTCTCTCCTACACCGACAACTCTCAAAGACTCCGGCAACGTTACGGTTACTTTAACGTTAACATCTTC
This sequence comes from Oryctes rhinoceros, assembly GCA_020654165.1. Lineage (NCBI taxonomy): Eukaryota > Metazoa > Arthropoda > Insecta > Coleoptera > Scarabaeidae > Oryctes > Oryctes rhinoceros. The sequence goes on from JAIOKQ010000978.1 coordinate 1,345,695, forward strand.
AGCCGCCGAAGATATTATGGGTGTTCTACGTGATCTGGCCAACATCCTACACATCCCGGCGCCTACCAGCTATCAGATCGTAGAAAGAACTAGCACCCCACCGAGCCAGAAACTCGGATTGTATCGAACGAAAGGAAAAGATGGGAAAGAGGGTGCTCCAATCGATATACAAAGCATCCTGAACGGAGCCGCCAAGTTCTGTAAACATTGCGATGTCGTAATCTTGAACAATATGATTAGAAAGAAGATATCAGAGCTGCCATTCTTATCGAAAGACACCGAGCTGTTAGGAGACGGGGATGAGCTGTTCTTCTGCAGTTCCACCTGTTACATGCAATTTGCTCTGATGCATCGATCGCCGTCTTTAACTGAAGATAAAGTGCGTATACTTCATTTTTTTATGTAGTCCGTCGTGATCTCTGTCTCTTCTCTATCACTGTTATTTTAATACCTTCTTTTAAATTTCGTACTTCGTGGTCTAGGAAACTTGCAAACAAACGACTTTTTTCGTCAAAAAATATAACGTTTTTCCCAAAAAATTTTAAACTTTTAAATTTTATTTGCTGCAGCATCGTATCTTAGTTCACTTTCTTTTATCTTTCGATTTGTTCTCTCTCGTGAACCAGGAAAGTTCATTTCAACAACAGCATTTGTTATAGCTGCGAAGGTATTTTTTTAACACTGCAGCAAGATAGGATCACGCTCTCTGACACAAACTTTAAAGACCCATTCTGCACATGCAATTCTAAAACGTTTTGGTATGTTTGTAGGCGGCTGCTATCGTCGATCATCTTTACCAGAAGGATAAAGCCGATCACCTGCGCAAGAAACAAGTATTAGAACGGCAGCGAGCAGAAGTCTATAATTTTGAGACGACTGTCAATCGAAGGCAACCGCATTTTTTGGAAAAAATGGACATCGACCTGCAAATAAAAAAGGAAGAATTTCCGCCCGAGGATATGCATTTGGACTTTATGAAACCCGATTGCTTCTTAGAACGAACGCAGAAAGTCGAAGAGCCGGCTAATAAATGGAGAAATCAGAGGTATAAGAAGTATGTTCCGGGTTGTTTACAGCCGAGGACCCGGTATAAGAAAGCGTCTGATAAAGAAACGATGGAATTGTTATATAAGCTTGGAGTAACAGTCGCGCCGATTAAAAATCTTGAGGATACGCGAAAATGCATGTTCTGCCATAATGTCGGTGACGGCGTAGCAGACGGACCGGCTCGACTGTTGAATTTCGACGTAGACAAGTGGGTACATCTGAATTGCGCGCTATGGTCGGATGGGGTTTACGAAACAGTCAACGGAGCACTGATGCAGTTGGAGACCGCGTTGCAGCAGAGCTTAGTGTCGACCTGCGTACATTGCAATAGCTTGGGGGCAACGATCAGGTGTTTCAAGACACGATGCTCGAATATCTACCATCTTCCTTGTGCTATTAAGGATCGCTGCGTGTTTTACAAGAACAAAACGACTTACTGCGTCTTGCACATCCCTAAGAACGAGAAAGATAACGAACTGACCACTTTATCAGTATCCAGAAGGGTGTACGTTAACAGAGACGAGAACCGACAGGTGGCGGCCGTAATGCACCATTCGGACCAGAACAATCTGCTTAGAGTCGGTAGTCTGATCTTCCTCAGCGTCGGTCAGTTGCTACCGCATCAGTTACAGAACTTTCACACTTCTAACTTCATCTATCCGATCGGATACAAGATCGTTCGTTTCTACTGGAGCATGCGACACGTAAATAAGCGCTGCAGGTACATCTGTTCGATACACGAGATCTTAGGGCGGCCCGAGTTCAGGATCCTGGTGCAAGAAGTGGCCGGGGAGGAGATGGAGTTTCGCGATTCGACAGCGAAGGGCGTCTGGAACAAGGTGATCGAACCAATCGCGAATCTAAGAAAGGAAAACCAATGCGTGCACGTCTTTCCGAAATACGTCACCGGGGAGGATCTGTTCGGCTTAACGGAACCGGCCGTGGTCAGGGTTTTGGAAAGTCTTCCGGGTGCGTATTATCTGTAATTTGACTACGAACCGCCACTGATTCTAAGTATTACCTTTTAAATGGGATACGGTGTATTTAAAATGTTAAAGTGTTAAGTATTTATGTTTGTGTTTCCTTTTTTTTTCTATTTAGGTATCGAAACGTTAACCGATTATAAATTCAAGTACGGTAGGAATCCGCTGTTAGAGCTTCCGCTAGCTATAAATCCGTCGGGAGCAGCGCGTACGGAACCTAGACTACGTAATCAACTACATTGGAAACGGGCTCATACGCAGCGCACCGGATCCTCGGCTAGGCCGGTGTTTGCGCCGACAGCCGTCGGTAGCGGAGAGGTTGCGTGTCCCTACAGCAAGCAGTTTGTCCATTCGAAAAGTTCGCAATACAAAAAAATGAAGCAGGAATGGCGAAATAACGTGTATTTAGCGAGGTAGGTTGTCGTGCGGTTCATGAGTGTAATTTCGTCGTTCAGGACGCATTTTCCAGATCAAAAATCCAAGGATTAGGTCTGTACGCAGCTAGAGACCTGGAGAAGCACACCATGGTCATCGAGTACATCGGCGAAATAATACGAACGGAATTGGCCGAAACCAGGGAGAAGAAATACGAAGCGAAAGTAAGATTTGATCTAGCTCTAGAAAGAACACTTGGATCGATAACAGTATTTATTACGTTTTTCTTTAAATTTAGAATCGAGGAATTTACATGTTCCGCCTTGATGAGGAGCGAGTCGTCGATGCCACCTTAAGTGGCGGTCTCGCCAGGTATATCAATCATTCGTGCAATCCGAATTGCGTTGCCGAAATAGTCGAAGTCGATAGGGACCTGCGAATAATCATCTTCGCAAAAAGGAGGATTCAAAGAGGCGAAGAGGTAAACAATGTATATGATCACTCACGTATCAATGCCCTATTCTCTCGTCCCTACATTCCGATTGGATTGAAGTAACTCTCTCTAATGTCTTGATCTTATTTTATAGCTCGCTTACGACTACAAATTCGATATTGAAGACGACCAACACAAAATATCGTGCATGTGCGGAGCGCCGAACTGCCGAAAGTGGATGAATTAAAATGTCAACGATACCATAATTCCACGGAATTACCAACCTAGATGGAAAAAAATCAAAACTATAAGAATATAATAACGGAAGCAAATCGAATACATTCCATATTGTTAGTGTAGGTTACCGCCTACTTTGTTGATCGTATAGTTGGTACGTATAACGACATTGTACAGAAAAATTCGTGATGTACAGGAAGGAAGGGAAGAGACGTAGGTGTATTATTATTTAATTGTTGTGAGTCTAACACAATTTTTGTAAAAAGAAAAATAATAGTTGCAACGTATTTGTACATACTTAAGTATAGAGACGAGGAAATGAAGAATAATTTGTTACGTAAATGAAAACGCGTTCGATGTAGAGAAGGTTAGGGACCAAAGAGTTATTAAAATAGCAAATAAAACGAAACGACGAAAAAAAAAATAGAATAATAAAAGAATAACGATGATTAAATAAAAGGAAACGTAATTGGAAAACAGACGCAGAATAACTTAAATTTTTGTCTCGTTTGTTTCTTTCTTACTCCCTCTATAAATTTTGTATATACTTGCCTCGTATTTATTATCTTTTTTTTTAGCGAATTTTACGCGATGACTATTATAAATGTTGATTTGATTTTATCTCACTAAAATATACCGTTGTATAATCGTGATTTTTCGAATTTTTGCTTTAGCTCGATGATCACACCTATCAGGTACGTGATCATTTTTATAATTACTCTTAATTTCAATACAGTATTGGTTTAGTAAGTCTATCGAGAGGATATAGCTTTTAGTTTGCTGTTTTCCTTCGTTTCTTTTTTTTTGCAACGTGAGAAAGTGAAGGAAATCTTAATGTATCTCATAAAACACCAATGTTAGTGTTAGCCTCTAACATAGCCTTGTTAACTAGCCTTAAAGAGAAATCGTAAAAGTTGTTTTTTCATATATCTATATACATATTATATATTATATACATACACGATGAACATATATAAATATCTAAGGTATATTATTAATGTAATTGTATACATACGATTGATGATTTTTAGGTGAATAAGCTGCAAACTATGTACGTATGGTATTTTATAAACAGAGAATATGAAATAAAAAAAGAAAAAATGATGAAAACACTTCCTTGTACATATGAAGTATCATAATGATACGAATACATTATACCATGTGCGAGATAAGAAAACCAATATTACTACGATTATATTTTATAGATTTGTAAGAATCCCCGATGATATAATACCGTAAAGTAATACGCATAGTACTATTACCATTTATGTAATTATATTGTAAATGATTGCCGTGCAATATAATTTAATGATTAGTTTAAACTGTGTGAGATGAAATAGGTTGGTCGAAAAGAGGAGAAGAGACTTTTTCCGAAGTAAAACGGATCATTTTCACCATTCTCGATTGCTTTTCATTCATGAGCCGTAATCATATTCAAATTCTATTCGAAGGACGTTATTTTAAGTTAAATTATTGTGTAGAGTTTATAATTTTTCGAAAATTTCATGCACATAAATTTGATTCTTCATTTGAGATTAGTCAATCTTTCGTTGGTATTTTTCTTTTATTTCACGCAAATAATTTTAACTTATCTGAAACAAATTTACGATTCGTTTTTGTATATTTCTTCCTTAAATTATATAATTTTTTTTTATAGATTGTAACAAATATATAGATATAGATAGATATCATCTTATTTTGGGACAAAGTCCGATCTTACGTTTTTTTTTTTATATATATATATTTTTCCTTTATTATACCGATGTTGGTCGATTGAGTTTTCTTGTATTATATTTTTTACGACATGCGGTACGTTTCTCTTTTCTTTTTTGTTCTTAAATATCCGTATTACGTTCTATTTTTTTTGTTCCAAGCATATCGACTTTAATTTTGTAGCGTGCCATTAGATTTTTTTTTCGATAGAAGAAAAGTGCGGAAGCACAAAGGATTAATGGATTGTTCTTAATTATCTTCTTTGTACTACCGCATGTATTAGCTGTCGATTTATTTAATTAGATGACAATAATTAATATCACCGAGCTCACTTAACACCTAATTTATTTATTAAAAACGTTTGTTTTCTAGTTAGATTTTTACCAAATAAAGTATATAGTCGCAGCGCATCCCCGATCTTCATGCACAACATCCGGGATACGTTGCGCCTTGTCACACAACCCTGTCTAAATTTCGCACTAAAATAAGTAAGACTTTTTACACGAAGAGAGCACTTAGTATTTTTAATTAAAGATGTGCAAGAAAACGGTGGAGAGATCATGTTAATAATACGATTTATTGGTTCGTTTGTTTTTAGCGTATTGTTTTTCTGTTTCGATGAGAGTGACAATCACTGATGATTTTTTTTCCCCCGCTTCTTTGGTGCTATTATTAAAATAATAGCGCGTATATTCGTGCTGAGTACGTTGGAAATAACGTATTCAGCACGAATAACAGATAAACGTCAACACGAAGTAAGTAAATAAAATTGAAAAAAAAGAAATTAAGATTGATAATAAAAACAACAGAACTACTACCTGAAATAATTAAAATGATTGTTCTTGTTTTCTTTTTACTGTACAAAGGTTAAATAATGATATATAATTATGTATATGCAATATTATACAGTGTACATATGATTATTATGAAATATGAATAATAAAAGATTGTGCTAATACGCGTTGTATTGACTTGCTAAAAAGTTTCCCCATCCAGATAGCAAAGTAGACTTGCCATCCGTTTTCTATCAGCAAGTCCTATGAAGAGTTTGTTTAAGAAGTGTTTAAATGTTTATTCGACGTAAAATTTGTATATTTTTACTAAAAGTAAAAAAAAAAATTTGCGTATTTTGCGTAAAACAACACGTGCAGTTGGTACTTATTGAATGTAACAGAAATAACAATAAAGTTACTAAACTAAGTATATGACAATCAACCTAATGCTGCTTTGTTGTAAAAGACAAAGGATGTTGTATGGTACGTTTGAAGTAACTCGTGTGGAAGCATCAATATTCTGTTTCTTTCCCAGATTGCGTTTTTTCTTTTAGCAAAAAAAATTGGATAAAATTTAAATGTTATATAGAACTTGTCAAAATTGATTTAAATAAATGCTGATTGAATTCACGAGTATTGCTAAATTAAAATTTTTTAACTAATCTTTATTCATCATATTATTAGTTATATTTTACTCGCCCCAGTGGCTCGGGCTTTAAATTTACGAAATGTCTTTTCAGACAGTTATAATCTATTCACTTTAAGAATATAGCGTTGGGCAAGTTAGGACAATATTTTCGACGATTGTTATTGGCAGGTACCTAAGGCGAAAAATATACGGGAAAAGTTCTTTTTTTTTATACGAAAATTATGTCGGATAAAATGAAGTATTACTGATCACTCTCGCTGTTTTTGTAATGTAAATTATCAAATTTCTTCGTTGGTTTTAGTTGTTTATTTGCATGCTTGGAAAAAGGATACTTTAATTAATTAGCTTATTTCAAAAGGAATTGCTATGGATAACTCAGTCTTAAAAGTGGAACTGTATGATCGATAAGATGGTAGCGGAAACTGATGGTACAATTTTAAAGCTGCCACCATATCACTGTAATCTAAATCAAGGAATACCTAGCTGCCAATAACAAAATTTTTAAATTACCCGAGGTAAAACAATTATTAATTGACGGACTTCAATTCGTAACTCTTGAAGCATGGAAAAATTGCGTTAAACACACCATAACCAAAGAAAGTAAGATGTATGAGCTGGATAACATCGTAGAAGACATTATTGAAGAATTTATTATCGCCGCTAGTACCGGTTCATCATCAGAAATGTCTTCACTCAGTGATGATTCGGAATTGTCAACATAAGAAAGATGTACATATATATATCAAGTAATTGGTTCTTTCAATAATAGTGATTTTTCTAATTTATTTAAAGTATCTTATAGAAGTCTATTTTAATCAAGAGTACCTTCGAATATGCGATTTATGATAAAATAAACGATATATTTTAAATAAATTTTTTTATATTTTGGTTGGATTAAATAAAGAGGAATAAACATGAATTCAATTTTATTTAAAGGTCTGGTCACGCTATATCACTGGCGCTACTAATAACGGAAATTATGGAAAAGAAGGCTATTTATATCTATTTTTTTTATCTGTGATGCTTATATACTTACTGCATGCCTGGGACGGCGCGTAGAAATGCCGGCTCTACTTACAACTTTGCATTCATTAATACTCTAAAAGGTTACGGACTTCGAGCAATGAACAAAAAAAAAAAGAAATCAAAATATTTGAATCCATTTATTTAACCTACAATATTTCACTTACAATGGATTAGAAAACCATCATCCTCGTTTCATTTTAAATACATGCTATTATCAACTGTGTGTAACAATACAATTAATTACGATTACGATTACACAATACATGATCAATTATTATCCACGATCTTCTCTTCTTGACATTCCTCTTAAACACTATACAACAACAGTCAAGACTAATGCTAATCGTACTATAATTAATTAAAAATCAAAGAATATTATCGTGTAGTAATTCTGTCCCTTGGGGAGGGGAAAGTGTACACGCAAGGGGCGACACACGTTCATCACTTCATCACTAACGTCCTCTATTTTTCTTTTAATGTAACAAGACACACATTACATAACAAACATCGAAACACATCGTACTATCACCATGCTTTAACCAACAATATTTAGTTCGAAGACAGTCGAGGGAACCAATATTGTTGCTTCTATCACACCGTATTAAGGATTATCTTTTTCTATTCGAACGTACCTAATGAATGAGCAAGTATTTATTTTGTTTTCTTTTCATATCCATTTACTATGACTAATACGTACAATTAGAACCTCTTCCTTCTTGTTCGTTCTCGTTCTACTTAATTCAAACAACTACGTACAATATAAATGAGAATCGTAAACGGAAAGGATATATCAAAGTCGATGCACATGTTGTATATACAGATGGGATGTTAAGATTTCTCGTATTGTACTCGATTAAATGTAAATAATTAATTATGTGAAGGATCGTAGTGTGTGTATCGGGGATGATAGGAAATTATAACATGAAGATTCTTTTTTATAAAATTAAGGCGCTCTTCCTAAAATTTTAACGTTAACAGGATTGCCGAGCTACTTCACCGTTAAAATACGATACGAATCTAGAACTTTGGCACCAACCAAAAAATATTAGGAAATTCATCTTTATTTTGTAATTTCCCGTCGTTCCCAGAAACTTGTTACTTCAATGTGATCTTTTTGGAAATGCTTAACAACTAAACTTATACGATAATCAGCCTCAAATATTTATAGATCTAATTAAAAACGTACATACAATAATATCACGGTCTATATTTACATATATAATAGCTTGTCCTACGCGCATCGGGTTGGACCCGACTAATACATTGAGGTGAGATTGCATGCTCGAGCTTAAGATGTGACAAAGAAGCGCTTCGAACATAAATCAGTCTAATTAAGTCGCCTAATTAATTAATCGATTCGTTAACGTGTAGAGAAATAATACGAATTACGTATTTCGAAATTAAAAAAAAAAAGGAAAAATTACGATTTTACACGAAGTCGAGCGGCACCTGATAATTGAGAAAATTTCTATTCCTCTCTACGAAATTAAACGAGATAAGCAAGTCTCGCGGGAGCTCTCCTCCCTTTTGTTTTCCAAAAGACGGATTAAAAACGATTTACGATGTTGCGTGCAAATTGCGATTTGCGAGATGTACGCGCAAATTAACCTTTATCATATTTACTCTGCTCGATAAGAAAGATGAACGTCATTTTACGAACAATTCCGTTCCAAAATGTGCTCACTTTCTCGCCTTTTCAACATTTTCAACATAAGCATCTGCCTTCGTCGTTTATCGAATGCGGCGAATCTCGCAACGGTCTCTCGTGATTTGCGACAAGTCTACAAGTCGGTCTTTCTCAGACAACGAAAACTAGAGAATCGCTTTCAAATACGTCCAAAATCTCGATCATCTAAATCGATAAGAACAGCGACGATCACGGTATCCCGATAGGAGATATAATGTTTCTCTTGCTGGACTTTGTCCTTCGTAAGAACGTTAAAATCACAACCTTGATTTAGCATTACGAAAAATGTAGTATTAATAGCGACTAATAACTTGCTGGGTGATCGAAAGAAGAAAAAATAATTGATCGGCTACAAAAACGCTTTAAAAAATTTGATTTGTTCGATCTAGATGTATTCTTCAAAATACTCGTACAATCTGTGAAACATGTCTAGGACGTACATACAGGTTGATTCGTACAGGGCGTTCCGAAACGGAAAAATAACTTGTTTTACTTTGCTCCTTTAAATCGTTTTTCCACGCACACGTTCCGAATGAGCTTATATATAATGAAAATTACGCGCTCCTACTACTCGCAATCAATTGTCTTTTGTTCGTCACGATTATTTACAATAAAAAAAAAGTACCTGACACGACCCTCGCAATAAGAGAGAGGGGAATTCATCATCGTCTTACGCGTATATCTACCATCTATTTGTTTATACTTAAATATACATCAATAAAAAAAAATTGCAGCAATTTTTTCCATCCGTCGAATAGGCAATTCCGGCGATGCACAAATTCTTCGTATCTTCAATGTTTCAAAGCCGCCGCCCGTTTTAATCGTAGACGTTGGCGGTATTTAAGTCCCCCGGTTTGTCCTGGATCCTGATGAGAGCCTACGCTTCGTTGTTCGAAGGTAGGACGATAGAGACGGACTTTCTCGGTCCGTTCTTCAGCGCCGTCGTCGTAGCACCTTCCTTCTCAGAACTCACCAGCTTCTCTTCGTCTGGAACTTGGACTAGACTCGGACTGACTAAGCTGGAAACGAAAAGTTAGTTAGATAAAAACGTTTGCCCTTCGTTTCACCGCGTCAAGGTTTCGTCCCGTTTTATCGCGGTCGACAATTGTTATAGCTTAACTACTGTGCTCTAATTATGAAATTATCAAAACATTTCCCGTCGTTGGTCTAAGTCCCTAATTTACTAATTTAAACGGCTACGTCGCCTACGGTATACCTACCAATTCTCTGCATTACCGAATCTTATTAAAGCCAATTATCGTGCGTCTGGTGCGGGGGGCACTGTTCAAAGTAAAAGAACTAAGGTAAATGTACCAGAGGCTAATAGTGTTCAAATAAGATGTATTTTAGAAAATAACATTTAAGATAAAGATGCTATTGCTGAAATCTTCGTACGATGCGACATCTAGTACTGGGAAAACAAATTACAAACGCACAGAAATTGGTTATTCCCCGGACGCATATGCAAAAGATGCATCTAAAAATCGTTGAGACCAAATGATTAAGAGAACTGTTTCGTTGTTAGTCCACGAATAGAGATGACAAAGGTAGGTGGAATTATTCCTTTTTTACAGCGACTAGACAGACTCGCGTTTCGTCGCCTGGGACGAATAGAAATGAGTCTGTCAAGTCCCTGCAAAAAAGGAATAATTTCACCTGCCTTTGTCCTTTCTATTCACGAACTTCGATAAATCATTTTTACATTGCTCAATGAACACGGGAGATTGTCATCTGTCGTCATATGTACAAAAAATAAGAGCGTATTCAATGATAGAAAAAAAAAAGCAGGAGAAGCGAGGTTAAATATTTTTATTTCGTCTAAGCGTGGCAAAATCTGAAGCTTTGCCTAAAACGCTTTCAAGCTTAATTAGAACACGTTCATTTTTTGCGTCTTCCACCGAACAAAGCTGTACGTGTACATCATCTTTCACAATTTACGGTGAACGGCGAAGAATTTTCAAATCTTCAAATTTTTTCCGACTTGTTTCGATATCTATATATTCTTTCGGATTAAATAATAGAACCATCTCCTTTATACTCTCGATAGTAAAATACCGCGTGTTGTCCAACGTGTAAGGATCAATTGTGGTGGTTCAGGCGTACGAGAACACAGCCTGTGAAATTCGCGAATACGTTTTGGGGATTCCACAAACACTGCTTTCGTACTCGCGATTAGCGCATCCATCTGCGGATAACATCTACGAGTTGTCTCTGCCACAAGATGTAGAGCATGAATTTTATTACGTGTAACACGTAACAAGCTTACCATCTTGTTCCTTACGAGATCGGCCCACAAATAGCATGGTTACGGCATCATTTGTCACAAACGTTAAGCCTTGATTTCCGGATATTTGAAATTCTTCCAACGCGCTTAACACCGCTTTTGAAATGAATTGGGCAGTACTTTGTTCTATTCGTTTGGCAGCTAATAAAATTAAAGATGACGATCGAAGTGGTTCCATTTTGCGCACCATGACAACGCAATAAATGAATCAAATAAGAATTGTTTGTATTTGGGGCGACACCGGTTTTGATGATATTGTTATGGTTTGTACTTTGCACATGCCGTTTACAATGCTTTTGTGACCACTGAACATGTAACCTTTACGCCACCATAAGTCAAATCCGGATAATCCTTAACGGACCTATTCACTCTCTTTAATCATAGCTGTTTTCTCAAGCTTCGTACCTTCGACATTATTAAAAACAGATCGCAGAATACTTCGCTGCTACTATTAGGCGGCAGCGAACTAGATACTGACTAGTGTTTCGCACGCGAGACTCCAACCGTTAACTGCGCCGATGGTGCGCACCCGAATTTGGCTACTCTATACTCTATACTCATTTTGGATTAATCTTTTACTTTTTTTCTCTTTAATGGCAAGATTCCAAATAGGCATCAGCCTAGAAGATGATACTCTTATTCAATTACTTTTCAATAGTTACTTTCGTTAACGTGCACATGTCTACTTTTCCGTACACGTATTCGTTGTGAACCATGTACTCGAACATTGTGGTACTGCAACACTGAAACACTTCGCTTCACTTCTTCAGCGGCAATACTGAACGTATTCGTTCTGGTGATAATAAGAAATGGTTGAGAGTAAATAAGCCACACATAACAATTTATGAGGAGGAAGATTTTATGCATGCCACTAAAGAAATTTTCAAATCTTTACGCGTCCCCCATATCTTCGGGTCTCGACGAAGCACTTTAAAGAAGAAAAAAAAAGGCACCTCCTTAGCTCTAACCGTTCGAACGTTACGGCATCTCAAAGTTGAAAAATGTGTCGATTTCGAAGAGCCGCAGCTCGAAAACCAAAAGAGCTAGAAGGCTCTGCTTGGTAGCAATCGATTCGCCGGCTAATTCACTATTGGAAGCCCCTCGAACTCATCAGATACGTATATCTAAGAAGAAAATCGACGAAAACGAGTTTGATGTTGATTTCCGGGCCATTTTTAACGTCGCTTTTCATTTATTTAAATACAGTACACTTAAAAAAAATCGAACTATTTTTAGATAAGATACGTATATACCTAGAAGATTGATTAGCAATAAAAAAAAAAACAGAACAAAAAAAAATATTTTGAATATTGGTACATTTACCTTAAATATAATAAAAAAATACTTTGAAATTTGTCGAATAAATTTTAATTGCACCGATTAAATTGGCGACCGCACAGATACGACGGTATCGATTTTTAAGCGATGCAAAAGAGGGAGAATAAGCCGATATAAAGACAAACCTTTCAAAGGCAGAGGGAGGCGGTGTGGGCGTCCTGGACAGTGGGAAGCTAGCTACTTCCCTGCTAACCGCCAGCGATTTTATGGAGCCGAAAGGCTGATCAGGCGAAAGCTGCGCTACCGTCGGCACCAGACCACTGGAATACATAAAAATACACACTTTTAGCGCTCAGGCGTCACACACTCGACTAGATTTATTAACAATAATCCACTATTGCGGTAGCGGATAGATATGCGAATAAGAACGATATTCCTATTGGCGGGAGAAGAAAAGAGAAAGATATACTTAACGCACGTCGTCAGAATCATGACTTCTTCTTACGTAAACGGAAAGATATCGATCTTTTTTCTTAAAGTTTTCGTTCCTTACGTCGTTCCTTACGCTATTTCTATTGTGATCTAGTTATTGTATATTTTATATGCGGCATATATCTGAAGTGAGAGGCGTGGGATGTTTCTGAGAAGGGTTTAAATTGGAATCGTCTTCTCCATCATTCGAGTACGTAAATTACGTGAATGATGAGAAAAGTATTTTTGTACTTTACGTCCTCCAAATTCATTCCCAAGTTGGCGGATTTTGTTACTAATATTGACAAACATTCTTTTTTATTCGGTTCGCCGTTGATCGCAGTATTCAATGAAACCGCTGAACGTACTATCGCCGCAGCCTGTAGTTGCGGTACGAAATTAATAAAACCAGCATCGACACGCGCAACTGGCGAATTCGCTCGTTTCTCAACGACAAAACGAAAAAGGTTGATTTTCGCATAGACGAGACGATATTTATCATCGAGTATACCTATCGGCATTCAGCATACGTAACATACGGTAAGTGTTCTCAATTTAGGCATAAATAGCCGTATAAGCGACGTATGTATGTACGACGCACATACACATGCCATATAATTATTTCCTCTAGCACGGTGCACCTAATGAATAAATATGAATTTCCGCGGCGGACTAATTGAGCTTTGGTTCCCCCCCTTCCCCGGCCACCCTCTACGCTCATCTAACCGCAGAAGTAGTTAATGGCATATTCAACACGTTATTCGACTACGGTCTCTGCGTACTGTGCATGATGCTTCCGATCGTCTACCGTTCTTACGTAAGGACTCTTTATGAAACGCTCATAGTTTTACGATTGGTGCGACACGGGACATTTTAAGCGGGAATATATTCCGCCACTATCTACTACACATCGATTATTCAGAATAAATTTTGTACGGGTAGCAATATCGAAGGTGTTGATAAGCTTTTAGCTTTATCTAAAGCTTGATACTCCTCGTTTCCGTTGTTAACATTCTTTGTTTGTGATCATCAACCTTATCTGGCTTTGTTGGACAAATTTTATTTTTAATTTACGGCTCGGGGAGCCAGTGGTAAGAGAGCCAGCGCTTGTCTGGACAGAGTCGAATCCCGTCAGAATCGGCAAATTTTCTTAGCGGATTCGATACACTGCCGAATCGCCATTCGCAGTTGGTCGCACACTATACACACCCAACTTACGTATTAAAAAGCTCTTGAGGTTACAACAATCTTGAAGGAAGCTTATATACCCCGTTGGGCCGCCGCCACGCTAAAAAATGCATTAAATCCGTCGACTTGGACTAGAAAGAGGTACTCAGTTAAGTAACACGAAGAAGAACAAGAACTGCTCCTTAAATTTTGGTTATTGTTGAATGCGAGATGTGCCCGAATAAATTGAATAAACAACGTGTACTATGAGTTTACCAAGGTTAGCAACGACGCTTAGCCGAACATTTTGATCGAACGTACTTTCAAATCCTTCTTTGGATCATCAAATTGTAACCGTAAGGTGACGTCAAGTTTTAATCGTAACTAGCCTGGCGATAGAAAAGACACTGAAACGAAGCCAATCTCTGCGCATGCATAACCCATTGTCCGCCGAAGAGCAACGCAACGTTCCCGCGGCGACAAGAGGAAAAGGGCATAACGGAACAATCGATGACCTACTCGACAAAGAACTTCTCCTTTCCTCGTCGAATGAGATCGTTCGTCATCATCAGCAGGTTGCCGTACGCCTAGCTACATTTCAATTATGCCGTCCCTTTTCGCAATAGGAGTCACCGTAGGCGAACGGTCAAGGGCGTCCTCGTTTTCGCAATTTCGCTCTTCGCGGCGATCGTTTCCCTTTTTTCTTATCGATATAAAAGATTAACAAGAGAGTTAAGTTATCGCTTGCGGATGTCGTATTGCAAGCGTAATGCGCGATAACAATGTTAATATTGAAGTTATAACAAGAGAGGACAAAAGCGAGTGAAATCATACCTTTTTTGGTGCGATTAGACAGATTCGTGTCTGTTCGTCTCGTAAGAACAGGTTCGTGTTGCCTACTGGTCTCCCCGAGAATTGACGAAACACGAGTCTGTCTAGTCGCTGCAAAAAAAGGTATGATTTCACCCGCTTTTGTCCTCTCTTGTTATAACACGCGTAAACAAGAAAAAAAAAACACTTAAAAGGATGAATTGCGCTTCTTCGGCGGCAAAATACTCATCTACAACTTTAAGGTCGTCTTGTATTCAATGCAGTAGATACTTTATACAGCAAGGCATGCTAGAATTAAAGATTTTTCTCCGTATAGTTAGTCGAATTGTCCAGAACCAATCAAATAGTGCGGAGTGTGCCGATGATTTAGCGCTTGTCGAAATGGATGTCGCGAAATCCCGGTTAGTAATCATCTCGCTTGGTTACTAACCTCTTTTTTTGTGTGTGTAAGTGTATAAATAACCACGGACGTCGACATACCAATTAGCAAAAATCTAGAATAGACGATGTGCTTCAATAGTTTGCCAAATATTTTTGGGACGACGATGACTCCAGCGCGTCCAAATACACGCGAATGTTTCGTTTTCTCGTAATATACTTGCTCCTTTTAACACTATTTTGAAAAAGGGAGGTCAGAATTAGTCAGCTCAGATATTACTACATCGGCCTATGCACATACCAGACGGTCGTAAACATTTTAAGCGCTTCTAAACTGAAGCGCTTTTTTTTATTTTATTTTTATTTTTTTGTTTTGATTCGAACGTCAAAAATAGAAAAACGTAGCGATTACGTAAACTTGTATTTGTCTAATGTAGAGCTGTATTTGATATTTATTGTAAGGTCAAAAACGAAAAAAAAAAGAAGATCGAAACGGAATATAGATTAACTTCTCGTTACTTGTCTGCGGTTAAATAATTCAGCCCGGCACGCCGCAGTACTATCGAAGGCGATAGGGCAAAGCAACCGCAACAAGTGCTTATTATTAAACTATGTATATATATGCATCGAAGTAAATGTTATCGGAGATCTGAGGTAGTTTTCGAGTAGAACGAAGGAAGATAAAAAGTATTTGTCATTGTTAAAGGATGAGCATATATCGTTTGTTGCACGCAGAACATGCGCCCTTTTAAATATTACAATCGTAACGGATGTATGTAAAAGTAAAAGATGCAGTTTGCATTAAAAAAAATGCGAAACGGGAATCTTCCATTTGAAATATAAACGCGAAACACGCCCACTCTAGGTCAGCCATCTTCTGACGCCTTCCGATCGCCAACAAACAACCAAACGGAACCCGCGCCTACAGGAGGTGAGCTCCATCTTCCATGACGTTTTATTGTGATCAATAGAGATGACAAAGGCAGCTGGAATTATTCCCTTATTGCAGCGACTAGATAGACTCGTGTCTATTCGGCTCATGAGGATGGATTCGTGTTGCTTATTGGTGTCCCCCCCGAGAGTCGACAAAACACGAGTCCGTCTAGTCTCTGCGAAAAAGTAATAATTTCATCCGCTTTTGTCTTCTCTAGCGATCAAATTGTTACTTGCACTGACTAATGCTCCGACATATCGTCAGCGCCATATACGAATTGGCTAAATATCTGTTCGAACCTCTAAAAGCCTACGTTGGCGGCTTAAAAAAGAATAAAAAGGTCTGTACCTTTTTATTCTAAATTCATCTCTTCGTGGAACGCATACAACGACACAGGATATCCTGATCAGTTGCGATGCGGAAAAAAGTTCCCATTCCTGGCACCGTCCAAATTATCTTCGATATCCGCCCGCAACAAACCTACTAACCTAGTCGAATCGGTAAATACATGTCTAACTTCCGCTTATTTCCACTTCCATGGTAAATGTTACGGACAAGTTTCTGGAGCTGCCATGAGTTCCTTTTCGTCTTCATCAACCATCGCTAATATTTTCATGAAAGCGTTCGAACAACAAATCCTATCATCCTACCTTTTAGCCTCTAACCTTTATAAACGATTTTATCACGGAGAAACAAAGCGATCGGGCAGCACACGAACGTTGCACTAGATTGCTGCGATTGCACCAGATTCTATTCAACGACACCAAGCTTGCGAGTCCCTTGAATCCAACTATTTTTCAAGTTAATTGGGTTCAATTGCTGTTCAATCGGGTTCAAGGGAACCCAACTATTATTGGGTATAATTGGGTATATTACTATTATAATGGGAATTGGGTTCAACTATCGAAGCCAATTCCCTTGAACCCAAGAGTAGTTGGGCTTAGTAGTTGAACCCAACTAAGTTTACCAAGTATAGTTAATAGTTGAACCCAACTATTTTTCTGTAAGAATCCAAGAAACTATCGAAATCCACAAACATTCCAACGATCTCAACGGAGACGAACGTTGCGGGTTGCACGGGTCGAACAGTGCAACTTCATTCATTGGCAACTTTCGAAAAGAGCTTGCAAATAGATACTGCCATCATCAATAAACGCATTTAAATACGTTTTTTCTATCGCGAAACTATGCAAATGTAGCCGTTGAAATCGAGGAAGCAGGGATATCCTTTCGCTAATGGAAACATAAAGGCATTCGATCGCGATAAAGTGAAAACATTGACGGTCAGAGAACCGAAACAACGACCTCGTTTGCAGATGTACATACATATACAAATAGGAGAATTATAGTTGCGCCCGGCGTTACATTTGACTACAAAGCACGGCTCATCGAGAAACTTTCCAATTCGTAATGCAGTCGCATCAATTGCCGAATGCTCATTAGGAGGATCAAAGAAACGTAAACAGCGAAACAATAACCGACAATACGAAAATAGATCGTTCCCGAACACGCTTTAATTATAATTATAGCCAACGATCAAAGGAGTTTAAAGACGCTTGTACATACGTAGAAAAGGAACCGCAAAGGTAGATGTCGGGATTCCAAGAGAATTATATTTAATCGAATTGACTCTCCCTTCTAAAATAAGCTCCTTACCGTTGTCGGGGAGCGCCGTAATCTTCGGAGAAATCTAAAATTAAGCATAGGGATTACGCACACCTCGTACGCTACGATAAAGAGAAGAAAAGAACACGACAGCATCTAACGGGCTGGCTCTCCAGAAAACAAGATGCGAGAGGATGAACTTTGCTAATTTCTGCATTTAAATATAATGAGCATTGGTGGTAGGCGTGCACAACAATCGCTCATTGTTTCTGTTCGCCTTTCGTCATCACAATAGCGCGAGAACGAGTTTGATTAGAACGGTAGTAAGTATACGCGTTACGCGCGTAAGAACAATTCGGCGGATGGACTTATCAACTTGACGACTTAACAATCGGTTATCACCCAATTCCATTGTAGATGGACGTGTGTGTGTGTGTACGTATGCGTGCCGCACCGTGATCGGGAGTTACTGAGCGCGACAAAAGGTTAATCTTTGAGTTGACCTTGACTGATTAGCATTTGTTTTTCTTATCTCCTGTGAAGTTAAGTAAAAACCCGCTGATTTCCTTCGCTTCGTCTTATATTAGAGCATATGAAAAAGTACATTTAACCCGTTCCATAATCTTTTGCACAAAGCTCTCACCAAACATCCAATCAAGAAAGACGAGGCGATACTCGAAAGTTCCTAAAATTTGAATAAAGCCGCTACGTGGATTTGTGTACCCTTTGTTAGACGGGATGCCGAACGGTATCACTATAAGTGGAAGCGTTGATTGTTGAATGTTGGACAATCTGCAATTCCCGTATCTGTTCATGCGTTTTTAAAGTAGGCAACACTTCTGCTGTAAACATCCAATATGTTTGTTTTTTTTTTTTTCGATTGTTCTCGTTCAAATTTATCAGACTAAGAAAAATGCCAGCCAGGTGTTAATATTAACACCAACGGAAATACGTTATTAACTAAAAAAATATATAAGAACGGCGCGTTAGACCCGAAGATTACCTTATCTCTAAACCAATTGCGACAAGGTGCGGAAGTCTCGCTTACTTAGCAACTTCGTGTTTGCTAAGTAAATGTGTTAGAGATAAAGGAAGGATATATCCTTCCTTTATCTCTAACACATTTACTTGGACTCGGAAAAAAAATTAAAACCACGTTCTTACGCCCATTCAATGTTCTATCTAATGATGTACTCAACAGGGCTCGCACTACTTCCCTTCTACCTTTGCACTACGTACAGAGCCAGCGTGCCATTGGGAAATGTGTCTAATAGCATGGAGAATGACAAAGGTTACCTTCGTACCGAAGGCTGGATGAAAACGCACGGAAACGTGCGCGGCTCAGTAATCACCAATATTCAAGCTGTTGTTCGGAGCCTCGTCGGGCATTGCGGACGCTTTCGATGATACTAGTTAGCATCACATCGCATGGCAATACAAGCATCGATACATGCTGCCGTAAAGAAACCAGGGATTAACGATACCTTATACGATTGGATCATCGATATGTTTGGTAATCGTAATATATCGCGGGGTTATACCCGTCGGGCGGAATACTTTCGCCCCTGCTTCGACGTCTGGCAATGTACTCCGACTTACGACGACTAGACGACGAGGATGAACGTCATAAGTATATTAACAAGCGATAAATTCAGAAGCGTAAGAATAAGAAGCAAGGATTAAAATTAAACTCTTTAAAGGGTAATCTTGTCGAAATAATTAGGGCTGCTCTCGTGTACTTATGCGGAGTTCCCTCTCAGAGAGCGGTGTCTAGGGGTGATCCTAGGTAGTAACTTTCAAATTGAACGTTGAAATAATTTCAGACAAGGCAATTAAATTAAATGAACGTTTGAGAAAAACCGGGGACTAGCACCCACGATATTCGTTGGATTTATATCCTTTATCCGGCTTTGCCCGATGGCAACGCACCAATTTCCAGGAGCACCGGAATAAACTAGCCCTTAGCTCGCCTCAGCATAACCGGAGCCGTGACGTCAAGCTTTAGGCAACCGTTAGACAAAAAATCGAACTTGACCTCGAGACCTCTGTAATACGCGAAATAAGGGCGCTAGGGGCAAAAGAAAAAAAAATAAGCATTTCTCGTATTTTCTCAAACATCATTTATCACAGGTCTACTTTCTCATCAGGTTCATAACATAACACGACAACATCACGTTCGCTGGTGATTATTGAAATGTCCATGTTTCCCTGATTTTATCGGCGTAATTAAATTTTAATTAATGCGAAAGAAATTGTTCATTCGTTAAATTTAATTAAACGGGTAAAGTCAAGAAATATCGACTTTTTAATGATAAAGAGCCGTTATCAAGTCGCCAACGAAAAATGTATAATCGGCGGTAACAACAGTAAATAAACGACATTCGTCGAACGGAAATGTATAAAATTGAATCGTCAAAATCGCCAAAAAAGAAAGTAAAGAAGCTAGCGATGTACCTAGATGCTCTCTAAAGACATCTCACTAATACATAATAAACATCAATTATAAATATTTATTTTTAACCAAACGAAATAATAAATAAATAAAAAAAAAAGCTGGGTAGGTATTTTCGAGGCATTGCTCAGATTTTTCCTCTCTATCCTCTCAAGGTCGCAAAGTTTCGATCGTCGCAGCGAATTCCGAAAGTCCAAAGAATTAATCCCGCTTTTATTATTCTGTTATTCGGGCCTGCTTTGTTTGTTGATGCAAAGCGCGTTTTTGCACAAGAATACATACGTACACATATCTTGTGCCGAATATCTCGTCTCCCCGTGGGAGAAGTAGAGAAAGAAAATCAATAACAGACGATTCCGTGTAATATCATCCTTTTTAGGGCCGATTCTTGCTAAAAATAGCAACCTCTTTCGCATCGATTCTATTTTTTTACGTTCGTAGCTTCCTTTTTTCGTTCGCTTTCTTTTATGAACATTACGATCGTCTACCGTTTTCCGCGCGCAGAAGAGTATTAGCGCCATGATAATTCTGCATGTTGCACAATGTCTGAGAGATGGATGACTTTGGCAAAACCGTCGCGTTCGTCACGCGTACAGATAAGAATAGAAAGCAAGATATGTAAGATCTAAAAAGTAAGATAACGTAAGTTAGATTAACGGGGATGAGGAAAGAAGCAGAGATTCTTGTCCACATGTCCACCATTAATTTCTAAACGCTGTTGTCAAGGTTCTATTAATCGATTCGCTTTGGTATTCTCTTCCATTGTCGCGCGAATACGATTCCAGAGATCGATAGCGTCCCCGACATTGTTTGAATTGATCATAAATCTATTTTTCCCCAACGAACCAGAACATTCCCCACGCTTCACTTCGTTTAAACTAAACGTTCTCGACTGATAGCAGAATGTTATTGCTAATTGGGGCCAGTTGTTTATTTTATTATTACCAACTCAAACAAAATTTGAAAATTGCACCTCGGTTCCTATAAAAAGTACTGAAAAAACCAAGGACAGGTGTAGATTAATTTTTTTTTGCTTAACCTAAAAGTCGAGAAAAATGATACTAAGCAATTAGTACGTAATCAATATAGCTTAGGCTGCTGCAAATGTTTTTCTACGAGAAAATATTGGCTTGCATCTAATCGATTCCTCACTTAAGCAAGATAACCTGAAGTTGGGTAGCGCATAAAAAATATTCAAAATATACAAAACTGAACATCTTGCTCATTGGTCCAGGTTGTTTCGTTGGGGCAGAGAATCTCTTAAAGATGATCCGTGCGAAAGTGACCGCGCAGAACTTGCAAATTTACTAAGCAGAACTCGATCGACTCTCCAAGGTACCTGAAAATATTAAATCTAACATCTCTTTAGAGGAAGACGACGTTTCCCTTCATGATTTCGTCAATAGGCGACATTGCACCTACAATGTTGGGATACGTACGTGGGAGGCACGAAGTGATTCTCACCTTAGCTGCCGCCTTTCCCAATCAAGAGGATGGTGACCTACCGAGTTATTAAATTTACTTCTACTAAGACGGCGCATCTCCCACACTAGGCAATCGATGTTCGAAGGATTGCAGGCGCGAGTTTCCCTAACAAACGGATCGGAATACGGGGAACTATCGGACCGACATAACCCCGCGGGACTTCTCCTCGCGGGATTATTTCAGATCCTAGGTCTATTTTAACGCGGACCGAACGATTTAAATGATTTGAAACGGCGGATACTTGACGAGATTCGTTTAATCTGCCGCGCAACGTTGGAGAATGTCCAAGAGGCGATAATTTCTCGGCTTCGTAATTGTTATGAAGTAGATGAGTGACGGTTTACTTTAATAAGTATTTCAGTTAATTTTCTGACTCAATCAAGTTTTTTCTTTTTTTTTTCGTCCTTTATTTAATTTTCGCATATGTTATAATAGATCCAAAACTACTCGTAACAAACCTGAATAATCGGGTTCACTAGAAAACTAATTTGATCTTTTATCCAAAATAGGGAAAAAAATAACCAACCAAAATTATAAATGAACGTCTCAAAGTATTTTTTATGGAAGTTGCGAGAATCCTTCGCGAATATGGTGCATAACATAATAATAATAATAATGTTTATTGTCTACTAGACCTTGACAAAGAGGCGTAAGACAAGTCAAAATAAAAACAAATCTAAATAAAGCTCAAAAATATCGATAGAAACGAAAGTACTTTGAACATATTTTGCGCGAAATACACAAATATTTAAAAATAATAAAACGGATAAATATGAAACTAAATAACAGAACACTGAAACTAATAGAAAACGTAACCGCTAACCGGAATTCAAGTAATCATAATGCATTTTCTATTAAATAGCTTTGAAGTGCTTTCTCGAAGTTTCTAATATTTGCGGTGTTTTTAATAAATCAAGAGTGGTGCTATTATACAATTAATTCCCATGTAACAAGGAGATTTTTCAAACGACTCGAGTCTATGTATTGGATAGCAAGCAAAGCTGATCACCAGACCGGATATTGTATTCACGAAGACAATCCATTAGGTTAAAGTTCGATATATTTCGTTTAACATATAGAAGAATTTCGAGACTATAGATAGTTGGTAGTGTTAAAATTCCTAGTTTTTAAAGCATGAAAAGCATTCCATTACATTCGCTCCAACTATGGTTCATATCGCATGTTTTTGCAGAATAAATATTCGTTTGGAAAAAACTAGATACGCCCCAAAATGCAATGCCATATAGGATATTTTGCAGTGAAAATTGGCACAATAATACGCCAGCAAAACGTCCACATTCGTCATCTGGCGAAGTCGATAAATAGCATAGCAGATAGAAGACAGCTTGGAGAGAACTTGGAGGAGGAAGCACATGTTCTCCGTGCTTCCCAATTTAGACTATTGTCAACGTAGAGTCCGAAGAATTTAGTTAATTGAACTTGTTGCATAGATTTTCCTCCTACTTTTAGTAATAAGCTCTCACCTATTTTACCGACGCCGGGTGTAAAATTAATGAAACAGGTCTTATCCAATTTGAGATATAGCTTATCCCTGCTATACCAGTTCTGAATCTTGGATAGCATTTCTTCGCACTCTACGATCACTGCTGCTCTAGAATTCGCATAAGTAAGATAACCGATATCTCCCGCGTAATAGGACTATATTATTCAATGATGATAGTGGTGGTAGATCATTTACAAATTACATTACGGACGAACATTAACGGACCGATTATAGATCCTTGTGGTACGCCGCGAGCCAATTTTTGTTCCGCAGACGTGACACCCCGGACGATTCTATCCATTTCCAGGCCCGTCCGCGAATACAGTTCATGAAAACAGTTCATTAAAAAGTTCGAAAGCTGTTGTTTTAGTTGATCTGTTCTCTTCGTGAAGCCATGTTGTGCTACAGACAATATATCATATTTAGTTAAGAAGCAGACAATTTGGTCATACAACGCTTTTTCCAGCGCACTTTTGAGATCGCTGACGATATGAAAATCGGACGATAATTTCGTATCTCTCCTGTATCAGCCTTTTTAAATATCGGTATAATTCTTGCTTTCTTTAAAATAGGAGGAAATATACCGTCCAACAAAGAGCTGTTTACCAAATAGGTTGGGACTTGCAGTGTATCAAACAAACTGGATATCCTATCCTCCTTTTGGCTTCTAATATTAATCAGCCACGGATGTGCGTAAGAGACAATCCACTTACTCGTTAAAAAATCGAAAGACTAAAACCGGATATTAGTGGCTACGTATGCGTATATACACACGTACATTAGATTATCTACGTGTATTTCCTGTTTGTTTTTTTTTCGACCGTAACCATCCACTTACAGCTTCTTACGATAGGACAATAAAATAAAGACCCAAAAATTACCGCTTTTGATAATTTGCCAACGCCTACGATTGTTACGAAGTTCTCTTTCCATCTATCGAGTCATTCCGAATATAAATACGCGATTCGATGTTTGTTTTCCCAATGAGACTTAAGACGGATGTTAATTCTAGGCAAGTTTACGATCGCTACTACAATGAAACCCGCCAGATACTTACCTACATTGAACATTAAACTTAATGACGCGTAGAAATAAATAACAATTCGTCGAAAACAAAATAGATATTTTTCAAGTAACCAGAGCCGATCTAAAAGATCACTGCGGAATCCTTACCTGGCTTCTCTTTTTTTTTAATTGCAGAGGCTAAGAAAAAGAAAAAGAAACGAAAAAAATGATGACATACCCAACTGATCCGGAATTCACAAGGAACGGCAACGGCGTCGGGCATTGGCTATGTGGCGAGCTGGCCAGCGAACTCCTCGTGCTCGATATCTGGCTGTGAGGGCATTGCGGCGGTCCTACGGCTATCGCGCCCGGTCCCCTCTTCCTCGACCAACAAAGCAGCGTGTTCCTCGTACCGTTCTCGATGGTCGCTGTAAAAAATGAAGGATCCCGAATAATAAAAAAAAAAAACTGTATTTTTAAATAGTGCTTATTAACACAGATCGATACTCTTTTATCGCTAAGACATTTATCACTAGAGAGGACAAGAGCTAGCCAAATCATAGCGAATAGACAGGCTCGTGTCGACACTCGGGGAAACCGCAGGCAACACGAACCCTTTCTTATAAGACGAACAGACACGAGTCTATCTAGTCGCTGCAAAAAAGGAATAATCTCGCTCGCTTTTATCCTCTCTATTTATCGCGTATACCTAATACAGGCTCCGTTAAAAGTAACGGGGCAATTTTGCAAAAATATAATTTTTCTTTTAATTATTCCCCCAAAATTTAAAACGAAAGAAGAGCTCTGTTCGTCTCTTCAAAAATGTTTTAATGTTCTTTTTTTCTCTACTACAGCCACTAGAACTGCCATAAGAGAGCAATGTTGCGATTACTGAATTTAGGTTCGACCTACCCACAACGTAACGTTGACAATGTCTCCTCTACGCCACATAGAATGTAGACATAGGCGTTGGTGCGCCGTATGTACCATTCGAAACCGCAAATAGGTAGAAAATGGGTGCGGTGCACGGACACCTTTATCTTCGATCTAATGCAGCAAGACATCGAATAATGTAAATTTTTCGTAGGTAGACAGCCTTAGCTTGTTCAAAGCTATTGTCTTGTTCTTTTTCGCGTAAACGGCACGGCTGCCGTACGCGGTACGTTCGCTAAATTTTCTTTAACTCTAATAACATTTTACTTTAGATAGGAAGAATCTGGGACACATTATTTATAATATGGATATAATTAACCGACCTTGATTGCGTGTATTTACAGAATGCTATTGGCATTATTAATAACAGCTGTTACAGAAAATTATTTCATTGCAAGCGTGGATTGCATAAGTTACCATTCTTTGACCTCTGCTACGTATGCGAATAATCATATTCACATTTCATTGTTTAACGCGTTGAGAATAGAATTCCCACAGCACAACGTCAACACAACGCTATACTTTCCTTAATTATTAGCATGATTTTCTCTTTACGGCTAAACATAAGCGAAATGGAATATTAGCCTGATATGAGTGCGACTATTGCTTCGATATGCGTCCCATTTACAGAAAAATCAATAGCAACAATCATTAACCGTTACAAAATAAAATAGTATTCTTTTGTGCTAAAGAATAGGATAGATTTGGCACTCGGTGTCGATTGCACCTTCCTTCGTAATTTAATTAAACAAAATCTTATTCCAGGATAAATTGAAAAGATTAAAGAAGAAACAGACAAATAGTTCTAAAGATAACGGCTGATGAATCCTAGAATACCGATCCTTCTTTGGAGATCCATTAACAGCCCAACCATTCGTGCGACATATTAAACGAGTCGCTGCAATGAACATTTTCCAAGTAATTCCCCTAGGATTTTAACTTACAATGCAAGCGCATTAATTTGTTTTTGGTGTCGTGTTGGAGGTTCATAATGAACTAAAGCTTTATTGCTAAAAGATAAGATAAGATATTCTTTGAAAGATAGAAAATGGCGTTAAACAGAGAGATACTGCTACTAAATACTAAATATAGCGTCTCCGTAACTTGGAAGAAGGTGAAGAGATTTTTTCACGGTACACAAAAGTTTCATAGAGTCATCATGTGAATAAACTGAAGACCGACAACGTTCCTTTAAGTGGCTCTATTCTTCAAGAAAAGGGCATCGAAATGAGCAGAAAGATTGCGTTTAGACGTTTTGACGACGATGGATTGAAAGTTTTCAGAAGAGCCACCGTATCGCCGTGGTTTACTAGTACTTGCGGTGACCTTCGTAAAAACTATTACAATATTATCTTATAATATCTAATATATATGTCGTGGTTTTTCTATAGACTACAATGTTATAAACCAGAAGAAGATTGTGGATAAAATTAATTTTCTAAAGTGAATGAATTAATTTTACGGTCTGTAGTTTTGGGAGTGTCCCTAGATACTTTTTCAACACTTCACATCGAAAGTAAACACCGATTATTTACGTTTTGCCGCAATTTTTGAAATTTGAAAATAGGAAAACTCAAAGGTTATGCGTACCTTTAAATGATAAAAAAATTGATATACACGTCGCATTTTATGAGAATGTAGACATTAATTAATGAATATTGTTTTAACAGGTGGCGCAAAAGACCATAAGACGATACACACCTCAAGAACGTGGAATTATTGTTATTTTTTATTTGACAAATTTTAAGTCCGCTGTTTTAACGCAGCGTGAATTTCGCCGTCGTTTTCCTGGTCGTCCTATTCCATGTGCTTGAGCAATTAAAGAGATGTGGCAAGAAGTGGCCGACCTCGTAGTGCTCGTTCGATGACACTACCGCAACCGTAAATGTTAAACGAATATTTGTTGCTGCAAATTGCCGCATTGCGTCTCGATCATTGTTGGCTTCAACAGGACGGAGCAACCGCTCACACAGCTCGGGCAACTATGGAGATTTTGAGACACCCATTTCCAGGTCGAGTGATCTCCCGTTTTGAAGATTTGAACTGGCCGTCCAGATCGCCAGATCTAACGGCACCGGACTTTTTCCTTCCGGAGCTTCTTAAAATCTCGCGTTTACCGCAACAAACCACGAGCCTCGCGAGCCTTGAAAGCTAACATCGAAGCACAAGTCGCTAATCTGGAACCGGATGCTTTGCGAGCAACAATTCAAAATGACGTAAAACGAGCGAATTATACATCAACTACGGGAGGTGGCCATTTGAGCGATGTAATATTTTTTCCAATTTTACATTTTCAAATAAACTTTTTATGAAAACAAAGCTCTTTTTTTCATTTATAACAAAATGGCGGTCAATTCAAATTATGACATTACTTTTACGCCACTTGGTACAATTGATAACATTAAATTAGTTTTTATACCGTCTAATACGAGTTAAAAGATACCATCTAACTTGGGAGAAGGTCAGCGAAAAATGACGACAAAAATGAGTTTGATTCAGATGTTGGATCACTATTAAATAAGGTGTTATGGTTCGTGTTCTTTCGATCAATGAATTTAAAGTTCCAGAAAAAGTTTGGAATCGTTCATGTGCTATTCAAATTTAAGTAGAGGTGACAAAGGCAGCTGGGATTATTACTTTTTTGCAGCTACTAGACAGATTCGTGTTTTGTCGACTCTCGAGGAAACCGGTAGGCAACACGAACGCTTTCTTGTGGTACGAATACCTGCTTTTATCATCTCTACATATAAGTAACATTGATCTTTTTAGCAAGCATATACCAACTAAAATATCTGAAAGTCTCATGTAGTTTGTCTTTTTTGTTTTTTTTTTTTTTTTTAATAACAATTTAGAAATATGTTTGTTTTGTTTATGCTTGTTAAAGCGAAAAGGACGTCTAAAAAATAAAGTAATCAAAGACTTGGTTTTTATTTAAATCTTGCCAAGAAAATATTTTGAAATAAACTATTCTGGTGCAGTACTCTATAGCAATACGCCGCAGTCTAGAGCATCACATTTATTACACATTGTGATATATCGCTATTATTTCAAACATTAGCTTCAGGGTCGTTAATCCAACAGTAGTACAATTAAGAATTGATTGTAACAGCGCCGAATGGTACCGCGAAGACATCTAAAGTTAAGTTGCAGTTAGTCACGGCATTTTACGACAAGCAATATCTACCATATTTTATTTGTTTACGTTTCTATTTCCTCTAATTTAAACATTAAATCTCAAAAATAAATATTCGGTTTGCGGCATATTCTCAATATTAATTGTTGTCGCTTTTATCGTGTAAAACGAAGGCCTTTAGTAAATAATAATAAAAAAAGAAAAAAAAAAGAAAACGCAATACGACAGAATCTGATTAAAAAAAAATCAATGCAAATGCAGTGGCAAAATATTCCATCTTACAAGTAATTACGGAATAACAACGTCGCGGTATTGAAAGATTCTTATCGAACACTACAGCACTATGCCTTAGAATTAAAGAAAATACAAAAAAAAAAAAAGCAAAACCATATCGGCACGTGCCAACAATTACGTGCATTTTCCAGTTATTACCGTAGCACTTCCAGCGACTATCGTTAGGTCAATTAAAACGTAGTTGGTCTTGACATTCACCTACCTATCGTTTTCGAGCTCGTTACCGGACTTAGAGGGTAGAAATCTCCGTGCAGCGGACAATGGAATCCAACGGTCTGCTCCCGTTTTCTCGCCCGCCGCGTTAGCATGCACAAACCAACCCCGGCGGCCGTCATCAAGAATCCTACGACTATACAGGCCGGACCCAGTATTCGCGAATTTCCCGTGAACGCAATCCTGGCAGCGTAGTGGTCCGGTTCTTCGTCTTCGCCGGGTCCTCGGTAAGAAGCGGCTGAAATCAAGGATGATATCATCGTACAAGAATGCACAATGAGGGAGTTTAAAACTTGGGATGTGAAAGGAATTCAAAATAAACAACTTTTGTATATTTCGAGGCATAAGCAAGCCGGAAAAGCGGCGCAAGTGTTTTGTTTCTATTCCGTATTGTTTTGTTTCAATCGCCACCGCCTACGTCGAATATACAGGGTGAATTAAAGCGAGCGGCTATGAAGTTAACTAAAATCGCAGATTATCAATCAATCAACGTTGTTAATGGTATTCATAATAAAAACAAAAGGCGGCTTTTATTTACGTGCTTATTGCAGTATTTCGCGTTTTTATATGGAATTATTTTTATGGTTTAAAGGAAATAGGCAAAACATTTTTTGAAAATTGATGGATATGATAAATGCCTGTGTTAAGGAAAACATTTAGCCAACATTTAAATTAATTAATTAAATATTCCACGTAATGTCTGTTCCAACTTTTTTAAGCCTTCATATTATATTTAATAATTCATACTAAATAATAGAATTTGTCGAAGCCTATAAAGAAATCATAGGTAGCCAAATCTGGCGGATACAATGGACGGAGTACCAATTCGTACCATGATTGGATTAATTCTGCTATCTATCGCAATTGTCGACGAGTAAGCCGGGGCGTTATCGTGACGGTCAAATTTGTTGTTATTTCACGTCGAATCGGTCCCGCGATTGCCTTTACCTTCTCTAAATAATCAATTAAGAGTATCTGCGAATCCCAAAAAATCATCGCTACAACTTTTCCGGCTAATGTAATCGTTCGCCATCTCTTGGTGCGCGTTAGCTGTGAAAAAACAATTCTTGCCGACCGATCTTTGGCTTCTGACGTGCAGTGATGTATCCATGATAACGTTGCTTTGAAGTTATCACGCGAATCCGTCTTCGACCAATTATCAACATCAAATTTTTCGTGAAAAATGTTTTGCCCACGTTCGATTGAGACGTTCATCATATTAGCAATGTTTCTATTCTTCGCCCAATAGTGTTCGTAGACCGTAGTCGCCTCAATGGGACGAGTAGGCCGCTCCTCGTCAACGACTGACTCGACCAAGTTTAATTTCATTAAACTAGTATCTGATAGTAATCAACGAAGACACCGCTAACATGGCGGGTTTACTTCGTTTTGAACCGCAAAGAGCAGAGAATTTTGCATCCCTCTGCATATTCTGCGGTAAGGTAATAAGCGAAGCTAAACAATTCACTCTGTATACGTGTATACGGTATTATCAAATATTTAACGGTATCTTTAAAAATAATATCAGGAGCGAGGTCGACTACTTAAAAATAAAAGCAAAGCAAATAGAAATAAACGATTACGTTTTTAGCATACAATGAAATAAATAAGACAATTAAAGAACACAGAAAAGGATATATTTAACCATAATAATATAAAAGCTCTTCGTTAATTTTGAGAACTCATCTAAATAGAATAAATAGAAAAGTACATTTTCCAAAGAAATTAAGAAAATCCCCGCATAATAAGAATTACCTGTCCATATACAATCAACGTCCATAAGTTCGCTTAATAAGTTAGATATTGCACGTGATTTCGCGCGAATAAGGCGAGAAAGTTTAACAAAACCAACCTTGACAAAACCATTGTATCGTATGGCGAATACTTTTTCTTCATATTGTTTTGTAAGTTAATGGTTAAAGTGAAAGTCCCGATCGCAGGCGCTATACATCACTCGATATTAGAAAGCCAATATGTACAGGACGATGTTCACGATCTGTCCTTTCGTGTAGATTTCGCGAGATTTTCACGCAACTAGATAAATTGGAGAAATTAGAAATTCCAAACAAACTAAAGTAATTTAATCGTTGCCATACATTAAGGGATGTCCGATCCGCCATCCGAAATATTTATTATCTTAATAAAATCTTAATAGATCCGCAGATTGGTGATTTGGGAATTACAGACGATTCGCGTTTTTGTATCATTAGGTTCGGGTAACTCTTCTTTCGTTCGCCAGAACTTGTATTTTTACCAATGATTTACGGGTTCAAGATTGAATTAATCAAGATGCATTTCTTGTATGGCCGAAACAACTTGTTGCTGTCTCATTCCAATTAATGACGATGATGATTAACGAGACATCAAAGTTGGCGTCCACCACTGAGCCAGAAGAGGCAGTTTTAGAACGGATAGGGCATAATCCTCGAAAGAATTTACGAGAATACCAGTCGAAATAGGAACTAGTGCTCCTCTTTGGAGACTCCTCTACGAGTAGCTTTACCTCTACCATGTACGACGATTACTCGTCTTAAATCGTCCTGGTCTTCGAGCACGATTGGTCTTTTGATGCTGAGAACTCCAATTTTGTTATTAATACCGTTATTACTAATGAGGCCGGGTCCAGAAATCGATTGATCGGTGCTGCTTCCTTAAACTTGTCGAAGAACACAGTGGATGATCTTTTATTTCGTTCTTACGAAAAACTCGTTTTCTTCCCACGTGCTTCAAAGAAGCTAAAAGGTTGGACATCCTTTGTTTAAACGGTAATGATAGTAACGACATCGGTGCAGTTAGAAAGCTAGCACGTCGTTTTTGTTTAATATCACTACTAATCGTTTCGAAACAGAGCATCAACAATAACAAAGGAAAAGTGACCGCGATAAATAAAGCAAGTAATAATAGTCCAATCTACAACCGATATTGATATCCGTTAACCTTAAAAACACCACAAAGCGCGACCATCGAAAAACAAAGGAAAAAAAACAAGAACGGAGGAAACTAACGGAATCCTGTTTGAAGAACAATTGCTGCACAAAAACAATTTGCTGTGATAAAAAAAAAAAACGTTGGACAATGTTTCATTTCTACTTTTCATTATGTAACTTACTCAACTTATATTTCCCCGTAAAACATTTGCAAATCGATGATCTCTTAACAAACAATTCTTACAATGAACATAGTCGTAGGCCGTATCTAACTCAAGTTGGTAAACTTTCAAAAATGTACTGGGACATCTTTCCACCAACCTGTCAAGACGCATCCCACCAGCAGGAATAGGAACCCGAAGATCGGCAAGATAATCTGGCAATTGGCGGCGACCACGACGCCCGCCACCATCAGACCGCCTTCGATTTTCTCCACGCGTAGCCTGCTGATCGGCGCTGGGCAACGTAGCCTCTTCTGCGGATGACCGTCGCCGGTATTGTTGGCGGTGGCGGTGCCGTCGTTATTGTTGGTCGTGGTGGTGGTGGCGGCGCTGCTGCTCCGGCTGCTGCTGTTGCTCCGCGCGTTCTTCACGTTCTTGCGGGCCACTTCGCATCGGCTATCCTCCACCAGGTTACCCCCGCTGTCCGAGCATTCGACTCCTATCGCCACGGTGGTAGATTCGTTATGGTCGTGATGGTGAAGGTGGTGGTGATGCGAGAGTGGCTCCGATGACGGGTTTCTGGGCCTGAAACAAGCGGGAAGGTTTCAGGGGAACTGGTGTGATGAGAAATTTTCGTACTACATCGTTCGCATTATACAACGTGTTCACCTAGCGCATGGACGGAAGATAATTCCTTTCCCGGGAAATTAAAAAAAAATTAATAAAAAACATCCTGTAAGTTTATTACTATTTTAGATAGCTCTCTTCAATTTATGACTGTCGTGATTCGATTGAGTATTTCTTGAAGTTTTTGAAAAATTTTAATTATATCGGCCAGATTCTACAAGATGTCCATCGGTGTTGTTGCAAAGCTTAATGTTGTTTCAATTTTCTTAAATAGATGCGTACACTTCAAATGATTAAATAATATTCTTATATTTATTTTGCTTGCTTCAAGGATAATGTTACATTGTCCTGTAACGGTATTAGGTTACCTCACCTAAGTATTCCATGTACTCGATTCGAGTAGCATGGTTTCCATTTAAGGATATATCTTAAACAAAAGCTAATTTTAAGTCTTTTATTTGAACATAACATCTTCAAAATAATGATACGTATGTTAGAACTGAGTAATCGAAGTTGAGCATATTGATATTCAACTACGAATACATTCTTATGTGTATAGATAACGGTCAAAATCTCCAGGGCTTACGAGGCGCCTGCATGTGCAGAAGTGACCTCACCATACATACAGTTTACACACTGGTAGTTCCGTGCAAATTTTCGCAGAGTTCACCAACCTCCAGCAAACTATGTCAGACATATCTTAATCTAAATATAAAGGCGATAAATACCGATAAAGACTAGAGAAGACTTCTCACTGCCTTTTTAATGTATATTTCTATATATATTTCTTCGAATTCCGCATTCGACATTTTTATTTTAATAAAACTCGTATTATTTCGACGGAATATCTTTGGCCGTTATACATACGTACGTATTTACTCACAACCAAATATTTATGAGCGCACCGATATATTTTTAGCGTATATCCAAATACATGCGCGCTTTTCTTTTTATTTCAATCTAGCCAACTCTGCAGTCGATGTGTTGTTTGGCTGACGCATCTCCCTTAACGACTCCGCTCTTTGCTCCTGTTAACGTTTGCGGCACGCTGAAACCTCGACACGTTGAAAACTTGAAACGTGAGAACGTTGGTGCATTTCGGTAAATTAGCGCTTTCCCAAAACTCATCCAAGCGGACCCGGATGTTGATATCTCTTTTTACTATTTTGGTTATTTTATTTCCGATTGAGTGTTACCGCAAAGCAACTTTATCCTAAATCCAACTATAATTTTTATTAGGACAGCTACATATTATTATTTTAAGAATACAAGGGTTGGCTGTACTAGAAGAGATTTTATACAAGTTTTGCTTTCTTCTTTTATTTATTTATTTATTTTTATTCCTAGGAAAAGATTTTATATAAATATTAATACATTGAAAGAAACAGCCAAATTAAACTAAAAGCTGCGGTTTAAAACCGGCTGAGATTATCGATTTCCACTTTTTACCAAAAGGGCTTCCGCACCTCGCGTTCCACATACGAAGGTTATTCGGTATGTTGTGTGTGCACGTATAATAGCCTCAGGAAAGCGCATTCTGTGTGTTTAATAATGTTGAAGGGACGTACAGTAAAAAAAAAAAACCGCTATCATCAAAGGTCTAGTCTTGGTCTAGCGAGATTTATCCCGGCTTATCTTACAACGGCGTAAATGCAAAACGTTTAGTGTGTAACCATTCAACACGATCAAATCTGTGACGCCACGTGCATAACGCAAGACATAAAGATAGGGAAACGGGTGTCGATATAAAATACGAAAATTTCTTATTTCACTTGTGTACAATGATGGTTGTGTGCAATTTGTCGTTTATTTTGTTACGAAACGATTCGTTTATTTCATTTTTTTAAATACGTCAATGTAAAATTACCGAGCTACACCCACTTACGAAATTATTTAAAATCTGTTCGTACACATTTAGGAAATAAAATTAAGGCTGAACTGAATGCTTGTGTGTGGATGAAACAACCGATAGCAAAAAAAAAGCATGTACTTAATGTTATGGTGCGTAAAATCGAATCAAATCAATCGCCATCCTCCTCCATTTCCAGAAATCAAATCTTAATGTTTGTGACAGATGGTGCCGCAACAATGCTTTCTGTAGATCGGTCTTTTGAGGAACAGCGTGGCAACTTTTTACATGTTACATGTAAAATCCACGCCCTACAGAGATAGATGCATTAATATCGAAAATACAAAAGCGGTGTTCCTGAAATTCTCCAGAACGTATTCGCAAATTTCAGCAATCGTGTTCCAATATCTTCCTACCACCGCAACAGATTCCGACACGATGGGGAACATGGCTACAAGCGGCGTTTTACTATCATGAATATTTGGAGGATGTAAAAATTGCGATTTTATTATTGAACCCGAAAAAATGCGCCGCTATCGAAGAAAGTCGGAAAAAATTTAAAGATAATCAGGTTAAACGTGATTTACAAACTATTCGCAACAATTACTTCGGAATAATGCAAGCAATAAAAAAATTACAAAATTCTTCGTAATCAGGAATTACAGCAATTGGTGCTAGTTGTGAAAGATGTATACGCACGGCTTTTTTCGATAGAAGACGCAAGTGTTTTAATTAAGTTTGAAAGTGTTTTAGATAAAGATTTAGATTTGCCACCCTTAGACAAATTCATGAAGGTACATCTACAGATGCGTTAAGTTGTTTCAAAGATGATTTTAAGTATACAAATATCACATCGCTAGATGTAGAGCGATCGTTTTCTTTATACAAGCACATATTTTCCTTACGGCGGACGCGTTCGCAAGAAATAACTTTGGAGACGCGCACCTTACGTTAACAATATTTCATCGCGCTTCTCCTGATTATCAAGTCACGGAAAACGCTTAAGACGGTAAGTTTTTTTTTTAATCGTCGAATTACATACAATCTAGATTTTATTTTTATAGGTATCATCGAGGACGTTTTATAATCTACGAAAACCTTCCCAATTTTTTTTTTTTTTGTATCTAACATAACAACAGCGCCGTTCGCGATAGTATATCTGTAAATATGAATAATGTTTCACATACGGAAGCCCATTCGTTAGTCACGTCTGCGAATTTGTCCTCTTTAGTGATAATGTACAAAACGTTTATTCTCTACATATGATGAAGCTAAA
The DNA here is from genome assembly GCA_020654165.1 of Oryctes rhinoceros. Lineage (NCBI taxonomy): Eukaryota > Metazoa > Arthropoda > Insecta > Coleoptera > Scarabaeidae > Oryctes > Oryctes rhinoceros. Next base: position 1,381,425 of record JAIOKQ010000978.1, read on the forward strand.
GTAAGCGTAAACAAAAAATTACAAACGTTTCCTAAGAATTCACACTGAATTTATTTTTTCAACGTCGTTGTAAATGTTTAAAATTTTAATCTTAGATTGATTACCATTACTACTTACATTGTCGTTCCACCTAATATACGGAACAGACAGAGTTCGATTCTTGATCCTCCACCTCCTACTTTCCTCCTAACAACGAAATTGATAGCTTTCTAATACTAACTAACTTTTTTGCTCAATTGGTTAATTCGGTGGTTCTGGTAGAAACGAGCCTTTCCAAGAGCGGAATGATTCGACCATTTTATGGCCAATTGCACCGATGCGAATTCAAATTTAACATTTCCACTTAAGTGACTAACTATCATATGCAACGTGTCATTTCGACTTAAGACCGAATTATATTTGGTGTCGGCGTAACCGGGCATGAATATTCGGAACTCTGATTGAAACAATTGAAGTATATGCTTTATTTCATAGAACACTATATTTTTATGTTGTGCGATTAAATCCATGGACGATAGTGTATGTATTTTCTTCGAAAGGAAACTAGAGAATATAAGAAATTATTAGCAGGAGCACTATCAATTTACCGTTTCTATAAGCTTTCTAAAATGGAAGCACATGGAATGGAACATGGCCATTCCATGTGCTTTAACGCCAAAAAAAAAAGAAAAGTATTGACGCCAGGGAATACGGAAAAATATCGAAAAAAATGCTAGAATTGACTCCAGATTTTCATGTGTGTGACCTTGACGTTTAAAGCCGTACTTTTATCGCGTAGCCACGCGTTAATCGCACTGGAAAGATCTTTATTGTAAACACGCTAGCTTTCTGAAGAGAAAAAATAATTTATATTCTAGACGAAACAAGTTAGAGTCGTTCATTTCCATTATAGAAATTGTCGGCGCACGACTCTTCCAAGTAAATAGAAAATAGAGAGGTTAATTTTTTCCAAACTAATTCCGATAATGAAGCACTTACGTAGATTGTGTGTAAGCGTAACTTTATTAAATCATTAATACGTACACGTTAGTGATGTAAATGAAAAAAGCTCTTTTCAAATTCTCTAATTATTAAAAAAGTATTATGGTTCAACATAATTAATCTTTATAGTAACTACGGCAAACAAATTGATCTATTATTTATTACATTTATCCTATATTAAATAAAATTAAATCAATTTCAACACGATCTACTGATCCCTATTACCTATTATTAATCCCAAATATGTTAAAAAAAAATACATGTAAAAACGTCCATTTATTTAACTTCTTTTTCTTATCTATATGCAAGTAGATAAGAAAGAAAAAAGAAGAAGCAGAATGGAGAATTTCAAAAATTCATTTAACCCACTCGTAGCCTGTTACACATCTATATGTGATCTTCAGTTTTCCAAAGTTTCCAAAGTTTAAAATTTCCGACTTCGGGATCGTCCCAGCATTGACCGGCGTATCTATCATCAACGTTTATTAAAAAACGGAATAGAAGCAGTGTTCAGAACGAACTTCATGGAGCTTAATGTTGACGTTAAATCACTTCCGAAGTGCTCTCTTTTTTTTATAATGAAGCCGTATAATCCTACATACAGATCCTCTTCGATGAGGCTTCAACCTTAACCGATTCATTTAGCAGCATAATTTCCTTCAAGTACGTACCCACGTACGTACGTATCTGAGAAATCGCTAGAATTAGAAAAAGATGTAAACCTATTATATTAGATTTCGGATTGACGCAAGCAGTTTCAAATTTATTATGATTTTTAGCGTAACGATCTCACTTATCGAACTCTTATTGGAGACATCATTCATTCGTACTTAGTAATAACTAGCATTACTAGTTTAGCGAATTTCGCCCAAACTGGACGTACTTGAGACGTGCGAGACCGCTATCAATCTTACCAAACAATGATGAAGATAGAATCGGAGGTACTACATGCATCTATTGCTTCGGCAAATCTAACGAAGGCTGGATGCAGTGCTGCGTGTATATTTCAGAGACTACAACGTCGGTGTTGATAGACAAGTTTACAGCGAAGGAAAACAGAAGTTTAACATTACAGAAGAATTCATGTCAAGCGTAAGAACCACTTGATAAACAATTCCAAATTTGTTTTTCTTTTTTCTTTTTTTTTTTTTCATTGGGTGAAAGTAATCGATTGTCGCTTTAAAAATTACCATCAAAAATCCTCAAAAATTATATTTGCAAAAGGAATTAGATTTAACTATTTTTATAATCATTTTAACGTTAGTGTTTCAACTAAATGGTGTCAATTGTAGGTTGAGAGTAATCAAACGTCGGGCAATGTGAATGCATACGCCGTAATGCAATCCTTAAGGACGCTACTGGTTACATCGTTGTATTCGAACTAAAATGGGCATTCCGTATTTTTTAGAATCATTGCCGCCGAAGCGCCTTAAGCGCCTTTTTTTGCACGTACGCATTATAAATAGATTTCGGAGAGATGATTTAGAGTTATGAACGAAATAATGTTAATGGCTCCTAATACAGACGGGATTGATGTAACGACGTCGAAAACGATCCACAAATAATCGTCAGAATATTCAAAACGAACGTTATTCTTTCTCTAATGTACAGAAAATAACGCAGATACAATATACTTTAGACTTTCTTGCCATGCAAGAAACGACGCATTTTTTTTTCGTTAGCAACGCTAAAAAGGGAGCCGGACTATACGACTTGAAATTTCAGAGCGTTGTATGACGAATTCCCGAATAGTAAAAGGTATTGGCGCATGTAATGCTTGCCTAATGCGTGTAAACATGTACGTTATGTGTGTATATGTATATGCAAAATTTGGCACGTATTTAGCAACCGTCTCGTCTTTGGCAATCGGAATAAAAAGCGCGTCCGTCTAAACAGCGAAAAAATAGGAGCATGCCTAAAAAAGGATACCACTTAGAAAAAAAAAATAGGTACAAAGTTTAGCACAAGAAAGCACAAAAAAAATTTTTACTTTCGACAACGTTGTTTAAGCTGTTCTGTATATCCTGCAGATATACAGGGTGTTAGGTGAACATGCGGCAGAAATTCAAGGGGTTATTCCTTGGCCTATTCTAGATATATTTTGTCCTATGATGATTTCTGAAAAACCCCTTTGCTTCAGTAACAACATTTTATAATCGAAAATTTGATATAAAGTTGCTCAATCTACAATAAATGTTCGAAAAGCCTTCCTCCAGCCTGGATACAAGCATTCGATCATCTCGTCATTGAGTGCCGAACTCTTTCAAACACAATTCGTCTAAATTCTCCACGGGAGTAGCGTAAACTAATGACTTCAGACAGTCCCATAAGAAATAATGCAGGGAGTTTAAGTCTGGGGATCGAGTAGGCCATGCGTGTGCCCCACCTCGACCAATCCAGCGATCTCCGTATATCGCTGTTAAAAAACCGAAATGTGGTGGTCCACCATCGTGCATAAACCACATAGCAATTCTTGTCGCCAACCTGCAGAAACTCGGGTAGAAATAATAGAAATAACCTCTTGAATTGTTGCCACATTCTTAGCTAACACTCTGTATATGTTCATCATTCATCTAATCTATCGGGGAGGGCAAGGCATAAACAATATACCAAGTAATTCGTTAAAGGTAACGACTGCTTTTAAACACGTTGAAGAACATATTTTCGAGATTCTGAAATGGTTGGAAGATGGCCTAATTTGTCATTTTACGTTTTTTTTTTTTTTATTCCTATTATTGAGGGACGCGTCAAAGAAGTCATTGATTCAAGTCAAACTTAATTAATGACGGACTACAATTGCCCCTATTTTAAAGTGAAGAAGCGAGTTTACTGATCTCTATATATACAGGTGGTTCCAAAGATATTTCGATTTTTGTAAAAAATCTTTGGATATTTACACCAAAGTGGTAGGCCACAGTTGGCAACGTGTAAATCACGCCAGAGTCTACTTGTACAATTAGAGTTATATTTTGTCCAATTTATATTTTCATGCGCGATAACCTATTAAAAACCTATTCAAGTTCGCCAAGTTCCAATTTAATTAACATGTTCACAATGCAATCTATTGCTATAGAATCCGACCAACATACAGCAAAATTAAATTAAATTTATTCGGATCACAAGATTTATTATGCAAGTGTATATTGTTAATCTATATCTACTTGCACAGCAAATGAAAAAAATGCGTTAGACAGTAGATGAGAATTATCAGTCAAGGTGAATAGTCCATTGGTAGATAATACACTCTATCCGTCTAAATTTAATTCGTTCTAGTATATAGGTTGGAATTCAATTCTTATGCGGAAGTTTATTAAATTATCAATTCAGAATTCTTATAGGCTGTTTTCATGTTTACGTATACATTCTTTTCAACTTTAGCATCAAAGCAAGTTGACAGAGAAATGTAAACATCGCTAACACTTAAACGACAAGCTTATTGTGCAACGGAGGCCAATGTTTAGAGAAAAAAAAATTCGCTACTGTAAACTGTTTATCTAGCGTGTATCGCTAGTTTGGGTTTCCTTCTAAACGTTGACCTATTTTACTTTTCTTCTCTTTTAAACCGATTAGCGATAAGATGTAAATACAAATTCATTTGGCAGGCTTAAAAATACTCAATTGTTAGAGTAAATACAATAGATTATCGAGTTACTTGTTATATCTTTATACGCTTTTCTAACAGGTTTGATTTTAGAGAGAAAGCTTGGAATTTTTTGGGGATTTCAAGCGCACGTACGTACAGCGATGGTCGTATATTATTGGACGTCGTATATTGATGGATATTAGGCGCTAAGATCTTAGCAACAAACAAATTTCCGGGTACGTATGTATACGTACCCGGAGATTAGCACCAAGATATGGTCCTATTGATATCTACAGTAGCTTACAAGTTACATCGAGTGGCTAGCATAGTCACCGTCTTCTCAAGAACGATTGGGGCAAAAAAAAAATCAATTCTTGGGTTAACCAATTAGCGACAAAATATGTGACTGGCTTTCTGATAGGATTACGTCAGAGTGGATTGCAATTTCGACGAGAACTGTGAGAAAACGCTTTCACTGACGTACGATCACAAAAAGGCGTCTTCAATTGGCAAAACAATGAGGACATTATTCGTCTATTAAAGATTGATCAAGTTGTATGGTCAAAGAATTACATTTACGTTTTTCGATCTATGGAAGGAAATAAGATATTAGGCTTTTTTTTTGTTTTGTTTTTGAGCGAGCTGATATACAGTACATACGGCGGAAGAAAGGAAAGCATAGGGCTGTACGTATCCGAGGTCGGAAAAGTATATTTTTGCGAAACCCGAAGGAATGCCGTTAACTACAAGACGCTACCAAAAAACGAACCGTCTATCTGAGAATGAAGGCGCCGATTTGTACGTTCAACAGGACCAAGCGCCTTGCCACCGTTTCAACTAGTCATTGCGTGGTTTCGCAGAAAATAACATACGATTTTTAGAGTGACCTGCATCTATCACCTTAACTGGATATCGGTGGCCCGCTTTAAAGCGCAACATCGTTAATCACAAGCGCAATAGAGGTATTAAAAAAAAATCCTGGAAGAACGGATATCTGCCAAAAACATACAATGGTGCCGCAAAATAAAAGAATATGTTAATACCTATTTATACATATTTAAACCATTGTACTTTTATATAAATAGGGACGTCGCGTTTGGGGGTGATACATGTTTTGGTTTATCGTAGAAAGTCTACATATTTACCTAAATTGATTTGTATTTTCAATATCGCGAATATGGGATGGTAGCCGATAAGAGTTTTCAAAAGCTGAAAGGAGATTTCTCAAAAATCGATGTGCGATGTTCTTATTTCGTTCGCTTCAATCGCGACCAGTCAATGATAGAAGTCTTCAATAAATCAGCACTGGATGTACTATTTTACGAAACCATTCTAGATTTACACACCCTGTTTCATACATTACCGATATGTAAAAATAAGATTACTTGCTGTAGTAACAAATGCATTCAACGCGAGTTTCAATGATCAAATGCATTTGGCAGAATTTCAAAAAAAAAAACGATGAGTACTTAATTGCTTAAATTAAGTTCCCTTCGAATCTAATGCAGACTTCATATTTGAAATAAAAATGTCGGCATTCAAGATCCAATATAATGGAGCGTTTCCGGAAGATGAAAACGTTTTTAGCTGATTCTTTTGGATGCGGTTTTGTGCTCTAGCTGCAATCGCTCGCAGTCTGAAACACTATATATATACATATAGTTGTTTCAGTACTGATATTTGTTATCATTCAATATTATTGTTATCAAAAACATGTTTAAACAACAAAGGGATTCTTGTAGACAACAACTTCAAATTACCATACCAACTACGCCGACAGCTTTCAGATAAGGCACATTTAGATTAAATTATAGCGTACATTAATCATCTTTGTTTAGAAGAATGAAGAAAAACACGTGTAATAATATACAAGTGTTTACTTTTACCATATAGCTAATCTAAATCGCAATAAAGAAGTTGATTGCCGTCGCAGTATTTCTGTAATATTCAAACTACGAGAAAAAAGAAAGATGAAGTTGCGGTAGTCGAGTTTTAAGCAAACTTTATACATATTTCGTACCGATTTTGCTTAGCGTTCTGCTCTGATTCTAAGCTGTGAAAAGTAACTTTCGTCTTGGGGTACTTCGGCCTAAATGTCATCTCCGACGATTTCGATCTTCAGGAACCACTTTTGAACCGATTCCCTTTAACGGAGCACACGGGTCTATTTTAAAAACTTTCTATCGAATAAATAAATCACTTATACTCCTTAAATTCGATCGTACAATTGGATATACAAGTAACTTAATATTAAACGAAAAAACGCAAAACACAATCTTTATTTCACTTAAGCTCTAAACGACGAGACAAAAAAAAAGATAGATATCGCGACGTCCAAATCGCATTGAACGCAAACGAGAACTGCGGGCGATCGACTCGCTAATACGAGCGACTCCACAAACTCTGGCCTACGCGATAAAACTGACTGATCCGGCCGGAAAATACTGCTAACATGCGGACAGAGTGTGTCTCTGTTTCTGTATATTTTCTCTGGCGGTCGGTACACTTACCTCTACGTGTGTTATGTAGGTATATACAGGGGTCGCCTAATAAGTAAAGAACGTTAAAGTATTAATCAATCACGGCAAAATTTACATAGTCGCCATTGTTAATGAAGCACTTCTCATACCGTGAGACGGTACCGCCGTTGTACTTACCTATCACTAAGTTACTGAGTTGTGAGTTCTTCTATTGACGTAGTAATAATTTTGTAGATGGGAAGTAATAATCAAAGGCTGCGACCGTATTTTGCATAGCACTGCAGGTTTTACACTTGTCGGGATTTTTCACTGTCACTGCCACAAAAAGAGGTTGCCTGCAATTTGACCTCATCTTATTTGTAAAGGACATCAATTTAACGCACACGCGTGAACTGATTCCATCTCGTTACTAAAAAAAAAATAAGACCGGACGCGAAAATCGTGCGTATACACACATAAATGTTAGACTGTCCATTGGTTGATTATCGTGTTGTTAATCACTAGAAATGATCAAGATAGAGAAATTTTACCGACACTAGACTCGTCTTTAGTCGATTCCCGGAAAAACCAGTAGACAACATAACCCTCTTTCGTGGGTCGAATAAATATCAATCTGTCTAGTCTCTGCAAAAAAAGTTTATCGAGATGTACTGTATTTTCGCCGTACAAAGAGACACTCCGCACCATAAGGCGTGCCCTTTAGTGCCAACGAAACGCATGTCTGCCGTTCAGGAAGCGCTTTGAGAAGCAACACATGTAAATATTCCGACAGGAAATGTCGAGTTTGTCGTTTCGAAAGTTGCGGCATTAACTGTGAGACAACAGCGACAGAAGGTAAAGATAGAGAAGTACTCTCGAAACCGCGCTGATGACGCCGGGTATGCAGAAACATGTTCGTGTGTTTTTTCTCTCCTTTTGCTGCGTTTGCCGTGCATTATTCCATCAATACCATGAAAGAGCTAAGCTATCTTAGCATTATATTTTTTGGTTATTGTTCAATAATTGTCAAAGAAAGAATAATATATCATGTTGGTTAATCTTTGTTTCTTTCCCAAATTAGCAGCCATGAACGCTAATAAATTAAAATTAATTGTCTTAACAGTAAAATAAAAATTACCACTGTGAAAAGTCAGAAATTTTCCTTCGTCTACCCTCTATCGCTCCTACATTCAAGAAAAAGCGGTAAAAAAAGTAACAACTGAAAACAGAACACAAGAAAAACAAAAAACTAACAATAAATTACGATATAGAAAGAAGTCTGAAGAAACTATTTCCCGAAAGCTGCCAATCAATGACTTCTTGAAAATGTCTTTACACCTGCCACTGATTCCACCAGAAACGTGAAGTAGTCTAGTTTGTAATCCCTTTAAATCTCGTGGTCTATTTATAATATTATCAAACACTTTAGTAGCTGGGTAACACCAATAAAAAAATCCGCAATTTCTCGTGCACTATTGGTCTTTCATTGTATAACTGAAAGAATTAACGGCTAGATGTACTTTTAACTATCTAATAAGTTCTCCATAAAAAATAATTTTCAACTATTTCGACCCATACTTTCTCACAAACACGCCCACACTTCTTAATCAAAAAACTGATCAATTTAGAATATTTAGATTATCATTAGTCCTGCTTATACGGCAACTTTCAAAGCTTTATAGCAACTACTCTTAGAAGCCCTGGAATTAATGCGATAATTTTATCATATTACAGGTAGGATCTTCATCAATTGCCAAAATCACACGTTTTTTTTTAAGCGCTTTAGTTATAACATTGTTTCCTCAATTTTTCTTAAATTCTTCTTCTAAAATTTATTTATTGATGAATCAGAAAATGGTTATGAATTTTGGAAAAAAAAAATTGTACGTGGAAACGGACAGTAATATATTACAATTTTTTCCTTTTCTCTGTGGTGTAGGTAGACATTTTTGCGTTTCTCTCGAATCAATCATTTCTATTTAGCAAAAGCCTTAAAACTTATTAAATCTTGTAAAACATGGTGTAAACCAGATGCGCCAGTACGTTACCTCTATTAGAATCGTAACTGATTTTTTCGCTACTGTGTTTCTATAAATTGTATATTTTCTGAGGCTATATGAAACCTAAAACGAATTTCCGATACCATAAATAAATAAATGAGCATTTTGCTCGACCTGTCTAACTTGACAGCAATTGCGTACCACAGCAGATGCAGAAGCACAGTTATGCGGCTATGGGAAAATGGACACGTTGCGTTTCCGGATCGATCAGCATATTATATCTCTATTGATTATGCAGAACGACGTAGTAATAATAACGATGCATTGAGCTAAATTTGGCATTAAAAGCACATAAAGAAAATTATTAATCTTACTTTGTTGCGTCACGCTAACTCCCCCAACTGTTTGTTTAGAGTTGGTAATATTTCGACGTTGAAATTAAACGTCAGCATGTTTGAAGAAGGCTTGAAGAATGTCAATAGATAGAAAAGCAACAGCTCAAATAAGATGTTCATTAATGCTCAATGAAAAACGTACCCGATGTCTGGACTCTAGATGAGCATAAGGATTTTCGCCGGACCATACATACGTATTATGTATGAGAATGGATTCGTGTTGCCCACTGGTTTTCACGAGAATCGACAAAACACGAGCCTATCTAGTCGCTGCAGAAAAGTGATAAATTCACCCGCTTTTGTCATCTCTACTCATCAGTATAAAAAAATATTTACATCAAAATTGGGGTTTTCCGAAACTTTGCGAAAAATCAAACTGGCTTAACGATCATGATGGATCTAAGGCCTGCACTAGTATAGGAGTAATAGCTGTTGTTCCTGGGTTCCCCGAACAAGAAAAACCTTAATATTCTCCGCGAACTCCTCGCGTTCTACTCTACTCGTGCTAAAATTGCCCTTTCTGGCTCGGGAGTGAACACCAACCTTATTCTCCGGAAATCATCACGGAATCCTTGATGTAATCTTAGAAAAAAAAAAAAAAAAACACGAACTCAAGGAATTTGACGATTGAAATAAGCGCCAGCGTGAAGACGTTGGGCTTCTACGGCGTGCCGATTAGCATTACACATAGAGAAGGACTTATGTTAATTTGACAAAAAATCCAGCATTTAACCACGGCCAAACAAAAATGCCTCTTGAATTAAGAACAATTATTTTTTTGGAGAAATTAACAAATCACTCTTTTCCGATCGAAAATAAATAATTTTGTTTAAGTAAAAATTAAGAGACGGTATTATGCGACGACTACCATATTACATCAGCAATTACATTCAAACTAAAATTTCTCAAAAACCATTGAAGATACCGCAAAATGGCCCTATCCCTGTAATCAGCAGGTCTAACTGAATGAAAGAGCATTATCAACGTAAATATTTGATAAACATTTTTGAAATCGTCAATTGAAACTAGCAATTCATTTATAGATTTCGATACGCTGGATCCATCAAAAGCCATCCCGATTTTTTATCTCTTACGGTAAGCGAGCTACAAGTTTTAGAACGTTGGGAAACTTTGATCCCCGTATTTAACTTTGTTCGGGGTGAAATTGAAATTATCAAAGTCAAACGAAAATATTGTTAGATCAATGTATTTGAGCTTAATAAAACGGTTTTCACCAATCCAACATATTTTTTTTTCTACGTGTGTACATGTCAACTAATTCAATATTAAGCAACTATCTAATACCAAATATCAAGGTGGATGCTTGAGAGAATCTCCGTCAACTACGATAAGAAAGTGCAAGCGTCTGCGAACGACAAGCGAAAAAATGCGTAAATAAATGGCGGATCGATGTTCATTCCTCATTCAGACATCCTTCGAAGTTTATATTTTATATAAAAAAAAAAAAACGAGTTCCTTATAAATAATGGAATAGATCCCATCATTTCACTTTAAGAAGAACCTGCAGTTTTCTCAACGCAAACGTTTTCGAACAGCTGAAAACCCGCGAATCTGGCACCGATCCATCGGCCGCCAAAAATCTTCGAACGCATCGGCGCTTTACATTGCGTAACGAGGTTTTACAATACACATAAACATCCGATTCCAAAACAACATCACCTCGATACTATAACGTAATAGCCCGGCTATTCGCCAAATAGAAATAGAGTCCCATCCTATATTCTCGAAAGCTAACGTGTTTAGTCGTTTCTCACGATTCATTCATCGAACAACGTCCGAAACGGTTGATCTCGTTTTGAGGAAAAACGCACGAAAAATATAATATGGTCTTTAGACGCTAAAGTTACCAATCATGTTCTCGAAATACGTTTGTGTCACCTATACGATGCCCTACTTGAGGATCCGAAGGAATAATTTTCTATCCACCGTACTGGAAATTAACAGGGTGGCATGCGTTCTAGTACTCGGAAGGCAACTCGGGGATTTTCTGGCCAGTTTCCAATGAAGTTCCATGACGCTCCACATTATGGAAAGGTAAACATATTAACGGCGTTAGTATTGTGCGAAAAGTCGCAATATTGATGTAAACATCTAGAATTTAAATTAAACTATTTAAATTATTTTATTTAATTTATTTTATTTATTTATTAGTTTATTTAATTTAAATTAAATTAAATAAATAACGTGTCCATGTTCGTTGAGATTTTTCTATTCAAAGAAGCTTAGTTCAGAGGAAAAAATTATAATTAGAGAGGACAAAAGCGAGTGAAATCATGCCTGTTTTGCAGCGACTAGACAGACTCGTGTTTGGTCGACTCTCGGGGAACCGGGGGAAACCAACACGAACCCATTCTCGTGAGACGAATCGACAGGAGTCTGTCTAGTCGCTGCAAAAAACGTACGAATTCACTCGCTTTTGTCCTCTCTAGTTATAGTGATACCTAAATTGAGATTGAAACCTACTCGTATACTTTAGGGTATAACACACACAAATCGAACGCTGTACATACATAGTTCGAAAAAAAAAAAAAACATTCTTCCATTTCAATTACGACAGCACAATCCAAGAAAAATAAATTTAGGGTAGATTATATCGCGTTCAATTTACACCTTTTTCCTATTAATTTCCTTCTATTTTTAGATTCGGAGAAACGATCCGTCCAACTACGGGATACGTTAATTATTAGCCAGGTGGAGAAACTGAACGGCCACGAATAAATACGGATCGAATGGAATAATTTAAGACGCCCCATTTTTCTTTTTTTTTTCGTTAATATTCGTCGCTATGGATCAAGCTTGTAATTATTTTAAAAATAAAAATTCTATTTTACTTATTTAGTCTTTAATTAAAATTGATTTTATGACTAAACAACCAATTTTAGGGGTGCCAGTTTTTTTTCGTAATTTTTACAAGTAACTCTAGTAGGCGGATTTTATTGAAAAGTACCACTGGCAACAGATGGTAAATCTAATAAATTAGTAGAACTGCAACAGTGTTTATTCTATAATATTGACTTTACAACAAACAATTTATCTAATTCAATGTTACGGAACTGGGGAAGAGTGCCAGAAAATTCAACCAAAAATATCCGGAAGATACCATTTCTAATTCCGGTGTAAAAAGCTTGGTGACCAGATTCCTTAAAGCAGTCTCGGTTTTCAACATTAAGAAGTCAAAGAAGTTGTTCGATGAAGACGATGCTGCTTCAGTTCTTGCCATTCATTCCGCAAGAGAAGCTCGAAGGGTGTTTTTAAGTAGGGGGACAATACAAACTGGGATAAGTGGATCTCGTTTACAAAGAATCTTCAAGGAGAACAAATTTTACCATTTAAACCGTAACTTAGGTAAACTTGAAGAAAACTGTAATACAGCCAAACGTCTGGATTTTTGTTTAGAAATGGTCTACGGAGTTTTGGAAGATTCAAATTTTCATAAACGAATTATGTTCTCCGATGAATCGACCTTTTCAACTAACGGAGTCGTTTCATCTCAACATCGCCGATACTGAAGTGAGACGAATAAAAACTTCAGGATTTCTCGTCGCAGACAATATTTTAAAAGAGTTAATGTATGGTGTGCGGTTTCGTACTATGGCGCTACTGGCTCGTATTTTTTCGATCAAAATTTAAACCGTAATTCATATTTGGAAACGTTCAAAATTTTTTAGCTGATAAAACTGCATGAATTGCCGTTAATCTACCCAAAGCAAACGTTTTTCCAGCACGATGGGTGCCCTGTTAAATATGCCGGCATTGCTCGCAAGTGGCTCAATACACAGTTCCATGATAACTGGATAGGGTGAGATGGTAGCATTTTATGTCCACCGAGAAGTCCTGATCTTACAACAATGAACTTTTATCTGCGGGGTCGTTTAAAACAAATTGTATACAGTGAGCCACAAGACAATGATGTAGAACAATTAAAAAATAGGATACAAAATGCAGTCCAGTCGTTATCGATCTTAGAAATAAGACGCAGTTTCCATGAATTTAGAGCTCGTATTAAAATCTGTGCGGAAGAAGGAGGAGCATTATTTAAATAAAAAATTAATACTTTAGCTTTTTAAGAATTTCATTTCATTTTACCATTTGTTAAATTTACTAAATAAAACTTGAGCCCAATTCGAATATTTTCTAGCAATTAAATGATATCATCTCGAGAACCGTTCGAGTTAAATAAAAAATAATTTGTGTTTTGGGGAGAAATCAACAAGAGTGACATTTTCGGAAAAATCAAAAATAAGAAATTTTTTCATTTTTTAAAGTCGATGCGGGGACATGCTGTATATCAGGGTAACTCCAACACTGCTAGGATTTTGCCAAATCCAGAGATATACCAAGGTTCAGTAGGAATTTTTGACGTGCCAAACCTGGTACTGACACGAGACCTGTGGTTTTATTTCCTTATCGAAGAAGTAGACTTAGTCGGATCTTTATCGCGTCGTCGTCGAAAGCCGAGCATGCTAACCATTCGACCGCCGAAATAAATTAAAAAAGATCGTCTCTTGATAGTATTTTTATTGAAAATCTCGCCGGGAACTGCATCGATCGATATATGAAAGAGCATACATTGGAAAATTCTGAAAACTTGGCAATCCACCAAAGCCCACATGTACTGTTGAATTAGAATATTTTTCATGTCATGTTTCCGGTTATGCCGGAAATAGCTATCAACTTTGTTATTTTAAATAGAATAGCCCTGTATATTATTACATTTTTGATTCGTCAATTCGATGTTAAGGTGTTGCTCTACACTGAATACGTGCTAGACGTACTTAATACTTATTATACAAAATCCGAAATTACACCATCGTCCATCTTGTACACCTCCGTTTTCATTCCTTTGGAACCCGAAAGCATGTACACGTAAAACAAACTCGTTTTATTATTCATGAGCTAACGAACTCCCAACATTAGCGGCCAGTTTATTTCCGAAGGATATACATATTCACCTTTTGACGGTGGCATTCTATTTTCGGTTTTCGGTTATTTATTTTTTCCAGCAATCAATGACGCAATAACTGTGTTCTACTTGCACATTTCTGTAAATACATACATAGTTTTTTTTTGTGTGGGATTGTTGTTAAAATATTAGGGAACTATAGGTAAAGTACGCGAGCATATCTGTATATAGGGACCGTTTCCAGTACGCAACGTCATGCGCAACGCAAGAAACGAAGCAATCACGTTTTGTGTTCGTTCATCTTGGGTCTCCGCGCGAATTATTAGAACGTCGTCTGTTTAATTCGTAGTATGTCGGGCGTATAGAAGCGCAAGAGGCGACCATCACTTGAAAACGTAAAAAAGTATATCGGTGAATTTCCGGATTTATATTATCGTGGTGCCAAAATGTAAAGCGTGTAAAATTTAAAAGAAACCGTTATTCTGATAGCACAAATATCGTTCAAAAATTAAGAATGTAAAAAGGATGTCAATAGCGTACGGCATACCAAAAAGTACTGTGCTATCGAGAGGGCAATTTATGTTCAATATATTGTAGATACATAGGTTGCAGCTTGCAACGCCTATTGGATAAGAAAACCGTCTCGCGACTCCTGGAATAAATACAATTTCAACTGGGAGACGTGCGCGAAGATAACGACAAAAAAGATCAAAGCCGTAGTTAAAGATAAATGATAAACATAAAAAAAGATTAGAAAAGCGTACAGGTGAAGCGATTACGAGGGTGGGGCTGGATACCTTACAGAAATCCGAAGTGTCACCTAATCAACTCTTGATGTTTATGAGCGACTGCGGGGCAATAGTCTGACTTCTAGTCTTGCCTGTCAGTCTAGTCTAGTCAATTAGTTCTAATCAAACTAGTCAATAGTCCATGGGACAGGAACGAGGAGGACTCCAAGCGGAAGACTCCAAAAACTAAGAACAACCGCACTTTATCCCAGGAAGATTCTTAAAAGAAAGGTTTTTCCCAAAAAGAAGAACTTTTCCTTAAAAGAATGAAAGTGGAAGACAACTGACGCAAGTCAAGAGCACTGGGTGATAGTGCGTTGCGTGGGTCAGTCTCTAAAACAGCACTGCGAACAACTTTTACATGTGACGTGTAAATCTTGTGGCACAGACGATCCGCAATTATTATTCAGATGTGGGTGCATTATTTTCAAATAATAAAAAAAAGTGTTCGTTTAAAGAATTTGGGTTTCCGGGTTGAAACCGCCTCGTAGTTGCGTGAGAACGTCGACGTTTCCCTCTCACTCGTATGAAGCTTCTTCTGGGCTGCAAAATAGGTCGGAAAAAATTTGAAGATGGTCAGGTTATAGAGGCATATATAAAACTTAGTACTGTCCTGGCGTGCAGATGCAATTTGGTGTTTTCCATTTCACTTATGTGTAATAAGTAGAGAGAACAAAGGCGGATAAAATTATTACTTTTTTGCAGAGATTAGATTAGGCTCGTGTTTCGTCGACTTTCGGGAACACCAGTAGGCAACACGAATCCATTCTCGTGAAGCGAATAGACACGAATCTATCTAATCGCTGCAAGAAAAGAATAATTCCACCTGCCTTTGTCATCTCTAGTAATAATTTAGAATTGTCGGAAATTCATGCAGATACCTGTTTCAAAACAGAAGATCTATTTATATAATTTAAGTGCCGTGTTTGAGTTATAGATAGAGAGGACAAAAGCGAGTGAAATCATACCTACTAGACAGACTCGCGTCTATTCGTCTCAGATGTTGCCTACTGGCGTCCCCGAGAGTCGACAAGACACGACTCTGTCTAGTCGCTGCGAAACAGATACGATTTCACTGACTTTTGTCCTCTGTAGTTGCAGATAGCAAAACGATGTTTACCCAACTTGAATCAAAACAAATATTATTTAAAGCAAATGAAACATATACGAAGTATGTATGTCATGCTGTGTATTTGCAATCTTGATGATGTGTACAAGAAAATCTGCTATTTTAACAACTGTATTCTCGATTAATTGGGCGAATTATAATTTCCGACATGTAAATGTATATTAGATAAAATGTAAATTTCATTAAACGATGATTAGTAGCGCTGAGGAAGGCTGTATATTTACAATTTGTATTCGTACAATTGATAAGTAAGGTGCCAGCCTTGTTTACAGCGAATGCATTAGTTTATCAATACAGTTGTTATCGTTCTTCCACACAGAATATTTGTAAATTTTATAGTATTTAATCTCAGCTGATTTACGCAACAGTAGCTTAAAAAAAATTAAACAAGAAATTTTATACATATGTACGCACATGTGTCCACCAGATAACAGTATCACACAGAACAGGCGTCTACTTACATTAGCACAAATATCCTCGCCAGAAAGTGTTGATAAGGTCCACTACAATGCGTACATTTCGGGCACTTAAACGATCAACATGTTCCAGAGTTGATTTCGATCGAACTTGACTTCAGCGAACCGCCGATTTTAGATTTTAGGAGTTGTTTCTGTTTTGTAAGTAGTATGTACATCAAACGATCCCGTCGAAAGTTAAGGTCAATGACTTGCGGACGATGCAGGGCGAACGCGAACGCATCGGGCCAAAACCAAGAGCGCGACAGCAATAGGAACTCTAACATAATATCGTGCGACGACACATTGATCTAGATCTCGCAAGATACGATGATAACGTCTCAACGGTCCACATTGAATTTCGATCGGCTAAAATATTCCGCTTTAACACTTCTGGCACATATAGCAGCTTCCTTCGACCGGATCAAACACTACCCGCTTATTACATGCGGTGTTCCGTTGCAGTCTCGTAAAATGTGCTTGTCGAGGTCTTCACCAACGGACCGTCCCCAAAATAAACCGTAACGCGCACAGAAACCACCGCGAAACGAATTCTTGCAGGATTCGGACGAGAAATGCCGGGTGTCTTTTTAGTATTTATTACCTGCGGATGGACATTTTGACAGTTTGCCTGGACAAATGCTTTCAATTTCACTTTCTACTAGGGGTTGCTTCCCTCTATGGGAGAGATGGTAATACTAAAAATAGATTTTTAAGAAAAATTTATAAAAACGTTTATGGAGATTAGTTATAGAAATTGCTACGGCGGAGACCTAAATTCATTTTAAAAAAGGTTTAATTTTAAAAACTACATTAGCAAATAACAACTGGTCATTAACATGTTGATATAAGTAACTAGATTTGGCACTTGGGGGATGTAATCAAATACAGTAAATACTTTTTTCCTGAATCTATCTGGCAAAATTATTTTTGCAAATAGAAATAAAAGCAAATTTTATTTTTATTCTTAGTTAATAAATAAGCACCTAAGCGCCATCTAATACTCAATTATAACACCTAGGAATTACAGGAACCTGTAACTAAATTTACAATATTTAAATTATATAATTAAAAATTATATAATAACGTATTCAAACATTATTTTAAGATTAATTTGTTTAGGAAAAATAGTAAATCATTATTCTTAAAGTAATTTAATGATTTATTAGGTACGCTGAACATACATAATATGTTATCATACACTACAACTGATAATCTCGATTATTTAACATTGCATCACAGGAAACAGCCTACCTACATTTTTTTTTAAGAAATGTGTATTTTATGTTGCGTTTATTAAAATCTAGGCATTTTTATGAGCACCTTAGCATAAATCAACCTTATTGACAAATGCAATAACAGGAGAGCAAAAAATCCTAACGCACGGACATAATTCTGCCTACCTCGCGTCATCAGCGCGGTTTCAAGAATAATTTTTTATCTCTGCCTTCTATCGCTCTCGAAACCACGCTGATGACACCAAGTAGGCAGAAACATGCCCGTGTCTTAGATTTTTTTTTCTGTCCATCACGAATTATTCCATCGATACCATGAGGAAGCTAAGCTATCTTAGCATTATATGTGTTTGGTTATTGTTTCTAAGCATATTCTGATGTGTTACGTTTAAATGTTGTTTGGCTTTGTCCGTCTATCCGTTTCTCATTGTTAGTTTACTGTCTTCGTTTAGAATGTAAATCGGTACTTTTCGGTGCTAGCTTACTAGAACTGGTTTACGTTAAAAGGTAGTAAAATAATATAGGAAGAGGGTTAAATTGCACATGTGGTTGCATGTTGCTCAGACTCTGTGTTTCATGGTAGGGCTTAGTTATCTAGGGTAGGTCGTATTGTTCTCGGATTCAACACTAGATGTCACTACCACGAAAGATATGACCTAATATGTTACCTAAACCAGGTAGGATACTTTAAAGGGCGGGAATAAAAATATTCGAATTTCAAAAGTATTTAAGAAAAAAAACTTTTGGATTAAAAAATTATATGCCACATGTAAATTATTTAATTATGAATTTTAAAACATTATTGAATACGTAAAGCTCTATGAAATAAACGTTTAATTAAATATCATATTAAATTGTAAATCATAACATCTCATATTAATTGATTTTCTTTGTAAAATATCAAAATATTTTGAGCGACGATTCTTTTAAAGTATATCGATACTCGTAGTTTTATAATTGCATCTTGTTCTTGCTTTTATACAAGTGAACAGGTGGTGTGCTAATGAATAAATAACTTGCGGCACACTCTACCCCGGCGTGCACCTCACAATAAAAAAATATCCAGGTTAAACATGAATTTTGCACCGACATTTATCGACCTTTACGATTGTACCACGTCTATCGTATAATTTCTTGTGCTAGATCGTATTCAGTACACGCTGTGACGGCATTTCGAGTAAATTGCGAGGGCGATTTGGTGCGTTTTCGAGAAACAACTTCGCTACCGGTTCCGTAAAAAAACGTAAACAATGGAAGTGGAAGTAGCGAATAAGACGGAGAACGATTTGTTTCGGGAAAAAGCGATCTGGTGGTGCGTTTTTGGCGGGATAACGCTTTTCATATACCTGCTGAAGAGATTCTTCAGAGGCAGGGAACAAGTTAAAAGGAATTGCGAGTTGATTGGTAAACAATTGGAGCATTTGCAGCGGATAATCGAGGAAAGCGAACGTAAGGAAAAGGAAGCGAAGGAAGGAAAATCAGAAGGAAACGATTGCGAGAAATTACCCGAAAGGGATTCAAACGACGGCGAGGTCGAATCTCCAAGTCAGGAAATGAAGAAAGACAAATAAATAGTAATAAATAATAAATTAGAAAAATTAGATGTAATGACGGGAAAGCACGACCGTATTTTTTGTACTCAATACACGATAATAATCGATTTTATTACGATAAACGTCGAATTAAAGGAAACCACGATACAAACAAAAGCGTTATACTAGCGTTATCTTTCGCCCTAAATTCACCTTGAGCAGTTAATGAGTAGATAATTGGCGATTCAACGAGAAGAGATGCGGTCTCAAAAGGTCGGCGTGGACGCTTGGAAGATGGTAACTTCTTCCATCGCTTATTTGGGCATCGCGTTCTTGGCGTGGGTCTTCGTCAAACTTCTGTACGCTTGTTTTTGGTTGCCCACTCATTTCGAACAGGAAGACGCCGAAGAATTGATCGATAAAGATAACTTTACGGACGAAGACGAGGACCTCGACGAAAAACAGGAGATCTTTAACGACGAAGAGGATCAGCCGCAAGAAGATAAGAAAACCGTTTAAATATGTGACTTACAAACAAGTACAATATATTCTGTAATAGTCGAATTCTTTTTGTATTTGTAAAAATAATAGAATTTACTATTTTAAAAAGCGTTTTTATATTTCGCTTAAGTTCAAATCAGTTTCCATTATTTTATATTATCAATTAGGACTATCTTGTGAGCGTCTTATCAATTTGAAAATGGAAACCATCGTATATTACGTACGAAAAAATACTACTTATTAGGGCTTGTAAAATAAGATCTGCAAATTACAACAGGGATACTAACGTTTAACTTTGAAAGTTACTAAATATTTTTATCAAGTACTTGGTGGGATCGTTCGTTCTATTGTAGTTTTATATTGGTAATAGTGTAATGACAGTTCGCCCTCTACTACTTTAAACTGCTAAAGTACTCATTTTCGATATCGTCACAAGTTTGTTTTCATCTCGTCCCGCAATCGAAGAGTTAATTGCTTCTGTAATCGCCGTTTGATATTGTTCGAAAAGCGATATTTAAAGGCATAGAATAGTTCAAAGTTAGCGCTACGGCCGAGACAGTCCTGTGATAGACCAGATGGCGTTCGGATCTTGATTACATTCGATTCGCTATGTTGTTTTTAAGGCATTAAAACCTGGCGAGAGTAAATCAAGGGCCGTTCGTTGGAACCGGATTTTAGGAAATCGAAAAAATTCCCACCCTAAACAAATGAAAACCGATGAAAATGGCTGATGAACAGGTACATTTTTTAAGTTTCACAAGTTCGCATCCGTGTAATCTAACATCGTACGATATACAAGATGATCCAAGTCGTAGTGCATACTTTGTCGCTCGTTTATCTTACATTCACGTAATGAATTTTAAAAATCTCTAATGATTACACAAAAATCTACAATTTCGTTGCGATAATTGCGAACGCGAAACGGATAATGGTTAAGTTTCTCTTATGATTTCACTTGTCAAAACTAAGAGTAATTGTGCTACACAAGTCTATTATTCTCGGTAGGAAATCCGACAATTGGAATTACTTTGCAAGCAACTCTACGAATCTCAAGATACTACGGTCAGGGCTGATGCGGAGAAAGCCCTCGTCGTCTTTCAAGATGGACCAGATGCACTAACGAAGTGTCAAGTTCTGTTGGACCGTGGAGACTCTGGCTACGCTCAACTTTTAGCGGCCACGACCCTAACCAAGTTGGTATCGCGCAGTGCTCAGAGCCTCAGCCTCCAGCAGCGCGTCGACATCAGAAACTATGTACTCAATTATTTAGCTACGAGACCAAAGTTGCCGAATTTTGTGATACAGGCCCTTGTCACGTTGTTCGCGAGGGTCACCAAGTTAGGTTGGTTTGATTCGCACAAGGAAGATTTTGTTTTCAGAAATGTGGTTAGCGATATTACCAAATTTTTACAGGTGAGTGATCTTATCTCAAAATCAAATCTTACTTTAATTTGAACTTTAATCAAGTGGTATTAGAGTGATTTAATCGTGTATACTCTTAATTTCTTTTATCTTTTTTTGTGCAGAATGTGTTGTAACAACGTTTTTAATTAATTTTAACTTTGAATGCAATTGTTTTCTTTTCGACTACGTTTAGAGTGGTAACCAACCATACCCAGGAGCCTATAAATGCCCCACGTCAATAGCTTCTTTAGCGAGCTTTCCGGGCCGGTATATTCTACGTTTTCGTTATAATGAATTAAATAAATGTTAATTCTCAACCTTGCCGTGATTGCCAAAACTATATTAATATTGCTTATTATTCAACATTTATCAAGCTGCTATAGTAAGATTTTCCATTCTTAAAAAAAATGAAAAAAAAAATGCATGTTTCCAGAGAAAATTTTTTTTTAATTAAGTATAACGATGACGCATTAAATTGGTTAATTAATATTTCGTTTGCTTATAAACAGGGATCGGTGGAGCATTGCATGATAGGCGTTCAACTCCTATCGCAATTAACATGCGAAATGAACCAAATTTCCGAGGTGGAGGCAAATAGGTCGCTGACCAAACATCGGAAGATCGCCTCCTCGTTCCGCGACACCCAGCTCTTCGAGATATTCCGACTATCGTGCTCGCTGCTGGGTACGGCGCGCGAGAATTGCAAGAATTTGAATTTCAACGACGAGAACCAGCACGGATTGATGACGCAACTTTTGCGTCTGGCGCAAAACTGCCTGACGTTCGACTTTATCGGTACGTCAACGGACGAATCGTCCGATGATCTTTGCACGGTGCAGATACCGACGAGTTGGAGGCCAGCTTTTCTGGACTTCACGACGCTGAAGTTGTTCTTCGATCTGTACCATTCCCTTCCGAACACCTTATCTTCCTTGGCGCTTTCGTGCCTGGTGCAAATAGCGTCCGTGCGTCGATCATTATTCAGCAATACGGAACGCGCCAAGTTCCTAACCCATTTGGTGAACGGCGTCAAGCACATACTGCAAAATCCGCAAGGTTTGAGCGACCCGGCCAACTACCACGAGTTCTGTCGATTGCTGGCGCGACTCAAATCAAACTATCAGCTAGGAGAGCTCGTTATGGTCGACAATTATCCGGAAGCCATACAGCTGATCGCTAAATTTACAGTACAAAGTTTACAGGTAAGTTCCAAACTTATAAAAGGAAGGTTGTAGTACTTTCCTTTTATTTGTTTCATCTCGATTTAAGGTGTTTGCTATTTATCTGGTTAGATTCTTCAATTCTAATTACAAATTTGAGAGCTTTTAATTATTTTACAGGTAAAAACTACAGGATGTATTGTTTTCTTCTTATTATTATTGTTGAACTCTTTATACTGTTCAAAGTATCTGCGACATTTTGTTCGCATGATCACAATGATCTGTAATTGGGATTATTATCCAATTAAACGTGCCCACTACAGTTCATAATAATTTAAAGAGCTTCCTAAACTTTTCCTGGAAACAATGTATTTAAATAAACATAACATGATATATATAATCAATTGCAAGCAAATACTTCCCATTTGTGAAATTTTCAAATACCTGTTATACCAAGTCATGATCATTTCTAGAAGAATTTATAAATCCCTTTAAGTGACCGAAGTACTATGAGCGGTAGTGTACGTAGAAAACCATTTTCAGATGTGGCAATTTGCTCCGAATAGCGTCCATTATCTCTTAAGTTTATGGCAGCGAATGGTTGCCTCCGTTCCGTACGTGAAGGCGACCGAGCCGCACCTGCTCGAAACATACACGCCGGAAGTGACGAACGCATACATCACGTCGCGACTGGAATCGGTCGCCGTAGTCGTACGCGAAGGACTCGAGGATCCGATCGAGGATCTTGGTATGATCCAGCAGCAGCTAGAACAGTTGTCGGTGATTGGACGCTGCGAATATGAGAAGACGTGCACGTTGCTGGTACAATTGTTTGATCAAGCGGCGAGAACATACCAAGAATATTTAACGGCGCCTTCTCAACAGATGGAGATTACGATACAGGAAGGTAAGAAATGTAATCAACGCTGACATTGTAGAAAACGTGAAAACAAATAAATGTTGGCTTGTTGTTGGATATATTTTTTCTTATTTCTTTCATGCGCACGATAATTAAATACTTTCAATTACAATTAGTGATTACCTTGATGCGATATATTAAACTTACATCTTTGCCTATCTAATAAAGGGTAAACTTACTTTTGAGGTGTAAATAGCAATAGAAATCCCTTTGTTATTTCTGTTGTTTTTTTTTTTGATTTTTTTTGTAGGTCGCCTGACCTGGCTAGTGTATATAATCGGTTCTGCGATCGGCGGCCGCCTAACATTCAACAATAATGAAGAACATGACGCAATGGACGGCGAATTAGTATGTCGCGTGCTGCAGTTGATGAACCTTACCGATTCGCGCCTTTCGCAGGGCGGCTGCGAGAAGCTTGAGCTGGCGATGCTCAGCTTCTTCGAGCAGTTTCGCAAGATCTACGTGGGCGATCAGGTACAGAAAAACTCAAAGGTTTATCGGCGGCTATCGGAGGTGTTGTGTCTTAACGACGAAGCGACCATCCTAAGCGTATTCATTAGGAAAATGTAAGCGTGTACACAGTTCATTATTGAAGAAAATATATTCACCGTTGTTTCTTCCTTTTCCAGTATAACGAATTTAAAGTATTGGTCGCGCAGCGAACAGATTATTGGCAAGACGTTGCAGCTACTCAGTGATTTGTCTGTAGGCTACAGTTGCGTTCGCAAGCTGGTGAAGCTCGATGAAGTACAGTTTATGCTCAACAATCATACCAGCGAGCATTTTCCGTTCCTAGGCAACGCTGTCGCCATCACCGAGATGCGGTGCCGGTCGATGTTCTACACGTCGCTAGGTAGATTGTTGATGGTAGATCTCGGCGAGGACGAAGATAGATTTCACACATTCATGTTGCCTCTAACAGGCAAGTATATACGTTCCCACAGATCCTTACTGATTTCTAAAAAGATATATCTCCAGCTTCCTTTGAGAACATAGGAACGTTACTTAGTACGGCGGAAAGTCCCCTATTCGCAACGGACGAAACTAAAAAAGCGCTGATAGGTTTAGCGAGGGATTTACGTGGGTTAGCTTTTGCCTTCAACACGAAAACATCTTATATGATGCTCTTCGATTGGATGTATCCTTTTTCCTTTAAAGTACGCTGATAAAACTATTGATCTAATGTTTATCCTTAACTTTAATCCGTAGTTATCCTAGCTATACGCCTATATTACTTCGGTCCATCGAATTGTGGTATCACGATCCGCAAGTAACGACGCCTGTGCTGAAGCTGTTTGCCGAACTAGTTCAAAACCGTTCTCAGAGGTTGCAGTTCGACGTATCGTCGCCGAACGGAATACTGCTGTTCCGAGAGGCTAGTAAAATTATCTGTAGTTATGGTAAGTTATTAGCGCGGTGTTTATCAATTCGATATCAATATTCTATGGTTTCATAGGTAGTAGGATATTAAACGTAGAAGTACCCAAAGAACAAACCTATCCGCTCAAACTGAAAGGCATCTCGATCTGCTTCTCAATGTTAAAGGCGGCGCTGTGTGGCAGTTACGTGAACTTCGGTGTGTTCCGTCTCTACGGTGACGAGGCGCTCGATAACGCCCTCAATATCTTCGTCAAGCTGCTGCTGTCGATACCGCAGTCCGATTTGCTCGTAAGATTCAATAAGTACCTTATCATTAGGCCAATGACCCTCCAAAAATAATTCTAAATGATCGACAAAAAGTTTGTTCAACTTATATACACTGTCTATTTAAATTATTGACGCGCGTCACTATTTCGACGCACGAGTATTAATTTGACTATATTTCTCAAACACTGCAGCTGGAAAAAGCAGCAATATTTGTGCTTGTCTCACAAATATTAGCATTCTTTCTGAGTGTGGCAGACCAGGGTATTAACAGATTAAAGCAAAAATATTTTCTGCGAGTATCGGTTCTTATTCAATGGCGTGCGTCTAAAATTAAAATAGACAGTCTTTAAAATGTAATGTATTTATTAAGAAAGAATAGAACTACATACGACACATACTAAGAGTCAGCCCTATGGTCGCAACTATCTATATGTGTTACGTCACGACTAGCAATTGTCAGTTGATTGATTAGAGTTGATGTTTTAGTTGTAATGCATTACCCTACCAAAAAGGTAAAACGTCAACTGCAACCGACCAATTGACAAGTGAACTATGATGCATGTTTCCAGACAATGAATTTTAATTTTAATTTATACCAAGCTAGAGACAAAAGAACTAAGTCATATTTTCATTTATGTTATTCTGTACAGGACTATCCGAAACTGTCGCAGACCTACTACGTCCTTCTCGAGTGTCTCTCGCAGGACCACATGAGTTTCCTCTCGACTCTGGAGCCACATGTCTTTCTTTACATCCTTTCGTCGATATCCGAAGGGCTGACAGCCTTAGGTGCGCAACTGAACAATTACACAGGTCTGTACTGGTCAGGGACACAGGCGGCGCGCGTTAGTTGGGAAACTTCATCGTGGCAATTTTTCGTTTCCTTCCGACAAAAAAAAAGCAATCTTGCGATATCGAACCTGCAGTTAGCTTTAAAAAACGCGCGATCATGTCACGGTGAAATTTCCACGTGTACAGACCCGAAAAGAATCCATTTCAAAGATCTCCTCATAGATTCGAGTGTGTTCCTGTACTTTCATGTAATTTTCTTTTTTTTTTTTGATTTTGTTTTCAGTAGAAAGTAGATGATATTCTTTTTCACTTTTTTTTTTTGATACGTTCGTGTTTTTATTTTTTTTTATGAAATCTAAGTAAAGATCGATTTTAACACTTCTATAGATTGTATGTGTTCTTTCTCCGTTGCTGAGTACCTACGTGTTATGATGTTAATAATTGGATAATTGCAACCATAAACGGTACATTGAGCTTTAAATACATTTCTTTTTTTATGATTTTTGATTATCGTAATAGGGTCCGCCCTGAAAATGTCTCTGACTGTACAAAGTATCTTATATTAACCCCTCGTATTACTACTTACATGAATAACGTTATAGATATAATACAATAAAATTACCTATCGTATGCCGTACTTATTTAAAAAGCCAAACGTCAATTATTTTCTTTTAGAGCGTTGACGTTTTTAACGTATCGAAGTGCATTTGTTTTTTTTTTTCGGTCAGTCACTATATTTTTTTTGTTAAATGGTTTAATTTATTCTTTTATTTCGTAACAGAAGCAATACTTGCATCGACTTCGTATGACGATGCAAGTGGCGTGTGCACTCTCAGAACTGTTGTTGTTGTCATCCGTATTTTAGTTGCATGCGCATGATATTGTTTTATTGTTGTTATTTAACACCGCGCCGAATGCATGTAAGGGGATGGAGGAAGAAAGGTTTTTCCGTTAATTACTAAGTAAATATAATAGAATCACGACTTCTACATGAAATACAGTAAAAATTTACTTCCACCTTCCGCTTCTACGGGCTGGTCCATTTTCGACATTCGCTATGGTGATCTCGTATACTGTTGAATCTTGCTACTGTCGATTATGAACCTGAAGAAAAAATGCATCTGTGTCATATATGAGATTTAAAACAAAAAAAAAATGATTAAAACTTCATTATGTATCAGAAGTATTAAAAAGTGCATAAATCCATTAAGCTTCAATACAGCTTTCGCGGATGCGGTTGATATCACTTTGGTCGGCTCAGTAATCTTGTTCAGCGCCGTTCGGTCGACTTCGGCAATATTTTAATATACAGGATGTACTTTAATAATAAATCGTAAGTTTAGGGTGTGATTTTGATGCTAAATAGTAATTTTAATATTCAGCGTGTGATTTGAAATGTAAATACTATTTAGGGCAAACATAAAATTTAACAACCTTGCCAAATTGAAAAGCTACCCGATACTTCCAAAGATAGACAAGATCTCCATAGCGGTGGTCGAAAGTGAATCAGCCCATATGTATCTTGTGTTTTGATTCGTACTAACATTAAAAAAATAGATTAATACAACTAGTTTGTTTATGGGACGTACTAAGCACTGTATAGATATGCAATCAAGAGATCAGCGTAAATATTCGTTTATCTCTTCGGTAACTCCCCTTTCATCCTCTACCAACCATGGTGACCTATTATCTAATTACAGATACAATGGTATGTACGGGGTGTTGCGCCACCTTGGATCACATAGTTACGTATTTATTTAAACAGTTAACGCAAAAAGGTAAATAGTCTTTTAATTTGTCGCTTCTTTCCTACTTTCTCTGACGTTTCTCTCGCAGTTTATCCGGGTAAAAAGACTCTCGCCGGTATGGCAGCCTCGAGCGATATGTTCCTTAAGGTACTCGAGGTGCATCCGGAGATCCTACAGCAGATCCTCAGCACGGTGCTGAACGTGATCATGTTCGAAGATTGTCGAAACCAATGGTCGATGTCGCGGCCACTGCTCGGCCTCATCCTGCTCAACGAGGAATACTTTAATCAGATGCGTGAGAATATCATCAGAAGCCAGCCACCGGACAAGCAGGCGGCGATGGCACAGTGGTTTGAGAATTTAATGGATGGCATCGAGAGAAACCTGCTCACGAAGAACAGGGACAGGTGCGTGTACAGTGCGACTTCCATCGTGTCCAAACTTTCAGAACGGTGTTTTGATTACTTTTAGACGTATCTAAGCAAAGCAATTCATGAAATCGGTTCCAAATAGTCCCCGTTGTAAGATCTGGAATACTAAAGTAAAAATATAAAGGTCAGCTAGAATCTACGGCAAACATGACATCATATATAATATATATGATGAAAGTAAAAATATTTTTGACATACGGAAGATTTGAGACTATCTAAAAAATTCTGATTACATGTTTAGTATGGTGATCTGTGCAAAAGTTTGTATCGTCGCGAGAACGAAGAGTTCTCTCAAGAGTGAAATAAATGTTGAATACAAAAAAACTTTTTTTCATACACTGCCAAGCAAACACATGTAAGCTAGAGTTACTTTAATTTTGTTTTGTTCTTGCAGATTTACGCAGAACCTGTCGATGTTCCGAAGAGACATAAATGACTCGTTGAAGGGTCCCAATGTAAATACATCGTCAGTGAGTGATATGATGACGTCATAGTAATTTGAAACTTAAAGAAACAAAAAAAGATTAATTAATAATAAAAATAGATCGATTTGTATTTGTAATAAGCAGATTAATTGAACGTAGAGAACGAACTTTAAACAAATAAACGAACAAGAAAAAAAAAAAGAAAAATTGTAAAACGCGTAAACTAATAACGGGACGATTGCAGCAGCAAAAGGAATGTAATGTAACATAACGTACGGATGGATGTGTGTGTATGGTAATTATGTCACAAATCGCAATATACAATGAGGGGGACTCGTAAAACGAGTAGTTGCAATGAAAAATGTTTGTTTCAGTTGGAAATGTAATAATTACATTTAAAAATTCACAATTTCAACATTTTGTGATGGCTCAATATAGCCAGTAATTTTGTTATAGCAGCAGCATCGTGTTAATCCGTTTTGTTAATTTTTTTGTTATTAAATTCTCAAGGAATTTGCGCGAGCGTCGATTGTCTTGTATGCGTGTAATTAATTTCGTTTAAGAAGATTAAATTTACAAGTTACTACGCGACAAACCGTTTGCATTTATAAAGAAACGAAAAATTACCACCTTCATCGTCCCTACAATTCATACATCTACTTTCCCCACCCACATTTCATCTATCACGCCTAGTTCGTCTATCCTTTTATTTTCTCTTTCTACCTCCTATTTAGCAAAGTAAACGAATATGTAACGAAGAGAAAATGTTTAACTCATTTAGGTGTGGCATGGCTCTAGCTATAAGATCGTTCGCATTGGTGTTCCTTTGTTTTACCTTTTGATTCGAGACTTCGCGGTAGTCTTTTGTCTTTTTCCCAAAGATACCTTGATTATAGGTAAACTTATTAGCCCAGTTTTTAAACGATGACGCAACGGACTTAAAAAAAAACATGTTTTTCTTTTTTTTGTTTATATTAATGGTTCAGATTTATAACATTATTGCAACTTTATTTTAATATTATATTATTATTATAAATATATTTATGATGTAAATCTCTTTCTTTTTTTTTTTAGCACTGATATTGTTTTTTTATAATAATTAGTCTTAACGCGAAATCCCTCTGCAGGTTATGTTTATGTGTGTGTAGCTTTAATCGAAGATGTCTATTGGATTTCAGTATTATACGACAGTGGGAGCAAATTGGGAGAATCTAGCGTGAATAATTACGTACAAATTCTTTTAAAACATTTTTTAAAACCACTATCAATTCATAGTTCCACGGCTTGCTTATGTACTTTGTCGTTTGTTTATTATGAGATCATTTGTTGACTATTGAGAAGAAATAAAAGCGATGCTGTATTCAGAATGTACTAAACCGTTTAAATATGCAAAATACAGTGTGCAAATTTCATTCTATTCCCTTTTTTGTTTTCCAAGTGATACTAATCTGTATTATCTGGCTAGAAACCGAACTAATATTGTTTTTAATACATACCTTGGTTCTGACGAAAGTAAGAAGTATGAAATTCTCTCTAGCAAATGGAAATAAACACCGTACAAATGATTTCTTATTATTTTAAATCGATTACCTTGAGATGGCCGTGTGATATTTTGGAAACAAGACGCATTATAGGTTGCATCGTTTCGGAGATACACACGCCTGTCTCACGTTAAGCGCTTCGTGGTGCATATTTGTATCCTACGACGTTCTAACTATTTGGTAGTTCCGGATACGTGAGAGATCATTGCATACTAATTGATGTTTGAAAAAATTCAACATTCACAATTAGCGGGTCGCTGCATAGAAGACGTCGAGTATCGGATACGTTAGAGGGCGAATATTTGTAATAACCGTTGCTGAATAAGAGGATAAAAGAAAATAAACTTGATAAACGATAATAGAGGGAATGTGAAATATAGAACCGGATGCATAAATGCACGAAGTGCGAAACTTGTATCATCTGAAATTTATACCTCGCTAGTATTGCAACACAAAAACGGATATCAAGCATTACATACGTATGTATATATGATTATGATTATCTATTGTGCGGCTTCTGTGTGCAAACATTTCTCTCTCTACTTATCGATAATGATAAAGTTGGTAATGTTGAATGATGATGAGTATGTTAATAATAAATCTACTTTTGTGCAAAAATCGTTTGGTTGTCTTATTTATATCCTTTTCTAGACGGCATCGTTGTGCTTTGCAGAACACTTAAATAGAATGTATATTTGTTTTCGTTTATTTGAAGAGATCGTCGTTTGGAATACATTATACATTTTCTACATTATTTTTTTCTTAAATTCGTTTAAAATTCAAATGCTACTATTCCCGCCGTTTAAAGTATGCTACCTGCTTTAAACATCAACGAAACCGCCATAATAATAAATATTTTATCACATTTTTATACATCACTGATGTAGATGATACCTTGCCAGAATTAAAACGAACAACGCTATGGAAAATTATGAAGAAATTGAACTTTAAGTGGGTGAAACTATATATTTATAGAAAAGCAAGACATTGTTTTATGGAGACGTCGCTATTTAACAAACATTAAGAATTTCCATGCAGAGAGTCGATAGAATATATTACTTAGACGAGACGTGGGTTAACGCATACCAAACAAAATATATGGAAGGCTACAACACTTGCTTTGGCAAGACAAGCTGTTATTGAAGGAATAACAACTGGACTAAAGGATCCATCTGGGAAAGGAAGTAGACCTATAGTACTACGTACATGTCGGAAATGATAATGGTTTTGTTGAAAATAAGTAGCTGTATTTTGAGTAAAAAAAATTCTGATTACCACAATGAAATGAATGGTGAAGTATTTACAGAATGGATGAGAAATGTTCTATTATTAAATTTAAATATGCATCCCATTTGGAAAACCGTACCTTGGGTTTCGTGCGACGTCATGTTAAATAATTGAGGTTGCCCAACCGTGCATAATAAGTAAAGAGGACAAATTCGAAATGAAACCACAGGCGTGACTAACGATTGGGCACCCGCATCTCATATACGAAAGATTATTCAGTATGTTGTTCACGGTAACCGTATGCGCACGTATAACAGCAACAGGACAGTGTATTCTGTGTATTTAATAATGTTGAAGGGGCGTACAGTAAAAAAACCGCTATCATCGACATGAGTGAATAGGTTTATTGAGAGTTATCCCGGTTTGTCTTACAACGGGGTAAATGTAAAATGTTTAGTGGGCAATATATTTATAAACCATTCTACACGATCACTAGATGTAGAGCGATCGTTTTCTTTATACAAGCACATATTTTCCTCACGGCGGACGCGCTCGAGAGAAATAATTTTGGAGACGCACCTTATGTTAACAATATTTCACGGCGCTTCTCCCGATTAAGTTATGGAAAACGCTTAAGTTTTTTTTTTAATTGTGATAGTGATTACAGTATTGCCACATGTGAAACAAATATACACTAAGTTTGGTTTCCTTATTTAACAACAAATCATCTAATTACATACACTCTAGATTTTATTTTTTTATACGTATCATCGAGAACGTTTTGTAATCTACGAAAACCGTCTCGAATTTTTTTTTGTATGTAGCATAATAACAGCGCAGTTCGCGATAGTATATCTGTAGATGTTAATGTTTGGCATGCGGGAGCCCATTTGTTAGTCACGCCTGCGGTTTCACTCCGAATTTGTCCTCTTTAATAATAATACCACATGCTCAGACCTTGGAATGTTTGCCTTTTTGTTATTCGGGTGTGGCGGTCGTTTAACCTGCATATATTTTTCATACTGCTTACATATATTGTTTAATAAGCCAAAAAAGAGCTTATTAAACAAAAGAATAAGATATTTTTGGAATGTACAAAAACAATAAATGGTGATCTACGTCGACGCTGTTTTTCAGCAGTCATTTGCCCGCTTATTAATATGTTCTATCCGCAAAAAAGAGCTAGATACTTTTATTTTATTTTATATCGGACAATATATAAAAAAAAAGCAATGGGTTACTATTGTGCTCTAGTTATTTAGAGTTGTATCCTTCTGAATGCTTAAATAGTGCTTACAAAGGATAGCACCGTACATTTAAACAAACTTTAACATTGTATTCTGCGTTTGATTTTACATGGTTACCGCAGAAACTTATAAGTAATATCAAACAGGTAAATTGCGGTTAGGATATGACAAAGCAAATTATTATTCTCACGAGGAAAAAAAAAGAGTGCTGCACATGATTTCGTATTATTCCCATCTTCGTCGATGTTCGCAACACTCACGTTGAATAACCGGTTACTCGCCAAGAAATGCTTAATATCTACGACGGACGGAAGTGGCTACGTTCGTACGACACTCACCTCCAGTTAAATAAAAATTAGGAGGAAAATATCGGAACTAGAGTAGAGATTGTCCCGTTAACAGCTATGTTCGCAATTGGTCTATTTGCTACGAGGATCTTCCTATTGCTGTATCTAACGCGTGAGTACAGCTTTAAGTTTTGTAATATCGTTGGCGGGCGTGTAATACTTCCAATTTAACAAAATTAAATTTTTTATGTTTTATTTCCATCTCGGTCTACGAATAGGTATCGCGATGGGGATTCAAAAATAGATTGTAAATACTTTAATGGAATCATTTCACAACGGGATCATTACAAGATAATGCGAAAATGTCCAACGAAGCCGCTTATGTAAAAACCTTGATTTTAGCAAATATCTCGCTTTACCAGAATTAATGTTATACACCCGCCCACAATTCGCTTGGTTGCTTGTGTTTTATTTGCCAGTCGGAACAATTGCATGGAAATTCCAGAATTCCAGAAACTTGAATCATCAACAAACACCAAGAAAGATGCAAAATATTTAAATAAAGTGGCTCTTTATATAATAAGAGACGATTTCTTCCATTAAATAGCCGCCATTAAATTTCCATTAAATATATCAGATGCAGACGTTCATGTTCAAATTAAAGAACGTTTTACCAAACGGAGGGGCAGGGGAAGGGGGTTAAATAAACGATGTATGTGAAAATCATTTGATTAGTCACGTTTTTATTAGATCTGTTACTGACGTTGGTAATATCGACGGCGGGAAAAAAGGGTTGCAATTGAAAAATGAAATTATTTCAGATATTTAGAAAGGGGTCCTTCCTGCTCCCTTCTGGCTACGCCTATGATATATTACAAACCATATTAAAAAATACTAAATATTAATAAACTTCAACGAACACCACGTGGATAATACAAAATAAAATGGAGAATATGCAACAAACTTAATAGGGATAGCAAAAAATGGCTGCTGCTCTTCCTTTTGTCTCAAAGCAGGATTGCGATATGCACGACACACTGCGCCATCTGAGAACTATTCTCTTAAAACAACGGTTTATCTGGTCCCTACAAAAAAAAAATTCCCTCCCCACTTATTAGGGAGGGATTAAAGCCAGCCTATAGAGTAACTTAGAAAAATGGCAATTCGACCGGTGGAGATGAAGCTCCTAACTGTACGTGAACAACACGTAAAGCGCGACTTTGAATTTTCGGGTATGATATATTAACAAAAGGGCGTTTTCACCTGCAATTGTAGCATGAATATGTCTTAATTTCGCCTAGAATTAAATCAAATGTTAAAAGTGCGAATAAAAAACTTCTTCGGACGATATTAATTTGGATGATGTTAATTAAAGCTTAAAGCTCCTCATTAAATACATAGAGATCCAGAAAGATTGTCCAAACCGCTTCTACGTTTAGAGGTATTAATATATTATGGTTGTGCCGCCCTCATGAAATTGTGTTTCGAACAAAATCAGTAGCGGAACGTTCAATGTTGTACGGCATTTTAAACATAACCTAACTCATGAAAGTACTTTTAATATTCTGTTATTTAGGTACGCTTACTTACACCAAATAAAAACTTTTATTGATTAATAGTATTCAGAAAAGCTTCGAAATCGTGGAAACTGCAAAATAATAACAAGATGAAAATATTATGTACGACAATGATAACACAACGGTTACCATAAAGTACCATTTAGAATCGTAAATTTTCTTTGCGGCTATATTCACTCAGTAAATTGGTAGTAGATATTGATAGCACGCCCTGCGGAAAGCAGTATCTTCTTGGAATGTAATTGTAATTGTGTTTACCGGGTTCTTACGTCAGTATATCTATGAAAAGCCAGCGGTAGAGTACCTTGAACGATTTTTTACTTTAGCCAGCGATCTTTTCATAACGGTTAGCGTTTTCCCAAATGTGGATTAGCCATTATGGAGACATACGGCCGCAACAAAAGTACAAAATACAAAAATGTTATATGTTATAGACACTACCTTACCTTCTTTCTCTTTTACCAGCCCTGAAAAAAGCATCAGTTAATAAAAGGATGCATCAGTTAATCAAGAGAAATAATGAAAGATTAATTAAATATGCATCTTTTATTAAAAGAAAAAGAAAATATATAAATATCAATAAATTCTTATCAATAAAAACTAGAAATAATGCACTTGAATTTTGAATTCCAATATGGTATATTGGATGGTAGTAGATATTGATAACACGTCCAGCGGAAACCCGCATTTTTTCCAACAATCTTCCTGGATCTCTATCTACCACAACGTTTGACGAATTGTATACAATAAAACGTCTTATTAACGGAAAGTGATTTAATTTTAACATATAATCACAAATAGTGACATTGATAAAATGTTCATAACAAATATTTGAATGCTCAAGTATATAAAATGCTAAGTTAGCTTAGCTACCTCATTGTACTTCGCGACAAACGCAACAAAAGGAGAGGAACGAAGTAAACTAACACACGGACATGTTTCTACCTACCCGGGGTCATCAGCATGGTTTCGAGAATAATTTTTTTTATCTCTACCGTCTTCGTATTTTTTCACGGTAAGCCTGTCGGAATATTCACATGTGCGGTTCCCCGAAACGCTACTAGTGCCGCCATTTCGTTGTTAAGCAGTCAGAGAACTGCTCGAGGGATAGTTTGGGGAACAGTATCCGGTTTATGTCGCCGCTTTCTGAACGGCACGTAGGCGTTTCTTTGGCGCTAGAGGGCCTCAAGAAATGTCGAGTTTGTCGGTTTTGAAAGTTACTCTCGAAACCGCGTTGATGACGTCGGGTAGGCAGAAACGTGTCCGTGTGTTAGTGTACTTTTCTCTCTCCTCTTGTTTGCCGCGAATTATTCCATCAAAGCATATGAGGCAGCTAAGCTAACTTATTCGCATTTTTTATGTTTAATTATTGTTTTGTAGGCATTTTCAGATGTGTTCTGTTTATTCTAATGCTGCTTGTTCGGGTTACCAAATGTAACATCAATATCAGGTCGGTCTTATGAATTTTTTCGATTACCTCTTGTAATATTACAAACTCCGACGTACAACACTTTTTGAGGTATCTTCACATAATGTTGTCCGCAGCACACACTTTATACTCTTGCCCTTTGTGGGTACGTACCCTTCAGAAGGTAATGGATGAGCAATGAAATTTATTTTTATTTAACACAGTACTACTATTACTTAAACCTAAATAAAGGTTTCAAAGAATGAAATAAACGAAACGGGAAACAACACCGCCAACACGCGCAACACATACAATGATAGCAAATTGTCTTATCAGATACAGCTGGACGCAACCCTGCAAACATAAACACGGTCCAAGGTAGTAGCCCTCCTAACAATAGTAAACGAAGTCTGTCTGAAGAGTCCCTACCCCCTGAGCCAGCCCAAGTAGTAACTAGTTTGTTTTAGTAAATATTCAGACAGTACGCGCGTGCCCGTTTTAAAAGGAGCCGTCAACTTCGATTAAGAACAGAAAATCCTACGTTCGTGAAACATTTACGGTATTTTTTTGGTTATTGCGTTTGCGCACCTTTCTTGCCACTTGTTGTGATTCGAGAAGTCGGAGCTGTTTTATTTGCACGACACGGAGATCAGATGAGCTGGACGTAAAGTTGAATTGATCCGACTAGCACCTATTTTAGCGATAAATTTTATTATATCTATGCCTGCCGCGAAATTGAAATTTCAGGCATCGTTCAATCGCTTACACCCGATCAAAGATGGGAGGTCATCGATTCTAGGTAGGTACTTTCTCGTTCTCCGGGAACATTTTTGACCAATCTTTTTTCTTTCTCTTTATAGTTTCCTAAGCAGAGATGAATCTGTCTTATTAAGAAAACGTGATACTTGCGAGTAAGTATTAAGGAGAAATTAAAGGGATAACCCTTTTACATGAATAACTTTTAGTTTTAAATGCGATTCTGGCGAGTGTTTGGACTCCAGAAATGTTTGCGACGGTCTAGTGAATTGTACCGACGGTTCTGACGAAACCAAGAAGCGGTGCGGCAATTCACCGTAAGTGGTAGACGTTTTTTTCTTTTTTTATCGTTCTTTGGGGATGTTTGTTTCTGACTTCAGCTGCCCTACGTTCTTATTCAAATGCAATTACGGCGCGTGTATCGAGAAGAATAAAGTTTGCAACGGAGAAAAGGATTGCGCCGATAATTCTGATGAAGAACCGCCTGTTTGCGCTCAAACTACCAATAACTGCGCACTGTAAGTTCTCTTTTTCTTTCTATAGCAGATCTCGCAACATTAAAATGTCAATAGCGCGTAATTGGGATATTTCTCATATTACTATCCGTTTGTTTATCGATAAAATCATATCTTCTTAAAATATGCAGATATATACATATATACAGTGGCGAGCAAATGAATACGGACACTAATCATATATTTAAGGTTTCGTGTTTTTCTACAATTTAAAACGAAGCAAAAGAATTTTTTTTTAATAAAATTCTTAGAAATGAATAAAAGTATATGTCTTAGACATCACACCTGCATTTCTCGGAAATATTAAAATGTTATGTTTGCATTTCCCGCGATCGGTCTCATGCAAGCGAGCATTTAAATAGGGACAGTTGTCATCATCTTTTATCTAGTCTTCTTTAAGTTCTTTTAGAAGTAACTTAATATTATATTATTAAAGCGCAATTACACAAAATAGATTGTTGTATATTAAAACGCATAATAATTAATTTTCACGGTAGCACAGACTAAATTATTTTAAAAATGGGTCGTGGAAAACATTGTACGCCCGAGCTTCGAAAAATTATAATTACACTTCACGAAAACGGTTCGAGTTTGAGAAAAATAGCTAACCAAGTATCTGCATCGAAAAATATGATCGCTAATCAAATAAAATACTTCCAAAAATACGGAACCTGCGAAAAAATTCCTAAACAGGGAAGAACTAAGAAAACGACGGTTCGCATTGATAGACACATAGCACGTCTCTCACGTGCGAATCCATTAAAAACGGCGGCAGATATACACAAAGAGGTAATTACAGAGATTGATAGACCAACTAGTGTATGAACAGTCAGACGAAGATTACAAGAAGCCGGATTACATGGTAGGATTGCTAGACATAAATCGCTTATAAGCAAAACAAATAGAATGAAAAGATTACAGTTTGCCAGAAATCATTTGCATCGGACTGCAGATCAGTAGAAATTTGTATTGTTTAGTGACCAGACAAAATTTAATAGAACTGGATCGGATGGCAGAAGATATGTACGGCGAAGCCCCAATGAAGCCTAAGCATACAATAAAAACAGTAAAAGGGTTCGGCGGAAATGTATTGGTCTATAGGTCTATGTGTTGGTATATAGGAGTTGGTGCGTTGCACAAAATTAATGGAATAATGGATCGACATGTGTATGTTGATATTTTATCCAACGTTATGTTGCCATATGCGGAGGATCATTTGTCCGTTCTTTGGAAGTACCAACAAGTTTCGACAAAATCATGTAGCTCCTCTTGATTGGCCTTCTTGTAGTCCCGATTTAAACCCAATCGAAAACTTGTGGCAAGATGTGTTGAGAACTTCGTATTCGGGATAAAAATATTTCAAACCTCGAAGAACTGTTTCGATGTGTTGAGGAGGTCCGGAACGATATTCCCGTGGAACGATGTCGGCATCTCATCGATTCCATGCCTAGGAGATGTGCCGCAGTCATTAAAGCAAAGGGGTATCCCACGAAGTATTGATTGTAGTATCGAAATTCCGGTGTACCTATTTCAATGCTCGCATTTTACATATGGAATAATTTGTATTAGCATGGGTTTTTGTATCATACAGTATATTTTGCAATTTATCGCTATGTATTAATCGTCCGTAGTTTGTAGTATATAGTTTCCTATTTTAAACTTTTGTTTATTCGAAAATACAAATAAATAAATACTTTCTTTCACAATTGCATTAGTGTCTCTATTCATTTGCTCGCAACTGTTGTTGCCACGTATTGTTGACAATTCTACAATTTTAAAAATTTTATTTGGTAGATACAAGTATAGATGCAAAAATGGGGAATGTATCAGCGATAACGAAATTTGCGACGGAAAGAAGAACTGTAAGGATAGCTCCGACGAATCAGAAGAGCGGTGTGGCAACACAAAGTGCCAAGGCTATCGTTTCCGATGCGCGTATGGGGCTTGCCTTCCACTGTCAACCCGCTGCAACGGAGAGATTGATTGCATTGACGGTTCCGACGAGAAGGATTGCGATAACGTTCAAGAAGTGGGCAATCGGTTAAGCGAAATGAGGTGAATCCTAATAAATGTTTCATTTCCGTGAAATTCGAAATTTATTTTAAACGATCTTTATGGTTTATTATTGAGCCTATTTTTTTAATTTTTAGACGTGAATGTCTGTTGCTCGATCACCCTGCGAACGGTCTGTACCAAACATCTGCAAGTAGTTCGCGTATAAAAGATGGTGACCAATTGACTATGACGTGTAATTCAAACTATTCGGTATGGGGAAATCACTCATTTCAATGTGACAATGGTACTTGGACGCCCCCACTTCACGAAAGTTACTGCAGACGTAAGACACCCCCTTTCGAAAATACCAAATTTAGTCTCAACATTAAGAGGTATCCTTTCGTTAGGAACATGTCCGTCTTTACCGACTGGTCCTACTCACAACGTCGCCTGTTTTCTCAACGGCCTCCCAACAACCTGTGAAAAATCATTCGACGGTACGATCGCTGATGTGACGTGCAAGGATTCTTTTGCCCCGTCTGAAGGTAGTTCGTCTCTTATTTGCCAATCGGACGGCAAATGGAGCGACGAACCTGTAACTTGTACCCAAATAATATTCGGTAGCGGTTGCTTCTCACCGCCGCATTTACCCAACGGAAGATATGAACTTATCTACCAAAAGGAGTATCGCGAAAACTCTTACGTTCCCTCTGTACCGTGGCCTACATTGCGCGTCACTTGTGATTCCGGTTACGTGCTGTCCAACTCCAACAACTTTTTCGTATGCAATAGAGGTCAATGGTTGAAGTTGAACGAGAGCAAGTGTTCGCGTAAGTTATGCTTTGAGTTATATTGAAAGTTGCTTCATTTTCTCCAACGTTCTTACTGAAAAAATCATATAGATATCTGTCCTTCTTTATACCCTACTGTCTCCGAAAACGTACTATGCAAGCTCGAAGGCCGCGTAGTTAGTTGCGAGAAACCCATACAGAACACCAGGTTGGAGTTGACGTGCATGCGTTACTATAACAGTGATCGCGTTAATCCCATCTTCTCCTGTCAGAATGGCAAATGGCAACCTCCGCTGACGTCGTGTCAACCTGGTTAGTAACCTAAATCTTTCTCTCCAGATGATACGAATTGGTCGCAACTTTCTTTTAATCTTATTTCAGAATGCGGATTAAAAATAGCGAGCGCGGAAACCTTGGCGGTCGGCGGCAGTCCTACCGTTTTTGGAGAATATCCATGGGTCGTAGCTATTTATAGGCGAGAAAACGGTGAAAATCAGCTTGGATGTGGCGGCACACTTATTAGCAGATTTTTCGTGCTGTCAGGTAACGATTTGTTACTGTCACAGATTATCAAACAAAATCAGGAACAAAACGAACATTATCTCCGTATTTTTGAACGAAGTTCATTAGTGAGAATGATATTGTAGAATTAACTATCGTGAAATTCGTTAATGTTATTGTGTAACGTAAGCGCTAATTGCTCATTAATCATTTGCTACAGGACTCGCAATAATTTCTAGTGAAAATCATTCTAAGCATGATTATTTTTCAGCGGCCCAGTGTTTTGCGGATCTTGACGGGAATGTCGCTGACGAGTCCCTATTCACCTTAGTTGCTGGAAAATACTATCGAGACTTTAACACCAACGAAAGCGGCATACAAGTGAGACAGGCAGGTATTTGGAGAAATTAGAATTTCTCGCGTTTTTCTGTTATTCTTTTTTCCCTTTAGTAGAAACTAATCCAAAGTGCTTTATGGAAAACCAAAGTTTTTATTTCACGTATTAAATTTGTTTGTAATTTGTTTTTAATTTTCTCTTAGAAATATAAATATGTGAAATTGTATCGTTCGTATATTCACCTCAAATTGTCGAAGAACATTTGCACGCTTACATCGCATCGTTCTCCCCAATGATGCAGCTTCCGCCGATTGTAGGCATAACTCTCTTTGCATCGATTCTGCTGCTAAGATCGCCACTGAACGAAGTACGGTAGAACGTGACCATGGTCGTTTAATATTCCGCCCTTCCCCCTATGCTCAGCCTTACCTATTCCCATATGTAACGAAGCCCCATTTGTGCTCAAACGTTTCTAATACTCCTTTTCTCTTTCGCACGTGATTTACAACTGAAGACTCTACTCCGTCCGATGTATTGAGAAAATTAATCGCATCGTTCAGGTCGAATACGAGCAGGCAATTCATATATCCCGATTTTTTCCAACAGCACCACTATTCCCGCCAGTCGCAAAGATATGTAGTCCGTTCGCACCTTAAAAATCAGTATTGGATGTTACGGAGTATTACCCTCTCCTTCCATTGTCAGGAAGCTTGTGTGCGTACATCTCTTTCCAATTCGACCAGAGTTGCGCGATCTTGTACTAGTGACTTTTTCGACAGCTGTATTACCCATGATCCCCCATCTTCGATGTTTACATTATTGGCGTATTTTGGTTAAATTCACTTAATTTCGTGCTTCTGGGGTGCGTCTTCATTAACCTAACAAATATGAAAAATAAATGGTTATGTTCCGTGTGTTATTTCTTCGTAAACCGTATAGTTTAAAACTTCCTATAAATATAATTTTAATAAGAACTGACAACCGTGTTCACGATTCACATAAGATCTGTACTGATTTCTAAGGTGCAAACGGACTATAGATGATCCGCGCTCGCTTTTATATCTTTAGATTTCCTTTTGCTTCACATTAATGAATTGGTGGGCCTTAAGATGACGCTACTGTCACAGCCAGCATTTGTATTAGATCTGATTGTTAATGCGCGAAGAGAAACATATGGAAAATTACGTTGAATATTAATAATTTTTGCGCATCATCTAAGTCGAGACTTTCATTTTCCCGTAGATCCGAAAGCTGTTTGTTCACAAAGATTACAGGGGGTACCGGCACAGATTTCGTAACGATATAGCTCTCATCGAGGTCGAACCGTTCACTTTATCGGAAACGGTGGGAATCGTATGCATCGATTGGACCGGTTTCCACGAAAACAGCGATTTTCAGGAGGGCAACCTCGGCGTGGTAAGAAGCTTTATCAGTTTAAATGTGCAAAAATGCATACTTCGCTTTCTTTTATATGAAAAAGGTTACCGGATGGGGACTTATACAAGGAGCAATGGAGGCCAAAGTCTTGAACAAACTCATAGTGCCCTACGTATCGTTGAATACGTGCAAGAGAAATTCTAATAAGACTTTCTTTGACAACTACTACGCCTCTGATAAAATCTGCGTCGGATACAGTAACCGGAGTAAGTATCGTGATACTTAAGATGAGAGTTACGTCACCATTCTTATGAATTAAATTTTTCTGTTTCAAAGTGAGAACATTTTATTTTTTGGTTCACTTTTTGAGCCACCATTTTCGTTAACATGAATGTTTACGTCTACTTAATTCTCTAACCAGTAATTATATCTTCAAGATTTGAGATAATTGCATATTAAATTGGCTGGACAATGACGTAGCCCAACACTGACAAAAATTAAGTATAATCTTCCTTTTTATTCGTTCTAATTGAATTTAGATATGAGCGTTTGCGACTTTGACAATGGCGGAGGACTATACTTCCCGAGGAAGAGCGACTCGATCTACTTTGTGCGCGGTATCGTCAGTTTAACACCAAATTCGGAGAGCGGATGTAACTCGAACCATTATTCCTTGTACACAACGGTATCCAAATACCTGCAATGGATCACAGAGATAACGCTGCGAAAATCATAAGGGAAAGAAACAGACAAATAAATGATTTCAAGAAAGATTTAAGGTCAATAGATCATACCGCCTCATCAATTCTGTATCAATTTCAATGACGAATATAGAGATAGGGCCAACGCACATTAACAAGTGCACATCCGATTTTATGCGGACAGATTGGGAGACGCCATTTTGAGAGGCGTAACAATGTGCTACAAGCGGCTCTATTTCTTGATATAGTTTAGTTGTTTAGTTAAACAACCGTTGGATTTTTTTTTTCCAAAAGTAAATAAACAGTTTGTGAAGAGTCTACAAAAAAAAATGCTTCTATATTAATTATATTATATACCTATATTAATAGTTATTGGTACATGCTAAAGTTAGATCTTTTTAATTAATTTTTTTAATAATATTTTTTTTGTTATGTATTGTGTATTTATTTCCCCTAAATTAATGTATTATTAATAGAGTAGCGACGTTGGGCGCAGTAGATCATTGGCGCTACGTTCGGTAGCGGGCTAAGTCTCGCGTGTCTGTAACTCGCCACGTAGGAGATGGGCAGAGTAGGACTGCAGTACTGGCCGAGTACGTAATTAGTAGAGAGGACAAGGGCAGGAAGAATTTTTACTGTTTTACAGCGACTAGACAGATTGGTGTCTATTCGTCTCGTAAGGAAGGGTTCGTATTACCTATTGGTTTCCTCGAGAGTCGACAGTAATAATTCTACCTGCCTTTGTCATCTTTAGTAATTAGTAACCGAAGTGAAAGCAACGTAGCAACGTTCAGATTAAAATTCGTCATTTTATTTTATAGGAGCGCTTTTTTCATTTATT
Organism: Oryctes rhinoceros; assembly: GCA_020654165.1. Taxonomy (NCBI): domain Eukaryota; kingdom Metazoa; phylum Arthropoda; class Insecta; order Coleoptera; family Scarabaeidae; genus Oryctes; species Oryctes rhinoceros. Next base: position 1,425,034 of record JAIOKQ010000978.1, read on the forward strand.
TCATTACTGTCCTATTTTAGGAGATTTGGTTTTGGTTTATATTGTTACTGTACTGTTTTAGACGTTTCTTTTTTTCGTTTATTTCGTCACTGCCATTTTTTAGGTTTTATTTTCGGTTTGTTTTGTTAGTTTGGGACTATCCTTTAGAATTATTTATATATATTTGGTTATATTTGGTTTTTTAAATTTTCTAATATATTTAACATTTACCTGTTTCGTATTCTTTCGTTTTTTTTTTGTTATTCTTAATTTTTCTTATAATATTTTAATTATGCACATTTAATAATATTATCCACCATTATCCTTCTATTCCGATAGGTCGTGCTGTTTCTATGAAAGAAACTTACGAAAATCTGAAAATTTTATAAGAAAAGATAAAGTATAAAGACTGTTCCTGGAATATTTGTGCAGATTTTAATTTAATTGCAATTATTTTGGGTATGCGATCTAGTTACACCAAATACTGTTGCTTTTTATGTCTTTGGGAAAAACATTACCATAAGCAAGAGGGGCCACTATGACAACAGTTTATACCAGCAAAAGACAAGGTACAACATCAGCTCCTAGTAGAAAAAGAAAAGATCATAATACCACCTCTCCACGTGAAACTTGAGCTCATGAAAATCTTTGTAAAGGCAGGGGATCTCGAAGGTGAAGGTTTTAAATACCTTCGTGAAAAGTTTCCAAAATTAATACAAGGGAAACTGAAAGAAGGTACTTTTGTTGGACCTCTTTGAAACCAAATTAACAGCGAAGAAGCCAAACAGCTTGGCTCTCCATGATACAAGTTTTCGCGAATTTCTTGGGAAACAAAAAAGCTGACAACTATAAAACTTTAGTAATGGATATGTTACAAGCATTTCACGCTGCCGGCTGTAATATGTTCCTTAAAGTGCACATTCTACATTCTCACTTGGATTTTTGCCCGGAAAATATGGGCGACGTTAGCGATGAACACGGTGAGCGCTTCCACCAAGACATCGTGGGAAGTAAACGGTATCAGGGGAAATGGCATCCTGTTACGTTAGTAGATTACTGTTGGATGTTAAGAAGAGATGCTGCAGATATTGTTTATAAGAGACGGAGCAGTATTACTTCACATTTCTAATTATAATAATTCGAAATATACATTAAATTATGATCTAATCTAAAAAACTTTTTCATTGAAATATAAAAAAAAATTGAGCTAACTTGACCTGCTACCTTTTATTAAAATAAATGTTTATATGTTTTCTATTGAAATTAATATAAATTATTTTATGGCAAGTTAGCCAGTGTTATTGCAGTATGCCCTAATCAACGAGTACGTACTTGCCTACTTAGCGGATTTCGAAATGGGACTTTCAAATATATTATTTCCCTAACAGATGGCGCCATACACCATTGAAAATTAATAATTTTTTTTAATCTTTACAAGGTCGTAATAGGTAATGTATACAAGTTTTAGTAATAGATTCATTATTCATTACAATAGGTGGAACAACACTGATTCTAAGAAATAATATAAGAAAAAAAAACGTTTGTTTAAATAAATATTAACAATCTATTTGATAAATCACAGCTTAAAAAGCCTCGTCCTCTTACTGTACATGGTCTATTTTTTTCTTACGACACCTCTTATAAAGAAACGCCATTGTCGCTGAAACGTCCACCTCCACAACCGTCTCCATTTCCAGTATTGCCACACACATGTTTTTGTATTCCCTCTTTAATTTAAAAAGAGAAAAAAGACTTCGAACATAAAATGTTCGGTAAGTTTCAGGAATGCAATAATACGGGATATTCCACATCTCGACCGCTACTTAAAAAGTTATGATCGGACAGCAGAGTACATGGTAGCGCTGTATCTTGCGGTTTACAACGACGTATGCGGACGTTTTTCTGTGATTTGTTCCTTGGTTTAGTTTACGTGAATATTTATGATGGACGAAAGTGACTATATTTTTATTAGATTAGTCAACAATTAAGTAAAAATTAAGGGAAAAATATCGATATTAAAGCAGAGATTGCAGTGTTAACAATTATGGCCGCAATTGGTGTATTTACTACCACGATTTTCTTATTGCTGTATATAATACGTGAGTAATAGTTCTTTTGTATTTACTTCGTTTTAGTCAATAACGTTTGCGTATTGTGGAATTCAAATTTCAGACACGGTTCAAACGGTTACAGTTGGTCAAAGATGGGGGCTTATAGACTATAGGTAGGAACTTTCTTTCCAGGAACAGTATCTTCCAATTCTTTTTTTTTTCTTTCTTAGTTTTCCAAGCAAAGATGACGTTACCACTACGTCATCCACAAAGCCCGATATCTGCGAGTAAGTATTAAAATTGAAGATAAATTAGAGAGCTAATCCCTTTACTTCGATGACTTCTAGTGCTAAATGCAGTTCTGGGGAATGTTTGGACTCTAGAAATGTTTGCGACGGTTTGGTGAATTGTCCCGACGGTTCCGACGAAACGAAGGAGCGGTGCGGGGATTCACCGTAAGTAATCCACGTTTTACTTTTCGTTTCGTTCTTTGGGGATGTTTGTTTCTGATTTCAGCTGCCCTACGTTCTTATTCAAGTGCAATTACGGCGCATGCGTCGAGAAGAGTAAAATTTGCAACGGGGAAAAGGATTGCGCCGATAATTCCGATGAAGAACCACCCGTTTGCACTAATACTTCCAATAGATGCGCACTGTAAGTTTTCTTTTTTTTTTATAGCAGATTTGGCAACATTGAAATGTCAATAGCGCATAATTTGAACTCATTCAAAAAACAAAATCGATTTAATAATTAATGTGATTTTGTGATTTTCGATCATCAATCAACAATAAATAACCAAGTAACCCGTCTTTTTTTACTTTGGTTAGAGCGTCGGAAAATGTTGCTTGTGATGCTAACAGCCGACCTTTTGTGGTTACGATAAGAAGTCGAGCAGTCGAATTAGTTGATTATTGCAAGTATTCGAATAGTCCGATTTATAAGTCGTTCGCGGAATAAAAAAACGCGCTTTTTTAATTCCGTTTTATTTAAAAGCTCTTTAAAATACAGAGATTATTCCGTTGTTGGCGGTTGTACAAATTAAAAAAATTCTATTTGATAGATACAAGTATAAATGCAAGAATGGGGAATGTATCAGCGACGATAAAGTTTGCGACGGAAAAATAGACTGTAAAGACGTCTCCGACGAATCAGAAGAGCAGTGTGGCAATATAACGTGTCGACACTATCATTTTCGATGCGCGTATGGCGCTTGCCTGCCACTGTCAACCCATTGCAATGAGGAGCAGGATTGCGCAGACGGTTCTGACGAGAAAAATTGCGATTACGCTAAGGAAAAGAGGTAAATACTAATAAATGTTTGATTTTCGTAAAAATTTGAACGCAAATAGAAATAAATGATCTATTATTAATTTTGCCTTTTTAATTTTTAGACGTGATTGTTTGTTACCCGATCACCCTGCAAACGGTTTGTACCAATCATCCGTGAATGGTTCGCTTATAAAAGACGGTGACCAATTGAACATGACTTGTAATTCAAACTATTCGGTGTGGGGAAATCAATCGTTTCAATGTGACAATGGTACTTGGACACCTCCACTTCACGAAAGTTACTGCAGACGTAAGATGGCCCATTAAGAAACACCAAATTTAGCGTCAACATTAAAAATATCCTTTCGATAGGAACATGTCCGGCTTTATTTCCTGGCCCTCGTCACGATATCGCCTGCTTTCTCAACGGTCTTCCAATAATCTGCGAGAAACCATTCGAAAGTACGACCGCTAACGTGACTTGCAAGGACTCGTTTGCCCCGTATGGCGGTAGTTCGTCCCTTATTTGCCAATCGGACGGCAAGTGGAGTGACGAACGCGCATCTTGCGTTCAAATAATATTGGGTAGCGGCTGTTTCTTACCGCCGCATTTGCCCAATGGAAGATATGAACTGATCTACCAAAAGGAGTATCGCGAGAACTCGTACGTTCCCTCTGTACCGTGGCCTACATTGCGCGTCTCTTGTGATTCCGGTTACGTGCTTTCCAATTCCGACTATTTCGTATGCAGTAAAAGTCAATGGTTGAAGTTGAACGAGAGCAGATGTTCGCGTAAGTTATGCTTCGACTTATCTTGACGGTTTATATTCTTATTGAAAATTCTAGGTGTCTGTCCCTCTCTGTACCCGACTGAATCCTATAACGTGCGGTGCGAGCGTGACGGTCGTGTAGTCAGCTGTGAAAATCCCATAGAGAACACCAGGCTGGAATTAACCTGCAGGCGTTTCTATAGGACCGATCGCATTAATCCCATCTTCTCATGTCAAAATGGCAAATGGGACCCTAAGCTGACATCGTGTCAACCTGGTTAGCAACCTAAACTTTTCTCTCCAGACTGCACGAATTGGTCGCGACTTTCTTTTAATCTCATTTCAGAATGCGGATCGAAAATAGTAAACGTAGAAGCTTTGGTGATCGGAGGCAATTATACGCTTCTTGGAGAATATCCATGGATCGTAGCAGTTTACAGGCGAGAAAACGGTAGAAATAATCACATCTGTGGTGGTACACTTATTAGCAGACATTACGTGCTGTCAGGTAACGGTTTATTATATCAGTTTTGGAAACATATTAATGTGTAACTTTCCGCTAGTAATAATAATAATAATAATAGTTTATTACATTTAATTACAGGACAATATTATAAAAAAAATACGTACAATACTGAATAGTAATTGAATGCAAAAAAAAATAAAAAAAAAAGTAAAAGGAAAGAAACTCAAAGCTCATTAATTTTATTAAAAAATACATCATTATAGAGTGTGTCTGTTGTGCGACACATAGAAGTGATGGGAGAAAAGGATAACAGATTGGTTCAAGGTACAGGAAGAGAGAAAGTACGTGAAGATACCTGAGGAATTAGAAGATTCAAGGAAGAAAGCAAGTCGGGACAATCAAGGACACCGCGCTGTGCTGTCGCTGTCGACGAGAAGCCGCGGTCTGCATCCCATGACGATCAAGAAGAGCGCCATAATCGCATATAACAATGATCTGTTAGCCGCTCTTAAAGTATCATAATGAATACATATAAACACGGTTAAACAATTTGAATTACCTTTTAAGATTTTACACGCCCTTGTAACTCACGATAGTTTATAGCAAAAATCACTCTAAACATGATTTTAATATCTTTCAGCCGCTCACTGTTTTACGAACAAAACCGGGCATGTCGCTAACTCGTCGCTATTCACTTTAGTCGCCGGAAAATACTATCGAAACTTTAATGGCAACGAAACCGGCACACAAGTGAGACAGGTAGGCAAGTATTTCGAGCTTTTCTGTTATTCCTCCGTCTTTATTGTAAACTAGAATTTAAATAGAATAGAAATAATAGAATAGAAATAGAATAAAACTTAAATTGTTTTTAATTTTCTCTTATGAAGAATTTAGATGATTTTATATTCAAGTTCCTTTTGTGCGTTGGTAAATTGGTTGGCCATAAGATGGCGCTATTGCCACAACGGGATTACGTTGATTACTGATTGGCGAGGCGCGAACATATTGCATCCAATACGTTTACCGTGCGCATACTGTGCATTGAGACTTACTATAATTTTCCTCTAGATTCTACATCTGTTTGTTCACGGGGATTTCAAGGGGTCACGCGAAGCCTTTCGCGATGACATAGCTCTGATCGCTGTCGCACCGTTCACTTTATCGGAAACGGTGGGGATTGTATGCGTCGATTGGAATCATCTCTACGAAGAGAGCGATTTCCAAGACGGCAACCTCGGCGTGGTAAGAAATTTTATCGTTTTAGACGTGCAAAAATGTTGACTTACCTTTTATATGGACCAGGTTGTCGGATGGGGACTTACGCAGGAAGCATCGGCGCCGGCCGATGTCTTGAAAAAGCTCGTAGTGCCCTACAGGTCACTGGACACATGCGAGAAAAATTTGGATAAGAGTTTCTTTATGCAGTTCTACGTCTCGGATAAGATTTGCGCGGGATACATTAATCAGAGTAAGTGTCGCGATCGTTTCCGTTTGAGATGCGAGAGTTACGTCGCCATTTTTATCAATTGAACAATGGGCATTCTATTTTTTGATTTACTTCACTAAGACTCATTTTTAGGGCAACTACTTTCGTTGATATACGCAGGCATTCAATTTAAATGCTCCGATTATTTTTGTTGAAATTAAAGTCTTTTAAATTATTTACTGCTCTGCTATTCGCCATTTCTGATGCATTTGCACAAAAAAAAATTTGTATTTTTAAAATCTCCAATTAGAACAACAGCCAGCTTCTATCGAGACTTCGTACAGCCTGCTTTGTATATAATAGAAAACAAAATAACGACAGTCAAATTTAAAAATTAAATGTGTCGTAGAATGGCCATAAAAGCTGGGAAGACTTACTCCAATTGAAATCGAGCCTCGAAGATAAGTGCCGCTCTTTAATTCATTCCCATACAGTATTTCTTCTAATTTGACTATTTCCTACCGTATTGCCGTAAATGTAACCGGTCCCTTGTCTTGTCTTGTCTTGAAATTTATAAGTAAACCGTTAAATTGATTTTCGCGAAGTGACACGTAAAACATACACGATACAAACACGATAAAAGGTTGAACAATATAAAGATAAAATTAAAAGATCTCGCAGTGACGAAACGGTCTTTATTCTGTATATATACTCGTTAAAATTATTTGAGGTTATGTTAGCATTGCAAAACTCCAGGCATAGCTATATTAGGAAATATTATGGTCTAATAACGTTGGTCTTTGTGTTGGACACGCGCTCCCTAATCACTTTAGATAACCCCAAAAACTTACAATCAGTCGATTACGTGCTCGATATTAGTGCAGATTCCAGAAAACACGTAATTAATTCTGTAACCAGTAATTAAATTAGAGGCAATTGTTAAATTGGCCGGACGATGACGTAACGCAGAATCTGAAAAAGAAAATTGAGCGTAGCATAATCTTTTTTTTTTTCATTTTAATCGAATTTAGGTATGAGCGTCTGCAAAGGGGATAGTGGCGGTGGTCTATACTTCCCGAGAAAAAACAAGCCGATCTACTTTGTGCGCGCTATCGTCAGCGTAACACAAAAATCGTCCAGCGGATGTAACTCGAACCACTACGCCTTGTACACAAAGGTATCCAATTACCTGCAATGGATGGGAGAGATAACACAGCGCATATTGTGAACGATATAGAGGAATAAATAAATGCATTAATGAAAGATTGAACGTTTTTGTGGTTTAATAGATTCCCGATCTGATCCGCTCCTGTAATCCCCAGTTACATATCACCTATGGCGTTTGTGAAAAAACATATTTTTGTCTTTATCTAGATTAAAGGATCGTCTCAGCACTGGCACGTCGCGTACTTCGATCCTTTAGTGAAGAGCGCGTAGTGATTGGAATTGCAACGTTCAAAGGAAGAAATTCGTAGGTTCTGAGCTGAGGCCACTATCACCGCTACATATGCTAGTAGCTGCAAAAAATAACGACAAAATCAGCAAACGATTGTTGATGAAAATTGTAGAAATACATGTCGATAGTCCGTTTGCACCTTAGAAATCAGTACAGGTCTTACGGAAATCGTGAACACGGTTGTCAGTTCTCATTAAAATTACATTTATAGGAAGTTTTAAACTATACGGTTTACGAAGAAATAACACACGGAACATAACCATTTATTTTTCATATTTGTTAGGTTAATGAAGACGCATCCCAGAAGCACGAAATTAAGTGAATTTAACCAAAATACGCCAATAATGTAAACATCGAAGATGGGGGATCATGGGTAATACAGCTGTCGAAAAAGTCACTAGTACAAGATCGCGCAACTCTGGTCGAATTGGAAAGAGATGTACGCACACAAGCTTCCTGACAATGGAAGGAGAGGGTAATACTCCGTAACACCCAATACTGATTTTTAAGGTGCGAACGGACTACATATCTTTGCGACTGGCGGGAATAGTGGTGCTGTTGGAAAAAATCGGGATATATGAATTGCCTGCTCGTATTCGACCTGAACGATGCGATTAATTTTCTCAATACATCGGACGGAGTAGAGTCTTCAGTTGTAAATCACGTGCGAAAGAGAAAAGGAGTATTAGAAACGTTTGAGCACAAATGGGGCTTCGTTACATATGGGAATAGGTAAGGCTGAGCATAGGGGGAAGGGCGGAATATTAAACGACCATGGTCACGTTCTACCGTACTTCGTTCAGTGGCGATCTTAGCAGCAGAATCGATGCAAAGAGAGTTATGCCTACAATCGGCGGAAGCTGCATCATTGGGGAGAGCGATGAGATGTAAGCGTGCAAAAGTTCTTCGACAATTTGAGGTGAATGTACGAACGATACAATTTCATACCTATTAAAATTCGTAACGTTGACGAATCTGGCAACTGATAATTGTTCAACGCACGGAAATGGTTAAGAACGAAAATGGGATAAAGAATATCGAGTGAAAGAATATTTCCGCGTAAATACTGTAAAGGTCGCACGTCTTAACGGAACAATTGGAACAGCATCATCTGTATCAACCATCTTATGAAATGGTGACTACTGTTCCCGACTCTCCCCTATTTAATGAATTTTAGGTACAATATAATCATTAGCGAGAATAATTTTAGCTGTTGAATGGATTACCCAATCGCATTTTGATTTGACGGTCGTATCTACCTACCAACTACGCTCGCATCTTCCCTGCGATAACCAGACGATGAAATCACTTAAAAATGACTGCCGCCAGCCTCTAACTGTTGGAAAATCGCGAAGATTTCATCGGACACTAACGGACGTGACAGTCTGCAACTTGCGGTTTACTGTGACGTACCTTATCGAAGTTTGCGTGTGATTTATTTTTATTTTTTTTTTTTTTACTTATTATATCTGTGATGGACGGAAGTGACACTATTTCCACGATGTTAATATCAAATTAAATTAAATTAACGGAAAATATCAGTACTTGACTAGAGAGATCGTTCTGTTAAAAACTATGTTCGCAATTGGCGTACTTGTTACTAGGATCTTCCTGTTGTTATATCTAACACGTGAGTATCGTTCTAAGTTTTGTACATGCTTCACGTTAGTGGATAAAATTTGCCATTACGTGCAGCGGAATTCGAATTTCAGATATAATTCAATCGCTTAGACCTCATGGAAGATCGGGTATTCTGGATCCTAGGTAGGTACTTTCTCGTTCTTCAAGAACGGTTTCTTCCAGTTTTTTCCTTTTTTTTTTTTCGTAGGTTTCAAGGCGGTTCCACGTTATTAAGAATATCCAATACCTGCGAGTAAGTATTAACGTTTAAGATGAATCGGTTAACCCCTTTACTCGAATGACATTTATGGTTCTTTAGTTTTAGATGCGGTTCCGGGGAATGTTTGGATTTCAAATATGTTTGCGACGGTTTGGCGAATTGTTCCGATGGCTCCGATGAAACCAAGGATGTGTGCGTCGGTACACCGTAAGTAATAGACCTTTTTTTTTGCATTTGCTTCTTTGGAGATGTTTGTTTCTAATTTCAGCTGCCCTACTTTCTTATTCAAATGCAATTACGGCGCATGCATCGAGAAGAGTAAAGTTTGCAATGGGGAAAAGGATTGCGCCGACAATTCTGATGAGGAACCGCCCGTTTGCGCTAGAAATCCTAATATTTGCGCAGTGTAAGTAAAACAATACATTTCGCAAAATTTTTAATTTTGTAAACATGAAGTCGGTGGATGACATACTGAATATTTAAAGAAAACAGTCATTCCAGTTGTTAAATAACAGAATTTAACAATTAATTGATCTACAAAAAAAAGTTCTTTTTAAAAAAGGTCATTGCTTGAAAATCAAGAGCGGGGGAAACGTAAAACTGATACGAACAACATTTATTTAAAATGATTCATCCGTCCGACGGCTTCTTTGAAAAACACATTGCTTCAAATTTAGTGAACTTATTTCATAATGTTGCCATGCACAGATAGAGTTGGGAAGAGGAAAAACTCGCGAGTCATTCTTTATAAAAAGCTTGCAAATACAATGTTTCCGCGGTTTCCGCCACTGCTTAACTTAAACAAATTCTATTTGATAGTTACGAGCATAGATGCAATAATGGAGAATGTATCAGTGATATTAAAGTATGTGACGGAAAAATGGACTGTGGCGACGACTCTGACGAATCAGAAGAGCTGTGCGCCACAATACCGTGTCAAAATTATCTATTCCGATGCGCGTACGGCGCCTGCGTGCCATTGTCAGCCCGTTGCGACGGACAGATGGATTGCATAGATGGTTCCGACGAGACGGGTTGCTATTACACTGAAGAAGTGAGGAAGCGGTTGCGAGGAAGGAGGTAAATGCTAATGAATGTTTCGTTTGTGGTTATAATTCGAAACTTACATGACTTATTTCAAACGGTTTGCAGAAAAAAAGCTTAAGATCAATTTTTGAACTCATCTCATTAATTTTTAGACACGATTGTTTGTTACCCGATCACCCTGCAAACGGTTTGTACCAATCATCCGTGAATGGTTCGCTTATAAAAGACGGTGACCAATTGATTATGACGTGTAATTCAAACTATTCGGTGTGGGGAAGTCGATCGTTTCAATGTGACAATGGTACTTGGACACCTCCACTTCACGAAAGTTACTGCAGACGTAAGATGGCCCTTTAAGAAACACCAAATTTAGCGTCAACATTAAAAATATCCTTTCGATAGGAACATGTCCGGCTTTATTTCCTGGCCCTCGTCACGATATCGCCTGCTTTCTCAACGGTCTTCCAAGAATCTGCGAGAAACCATTCGAAAGTACGACCGCTAACGTGACTTGCAAGGACTCGTTTGCCCCGTATGGCGGTAGTTCGTCCCTTATTTGCCAATCGGACGGCAAGTGGAGCGACGAACCTGTATCTTGCGTCCAAATAATATTCGGTAGCGGTTGTTTTCTACCACCGCATTTGCCCAATGGAAGATATGAACTGATCCATCAAAAGGAATATGGCGAGAACATGTACGTACCATCGTGGACTGTACTACGTGCCTCGTGCAATTCCGGTTACATACTCTCCCAATTCGATTATTTCATATGCAAGAAAGGTGAATGGTTGAAGTTGAACGAAAGCAGATGTTTGCGTAAGTTATGCTGTGAAGTATGTCGAGAGTTGCTGCATTTTCTCTAAGGTTCGTTTTGAAAATTCTAGGCACCTGTCGCTCTTTGTACCCGACCGACTCCTACAACGTACGATGCGAGCGCGAAGGCCGTGTGGTCAGTTGCGAGAGACCCACGGAGAACACCACGGTACAGTTGACTTGCACGCCTTACTATAAAATTTACCACGTTAGTCCCATCTTGTCCTGTCAAAATGGCGAATGGGATCCTCCAGTAACGCCGTGTCAACCTGGTGAGTAGACTACTTAAGATTTTAATTTAAATCGTTCTCTCTCTCTCTCTCTCTCTCCTATTTCAGAATGCGGAGTAAAAATAGTAAGAGCGGAAACATTGGTAATCGGAGGTAATCTCACGGTTCCTGGAGAATATCCATGGGTCGTAGCTATTTACAGACGCGGAAACGTTGAAAATCGACAAGTCTGTAGCGGTACGCTCATTTCCAGGTTCTACGTACTGTCAGGTAACGATTTGTTACCGTTATGCGTTGTCAAACAAAAGCTGAATAAAACAAAAGTTTTGTACGTCGCTTTGCGCCACTTTGAGACAAACTTCACTAGTGATCAGAAAACACGTTTAATTAGTCCCATACAAGATTTCTTCTTAAAAATGAACTCAATTGCACTTCTATGATCGTGCGCGAAGAGCGTTCGATTAAATGTAACACGATCCACACCCGGAACACGTTTAATTGTAACCGATTCTGATCGTGGAAGGCTATACGCTATTAAACCTTCAATAATATCTAGCGATTAATTTTACACATAGTTTAAGATTTAATACGTCCCTGAAAAAAGATCATTTCCTGCAGGACTTGCAATAGTTTCCAATAGAAACCATTCGAAACATGGCTTTAATATTTTTCAGCTGCTCACTGTTTCGCGAACGATGCCGGGGAGGCTGCTAACTCGTCCCTATTCACTTTAGTCGCTGGAAAATATTATCGAGATTTCAACACCAACGAAAGCGGTATACAAATAAGACAGGCAGGTATTTGAAGAAATTAAATTTTCCCAATTTTTATTTATGCTTAGTAAAAACTCCACTAACGAGTTTCTCGCCGTAACTCAAACTTTTGATTTCATTGCTTTTCAAGTGTTCAAATTGTTTTTAAATTTCTCTTATGGAAGGTTTAGTTGATTTGCGGATATGACTTCTGTACGGTGGATACATATATTCTATCTTGTATCTAATTTGAGATTTACCCTAATTTTTGTGTAGATCCAAAGACTGTTTGTTCACGAGGATTACAAGGGGCCAAGTCACGCCTATCGTGATGATATAGCACTGATTGCAGTCGAACCGTTCACCTTATCGGAAACGGTGCGGATTGTATGCGTCGATTGGAATCATGTCTACGAAGAGAGCGATTTTCAAGAGGGTAATCTCGGTGTGGTGAGCAATTTTATCCATTTCGGATGTGCAAACGTGTTAATTTACCTTTCATGTGAAACAGGTTGTCGGATGGGGACTTACGCAGGAGGCATCAACGCCAGCCGAAACCTTGAAGAAGCTCGTAGTGCCTTATAGGTCAATGAACACGTGCGAGAAGCATTTGGAAAAACCTTTCTTTAAGCGTTTCTACGTCTCGGATAAGATCTGCGCGGGGTTCAGTAATCAAAGTAAGTGTTGCGATTGTCACAATTTGAAATGAGCGTTAGGCCATCATTCTACTGAATTAAATTTCAAAGTAGTTAATTGAAGAGATCAAAGAATCAAATAACGTAGGTGAATTGAAACATAAGCAAAACATCAGCGGTAGCATTATTTTTTCTCCTTTAGCTCGTTTAAGATATCATTTTTCCTCTGCTGCACGGCCAATACCTGGAACATTATTTCATTGCTATGGATAATGGCATTCCTAATGGCAGCGACTCTATTTCAATATTTTGCAGTTACTCTTTACTACGTGTCCCTATAAGAGTACCTGCTAATGGTGCAACGGTTCGAAGGTGACCTACGTTTTTTAAACATTCAGGCCGTGGATTTCAGGAACATCTGCCACTTGCAAGAACCTATTCTTGGAGATAAGCTGATTTAACACAAGACAGGCGCGATCATATTGTTTTTAATATCTTTCACAAGCTGTCGTTTGGTATTGCACCAATGTATTAAAGGCGAACCTTGCTCATCTTGTTATTTTACTCGGTTTGTTACTGTTATCGACTGCTGCCAAATGATGAAATCATTTAAAAATCATTGCCACCAGCCCCCTAACTACAAATTATAAATAATTATATTTCGTTTTTTTTCTCTTTTTCTCTCTAATCGAATTTAGGTATGAGCGTTTGCAAGGGGGACAGCGGCGGTGGTCTGTTCTTCCCTAGGAAACGGGACTCGATCTACTTTGTGCGAGGTATCGTCAGCATATCGCCAACTTCGACCAGCGGATGTAACTCGAACCACTATTCCTTGTACACAAAGGTGTCCAGGTACTTACAATGGATCGAAAATAAAACGCGACGAAAACTGTAAGAAAAAGGACCAGATAAATAAATGCTTTCAAAAGATTTAATGTTTTTGTGGCTCAATTTGTAAAAAACATTTGTAAAAAAAATAAGCAAGATACTTTTTTGTTTTTATTTAGATACAAAAATATACGTAAAATTATCTCGATATTGTCACCACAAGATATCGCATGTCGGCTAAACGATTTAGGGTATTTTACGTGTGACATCTTCTAACCACAACAAGTACTTCGACACTTTAGTGAAGAGCGCGAAGTGATTGGAATCGCAGCCCGCGTCGGAACGTGGCGCCACACTTACCAACGCTCGGATGAAGAATCTCGTAGGTTCTGAGCGGAAGAACAATCCTCCACCACTATCGCCGCTACATACACTAGTACCTGTAAAAAAATAACGACGATAAAGTCGGTAAACGATTGTCGATGAAAATCGGCGAATTCCGCATTCGTACCTAGATCTTTGAAGCCGGCGCAGATTTTATCGGAGGAGTAGTACTGGTGAAAGAAATCGGGATTCATGAATTCCCTGCAGGTATCCGTCGACCTGAACGGTACGACTAGTTTCTTCAATACTTCAGATGGCGTAGAACCTTCAGTTGTAAATCCCCATCCGGCAACCTGTGAAAGATACAAGGAGTATCAGAAGCGTTTTAGCATTAACGGATTCGACAGGATGTACTTACAACTCCCTTATTTCCTTCCTTGAAATCGTTCTCCTCGTAGGCGTTCTTCCAATCGACACAAATCGGTTGCACCTGCAACGTGATCTCGAATTTCTCCACTTCAATCAGGGCGATGTCGTCGCGGTACTTGGTCAAGTAACCTCTGTAATCTCTATGTACAAAGAGCTCCTTGATCTGCAGAAGGTGATAGTGTTAATTAGGACCCACACCGCAACGGGGAAAAATCGGGAAATCGGGGGGGAAAAAAATTAGCGAATCTATCGATTTTAGCTGTTCACCAAGAATACGAAGAGAACCGTCGTTCGAATACAGGAACCGTTTCGAAAAATATGCTTTACATTGATGTATGCTTTGGGATGTCGCTTTCAAAGATACATATGCAGGTGTTTGTCGTGATCGACTTTGTACGTATTCAAATAATTTGAACCTTACCTTTCGTATTTGAGAGCCTGGTTCCGCGGTATTCAAGTCGCGATAGTATTTTCCGGCAGCCACCGTAAATAGGTTACGATCCTGGGGGGCACCATCCGGAGAGGTGAAACAATGTGCGGCTGAGGAAGTAGAAAGACGGCAATTGAACTTACGTCGATAATGTCGATTACTGACTTTGTATTATAAACTTTAGTTTATAATGACGTCCATGAATTGAAATGTTGTCTCATTTACCATCCCTACCTGACAGCACGAACGCCCTGGAAATAATGGATCCGCCGCATATATGCTGTTTATTACTTGTCGAGGTATTGTAAATGGCCACCATCCACGGATATTCTCCTTTCTGCGTGTCGTTACCGCCTATTATAAGAGCTTGCGCGTTGACGATCTTACGTCCACACTCTGCAAAGAGATTGAAGAGAAGTTTAAATAAAACAAAGGAGAAATTCGAATAAGGAGTTTATTAAGAGAATTGATGAATCTTCTACTAATAACATAAAGTTAAACGACAATAAACAATGAGTAGAGTATTTTGCGTAAGAAAGTTGTTTGCGTTGTGTACTTGTGTTTAGATGATTATAAGAGAACATATGAGAGATTAGATTTTACAGGAACTTTGAGAACAACCCTCCCTATCTATCTAGCATTTTGCGTATACAGTTATGATAAATCGTCAATTTATTATTTCTAAGCTGCCAAAACGGAACTCGTTAGCCGCAAAAGACGAAAGATGCTTTTGTCTTTCTTGTACTCCTAACTACCGTCTGACGTCCAATACTGTATTGAGATAGGGATCTATCTCCTCATCCAATAAAGTATTTGTTACGTTCAATGCGAATATTGGCCGTCCAAATATCAAATAGATAAGGTTCATTTCGATTAGAGGCGGCTGGACAATGATCTGACCTGGGATGCACGGTTGCACAGACTGATCCCAGTTGCCGTTGATACATTTCGGTAGCGCTCTGGAGACAGGATCGTAGTAGTACGGCTTGCAGGTTACCCGTACGATGGTGCCCTCTAGTGGGTTCGCGCAATTGACTTTCTTATCCTCCAATTCGCATTGGGCGTCGTAGGTGTCGGATTGGGGAATCGTTGTACATGTAGCTTAAATCAAATAAGATTAGAGAAATGTGTTTAATGCACTGCTATCGGTATAGTAATCCGGAAATATTGAAGTAGACCCTTACGAATGCAATAAGGAAAGCCTGGATCCCAGCGATTCTCGTTACAGAAGGAGAAAGTCGATTGGCTGGGCGTGTACCTTTCATCGCAGTTAATGGTTATAATGGTATTTGATACTACAATCGTGTTAACCTTATAATTGCCGCCGGAAGACAATCGATAGCGACCGTGTTGCGGATGTTGGGGTAACAGACAGCCAGTGCTATTAAAAAAAAAAACAAACAAATAAATAAGCAATAACGCTTGTAGATCGAGACTTACATCGGTGTTATAGGTGGCTTTACTGACGGTGTAACAGGCGTTACCACTGAAGGTTTGGTAGTGGGGCAACCAGCTTCATCTGATCCGTCCACGCAATCCATCTTTCCATCGCACCTTGCCGTTTTATGGACGCAAGCCCCGTATGCGCACCGGTACAGAAAAGACGCGCAATGCAAACCGGCACATAAGCTTTCCGTTTCGTCGGAACCGTCGGGGCAATCCTTAGTACCATCGCAGATATTCGAATTTTCGATACACGTAGTATCTTTGCAGCGAAACTCGAAACTAACGGTTAAAATAAGATAAAAGCGCACTCAATAATGCAAAAAAATTACTTCCCGCAAGCGTCCGAAGCGCTTTTGACACAACCCGGCACTTCCTCGTCGGAACCATCGGCGCAGTTATTTTCGCCGTTGCAGACCTGGTTCTTCGGTATGCAACCGCCGTAGTTGCATCGAAACAGATACGCCTGGCAACTATTTTAAGAAGAAAAATACAACAACCATGATATCAAGCAACACTGCTGAGCGTTCGAAGTGGTTCACCATGTATCTTATTTAATTTTGTTGTCTAGCTATTTTTTTATTTATCAGAACTTCTCCTTTTTCATTGAGTTTGGTTTTATTTACTGATTTTTTTTTTATTTGGACAATATTTAAATACGAAAGAATACGTTTTTTGCGCAAAAACAGAGCGTGCAAACGCAATTTTTTGGGCGATCTACAAATTCTAAAGCCTGCTACCCCGTGATAATTATAAAAGAACCGTTACCAAATATAATGGTTGGTATTAATAGTACTAATCCACGTTCCACATTTTTTTAATATTGCGAAATTTTTCACTGTACACATGCATACAGAACAACTAAACGGAGATAATTATACATAGTGCAACCGTTTTAATACAGTCAATAAAAACCTGTCGGTCTTGTTAAAACTTTTATTAACAAACTCACCGTAGATTCCCACATTCAGCTCTGGTCTCATCCGAACCATCCTGACAATGGGGAGTGCCATCGCATAGTTGGTCCGCTGAAATACAATCACCGGAACCACAATTGAAGCTACACATGTAAATTATTAGCTTCGGATTCTACAAGAATACTACCTAGGATAGTACTTACTTGCAATCCTGCCTTTTCTGCCGAACAACCACGCTCAAGTTCTGATTTCCGTTCGAAGAACACAACCCGTAATCTTCGTCAGAACCATCTACGCAATCTTGTTTGCCATCGCACATTTTATTTTGAGAGATGCATGCTCCGTACGTGCAGCTGAATAGATAGGGGGAGCACCTGAAGCGGGAAGGAATACGGTAATGTAGAATGATAGCGTCGAGTTAAGCTCTTACACAATTTCCGAGCATAATTCATGGGTCTCGTCGGATTTATCTTTACAATCTGTTTCTCCATCGCATCTAAATAGTGCGCTAATTACCTCACCATTTTTACAAGTGTAACTGTCGGGGAAATCTCCCTCTTGTACGGTAGTAGCATTTCGTCTAAAATGGCAACAAATTGTTTTCGAGATAACATTTGCCTAAATAAACAAAAGGATACGATTGCTTTGTAATGCTTTTGTTTTTGCTGCATCCATCTATACAGTATAAAGCAAATTAACTTATCAGCATTGTTTAGTTAGACCTGATATCAGAAACCAAAGTCAAATGTCAAATAATACTCACTTGTTTAACGTTTCTCGTTTGAATTTGGCGGAATAATCAGAATACAAACTGGAGAATGGAGAGGCGTTAGAAAATCCAATTTTGCCTAAAATTGTTGTTGTTGTTTTTTTTTTAATAAAACGGAAAGATTGAATATATCTGTTTATTTAGTAAAAAAAAAATTGTTCAATTAGTGACGTGGAAAATCCGTATTGATAACGATCCTAGAATATTGCGGTTTTTGATATGCTCATAAAGTTCTTTACTGCATCTGGTAAGTTTAAAATAAACAACCTGATCATACGCGTAAAAGTTACTAATCCGGATCTTCTACATTAACTCATCAACGTCAGTAATATTTGGGAAATCCACTGTCCCGTAGTTTTTAGTATTTTGTGGTTATTAGTAAAATCACCGTATTTATCTAACATGATAAGTGTTTAAAAAGTTAGTGTGAAGGAACTTGAGTCAAAAAAAATAATAATAATAATAATGCAAAACCGGTTTACTGAAGACGTGTTACTAACAAAACACTACGTTCCAAGAAGGCTTTAAAATTCTTATCTAAACGGGGATTTTTAGAGATTTAATTTTTAAAAATCAAAAAATCGAATTTTATTCGGGTAATTTAACCGATACGATTTATCGATATACTTACACACAAGAAATACGGCTGTCAGTAAGAAATAAATTTTGTACATTGTATTATTTTGAAATATTCAAAATTTACTCCTAAAAGTTAAAACTCAAATAAAATTAAAAAAAAAAAACTACACTAGCACTATCTAGTTATTATTTGAAAACGCTTCATTAATTTTGAAACGAAGAACTGCCGGCCCCGCGTGCCAGCTTACGAAATCTACAAGACTACACTGGCGACATGATCTTCGCAAACAAATACAACAGACTGAATTGCTTGACCCTGATGAGGTCAGCGTCGAACTACAGAAACAGAGAATGTTGGAAAGGACTTCCGATAAAATCCCGCGATTAGTGGAAACTTATTAGACGCGTGACGTAATACGTTTTCAATCCTATTTCCGAATTGCCTGTCGGCTAATTTGCTTAATGAATAATGGCTTGGTCAGCATAGTGCGTTTAAAGAGGAATTCGCGAAAGTTTAACGGAGTACGAAGGCTATACGTATTAAAGGTTTTTTCGACGTCGTATTTATCGTCCAACGAATAACCTCATTATCGGCATTTGGCGACCTCTTCTAAATTATAATCACGGTTATTCATAAATACGTCCTGCGCATTCCTGGAATTTGATAATAAAAGTAAATAAATAAGAAAAAAAAATTTAAATTCGTTACTTATGCGCCATTTGGAATCAAATAGATCGACGTATTTACAGTTTTCTGCAATATGAAGAAGTTTATTAATAGATGGCGCAATTATTGACAACTTGTCTGTAGTTGTTGACATATCTATAATTTACCAATTTATTGATAACATCAATATTATTCATATTGTTCACAGTAAGACAACACCGCTCATGCTAATAATAGCTATTGGAACGACAGCCTCTAAAGGTGTGAATATCTCAAAATTCCAGGAATAGTTTCTTATCCTCTCGCTTTGAATGAAACAGTTATTGTTCCATAGAACTCACGATTTGTCCCACTAAGAAATTTTTTTCGCTAACCAGGGTCGAATGCAGAAAATCTGAAATTACCCTCTCACCACCTAATCAACAAGCCGTTGAATCAATTAGTAAATACCAAATAAGATAGACACATAAACTTTTACATGACGATTTACATTTTCTTAATAACACAAATCCGTATTGACACACAGAAGAAATATAATTGCCAAATTAGAAATACGATTTTTCATTCAACACAGCTTTTGGTACTTACGATAAAGAAAATATATGAAATTTATTTCAACATACAAGGTATATTACAAAATAGGTATATAATACATTATCTTCGTCCTTTTCCTTTCTTCCCTTTGCCGCCACCACCAGCTTGAGCTTGTTCGGTGCTCGGTTTTGTTTGTCGTGTTTTTAATTTCGGTATCATTTCGCCTAAATGATGTAATAGGCTATCTCTAGTTGGAAAATTCGCACTGCACGGCGTTCCATCATCGTTTCTTAATTGCACTCTTATACGACCTCTGTACACTAATTCTTTACTCCGTTCTCTACTGTACAACTTATTTTCAACGCCAACTTTCAATCCCGCAGCTGCTAAGACATCTCGGATTTCCTGGTGGGTTGGATTTTCCACGCATTTATCTTTTTGTAGTCGTCTACCCTGAGCTAATGTCTTTTTGCTATTTACGTAAGCCGGATATATGCATACCCATCTATATTAACATTTAAAACAGGTAAAATGTGGAGGTTATGTATACATGATTCAAAGTGTGGGATAATTAAGGTTTTTACCTCTCAGGATCGCTGTGCTTTTTATTCGGATTCCACATTAGAACTTGAGCGGTGGAAGAGTGAGCCATAATTCGAATAAATACAATACAATATGTTGTTATTATTGGGGAATGTCTAATGTAGTGCTTCCACTTGAACTGTCAAAATAAGTAGGGTTATGTTATTGTGTTCTCAAATTTTATATTAATATTAATGGTATCTTTTATATCTTAAGAGATAATAATAAATACTCAATATAATCAATTAAGATTGTAGAGAAAAATATTTGTATTATTTATTTGCAGGTAGGTATGAGTGAATAAGAGCTGCTAGCATGTACTAGATGGCACTGATTACGTGAACTCTATTTAAAATCCTGAATTTCATAAAAATATTTTTGACTATAAGAAATTGAGGAGAATGTAGAAGAACAATTTCTGATATAAAATTAATAAACATTTTCTTGGGATTACAAAGTATGGTTGCGCGCGGTTAAATCTACTGAAAATACATAGGCGTAACCAATGGGGGCGACGGTAGGACCCATAACATTGAAATAATTTCACTTCCATTTCTTATTGTCGGTCATACAAAAATCTCCGAAATGTCAACTCTAATTGCCGCCCCCATTTTTTCTTTATAATGCTGACTTGGTTTTCGTCTAAATTCACCCTATCGACGCCACAGAAATGTCCATCTCAGTCCACCTGAGAAAGTAGGTAAGGGAAACGTAAATGTTACCATCAAATTTTTTATAAATGTTAATCCTGAGAATTCCTAAATAAGACGGGTTTATTTGAATTATATTAAAGCTTTTATCTACTTTTCCCGTGGAAACATTATTTTTTCCACCCTTGCCGAGAAAAGGATACTTGATCTATTATTTTGAGTATAATAAAGTACTAATAATAGGTTAACGAATTTAATGATTAATGATTTTGGTCAATTGTGCATATACTGTACAGGAAAAAAAAGTTCCGCCAATAACGGACATATTCGTCAATTTGTAAATGTAACACAATCGAATTTGTCTTTCATTGTCAGAACTACAAATTGAAGTCATCCGCGAAATTTGAAAAGTGCCAGTTCTATAAGTTACTGGCAATGCAAAGCTGTTTCGTTAAAAAAGAAAGAACTTGTTTTTTATTTCTTCGTCGGAATGCATGTTTTTTTTTTTTAACAAAGAACTGGAAAAATGTTTAGAATTATAATTTCTTATTCAACTTGTCATATTAATGCCGATAATGCCAACTTGAAATTTTGTACCTAATCTAACTACATTATTTATGTTGTTGCTAAAAGTACTTGTTATTCAAAAAAATAAATATTATGCAAAGTTGGTGCGCGAAACATTTCTCGAAATCACAGCCATAAAGTGCCATCAATAATAACGTGTTATTGATCCCGTCTTAATAATAACTTATTTTGTACATATACATTTTTTTTGATATATTTTATACGACAAATAACAATTTCTGACGGCAAAACTTGGTTGGTTGACCTCATCTTTATCTCAGTATGATTCCCCACTATAGTAGCGCAATTAATCCAACAATTGTTGCAAAAGTAAACCAATTATCGCGAACACATTCTAATAAAGCAAAATTCGCTGCAACAAAAATTGTATTTATTACTTTAGCATGTACAAATACAAAGGGTCTTATCCGAAAAATCAGGAATTAGAAATCGCTACGGAATTTCTACGTTTGAAAGGTAAGCATAGTGAAATTAGGAATATTTGGATCCAGGAAATTTTGGCTAATGGGAAGCGTTTTAACAATTGAGGTTAGTTTTTCTGTAACATTGTTGTACTTGTATATTTTGCTTACAGATATTTGCTATTTGGACCATGCGGGCTCAACGCTCTATTCAGAAAAACAAATGTCCAATATTTTATCGGACTTTTCAAATAATCTTTATAGTAATCCCCATTCTAATAGTACCTCTAGTAAGATAACCCATGATTATATCGATCAAGTGAGATATCAGTAAGTTTCCATTGCATCTTAACTTTATTTACATATTCTTCTGCTACGATTATAACATTAATAATTAATACTTATAGGATTTTGAATCATTTTAATACAAATACCGACGAATACAGTGTGATATTCACTAATGGGGCAACGGGCGCTTTGAAGTTAATCTCTGAAACTTTCGATTACAATAATGGATTCTTTGTTTACCTACAAGATAATCATACGTCAGTGTTGGGTATGAGAAGCAATGCACCTAACGTTAACGTACTCAAGCATAACGAAGCTTTTGATATATTCAATAATGATGTAACCTCAATACTTGATAGAAATCACAAGAATTCCTTATTTGTATATCCTGCGCAATGTAATTTTTCTGGGACTAAATATCCACTGCAATGGATTAAGAAAACACAAGATGGAGCTCTATCTCGACTATATAATTCAAGCAAATGGTATTGCTTGCTCGATGCTGCAGCTTATGTTTCAACGAATTCCTTGGATCTATCAAAGTACAAACCGGATTTTGTTTGCGTATCGTTTTATAAAATATTTGGGTATCCGACAGGATTAGGAGCATTGCTAGTGAAGAATGAAAGTGAACATGTTCTCATCAAACAGTATTATGGTGGTGGTACAGTTTCCATGGCGTTAAGCATGAAAAATGTTGCAATTCCAAGGCCAACATTACACGAGAGATTTGAAGATGGCACAATATCATTTTTAAGCATACTGGCTATAAAGCATGGATTCGACACGTTTAAACGTCTTAATTTAAATACGAATCTTATATCGGAACATACGTTTTCACTTGCTAGATACGTTTATTACCAATTAATAAAGTTACGACATTCAAATAATGAACCGGTCGCTGTTTTATATCACGACACCATATTTGAAGATTGCACTCATCAGGGTGCAATAATAAATTTTAATTTACGTAGATCAACTGGTGAATATATAGGTTATGCTGAGGTATTTCACTTTAATAAAGTGGTTACACAATTGTCATCCGTTTCTGATGCAGGTTCTGCACATTGCTAATTTGTTTGGAATTCAATTACGTACAGGCTGTTTCTGTAATCCAGGTTCATGCCAAAGGCACTTGAATTTGACGACCAAGGAAGTAATTAAACACTACGAAGTGAGTTAGACACATGCTTCTCCATGGCCTACCCTTAATACTTTAATTGTTGCTAAGTTCCCTATTTTGGGTAAATTTTCAGAAAGGCCACGTCTGCGGTGACCAGAATGATTTAATAGATGGCGTACCTACGGGATCTGTACGAATTTCCTTTGGTTACATGTCAACTAGAAAGGATGCAGATGAATTTCTTAAGATGATCGAAGAGTGCTTTGTTGAGAAACCTTGTGTGAGACAGATGCCCGAAAATTTTGGGATATTGAAAGGGAATTATTTAAAAAAATTTTCTTTGTTTTCTAATCCTAGTTTGACACCTAAAGATGAAATTAATAAACATAAAGATGAAATTAAAAGGGTAAGTAGAAGCATAGCAGAATTCATAACATCACTAACATTAATTGTCGTTGAAAAAAATCTTACCACGTATAGGTCTGCAGAGAATCTAATAAAATTCCGTTAAAACCGATATATTTCTAGAATGACAATTCAATCCGTGCACCTCAGAAGATAGGAATGGATAACCTATTCAGCAACATAAGAACAATTAATGGAACCTTAGAAAATATCTATATCTATCCGATTAAATCCTGTGGTGCTTTTGAAATTGACAGTAGTTGGCGGTTGGTACTTACTGGATTTCAGTACGATAGAGAATGGATGATTGTAGATTCGTCAGGGGTTTGCTTAACTCAGAAGAGGAATACCAATCTATGTAGAATAAAGCCAAATATAAATCTGAAAGAGAATTCGTTAGAACTTCGTTATGGAAGTAACAAATATCAATCGATAACATGTAATTGAAATGCAATTTTAATCAAAAATGGTTTTTAGGTATGCAAAAAGTTTCAGTTCCGTTATTGGTTGGAGAATCCCATACTTTAAGAGCGTTTACATGTAGGAGCAAAGTGTGTGGAGATCCAGTAGTTGGATGGGATTGTGGTCAGGAGGTCTCGGACTGGATTAGCTCCGCATTGAACGAAAAGGGTTTACGTTTATTAAGACAATCATTAAATGATACGAACATTAGAAAGAAAACCGTCCAGGGAGAATCAATTAAGTTATCTTTAGTGAACCAAGCTCAATTTTTATTACTGAATAGGTCCAGCATTGAACGATTACAAAAGTATTTAGCCAAGGATAACGCCGAAACTACGAACGATTTAATTGGTCGATTTAGACCGAATTTGCTTGTTAATTTTGAAGAACCATTCGTTGAGAATGACTTGTTAGAATTAAATATTAATGAATTAGCTTTGAAGGTAAGCATAACAATCTAATTTACGTGGATCGTATTCGTTTTTGTATATTGTAGGCAAGTGGTAAATGCACAAGGTGTCAAGTAATATGTATTAATCAAAATACCGGGGAGAAATCTGCCGATTTGTTGAGGGTATTGTCTAGAGAATTTCATGGAAAAATCTACTTTGGGTTGTACCTGAGACAAGCTGGGACAAATGAAAATACTCGGATTAGTGCTAATACTGATGTGACAGCTAATATTGTTGTGACCTGATTTTTTTTTTAATTCGAATAAAGTTCGATGGTAATTGTGTTGCGTTTCAATATAAATACAATTTCTAAACTATACGTTCCGATAAATTGCAATTAATAATGTTCCTTGCATTCTATTTTTTTTTAACGAACCCTGTATAGTGTTAATGCCTGAATGTTGTTGCCTGAGTTCAGGCAACTAGTTATACACATATTGTGGCCTGCAGATGGCGCTTGCTGTACATTTGGTATAATTTACTTTTTAGTTGGCTATATAAAAATGTTTTTTTTTTCAAGTAAACATTTGCTATACATGTAACGTTGTACGAGGAGATATTGAGGAATTTTAGAAATCGATGCTTTTCGGAAGTTATTCAGATGAAATTTCAGGGTCGTGGAATTCGGGATTGCCTTTAAAACACTTGTTCGGGAATTTAGATTTTTATTGGAAGAGATGCGTGAATTTTTGAATTATGGAATTTAATCAAAAATTAACGTTACGTTTATGTGGCGGCATTACGAGCTACAAGTTTTAGAACGTTGGGAAACTTTGATCCCTATCTCTAGCCTCTTTCGGGGTGTAATTCTAAAAATAAACGAGACAGATAAATAAGAGTTCCGGAAATCGATTCTCCGAGTCCAGTTTTACCCAAGAACATATAACTTAAGCTTCTGTATTGCACATGGAAAGTCCCGAAGGAGATTATTAGACGATATTTTCTTGTAAGATATAAATATGTTCTTATGTATATAAATGAATGTAGACTTCTACGAATGTTGTCTATCGTCAAGAAATTCCTTTTAGATAACGTGGTAATCCGTATCTTTACATATCTCTTAGTCTCATAAGAAGTCTCACGAAAACAATTTTCGCTGAAAACATATCATTAGATATGTTAGATCATTACAACGTTGCACGTTTTTGAAGGATGGTTCCGAGCTTTTGGCCGGCTATGTACACGCACTTATAATTGGGCTAATAAAATTTAGTGTTGTTAATAATCATGAGTTCGCGTAGCAATAAATATTTGATCTCGGAAAGATAATAAAATCACATTGAACTGGTTATTACTGGTTCGATAATCTGGGAATGCAATTATCTTTTAACTTCGAAATTTGATGTTAGCGGAAATATATTAATTTAGAATAAATTTAAAATACGATCACAATAAAACAATATTAAAGAAATGTAACGCTTTCATTATATCCGTTAAAGGTAATGAGTAATGAGGTTTGCAACGAATAATTATATATCAAAGACGTAACATGTTTCTAGCCGTGATAATAAGAAAATTTAAAATTAATCTAAGAAAGATATGAAAAAGCGACTTGTTTATTAAGTATTTAGAAGTGTTCCGATTTCGACATATTGCACCGATTCTTTTCATCCTTGTAACCAATTAGAAGTTTAAAAATATTCTTTGGATCCTTATAAACATTTCTTATTACCCAATATTGTCCCATTTACATCGTTACTTGTATACGTCTATCTAAATTTATCTATTCTCCTGTCTATTTGCAATATTTGATCTTTCAATAGTTTACCATTTTCGCCTTATTTAAGAATATGTTAGAATGGCATGTCTTCCAATTCATCCGGAGATAATTAAATTAGGAATATCTGAGAAATGTTATATTGAACAAATTAAATTATTTACGTTGACAATTTGAAATATAAGAAGAGATTCGCCGAACATTAGCGTTTCTTTGACTTTTTGGAATGTTGCGTAATTGATCCCTTATCAACAATTTACCACAATTATTCTTTTGCATGTATTTACTGCCTTCCGATTCAGTCAAATATATTTTCTTTTGCTGAATACATATTTGATAAATTAGATTATTGTACATTCCTTCAAGATCTGATATTCGTCTTTAATTAAAATTAGACAGTCTCGTGTTTATTCGTCTCATGACAATGGGTTCGTGTAGCCTACCGGTTACCGTGAAAGTTGATAAAGCACGAGTTTGTCTAGCCGTTGATAATTTTCTGAACCGTACTCGTTTCTGCAGACCTTAGTACAAAGAGATTGAAGGGTGTTTTATAACTTGTCGTAAATGATAAGGATCGGTCGTTGTGTATCGAAAGTATTTATTCTCAGAAATGCTTTCCAAACCAACGTTGTTGCACGCAATATACAGAGCAATCCAAATTATTTGTTAATTATTTCCACTTCTGTTTTATGAATGCTACAAAGTTAGTTAAATTAACAAGGCGGTTTTTATTACTAATTCAGATTCAATTAATAATAATAACAATAAAAAAACAATTGAGTAACGTATTGCGAAGAAAATAAAAATGTGAGTATTTTTTGTTAAATATAGCAAAAAAACCTGCAAGCTATAAACAATTAATCCCCTTCGAACGTGGTCGGATCGGTGGGTTACATGATGTGGATGTGGCACTTAATCATACGCGGCGTTGGTGCGCAAATCGAGGTAGCACGTAGAGCAGGTTCCGGCGCACCCAGAAGGAGTACCCTCGAGAAGATTTCTTCTTTTGTTCAGTTCGTTAAATGAAAATTTTTAATGAACCGAGAAATAAGAAGTTAAAGTATTTACATAAAAAAATAATTATCCCTAACACTAATGTAATAATATAAACAACATAGAGACAATATTAAGAATAACAATAAACTACGATTTTAAGAATCAACAGTTAAATGTTTGCCTGCTGTGAAAGCCTCCAATATCCAAATATTACATCTGCGTAATTTTTTAAGCTCTAAGCGAAAGGCTAGTAAATTTTAGTATCGGTTCGGACAATATCTCCGTAATGGCGATCCGTTTCTTCAGAACTTGCTTGCGTTTAGAACAAGTACTTATCTGAACAAGCAAGAGACGGAAATTTCGACCTTTATGCACGAGGTATTACAAATTTCATATCGAGGAACCAGCGTCTAAATACGAGAAGAAAGCGTTGGTAATATTAAAATCATCGCGTATTTTTTCGTATGTGTAAAATTCGATTGTCCTTTTAATGAGCTTTCGTGTAATCGGTCAACGATGCTGAATCCCCGGTTTGTACAACTACGTATCCTTAGAATAAGTTTACAGCAAATAATAGAAGCAAATTATATAATACACTTGATGCGATCGCTCGTAAATATTTAAGACTTTAATATAGAAAAGATTAATTTTCTTTCCTCGTGTATATTGATAATTCTCGATAACGTGAAAAAAAATAGTAATGCTCTAGTACGATATAGTAACGAATCCGTAGCGTACGGTGTAATTTTTAATGAGCAAGCGAGTTATATTGACGTATTTTCGATATCGGAGTCTATAAAAATTAATTAAAGGGAAGATGCGCGACAGTATTGTGATTAAATGGATGTTCCGTGCGTAAATGTAACTTGTTCTTTTTCGACAATATAAAACCTCAACCGGAGTAGCTCTAACGTTCATTCACTAAAAAATAGTGCCCCATATCTCTTATTGTGTCTGCGGGCCAATAGTGAAGCACGACCAGCGCCTAGCGTGGAACGAAAAACATCTCCACATCTCCGAGGAGAGTTGGTGATCCGGTGTACCAGCGGGTTCTGCGAAATAGCCGCCAAGAGTGGCAGCGTATAGCATTCTTGCCGTTCACCTAAGGTGGCCGCTTGGCACATCAAAAAAAATATATGTTAGCCGTATGGTGCGAAAATTCAACGTTTTCGGTGGATTTTACGTAGAAAAAGTGCACGGAACTGACCCGTCTACTTCGAAGACTGGTATTTTTTAAGTGTACGACCCTGTTCGATTGAATTTTCGCTAATCCCCTTCGACGCGTACCTTTTACAATTACTACCCGAGAAGAAATCGAAGCAAAAACGAGACGCAACGAAAATGGATAGTGTACAGGAACTGGATACTTTAATGGGTCACTTAGGTGAGTTAAATTTAGAAATGGTTTACTTTCTTCGTGTTTTGAAATGTGAAAGGGATTTGGTTTAAATTGATCTCGATTCTGTTCGGTTGTAAATATTTGATTGTCGAAGAAATTATATGTTAATAGTCAGTGAAAAGTTTATTTTATTATCATCTAGATTTCTTTAAATAGCACCAAGAGCTATCAAAAACTTAATTAATAACATTGAATTTAAGAGAATACTAAATGAATATAATTTTATTTTATTTTATTATCTATAATCACCCCCCCACCGTCCCGCGCAGAAATAATAAAACAACAATAATATAACAAATTATTTTTTATTTATTTTTTATTAATTTTTTATTTATTTCATATTGTAACTTTTCTAAAAATATACCGTGCGTGAACACCTATTACTCCTATAAATAGAACCATTAAGGCATATACGAGAGGAATATGAGAAATAACCTTTTTATGTATAAGATTCATTTTATTTTTCCAATTCTCTTTGATGCCGATGCACTTAGTCGTCTTTTCGGCCTTTTGTTTCTGCAATCACTTCTTTGTTTGAATCGATCAAATCTTTCTCCACCGAGCTATTCTTGCATTTCTTGGAAATAGGAAATCTCGAGGAGACAACCTCTTTGCTAAATGCGGATGTTTTTCTTGTACGCTTCCTTTAACAACGTCATCACTTGTCGACGCTAGGTAATTATCGAACTCCTCTCGTATCAACCGAAAATTAGTTCGATTTCGCACATTGTAACACTTTTCTTTCGCACACGGTGCTGCGTACGCTTCTTAGCACAACAAGGTTTTTTTATATGTTACGTCAGAATATAAGGAAGAATAAAAAAATTGAATAAATTGAAAATGTTAATACATTTTTTTTTCAAAGAATTAATGGCTTTGTTGACATTAAATAGCCGCAGATCTATTGTTGGAACTTGAATGAAAGCCTTTGAAAAGTATATTAATATTAATATAAGTAACCTTTGTATGATACGTGTCGTTTTAGAAGTATTGCATGTAAAACAGGCTCATTTTAGGTGTTATTGTTTTAAAACTTGGCATCATTGTCAAGAGTTTGGACATAGCAGTAATTAGTTATAACCTGCAGGTATTCGAATCAAGTTCACCTTGATTTGAATATTCCACGGCCCACTTCGATGTTAATCAATTAAAATGGTACTTATACTTGCATTTCCTTTTTTTTCATTTTTGCAAAAGATTATTAATAAAATTGTGGCTAAATCGTATTTAAACGAGCATTTATTCAATTCTGATTCTTAATGTTATTGTCGGGTCACCGTTTCGCAATCATGGCAAGTTGGTTAAGCAATTCTATATATATATATAATTCAGCGATAAGTTAAAGCAATAGTTTCAGTACAAATAATGTAGTTTGCAAGTAAGTAGAACGGTATACACAAGATAATATTTGTAAGCGTGTATACCGGGTGATTCTCTTAATTTGAAACTTTCAAAATATCTCGAAAAATAAGCACTTTCACGGAGCAAATAAATAGTCCTAAAATTAATCCGTCTCCGGCAAAAAAATATGACATAGGATGCGGTTCTCCAATAAAAAAATTGCTACGTTCTTTCTTCCATTCGTATTGTTTTGTAATTGCAAAAACTACATACAACGTACAGATGAAAGAAATAACTTTGAGGATACTCAAAGGCCTGGTTCCGTTAGGCTGTTAATACTACCTACTTCACGATGCAATATACGATTATTGAGAGAAAATTGAAATGGTTCTTTCTGGTTGGTGGAACCAGAAAGAACCATTTCAACGTGGTAACGTGCCGTACTATTAAGCAGTTCGCTGCTGATGGATATGTTCAAACGAACGTAAGGATCCGTCGAGCGATGGTCTGGCGAAAATAATGAAATTGGTGTATTTGTTGCAGCGGCTAATAATCAGCGGAAAATAGTTCGCGATTCCCGATAATTCCAGATAAGTGTTTTAAAAATTTCGTTCAAACGTTTCCGTTACATGTTGTTGTCCGACGAAAGATCTAACAAATCACGGAACGGTCGATCGACGCATTTCTGCAGTGTTGAGCTTGAATACCAGCGTCTATCATACCTTTAACGTGGTATGGTAGACCTCCCAAAGGATTGAAAATAACTTGAATGGTCAAATATACCGGGTACGTTTTGAAAAAAGGAACTGCCAAGAATACTTGAAGTATAGAGCTTAGAAGCTAGAACGTGACGTACTTGATCGTGATTCCAATGATCGCTGAACGGGGGGAGCTGCTCCGACAAATCACCAGATCTTCCTTCGCCAGATCTCTTTCTCCGGGGTTGGCTCGAATACGAAGTTTACGAACGAGGACCAACAACGCGCGAGAATATGATCGAAGGAATCATTAGAGACGGATTAATGAGCGCATCGAAGTTGAAAGCCGTCATTCCGAGCATTTGCATTAATTGAAATATGAAGCGGCGAGATGGCTCACGTTCTGATAACTGAGAGGCGAATGTGGAATGATTAAATTTTTATGATGAAAATTTGGATTTCGTTGCGAAGCGTTTATTTTGTGGGATATTTGAAAGTTTGGAATTTAAAGGATCACCCGGTATAATATGTGCAAGAAGGAAATGCACCGTATCAACATCCGTTTAACAAGGAGATATTTAGAAAAAGATAAGTAAACTTTGCTCGTTATTAACATCGCGTACTATTGTTTAAGTACAACAGACAAGAAATACACAGTAAAAAGAAAATAAATGACCAACGTAAAGAACCTGTTCTACAAAATGTTCATACACAGGTATGAATAAAATGGTTTATTAACATATGTTAATCTTCGAGGTTCAACTGTATTGTCGATGTTATTAAATATAGGTACTTAAAGTAGCTTTACACGTGGAACTTTCTCATTAGTCGCATACTTCCAACATAAAAAGTCTATTTGCAATATCGAAAAGAAGATATTTCTCGAATGAAAGTTAAACATTCTGCAAGTACTTACATACATATCAAATAAGAATTTCAAGTTGATGACGTACACACATAATCTCCAACCAATGCAATTGCATAAAAATAGACGGTAAACGTTGTAATCTTGCAAAGATGCATTAATGTCTTCTCTGTGAAAACGAAGCAATTCAATAAGACGAAGTACGAGGCAGGTTCAATAAATACACGTTCGAGCGCTGTAGCACGAATGTTATTCTTGCTATAACCGCAGAAAGTTGGATGAGACGGGTGCCGGTAATGCAGGTGTCTACTGCGGTGATATTCGTAGAATACGCAGTCGTTGCGCGCTTTCCAGTATAACAGGTCTGTTATACCTGTTATAACAGGTATAACAGGTTTTTAAACGCCGAGGGCAACACCCCTGTTAAAATTTTCCGGAGAATGGAAGATGTTTATGGTGAACAGTGTCCTTCGAAAACCACAGTCGTCGACTGGTGTTGATGGACGACAATCGACAGCGGATTTGCCAAGGCCGGACGCACCACGGCACGCGAAGAGTGATTGCTGTACGAGCAACCGTTGCGGAGAATAGGCGGGTTCGTGTTAGAGAATCGGCAGATCGTTTTGATATCAATGTGGGAACGATCCATGCTGTAATTCGTGAGGCTGGATATCGAAAGGTGCGTGTACAATGGATAACCCCGTCAATTGACTGAAGAACATAAAGCTTTCCGTAAGGGTCTTTCACTGTAGCATTTTCAGCGGTACCGTGAAGATGGAGATTCCTTCTTGCACCGCATTGATGCCGGTGACGAAAGTTGGTGTCACTATTATGAGCCTGAGTCGAAACGTGAGAGTATGTCCATCGTCTCCAATGCACCAGAAATTCAACACTCGAGCAGGTTATGCTTACCTGCTTTTTCGATCACCGTTGACCATAAATTCTTGAATATAAAGACTCTCATGTTAACGTCAATGCTGTTCGATACAGCGAAACTTTGACTCGTTTGCGTACAGCCGTAAAGAACAAACGTCCTGGGATGCTTACGGAGGCCGTGATCTTCCTTCACGACAACGCTCGTCCCGCATATCGCTAACATCGTTACGTCACAAATATCGCGGATGAGGAGGGAGATCCCTTTACAGGCCGGATCTGTCACCCTGTGATTTCCATGTCTTTGGAGCGTTGAAGAAGGCACAGTTTTGACATGGTGGCGTCGTGAAACGCGTCTTACGAAGCCTGCCTACGTAGTAATGGAAATTTTGTTTAACCGTGTATTTATTGTATCTACCTCGTATCTTTTATTGCCGATGTAAGAGGACGTTTCGAATTAATCTCGAAATCGTAAGTTTTCTATACACAGAGACATTGATTATTACGAAGACTCTTATCGTTCATGTAAATATTGAGATATATTGAGTTTCTATAAAAGCATTATGGTGACATCAAAATGTAACGATCTTTCTCTGTCTAGAATTTGCTACAGTAATTACAATAAGACAGTTTAGCCTACAGCGGTATAATTCGCGTAGCAATCGATCCTTCAAGTTAGCCTTCATGCTGCGATACACATGTATATGGGCACAATCCTGTGATGAGATCGTGCTTGAAGGTATCACAAGCTAAAAATTTCGAAATACTTTATACGTCATACGCAGTTCGTTCAATCTCTGTAGATTTAATCGAATGAATCAATTCGATCTTCTTCGTACGTGTCGGAAGTGTTGACATAGCAAAATCAGCTGATCGTTCTAACAATAGCTCCTACGAAAAGAGGCGTTTAACCTACGTCATCTAATAATGTAAAAAAAAAATACAATTTAATTCTTGAAAGTATGCGGTAAACAAAGTAATATTCGATGGAAAAGTCTTAATTGCTTTTAAAGATGTGTACGTGCGTACAGTGTGGCGATAGCGAGTCAGCGCTTGACAGCTTGTTTTTTGGTTGTTCCGGATGGAGGGTTGTGATGAACATTGCGCCTTAAGCTGAAATTTGCGCCACTCCCCGACTTTGGAGCCTTTGCAAGAGTAAATTTATCCGCAGTTTTGGTTAGCGATGCCCTCGAGCCCTACATTTTTCATGTAACTGCGGATCGCAGGGAATTCTTCATTCTTATCAGTCATAGAAGAGGACCCTTAACCTCTGCAATTTGACACGGCGGTGCTTAGCTGTGTTCTTAGTGCGACTTCGCAATTTGGAAAAGCTCAGATTTGGCGTCCTAAAATATTCTGGAAGGTTGATAAGAGCATCGAGCATTGTTGATGTTTCATTAGACTGTATGCGTTCGTTCTGCAATACACCTTCTTTCAAATCATTTGGGTACGGCTTGGTTAGCTTCGAGCGATGAGCTTTAGTTAACTCATAATCAGTTCGAAACTTGCAGCCACAGTTGCCATTTTATGACAGTCTTTTCACTGTTGGTTTTACATCTATTTTTAATTTTAGAAATTCCCATCTATGCGAACAGGAAAAGAAGAAGTTAGGTTAGGGCTGGGGTTCCGCACCAATTAAAAAAAAAAGTAACATCAGATTCACACGGACTTGGTGCTGATTCGCCTACTAGATGTAAGGAAATGCGCAATTTTAGTTTATGATGGGCGGGGCGAAGACCGAGTCAGAGTTATCGTATCGACGCACACGTTAGCGATAAGGATCTTCTGGGGTTTATAGTAACTTACTATA
Organism: Oryctes rhinoceros; assembly: GCA_020654165.1. Lineage (NCBI taxonomy): Eukaryota > Metazoa > Arthropoda > Insecta > Coleoptera > Scarabaeidae > Oryctes > Oryctes rhinoceros. The sequence continues at coordinate 1,459,338 of JAIOKQ010000978.1, forward strand.
GATACTATGTAGCGACTTTATAAATACATTAGAAAACATCAACATTTATATCTTGTTTGCCATTTTCCCATAAATATGTTTTGGTTTGACCGCATGACGGGTATTCCCGATAAACGTGGTTCTTTGCTTATCTTTGCTGAACCCAAGCGCTTGGCTTTGCCACGCGGAAGATAGCATCGATAATTAGTCGTTGCAAGGGGAGACAAAACATAAACCGATCACTGTACATACGTACGCAGTGGATCCGTTGAGTACTCGTATTCCCCGAGTACTGTCCTTGCAGCGACTAGACAGACTCGTGTTTTGTCGACTCTCGGCGAAACCAGTAGGCAACACGGACTCTTTCTTATGAGGCGAATAGACGCGAGTCTGTCTCGTCGCTGCAAAAAAGGCATGATTTCACTCGCTTTTGTCCTCTCTAGTCAAAAGTTATGGTCCCGGCAGTTCGCTAGGTCAAGTCTCATTTTGGTCAAGAAGATTAACAAGCTGTTGGTTTATATCACTTGTGTGTTCGGCAAAAGTATCAGGAATCGTTCCGTCGAAGACTCAGTTTCCTTGACGTATCTAAAATGAAACTTAATCGGTTGATGTGGCTGATATCAGGTGTTGAACCGATCGTTTTGTAATTTCGTCTAATGTTACGCTTAAAAGGCGTTTTTGAGGTCTTGAAACCGCATTTTTCATGATTGCCTAGAATCCCTTATTTTGGCAAAAAACTTCAACAGTAAAAAACAATAAACATGGACAAGATCGACTTATTTCCGATTATCCACAGCTTTGGCAATTTATCGATCTTTTACAAGACCATGCCGGTTACGGTGATTATTTCAAATGGTTTATTATTGCTATGTTCGTGTATCTGATAACATTTGAGTGGGAACGTATTTTGCGCTACGAACGACGATCAATTTAATGAGGTTTGTTTATTAAAAGAAACGCTACATTTGTTTTTAATGCTACACGTCGTGTTATATAAGCATACGTACTTTTCAGTATCACGGCCACAATAACATTTGTTTTCGACGAACTAAACGAATAGTTATGAATATCTACATACAGAATTTTTGCATTCGAGTACTTAGAAACGTTACGTATGCTGAATTTTAAATTACGCAAGGTGAGACGTGTTAAGCTTTCGTAATTCTTGTTCTATCCGCTGATATAGAGATGTACAGTCGGGAACAAAATAAGTACTTTTGCTTAAAATAAAAACATTTTGAACCGATGTTTAATAAATTAGAATAAACGTAGACAAGTTTTGATAACACGAGCTTTTGCAGCAAGACAAGCTGTACATGTTGATCTACTAAACTGCAATCGATACGTTGAAAATATGAAATATGGCCGAAAAAGTAGTAGAGTATCACTAAACGACTTTTATCCGGTATGTTCGTTGAATTTCACCTTTAACAATGTTTCATTCGAAGCAATATGGTTCACCTCGAAGAAATGTCGAATCAAATATTTTTTAAACACAAAGAAATTTTTTTGTTAAGAGGTATTTTTCAATCAAAATTTCAGTAAAAATTTTACTTCGCTGAAGGAAAAGCGACGTCTTTAGTGAGAATATTAATTCGGTCAGGAAACACTGAACAGACTATCGACGGTTTCTCATTAAGACACAAATATTAACCAATGCGCGAGGATGCAGCGTAAGCGAGTCTAGCTGACGTTGCAATTTTCTGTAATCGTAAATATCAGTAAATTCAAATCTTATAACTAAAGAGGACAAATTCGGAGTGAATCACGCTTGGCTCGACTTTTTTGAAAGAGGGCGACAAAAGCCGAGGGGTAAACAGTGATGTGTTTCGATTGTTCTTACCGTGAAGGATGTGGTTGCTATCGCGATCAAATTATTGTGACTATTTCTTTGGTTAGGAATACAATGTTTTCTTGATAAAAAAAAAAAAAAACATGACGATTTAATACCTCACGGTATCGATGAAGATATTCATGGCAAGCATAACACATGGTTAGGAGAATAGATTATCCTGTGTTGCCTTTCCCTTGAATGACACCATCAACACCACGACGAAGATATTTTAACATATTTTTTTTTTGTTTTCACGTTATCACTGCTATCCATTTCTTCGATTCAAACATATCAATTTTGTTGTATCGAATATCAAGTTTTGTTGATACTAGTGTCTTCGAGTTGAAGAAGTAATGTTAAAAAAGAAGTTTCATTGGTAGAAAGAAATATCTCTTTGCTCGTATTGAAAAATATTATTTCTTTCATTCGATGCAGGTTTCTTTGAATCAACAAATTGTTTTTCTCATTGCTTCAGTACATTGAAACGTGTAAAAGCATGGTAAACATGATTAACGTAATAGTTGGTGTTTTTATCAAAATAAATAACTGGGGGGAGGGGGGGAGATTTTTGCTATTATTTATTTGATTTCAAAGTTTTCTGTGGACCCACATGCACGTAAACATTAATCTATGTGTACATGCATGAAATTTTCATGATGATCATTAAACAAACAGCTTCACTTAATTATAGCGTGACAATCTTCACGTTTAAATAGAAGACAATGATGCCATATTTTATTCTAAAATTATTTTTTATTTCTGCGACTTCATTCTGTCGTATTCAATTCAACGCGGAACAATTGTTCTACTCATTACTGGAAGATTATGAGGTTATATTTAGATGCAGACATGTTTATTGTCCCTGATCCGTGCATAAGCTTCATCGTATTCGATCAAAGGAATGTTATCGATTGTGAGCGGAATTTACCGGTACATTAAGGTCTCATGTTACAGTATAAGAGCGTATATATTGATGTCTTACATAAGAACACAAGTAACTGTAACTAAGAACCTTAATGAAAGTATTTTCTCTGTAACTAGCAATCCGTGGCAAATGTAAATGCGCGGTGCTATCCTTGATTTCGCAAAAAAACGCTATGAAAGTAAAAGTTTGGTTTATTTATAATTCCGTACAGAGGTTGATCTGTGCATACGCCTTAGCACAACACCATAGAGAAACCAGGCCGTATACATACTTGAAGTAGAAATTACCAATTCGAATAATTTTCTTCTTTTTAATATTATTAAATTAATCGAGCTGTGTGTTTCTTAATACGTTTGTATCTTTACCTTATCGTTACCCTATCTAAACCTTAACACAGCGAAAGCCCTCATGAGCGTACACTCACGGTTCCAGCTAAGAAATCTTCTTTGGAAGACTTTTTTAGATTTTCGATCGCTTTCAATGCATCAGCGTAAGAGTTTATAGGAGCATTAGTATCTTCTTCCACGTTGCATAAATATCTCTTCAGTCGAATTTTCGCTGTTCACTCTATCACTTGCTTTTTCTGTAAATACACTCCGTTTGGCCGTCACCACGTTAGAAAAGATATATTTACGGTTGAACGCGAGTGTTGCATTTGAATGTTGTGTATAAATGGTTTCTGGTGTTCGTATTGTTTTGTTAGCCTGACAACGGTAAACAAAACGAAATGACGGTGGCGATCTTAGTGTGTTTTTTTTTTGTGTAAGGCGAGCGCTCGAAATTCGTTCCTTTCACCCCGATACTTCATGCCTAGATTATAGTTTAAGATCTAAGAATCAACGGTTCGAAAAGCAGCTATATCTATTTGTTTTGTTTACCGCTGCCTCGGTAACCAAACAATTCCATACTTGCATGAATCGTTCAAATGCATGATACGCGTTTGATTGAAAAATATCTTCTTTAATTTGTATTACATTAGACGTATGCATCATTATACGATAAATACGCGATGCTATTTAAAAAAGACCTGGTCTTTGAATTTGATAAAGTTTGGTGTTTAACACCTAACACTCTGTATATTTCGAAAGGTTTCTAATAGAATGTCCATGTTTGAAACGTAAAAATTTACGCTAAAATCCATATTCTTACATTGAGGAAAATCGACATCTTCACCCTTAGAAATTCTTCGCTACTTATCGATCACCACGTATACATATGTGCGATAATATAATTTATAGTATCGATAATATTATCCGAAAATTTTGACCTCCTACCACTTAAGCAATGGCCATAAGACAAATCCTGAAGGATAGGACACCTAAATATACAGTGTGTTCAGTTTAACCGTCTCTTTGTTTCTAAAGATACAAGGACGGTTAAAGCGGGGAATACTTTTTTTGTCGTAGACTTAGATTCTCGTATCGGAAAAACAATTGGCGGGTACCAGTTCAACGAAAATGACTCCAACGTTGTATATTTTTATACATTTTCGAAATTTACGCGTTATTCTGGATCTGAATGCGCTATTTTGGAAAACAAAAAATTTCACTTGTTTTTACTGCGTTAAGAAGCATAAATTACAACAGGTCAGTACAAAATTCAGTACAAATTTGAAGAATAAAAACATTGATGTCATGCTCCACTAGATCTTTTTTTTTTTTTAGTGATGCATTTAGATGCAGATTTCGGAAACGTAAAGATATAGAAGGTAATAATTTTTTTTAATGACTTTTTCGGCAACTAGGTCATTAGCCACGGCCATGTAATTAATTATTCGTAATGAATACTTAAAAACCTAACGACACTAGCAGAAAAGATTGAAGATACACGAATAAGATAGAAAGGGGCAAGCACTTCACGTCGTGGGATCCCCTTACTAGACATACAATAATAGACCACGAGGGATAACATATACCAGGAATAAAGCAACAAAGGATCAACAGCTACTACAAGTGAAGACCTACTTTTTCAAGAAGTCAACAATATATCCATAAATAGCTTTGTTAATTGAAGATAATCAACAAGATATGTTCACAGGAAACGTGTTGACTATTGGTTGAGGTGTTCAATAAAAAAAAAACAAAGTTGGTAACATTTCCGGTGAACTTCGAGGTTCTGAATTTTACGGCAAAAAATTCTGTTGTTTTGTCCTTGTAAACTTTAAAAACAAAAGAGTTATCCATTGAACAGGATTAACGCTGAATAGCCCGCATAATACAATACTTGGAACAATTTCTTTAAAATAATACTTCCAGCATTTAATTCACGTTATAACCAGGGACTCAAGATTGATCCCTGTATATCGCTGGCCGCTCGCTATTACGGTTTCTTAGCGGTATTTTTCGTAAAAGATGCAGTACCCAACCGTACGTAACGAGCTATGCAGGTCTTAAATATAGAAAGAGCATATACATAAGTTCAATGACTTGGATTTCTTGGTAATTTTCCAAAGTTTTGTATCGACTGGATACACGAATAGCTATGCAAACCGTGCTTCTAGTGAATGGTAATGTGCTCGAGAGTCGTAAAACAGATACCTCGTACGCAAAATGTGTGTCACAAATTCGAACAATAAAACCATAAAATGGACCATTAAGACGGCGTTAATGTATTTTGATTTTGATTTACGACTATATAAATGGGATAATCTTCATCTACGACGAAAATGTAAACAATTAAACGGGGAATGTTTACTAATTAAAAATAATTAGATTAACTACTTGTATTTACAGTATTTTTAGTTTTTTTAGGTAAATATTTAATATGTTCCGTATAAAGAAAATAAGCTTTAGCACCACGGAGAATTGCTATATTTAAGTCCTTTTATCTTTTTCATACAGTTACGTAGTGATATTTTGCTCGGTGTTATTGTTTTAAAATATTTCAGCGATTTTAGAACGGCGTGAAAAGAGCAGCCAGTTTCTCCGATGATTCCCGAACGTCTAGGGGTGGCCGTAATACAGCGACAAATTAGAGAAATAGAAAAAAAAACATATCGTCCCGAGTTCAAATGTTATCGAACACATAAAGCTCTTATTCATATGTCGTTCTACCCTACCGTACCGTAAAATACAGTCGCCTTGTGAAAGGTCGAAAGAATAGTTTACCTAAAACCCTTACACGGACGCGAAGGATCGCTTTTCGCCACCCTTATTTGTCTATCGCGTGTCTTTTTTTTTGAGGTACACCCCCGAAAATTAAAGATAGGGATCAAAGTTTCCCGAAATTCTAAAACGTATAGCTCGCTTACCGTAAAAGATAGACGATTGGGATAACTTTTAATGGTATCAGCGTATCGAAATCTATAAACGAAGCGGTTAGTTGGGGAGATACAGGAAAATTAAGAAAATGAAAAAATTCTCAAAGTTTTAAAATATTTATTTCGATGATGGTCCCTTATGCAGTTTGATCTACTGATTACAGGGATTATACGACCGCTTTGCGGTATCTTCAATTGTCTTTGGGATTGGGAAATTTGCGTTTGGATGTGACTATTTTGTAAAAAAAAAATCATTTCGGTAAATTTGGTAGGTAAATGTCATCATAAATAAAAAGTTTAAATCGTTAAACAGCCGTTACATGTAATTCCATTTCTACCCACTATTAGCGTGTTACTAACTTGTTCTCCTCGTTACGTAAAATTGAATCAAATCGATGTTTATGCAACGTTTCAATTAAATTAAAGCCAGAGCCCGTTTATAGATCTAATCAGAGCGCAGAGTAGAGAAAAATAACACAGACTCTCATCGAGTAAACATCCAGGACAAATTGAGAGACATCACGATATGCTGCTTGCATCATATAACTTACGTATGTACGTGAAGTACAAGGTTGTCGTAAAGTAAGGGGGCAACAACGAAAATCGATAGAAACTGAATTTCTGAAATAATAGGTTCTTTTCTTCTAAGTTATGCACTGCATTATACAATATTTCGGATCGAATTAGTTCTTCCATCGTTTTTGATTGTATTCTGAAAACTATAATTCTAAAGCGAAAAATTCGTGGGTTCCAATTAGGCGATCTTGGTTACTATTAATTTTTTAAATGTCAGCTTACAATACAATCTTGAAAAAGCAGCATCCTATGATTTCAAATGCGTACTCGTTTTGCAATTAAGAAATTACATAATTTCGTAATATTTGCAGAAATTTTTTTGATGACGGAATTAGCGTCAAGTGGTGATTTTCTTGTTATTAAGATAACACCTTGAATGATTCTCTGGGCAAATGTGGCTTCTTAAAATTACGCAGACACATTATGGGATCGATCGAGAAAATCGTCCCAAAAATTTAGAACTTTTTTATTTATTTATGAAAGTTGTTACAATTCGATTCACACGTACAAGTAGCTTTACCGCACATAGAATTAGAAGTGCCCTGCTAATAGTTAAACCTTAACCGAACATTTAGAATTTTCGTCCCAAATCTACATTGTTTACATATTGTTTATTTATATCCTAACTATGTTAACTATTTAAAAAATGATAGTCGTTTCACCTTGCTAATGGGCTATTAAATATTTGTCTTTCAATAATATATACTAATAGTAAACTTATCTATAGTTCACTTACTTTAAGAATATAGTACATAGCGTTGCTATCAGCGTCCGTATTGTATTGCAAAAATTAAACTCGTAAAATGTCAAGTATATTATAACTTTCATATTTCTTTGAAAATACTTCTAAATTCTAATGACAAAAGATTAAGAAAAATGTATTGTCGCTTGCCACAAAAAACGAGACACTTAACTGTATGTGACACGGCCTTTGCTGTGAGTAGGTGTAGGTATGGTGTGTTTTTAAATTTTTGATGTTTATCTGTCATCAATATTATTTGAATATTAAGGTCGTATTACTTTTGAACTGTACTACTTACTGCTGTATTGACGCTGACAATGACAAATTAAGTCAATCCGTACCAAACAGCTTAAAAAGATATATAACATTTATCGTTGACGAGTCGTCTCGTTTTTTATGGCAGGCGAGTGTACATAGTATATATATATATATATATATATATATATATATATAAATGTACATAGTATGGCAGGCGTAGTGTATACATTTATATTTACTGCAATTTATTTAATCCAACCAAACAAATAGAAAAAAAATTATTTTAAATATATCGTTCATTTTATCATATATCACATATATTCAAAGATACTTCTGAATAAAATAGACTTCGACGACATACTTTAAAAAAGCTACAAAAATCACAATTATAGAACGAACCAATTACTTGGAATATATACATTTTTTCTATGTTGACAATTTGGAACCATCACCGAGTGAGGACATTTCTGATGACGATCCAGTATTAGCACTGATAATAAATTCCTCATCTTCTACCGATGTTATGTAGCTCATACCTCTTACATTCTTCGGTTATGGTGTGTTTAATGCAATTTTTCCATGCTTCAAGAGTTACGAGTTGAAGTCCTTCAATTAATAATTCTTTTACCTCGGGTGATTTAAAAGTTTTGTTGTTAGCAGTTACATATTCCTTGACTTGAGCTTATTAAAGTACTCTTTTTCCAAGCAGCCGTTGGAATTCTTTTTGCCTTGACAAAATGGTAAGGTGCATTATCTATTACAATAACACGATTTGCTTCCAAAAATGGTGGAACATTTCTCATCCATTCTGCAAATACTTCATCACTTATTTCGACTCAAAATATAGCAACTCATTTTCAACAAGACCATTATCACTTCCGATATATAGTACTATAAATCGAGTTCCTTTTCAAGATGGATTCTTTAGTCCTGTTGTTACCTCTTCAATAAGAGTTTGTCTTACCAAAACAAATGTATCCTTCCCTATATTTTGTTTGGTATGGCCTGCGTTAAGCCACGCCTCGTCTATATATTAGAATATATAATATATTCTACGACCCTCTGTATGAAGATTCCTAAGGTTTGTAAACATATTATGTCTCCATAAAACAATGTCCCGCTTTTCTATTATTATATTGCTTCAATTGCATATCTCCTACTTAAAGCCCAATTCCTTCGTAATTTTCCACAGCGTTGTCCGTTTTAATTTTGGCACAGTATCATCTATATTAATGATCTACAAAAACGTGATAAAATATTTATTTAGAAAATTAACACTATATTTACGTTTAAAATTTTAGTGCATTCATTCATATGTCTGGAAATTGCAGACTTCTCAGTGTCATCCAAGGCCTCGTTAGGTGTTGCTCATTTACGTTGTTTTGGAGGTGAACTGACAGTTCTTGTAGACTCGCTTTCCTTTACAATGCTCCATATATGGTCACTTCATCTAATCCCAACTGCTTGGATGTTGTCTTGACAGCTGCTGATTTAGAATTATTCTGCTTGTATTCCATGTACAAATTATAAGCCATTGCCTTTTGTCCTAATTGTGCTAATGAATTTCCCGTGAGGATTTTTCGATGGAGCCATGAGATGGCCATCGCCTTTTCCAATGGCCCCATCTTCGGCCATGATGGCCCTATCTTCGGCCATGTCAGAGTTGTAATAACACTTAATAACCATAATTATATTATCAAAATTAACAAAAATATACCTCTTTTGCGTAGATATATACAAGTAACAATATAACGAGAAATACAACAAATAACCCAATAGAGAACCAAGGAAGAAATTTGACAATTCACATTATAAAAACAGCGATAGTGATCACTAATATTTCATTTTATTCAACATAATTTTCGTTCTCAAAAAATAACTTCTTTTCCTGTGTATTTCTGCCTTAGGTACAATCGTCGAAAATATTAGCCTGTCTTGGCCAACGCTATATTCTTAAAGTGAATAGACTATACTTTAAATAGATCTTCGATGAAAGGTATATCTCAATGTTACGGAACCTTCCACTTCGTAGGCCGTAATTTCCTATAGGCAACTGTAAATAAAGAAAAAGGAGAGCGGCGTATAAAAGGCCATTTAATTTATTGTTATTATATGTGGCGTAATATTGTTTCAATTTTCAACTTTGATATTTTTGGGACGATTTCGGCGATCGGCACCATACCGAGTCGTAGCGGTTGGTAACGATACATCTTTTGGATTTTGGCGGTTGCGTCCAATTAGGAACAATGTTTAGGAATACGTACAAATATAACAACAAGCGAAAACACAAATAAAATATTCTTGAAAATAAACTATTAGAGTTCGTAACACCGTGGTATATGCATTTGCCGTCTTTTCGATATCGTATCAACACGAGCGTTTTGATTTTGCCAGAAGAACTTCGGCAATTTCGCCAAATCTCCGGATCCTGTTCTTTAAAACGAGAGAAACGTTTCATCTCTAAGATGCGAACAAACTACCCGTCTATTCACAATCATCTTTTTGACAGCTAATTAACTCGCTTCATTTACAAGTTAACATCGAATATCAAAGTCCAAATCGGTCCAATCTTATTCCAACGTGACGTGATGTTGAAGCAAAATAAAGTAATAAAAATAAAATACTCGTTGTACGAGACGTGAAGGTATTAAATTCGAGTAAAATTAATTTTCTGTATATGATGTTTATTTTTCCCATTATTGCTCTACGGTTAAGACGATATTATTTTCAAAAATTGACGTAGCAGCTTCGATAATGAGAAGAGCAGACAGACGGTGCAAGTTAGCGCAGCTAATAGCGATGATATTCGATTTAACCTATCTCGCCGTTCCCAAACTAATTTCTTTTGTAACGTTGAACACATGTCGCTAAGCGTTAACGTATTGGCTTTAATCTTGTGTACATATAAGTCTATGTACGTTCGGGTTATCGTTACAAATATTTCCTGCTGTATCATATATATATATATTTATTTATTTAGTCGATTTATATCATTGCTCCATTTATTTGTAATCCGTATATCTCATGCCCCTGTTGTTTCGTATTGACAAGTTACAGATGATGTTTGTGGATAGCGCCTTATCGACGTTTAATTTTGTTTAATTCTATCTAAATCGTTTCTTATTGCCTCTAGACTGTTTTTTGTTATAAACGTAACGGACAAGTTTATTATTTCAATAAAAAATATGTTTCCTTAAATTAACACATTCTACAACAACAAAAAAAAACACCTATTTTACATTTAAATAGTCACATGCTCGCTTATTACCCGTCTTATTCGTAACATCCAGATCTGTTTGGTGAAATACGATAATCGTTCAATAAGGGCGATGACTTCCTTGTTCGATGTGTTCTGTTGTCGGCCGAGCCGTTTTTTCAAATGTGATAATGGAAAGAAGTCATCGGGGGCTAATTTCGGAGATTACGGTGGATGTCGTACTAAATTTCATCTATTTGACCATGGAAACCGCGTAAGTGTACAGCCGTGCATTGTCTTGATGGAAGACGATTCTTTTCTTTTTCGAGTGAGGACGTTTCTTCTCGATTTATTTGATCATTGGTTCCAATAACGACGTATATTGCGTCCTTGTTCCAAGTAATCGGTGTAGATGATTCCGCGTGCATCCCAAAGAATCGACGCTATCTCTTCAGAGTCGACCAAAACGGTTGCGTCTATCCTCCATTCAGAGCAAACACGGTATCTGTCTTACCGAAATTTTTTTCACGACCAGTTTTTCGTGTAAAAAGCGATATGCCTGCGGCCTCAACTATTTTGATCATTCAAAATTATCTTCATAATGCTATTCCCTGCAAATGTAGGGCAATAAATGGCGTTATAATAATGTACAGCTAGCGACCCCGTGCTCCTGATCCAACCTGAACAAGCTGTTCTTTTGTTGTGGGTGAAACCTGCTTCTGCTGAATTTTTCTTGTAACAGGTGATAAAAGGTTGTGAGAAACCATTGCTTCGAAATATTGAATGCAGATATTTTACAAGAATTAAAGCCCTTTGAACGTGTAGTGAGAGCGCAGTGCTGGTTTGGAAATCACATGAATGTTGGTTCACCTAAATGATTTTATAAAAAAAAAGAACCATGCATACATGGTCCAGCGAAAGGAATGTCACTTTAAATATCTCTAAATTCTCAACAACGGAGAGTGTTGTCCCCGTCCATGAAAGGAGTATCGCGCGACCTTGTCGTATTATGCGAGATGGTTACGTAGTAATTACAGCCATTCAATTTGCAAAAGATGTATTTGTTAAATATTTACAGATTCCATTATATCTAAGAGAGTTAACGAGCTTCTAATCATCGCTCGAATTAATCATTTTTTTGTTGTTGAAAAAGAATATTTCTGGACCATTAGCGAGAAAGTGCGAATTCTACGCTATTGTGCTAGTACATCTGCCATTAGAATAATACATCGCGTAAAGTGAGCAGAAACATGCGGTAAATAATTGGAGACGCGTTACCTTGATATGCGTAACATCCTCAATGACGATGCTTACTTGCAAAATAACCGCTTCCTTTTTGAAAATCATCAACAAAGAGCTCGTGTATTTCTTAACAGTTAATTATCTATACATCAATTGCGCAGTCAATTAGTTCTTGTTACAGTATCCACGGCATAATTAGCTGCAATTAACGAGATATGGGCGCTGCTAGTGTAAGATTAATACGAATAATTAGCAAATTGAGGTCGGCGGTCTTCAGCGATCATTTTTTCAAGAATGCACAGTATTCGTTTGGATAACTTTTTAAATATTATTTTTTTTCTCACAGGTGACTTCGGAAAGTATCAATTCTTCCAATTCATCCTTCATGTGTTATCGGGGGTCACCGCTGGTATGCACATGTTGTCCTTAATCACGGTGGGCGCTGTACCAGATCACAGGTACGTTCAAATATTGATAATTGAGAATTTTAGACGAGGTTAATTCAATGTTGTGCGTCTTTGATTTTTTTACATAAAAGAAGAAGTGTATCGACAATTTTCTTCGTATTCTAGGTGTTTCATCCCAGATCTGGATACCAACGTCACCAGCATCAATTTCCTCCATCCTAACCTAACCCAGTTCGTCCCCATAACTCCAGCGGGTACCCCGGATAATTGCAGATTTCTAGGTGATCTCAACGAAACTCTCATGTGTGATAAATGGGTGTACGACAACACCTATTATAAGTCTTCGAGAGGCATCGAATGGAACTTCGTGTGCAATAAACGATGGATGGGCGCTGTGGCGCAGTCTTCCTACATGTTCGGCGTATTTTTCGGCGCCATCACTTTGGGGAGCGCAGCAGATAAATACGGCAGGAAGACTATTTATTGCTGGTCGGCTACATTCCAGCTCATATTGGGCGTACTAGTTGCTTTTATACCAGAATTTTATTCGTTTCTGGTGATAAGGTTCCTGTATGGTATTTTCGGATCAGCTGGCAGTTATATTACCGGCTTTGTGCTGACTATGGAGTTGGTTGGCCCTAGCAAACGAACACCTTGTGGTAAGTACCGCATCTAAAGCCTTGCTGATGACATCAGTTAATGCTCAAGTTTCCTCATATATTGCTTCGCCTCAACAAATTGAGTTTAATCTATTCATTACAGGTATTGCTTTCCAAGGAGCTTTCGCCTTCGGCTTCATGCTGGTAGCAGGCTGGGGTGCCATCATAAAGGATCGCCAGTTACTCCAGGTCATCTACGGTCTCCACAGTTTGATAATCATAGGTAATTGGTGGATCATGGACGAATCGCCGAGGTGGTTATGGGCGCAGGGTCGTATCAAAGAGTCGATCACGATAATCCAGAAGGCGCTGAAGATGAACAACAGCCCCATTACGATAGATCCTAGCGATTACATCAGCAAGACTAAGATCAGGCGGGATTCTCAAGGCGAAGAGGCCGGAATTGGCGATTTATTCAAGACGCCCAATCTAAGGAATAAGACGTTAAACATCTGCCTGTGTTGGTTCGCTAATTCAATAGCTTACTACGGATTATCCTTGAGCGCCGGCAAATTAAACGGAAACCCTTATCTGATCCTCTTCTTGATGGGTCTCGTCGAGATTCCCAGTTATATTTTGACGGCCGTAATTATGGATAGAACTGGCAGGAGAGGTCTGATGGCCTTCTATATGCTGACGGGAGGATTGTGCTGCCTAATAGCAGCTAAATTAAGTCACGGTAGTACTGAAGCCACCTCCATAGTAATGGTAGGCAAATTCTTGATAGCCAGCTCTTTCGCTATAGTCTACAATTACTCCGCTGAACTTTTCCCCACCGTTGTTCGGAATTCCGCCTTGGGATTAGGGTCGATGTGTGCCAGGTTCTCCGGAGCAATGACACCTTTGATATCGCTACTGGATTCCCTGGATCCCACGTTACCGGCTATGATTTTCGGCGCGATCGCTTTACTATCGGGCTTCCTCACGCTATTCCTTCCGGAAACCGTAGGATTCCCGATGCCCCAGTCTATAGAGGACGGGGAAAAGTTCGGTGCTGGCGATACTTGCTTTACCTCGTGCATGGGTAAGAAGAGGAGGCTGCCACCGCCACCGCCAAAGGAGGAAGGGATCATCAAAGAGATGCAACCTTTAGATAGGAAGAACCAGGAGAATCACAATAGGGAAGAAGAATTATGAGAATGGATCGCTGATAACGTCATGTACTTAAGATTCTGTCATCGTTTAACTTGTAAAATAAATAATTTAGATCGTTTTTTAGGAGATGTAATTTTATATTTTTTAAATAAATTTACGGAAATTGAGATTTTGAGTTAATTATTTTATCTCTGCCTCTGGCGCCTCTGAAGTCTCTGAAGCGAAGATTTTTATTTTAAATAGTGACGAAAAAACTGCCTTGATGTGTTTTTTTTTTTTGTATTTATTTAATTCGTTTGCATCAACTCCATTAAAGCGTGATTAAAATTAAAATAATTAGTTAACTAACATTTCACTACTCAATTAGATCTAATTAAATTGTATTAAAACCACCAGATATGAAGTGATAGAGCTCAACAAGGTAAACAGCATCGTGTAGTCGATACTAAAAAATCCCGCAGCCGAAAAGTGCGGTGTTCTCAAAGACATCTGCTCCGAGAGCAGCGCGAGGTCTTCCCTCATTTCCTGTAGGATCGCGCTGGTTGTCTCGCAGGGTATCTGTTGAAGCATTTTGTAGCTTAAATGCGATGTATTCTGGATCTCGAGTATTGTAGAATGGGCTAGATTGGCTAGGAGTACGCCTAGAATCTATAAGAAAATAATTTATTTTGCAAAGATATAAAGAAATAACTTCGTAGCATCCTTGATTAAATTGAAAACGGATATCATCTTTCGTGTTATCAAAACTATTTTTAGGAAATACACTGTAATCTTTAAAAAGTATCAGAACATCATGGACGACAACGTGAATACTTACCAGAGAAAAAATAGACCATATTAGCATGAGGAAGATAAACGACGAGCCACTTCTCTCTCTCAAAATATTCGCCTCCGATGTGTATTCAATGATAAAATCAAAAGAAAGTAACAAAGAAGATATTATGTTGATGTTTAAACAAAGCAAAGTCCATCCGTACAGTTTGTTGATGCAATCGATCATCTTATTTAACCCAATATACACTTTGATCGCGTGCTTCACGTCGTACTTCCGTCTAAACTTGTTGAGCGCCGACTTCCCCGCCAGATTAACGCTCCGTTTCTCGGAGCCCACGATTACGTCGGCCAGCAACAGATTGGCGTCTCTATACCGGTGACGAATGCACGAAATTAAGTTACAGATAACGTGCATTAAGACGTGAGCGTGTATCTTTTGGGAATTCTCGTAGAAGGCGGAGAACCATAAAGTCCCATCCGTGGCGTTGTTCCAAAGGGTACAGTCGAATACGATGGCGATGAATAGGATGGCGGAGCTAGCGAACAGCTCGATTTTAATGTAGGTTTTGGTTGCCGTACCCTTCTCCGCGTGATATCCCGTGAGGATTCTATCGATGGACGCCAAGATCTTCAGGAGCTTCTTCAGATTATCGAAGTTGTAGAAGTTTCCGGACAGCAAGCTGAGGATATTGATTAGGAAGTACGATACGTATGTTAAGTAGTTAACGACGACTACCGTGTTGTGCAGTAGCGGTTGGATGTAGTAAATCTTTTCCGTAAAACCGTAGACGAACCCGGCTACGAAGTAGAAAATCAGGAGCGATCTGAAAACTTTGTATTTTAAACCGTAGGAAATTTTCGAATTATTGAAATCGTAAGGTGGCACTATGGCGCAAAATGAGGCTAGAAGAAATAACGGTCTGCCGTATCTCATGCTGGTACGTCTACTTATTGCGAACATGTTCTTTTTAAATTTTGCTACGTGCACTAGGTATCTACATTAACTGACGTAGAATGCGCCCTACTTCGTAAACGCTCCGTTCTCTGTAAATCAATCGTATTATTATTACTCTGAACGCTTCTAATGTATAAATTACAGTCGTCGAAACGGTTGGCAGTAATGTTTTTATTATTATTAGAGTAATGGCGTTGAAACGATTAGAAATATACAATATTAACCATCGAATGGACTACCTCGTAATGTGGGTCTTAAAGAAATGGTTCTTGTACGAGGATTGTGCAAGAAGTTCTTAAAAAATCTCCTGTAAGATTTCCTGCAAGGATTATTAGTAGAGATGACCAAAGCAGATGAAATTATTCCTTTTTTTGTAGCGACTCGTATCTATTTACCTCATAAGAATACGTGTTGCCCTACTGGTTAGTCACTAGACAGCTGTTAAAGTCTCGGTTATATCCATCATTTCTATTGTCGTTTTAAACAAAGAATACTGGTTTATATAGAAAAATGGAAAAAAAGTGAGAAAGGGTCCAAAGCTAAGTTGGATGTCTAGCAACTGTTCACAATCGGATAAATGAGATGCAAAAGACGAACATCGTTCCGGACGTCCAGTGGAGGTGGCTACCCCCAAAAGTGATCCACGAAATGGTTTTAAATGATCAAGATAGTTGAGGCCATGAATTGCCCGTGAAGAAAATCTCGGAAAGATGGATGAAACATTGGTACGCTACTGTAATACCGGATTTTTGAAGGCGAACAACGGCCTCCGAAGAAAGCGAAGGCGATGAAATCGGCCGGCAATGTGATGGCCTCGGTCTTTTGAGAAGCACGTAGAATCATCTAGGTCGATTACTTGGAAAAAGGACCAAATAATAAATGGAAAGTATTACGCGTCGTTATTGGACTGGCTCAAGCGAACGAAATCGAAAAGAAAAGTTCCAATTTAATAAAGAAAGAGGCCCTCTTCCATCAAGACAATGCGCGGGTGCAACCTGCGTGGTTTCGATGGAGAAAATTATTCAATTAAAGTTAGAATCGTGTTCACTAGATTTGGCCCTCGGTGGCTTTCTTTTATCTCCAAATTTGACAAAATAGTTCGGCGGGCAACGATTCACGTCGAACGAGGACGCAGGAGTTTGTATTTTCCCCACAATTTACAACATCTTCGCGTAGATAGAATTTCGATAAACATTTAAGACCGTCAATACAGTAAATAAAGCTTTCCTGATAAATTCTATGGAATGAGCTCAATATTTTCAGAAATTGTTAAGACCTTTGGGTAAGCAGGACGAGCGTCACGCTGAGAAACCCATTCTATGGAGCCATGAATAAATACGAATGAAATACGAGATGGTCACCTAGAAGCAAAGGACCATCGAGCGTATTTGATCACAGACGAAACCAACACGATACCTCCATTGGAAAAGTACTTATTTCGGTTTATTACATTTAATTTTACCAAATTGGTTGCGTTATGACGTTGAGTAATCATTCGACGCGTTAATCGGCGGTAACAAAACACAAAAAGCAAACGCTTAATAAATTGGATTGATGTACATTAACTATATTAGACGTTATTTATGATTCTCACTTGGTACCGAGTAAAACTCACATGGCTTCATGAAATCGCGTTCGCACCATTATACACGCGCGACAAAATGAAATCGCTCAGCGAAGATATCAGCTATAAGCTTGAATTTCGTTACAATTACCTTCAGATATTTACTTGGAGATTACTGGCGTTGGTACCGTGGTCGGAGAAGTTGAGGAGACTCCCTTACGGGAACGTCTTGAATAAGGTCTACGTTTCAGCGATGGCGGTATTCACGATTGTAGGTTACGCCATCATTATGCACGAGAGGTTCGTCAAAAGTCTCTGGGCTTACAATCGCCATACTGTCAGCTTCCTAGCGATCGGTTCTTTATTCGTTTTAAACTTGTTCATCCTGATCAACGCGAATTTCGTAAGATGTTCCGAATTCGACGAAATCACGGATACCCTGTACGTGTTGGACCATTACCAACGGAAGTATCTGCGTCGATCTTCGAAGATAAACTGGAAGTTTCTTCTGGAGGTTATCACCTATAGAAGTTTGGTGCCGATGAGCGCCTTCGTCGTCCACATGTCTTACAAGGATCACTGGTGGTTAAATATGGAGTTCTTCTTTCGTTACCAGATCATCTTCACCTTATTGCTGTTGCTGCATCACGTCACCCAATTAAGATTTAGATACGAAATCATACAGAAGATCATAGCCGAACGCGTAGAAATACGCTTGTACGGAACTGGTCGGGATAAATTTAATATCGAAACATGCTTGAAAGACATGTCGTGCTGCCTTATCTTATCGGATAGTCTAGTAAGTCTATTCAATACAACTTACGGCTGGTTCCTGGTGATCTTCACCTTTAGAGTGATCACCAGCTTCCTATTTAACGTTGACGCTTCGCTAACACGTTATAAGCAGCGTTTTCCCGTGCTTATCGTATCATTGTCGTTCACCCTCGTAGAACTGGTAAGTACGATATTGAACGCGATCTTGGAGATTTGAAAAATTTCGATTTTAGGTGATGATTGTCGTTTTAGCGTCCGCGTCGGAAAACACATCCAAAACGGCTAAGAATATCGGCACCACCTGCTACAACGCGATACATCGTATAAAATTCGGACGGCACGACATGGATGATCTAACCAAGCGGAGATACGAGCAGCTGTTGATGGTTCTGGTATCTCAGATTTATCACAAACGACCCGTGTTTTCGGTGAACGGATTTTTCGAATTGAACAACAAATGGATCTTTGAAATACTGAACGCCACTGTAGCGTACGTGGTCGTTGTTGTGTATTTCTTCAATAAAGACGATTAAATTTCAAGATAGGTTATTAACGCAACATTATTACATTTGTACATTATTGATTTGACGTCATATAAATGCAATATTCAAGGGAAACACCGTGTATAATTTAATCAAGATTCCTTTCTACTTCTTCTACGAGAAGGACTTCCGTCGGAATCGACAATTCTATTCAATTTTAATAATCTAAATGAATTGAATCCGATATAATTTGATGCATTGCGTAAATGGATCCAATCGACAACCTGCTGCAATATTAAGTATTATACACATCGGAACACCGAAAACAAGACTGTTGCACCAAAATTAACACCAGTTAATGTCGAATCAACGTTACCATGAACGTATTAAAAAAAATCCTTCAGAAACAAAGCAATTCGGAGATTGTAAAGGTTGTAATCAGGACGGGGCAGATTCTTCTGATAATACCGTCGTATTTACGAAGAGACGCCCACCCCTGGCAAGCGTATTTGATCATCTTTGTGGCTATATCGATACTTTTCACATTGAATGCTTTATCGTTATGCAGCAGGTTCAGCGAAGGGGGTTATATAGCCTCGTTGGGCGATATTTTGGGCACTCTGAATACGCTCTCTGCGTGTAACGTGGCCGCATGGTTTTGTTACAGCGGCTTTAAACGAAAACAACTCTTCATCGCCTTCTTCAAAACGTTCGAAGATTACAGTTTCGGCGAATTCCAAAAACGGAGCAGGATCTACATGAAAATTGCAAATGTTTTAGTGTATACGACGGTATTTTACGCCATTGATTGTTATAGCTGGTTGCAGATCGAACCTTTCAGAGCTTACTCGTCTTATATCGTGGAGAAAGTGGAATCCATCCATACGTATTGCTGTTTGCTGTTATACTGCGAGATCATAGAATTCATCGAGTTGCGTTTCAATAAGATTGTTACGGATTTAAACGAGGTGATCCTCAACAGGAAGAAGATGGATGCGTCTTCCTTAAAGGCGGTCAAAATCAAGATACGCAATTCGGTGCAGAACTACATCATCGCTACTAAGCAGATAGATTTCTTCAACGAGTTATTTGGCACCGGCATCTTCTTCTACTACCTCGATGTGCTGATGGGCTTCGTTTTCGGCGTAAACAACGGTTTGATGCTTCTCGACGAGCGTACGGAAGACGAAGAGGACGCGAAGGTCAAAAAGATCATCGTGGTACTCTGCTTCGCCTTTGCCGTGATGGAATTGGTAACGTTCTCGCAATCGATCCCAAAATCCTTTTTATTAACGTCCCGTTAAACAGTTTGCAGGTATAAAATTGGCAATGACCTGCCGCAGTGCAGTTGTTAAATTAACGGAAGTTGGAGATATCGTCTACGAAACGTTGCAGGAGTTCAGCGTGTTGAATGACTGCCCCGTAGCTTTGAGGATTAGACGGGAGTTGGTGATCTTTTGTAAGCACACGATGGATGTTCAACCGTTCTTTTCGGCCGCGGGATTCTTTAGGATCGACAGCACTCTGTTAACCGATATAATCAATAGCGTTATTACTTATACTGTTATGCTAGCCCAATTGAATAAAAGCTCATACTATTGAATCTTGTATTATCTTTCAACCATACAATTGTAATATAACGATCACGTAGGAGATCAATATTGTGAAAGCGTGACTCAGCATAGCGTGATCGACATTGAAGAAGCCAGCTGCCGAAATCGTCGGATTTGAAATGGAAGCTAATCGAGCAAACGTCAACAATTCTTCGCGCAAGACGATATTCCGAGATCTTCTCACCTTGGTGCATAAAGCGTAGCATAAAGGACCTGTTTCCCTCGCCGCTTTCGTGGCACTACCGCAAGTCATAGCGATTACAGAGATCATCCACTGAAACAAGATATTTCGGTTATTTAAAGTAATTTCGACATAGTCAAATGCTATGCAGAAGGTTGTAGCTTTAAAGTATTATTACATATTAACGATTATTACCAGCATATAAGACATCCACATCACCATGATGGACAGGAAAGTGGATCCCTTATTGTAGATCATCTCACTGAACAGCAAGGCGTTAAAGAACTTTAAGAAACCGATCATTACGTTCATCAATACTATAAAGATGACCAGTCCGAAGCTGTCGTTGAAATTCTTGATTTGGCAGAGCAGAACGACGTAGACGCTCTGCAACTTATTCACCTCGTTTTTACCCGGCAACGTCGTCACGAAGCTCTCTTCGGCGTAATATCTCAAGATGCGATTCAGATTCTCGAATTGGTACTTCATGGTCAGAGCAATGTGATAGATCAGGATTATCGCGAAAAACGGATGGTACCTTTGGAGATTTTCGAGCAGGTAGTATTGATAATCTTCTTCGCCTAACGGATCGTTATACCAGATGTACGAGTGGAAGGCTATAATCACCGTTACTAAGATGTGAATGGAAAGTAGCTGGAAGTACACCACGGGCTTTTTAGAAATACAAGTCACTCCGAAGAGTTCAAGTTCCTCGTCGGCTTGCAGCAGATAATTGAATATATTCAGACAACGCCTGCCGTTCAGAATATTGTTGATTATTATCGCGAAGAAGCTGATGAACGATCTCGAAAGGAGGCTGAATATGTCTAGTATCTTCCATGCCAACCATTCAGTCTTGTACAGGGATGAACGGCCAGGAAGAGACACAGCGTACAGTATTAATAGGACGCAAATAATGATTGCATTGTAGATCCTCTGGGATCTGAACCTGGCGAATCTACGTCTAGATTTCTCGTACCGCGGGGAAACGCACAGGAAACTGGTAAAGCGCGATAGGAATATGAGATTTCGAAGGTTAGAGCAAAGAATGTAACTAATCGAATTGGACATTGCGGGAGTCGATTCTTTTCCTTGACGAAGCTCGTTTTATATAGCAAATCAAAGTTATCAAATATTAAAATGTACCGCAGTGAATTGCGAAAGTAAACAAGGAAAAATTGGGAATAACTATGTTTGCAGTTACCTAATAATCTACGCAAACAAAAGACATTATGTCAGCTAAAGTAATAAGATTCTCAAAAAAAAAAAAATGGTTAAATGAAACGTCGCCTAACAAGGGACGATCTCGAACGTGGAAATTCGAAAAATTATGAAACTTTGGAAACACGTAGATCACATATAGGTATATTTTTCTTCGTTTAAAGTTAATTAAAAATTCGTTAATCCTGAGCTTTCAATTAGCTTTAAAGGAAGAATCTCGTTAGAATTTTGGGACTTGTTCGCAGAGTAAGCTTTGTTCAGGGAACAGAGGCAGAGCGGAGCAAGTTTTGTTCAAGGAAGAAGCCATCTAACCGATTTCTAGAAAGAATTCCAAATTATGACCAATTTCGCTAAGGTTACTAAGGGTACTGGTAAACTCTCAATTGGGTGTTCCACAAGGTCTAACACTCGAACCATTGCTATGTTAGATTTACGTTAACGAAAGGTAGGGCATTGATGTAGACTGAGCATATTGTATAGGTATCTTCTCGCTGAAGCAAGAAGCTAATTCAATTGATGACATCCTGAAAAACAGTAATGTACAATATGAGGATTTGGAAGCAATAAAAGCTGAAGGCCGGGGTGCTTCAAGGTTAGTATTTCTTTTTCACTTCCTCAATCTACGAAACGTTCGTAATCTATCTCGCTCCATCAAATTCATCGACTAAAAGGCCGTACTTAGCCATAGTAATTTGACCATTCACTTTTTGCTGATTTTAATGACGCGAAGACTCCATTTAATACAAAACATTTAATGCAAAAAAAAGAACCATCGACGTGAAGAACAATTTAAATCGATTAATATTCATATTTTCCTAATCGTCCACGTCCGATGCGAATCCTTGTTAATCTAGTTATAATTCAAATTCTATTGAAAACAGATGCCAACCAACTACGTTGAGATTTTTATTTTTCCAAATGAAGATCAACAGTCAACAATCTAATTTAAGACATCTAATATGCTTGACGCGCTTTTACAAATATTTGGGATTATCTCCGAAGTACGACGTGAAGGATCGAATCTACGTAAAATCGAATGCGCAGATCGTATACGCCGGCCTCTACATGCTCATCGCGCTGACCGCAGCCGTCATCTATTGGAAACAGCGTTTTCAAGCGTATTACGTCCTTTTCAAATGGCGCATCATGACGTTAATCATGGACTCATGCAGTTCGCTGATGATAGTCTTGATAAATTGCTGCGCCGTATTCAGTTTGAATTATTTCAATCGAAACGAGTACGTGGACATCCTAAACGGTCTATTGCAAGTCGAGAAGACGTTCAAATCTTTCGGATTCGTGAGGATATCGTGCAGGCGGTGGTTCTACTTTGAAATCCTGCTAACCCATTCGCTAGTAGGATTCATCTACGTCTACAACGTATATTATTGGTTCATTGCACCGGTGAGAGGGACCCAATTCTACCTATCCGAGAATATACAACGCTATCACATCTTGGCCACCGTTATTATCATGCATAACATAATGGTTAGCTTGAAGTACCATTTCGAAACCTTAAACCTGGTCTTGGTCGAATTCATCGCTAGAAACGAAAGGATACGTGCGGATCAAGTGAATACGCTTCGATCTGTTTACATGTTGCTCACGGAACAAATGTTCAATTACAGCGACGTTTTCGGGAGTTCCATCTTCCTTTTGGTCGTGCATGGTACCGTAAGCTACTTGAATTTCTTCAACGATGCTATCGATATAAAATTTGTCTTGAGCTTGAGAAGGAGCATTCAGTATGTTTTTCTGGCTTGGATACTTACATTACTCGTATGTATATGTCTTCTTGTCTTCTGCTTCTTATTGATTGGTAACTGCTTTTATTTTTATTGTGAGGGAAAGTTATTAAATAAGTCACAAGCTGTTGCGGGAAAGTTAAAAATAGCTGTTATTAGGTGCCTCCAGTGTACGGTGAAAGGTATTTGTCGCGTAAAGCCGTGTATATCCGGGTCAAGAAATTCTTTTGAGGGTGCTCAAAAGTTGTTGACGATCGGCGAAGTGGCCGCTACCTTTACATTGCGATAGATGCGGCACCTCGACGGGTGAAAGGGATGGTTCGAATTAACAAGCGGATAATAATAGATCTCATAGATTAACCTGCGAACTATTACATCAGCGTTTGAATTTCCGAAAAGTTTGCTCATGGAAGGAATTAGATTTTAAGCATTGGACTCAACAGTGTTCTGTTGATTGATTCGTCTTAATTTAGTGATACCAGAGGAAACGTTCAAAACTTGGCAAATACCATTTGAGTCTTAACCCTTACAGATTTTTATTGGTGCTTAACCGACCACTTCAAAATTCATTGGGGTGTTCCGCAGGTTTCAACGCTCGAATCATTGCTGTTTGTATTTTTTTTATTTATTTATTATTTCTACGTAAGTTGTATTTGTTCAATCAATATCTACACAGTGTGCATTAACAACGTTAAGGTATTGGTGCTCCTACGATTGGTTCTGCGTTAATTGGGGTGTTCCGCAGGATTCAACACTCGGATCGTTGCCATTTCTAGTTTACGTTAACGATCTATTTAAACATCTTCAATGATACCGCGTTAATGTTGACCGGCGGTAATGTTTCTGAACTTTCTCGCTAGGTCGCGGATCAATCGCGGATCGTTGGAAAGATAAGGAGCCTGCAAGCAGTGAAAGCACGGTTCGCTGGTATTATCGCCTCGAAGATGAGAATTTAATTTTATTTCTTTAATTTTCGAACCATTCCAAAGGCTCGAATCGGTTATAATCAATCGCGCAGAAGATCTACCTAGATTCGAAGAACGTGTCGACAAAATGGCGCGAAAATCCCAGATAAAAGTTTTCACACACAAAAGTTATTTTTTACGTACGGCTCCAAAATGCTCCTAATTGCCATTCATCACGTTTAATACTGAAAGCCATCAACGTGGAGAACAATTTACATCAATTATATTCATATTTTCCTAATCGTCCATATCCTATACGAGCTCTCGTTAATCCACTTATAATTCAGTCTCTGCTAAGAACATATGCCAAGGCTATATAGAGAATACAATTTATAGATTTTCGCCGTTCAAACATGAAAATCAACAGGCAAAGATCGAATTTAAAGCATCTGATATATTTGACGCGCTTTTACAAATGTTTGGGATTATCTCCGAAGTACGACGCGAAGAATCGAATCTACGTAAAATCAAAGGCGCAAATCGTATACGCCAGCCTCTACATGCTGATCACGCTGGTTGCGGCCGCCGTTTACGGGAAACAACGTTTCCAGTCGTATTATTACCTTATGACATCGCGCATCATGAGACTATTCATGGATTCGGGCAGTTCGCTCATAATTGTATTGGTAAATTGCTCCGCCGTATTCAGTTTGAATTACTTCAATAGAAACGAGTACGTGGACATCCTGAACAGTCTATTGCAAGTCGAGAAGACGTTCAAGTCTTTCGGCTTCGAGCAGATATCGAACAGACGGTGGTTCTACTTCGAAATACTTCTAACACATTCGCTAGTGGGCTTCATCTACACCTACAACATATACTATTGGTTCTTCGCGCCGGTTAGGGTGGCTCAATTCTACATAGCCGAAAATATACAACGCTATCATATCTTGGCTACCGTTATTCTGATGCATAACATAATGGTTACCATGAGGAACCAGTTTGAAACATTGAACTTGATCTTGGCCGAGTTCATCGCTGGGAACAAGAAGGTCCGCGCGGATGAGGTTAACACGCTTCAAACTGCCTACATGTTGCTCACGGAACAAACGCAGAATTACAACGACGCTTTCGGCAGCGCCATCTTCCTGTTGGTCGTGCACGTGATCATGAACTACATGAATTTCTTCAACAGCGCCGTCGATATGAAATTCGTATTGAGCTTGAGAAGGAGTATCCAGTTTATCTTCCTCGCCTGGATACTTACATTACTCGTACGTATATTTTCTTCTTCGTTATTGATTGGTACTTATGTTTACGGCTAGTTTAATCGTTTCATATTGGTGTATTCCAGAATCGTTTCTCTGCTTAAGTCTTCGTGTTACGGCTTTAACCAGTCTTAGGTACCTTGTTTCTAGCGCTTGGATTTTGTACGTTTTGCACGATATGTCCATTGTTATCTAGTGTCTTTGCAGTAATTACCACATTATTCTTTCTTTTTTCCCTCTCCAGATTCAAATTCATTGCTGCATTTTTCTGGATTGTTTTCTCATAGTTCTGTTCGCAGCCGTAAAGCCATGAACTGGCTGCTCGTTCGCACACTGATTCACCAAATCCAGTGGCGTTTGACGAATTTGGGGAAATGTTGGATACCACCTAGTGTTAATTTACGACACCATGCTTCAAATTGATGAAATTACAAATTCTTTTTATTCCAGTGGATGATAACGGTTATCGGAATATCGTGCGGAGCCACCACTAAGACAGCCGAAGAAACTAAACTTCTATGCTACGAATTGTGCGCCAAATTCAAAGGGGCCAATAATTTCAGACTATATGAGGAGATGATGGTCTTCGCCAGATTGGCGAAATCAGCGCGGTCAAACATTTCCGCGGCGGGGTTTTTCGACGTCGATTACGCCATGTTGTTTAACGTGTTTCAGATGATGATGTCTTATGTGTTGGTAATTCTCCAATTGTATAAGTAGAATGGTGCAACTGATCCCTACTTTGAACCAACAACTCTCTCTCTAATATTTTTTTAATACGTAAAAGTTGTTGCACGAGTTACTGTAGTGTGTTGGAAATAAAGACATGCTTATTGTCTGTTTTATTTACTAAGTAGTTTCCTAGTACATTCTTAGACATCTTATGATCGCTAGGAACGCGGATCGCCGTTCCCCAGGCGGAAATCTCGGCGCAGATACCAGCAACGCACTGTTTAATTTATCTTAAGATTCTGGGCAGGAACAACCAAGCAAATGGTATCAGCATTAAACTGACCAATAATGCCACAGACCTCGACTGATTGATGATTACACAAGCCAACAAATCTCAACTTTTGATTTTGCCATAAAATAATTTATACTAATTTCAATAGAAAACATATAAACATTTATTTTAATAAAAGGTAGAAGGTCAAGTTAGCTCGATTTTTTCTAATATTTCAATGAAAGTGTTTTTTTAGAATCGATCATAATTTAATCTATATTTCAAATTATTATAATTAGAAATGTGAAGTAACACTGCTCCGTCTCTTATAAACAATATCTACAGCATCTCTTCTTAACATCCAACAGTAATCTGCTAACATAACAGGATTCCCTTTCCCCGGATATCGTTTTTCCATGCCCGAGATGTCTTGGTGGAAGCGCTCGCCGTGTTCATCGCTAACGTCGCCCATATTTTCCGGACAAAAATCCAAGTGAGAACGTAGAATGCGCACTTTAAGGAACATATTACAGCCAGCAGCGTGAAATGCTTGTAACATATCCATCACTAAAGTTTTATAGTTGTCAGCTCTTTTGTTTCCTAAGAAATTCGTGAAAACTTGTATCATGGAGAGCCAAGCTGTTTTTACCTTCGCTGTTAATTTGGTTTCAAAGATTTCCAACAAAAATATCTTTGTTCAGTTTACCTTGTGTTAATTTTGGAAACTTTTCACGAAGGTATCTAAAACCTTGACCATCAAGATCCAGTACCTTTACAAAGTTTTTCATGAGCCCAAGTTTCACGTGGAGAGGTGGTATTATGATCTTTTCTTTTTCTATTAGAGGCTGACGTTGTACATTGTCTTTTCCTGGTATAAACTGTTGTCGTAGTGGCCACTCTTGTTTATGGTAATGTTTTTCCCAAAGACATAAAAAGCAACAGTATTTGGTGTAACCAGATCGCATACCTGAAATAATTGCAATTACTTTAAAATCTGCACAAACATTCCAGGAATAGTCTTTGTACTTTATCTTTTCTAATAAAATTTTCAGATTTTCGTAAGTTTCTTTCATAGAAACAGCAAGACCTGTCGGAATAGAAGGATAGTGGTTTCCATTATGCAACAAGACTACTTTTAGGCTGGTCTTTGATGAATCTATGAATAATCTCCAAGAACTGGGATGATGATTTATTCCAAAAGCTTCAGAAAGTTTATGAATATTATTGCAGTAGACCAGATTACCGGCCATACCATAAAGGCATTTCCTCTGTAACCAGAGCTAAGCCAATGTTGCCGCTTTTCGAATAATTTTTACTTTATATATGCTGTTCAACTTCATCAGTTACTAACTTAGGGTAAAAACCTTGTTGGTTAGTGTTATCAATCCTTGATACTTGAACGCAACTTTATTCAGAACTTTGTATGATGGCATAAAAGCAAACTTGGTCGATACGCTATAAATTTGTACAAAAGCGAGCCTTGTGCCCATACTGCTTCGTCGCTTATCAGTTGTCCAAGTATATTGTTGTCCCATCGTGGGCTACAACAGATTATTTCGGGGCAAACTTTAATAAACCCAGAATCCCCTCATTATCAATATTTCTGCAAAAAAAAATTTTTATAAACATAAAAAATGCTTATATTACTTATAAATATGTAAATGAGAGGCAACTTAACAAAATAAAAATGAATAAAGTTAGCTTAGCGCGACTATGCTTAGATGTTAAAGGTAATCGCCATAAAGGTCGTTAGTTACGGGATCCCATACCCATTATTCGTCTCTAATGATGTTCCACAACCGATAGCTTCTACCACTGCCAACCAATCGCTTCAAAAGGAAAATTTTCTCCGGTGGTGGTCCTTCTGGGTGCGCCCTAAACTTGCTCTAAGTGCTTTAAGTTGACTTAAATACAGAAATACATGCTCTCCTCTAGGGGTTGGCGCATTTATAATTGCAGGCAGAGTATATCCCATTTGTTTGTCGTTATGCAACTAATATCGTTTCGATCTGCTATTGATGTATGTGCATTTCCAACGTCCTACCCATATAGGACCAAATTGAATTTAAGAGCCTTAATTTAAAGGATACATTTACTAGAAAAGGCCAAGTTACAAGATAATGATATATTTAACGACCTACCATTACCGCTGAATTACATTTCTGATCCTTCATTTGCATTTAGTATGCGCCTTAAAATGCCTTACAAATCAAACGCGAACCATGTGATACGTCTAGCAAGTTACGCTATATTCTTCGGACTTGCTCCGAGATACGATAAGCGAAAAAAACAATTTGCGAATTCCAAATTGCAGCGATTTCATGGAGTAGCCTTCGTAGTGACGACCGCCCTCCTCTTGCTGGGCCTTGCACCGTACCGTTTCGAATTATTTCGACGACACACCATCTTGAGGATTACCCTAGATCTGCTATCGTTGTTTCTGATGATCTTCGCTAATATCTTGCCGATGTATCTGGTTAATTATTCGCATCGAGACGTCTGTCTGAATATTTACAATGAGGTGCTTGAAGTCGAAAAGAAGTTCGAAAGGTTCGCCGCGAAATCTTCAAGGAAGAGCCGGCTGTTGTACGGGGAACTGGTGGTATACCACTTGTTGATCGTGTATTTCCTCGTTGACGTTTTAAGAATGTGGCTGACGAATTCCGTCACTAAGATGTACATCGTGTACCTCTTAGAAATATTCCAACGTTATCAAAATGTAGCTAACGTAATCGTGATACATAATCTCGCGATTATATTCAAGGAGCATTTGGAAAATTTAAACTTATTGCTAGAGAATTGCACGAATAAGGTTAACGTGGAAGACGTAAGGCTTTTCGAAGATATCTTTCTATTGGTCGTAGAGCAAATGTCGCGTGCGACTAAGATCTTTGGAGTTTCGATATTATTACTTTTCGTAGATTTTTTGACAAGTTTTTCGAACTTTATCAACATGACAAGCTACATGTATTATCACCATCTACCTTATATGCCTTGCGCCCTATCCTTGTGGTTATTACTTTTATTGGTAAGTGGATTGAAGGAGAGAGGAAGCTCTTCATGTAGGTAATTAAAATTTTTTTCTATTTCAGTGGATGATAATAGTTGTTGGAATATCTTGTGGTGCCGGCATAAGCATAGCAGACGAAACTAAACTTCTAGCCTACGAACTATGCGCCAAATTCAAGGAGACCAACAATTTAAGGTTGTACAAGGAGACGTTGGTCCTCGCCGCGATGACGAAAACTGCTCGACCAACAATCTCCGCAGCCGGATTTTTCGATGTCGATTGCACCATGTTGTACAACGCTTTCCGGATGACTATGTCGTACGTATTGGTAATTCTCCAATTGTACAAATAGAATCGGAGCGTATTAGATTGCCGCCCTGTATACAGGAAAAGTCACTACACGATCGTCCGCGAGATCTTTATTAATACAATACTTGTTTATTTCCAAGTTAATGATATCGTCCAATTGAATCGGACACTCATTACCTTAAAAGCACTTTCACGGCATATATTTTACGCGCGCTCGTGTCGAATAGTCCTGCGTTGCCATCACAGTAACCTTGTTCCATAGATCAATATCGAAAGTAGGGAAAATGTCGACTGGATACTTTGTGAAGCCGAGTAGAAAGACCAACATAAAATACATCGTTCCGCTATTTAGATTATGCAGTGTTTTGTGCATACTGCCGCCTTACGATTTCCGAAATTATAAGTTCTCCATTAACTTCACCTATAAGCTTTACAGGTCGCTGGTGATTGTATTTACGTTGGCCGGCTTCGTGCTTTGTTTCGTAAGCAAAATCTACAACACCTTCAACTTGATACAAAAGACCGTGGTAGTCGTCAATGTTTTAGCGTACGTATCCTTCTTTTTGATCAACGTTACATCGTTATCTTCCGCGAACTTCAACAACTTCACGAGCTTAGAGAAGTTCTTAAACGAGCTGGTTTCAATCGATAGGAAGCTAATACCTTATCACATGAATAACAAGACGAAAGCTAGGACTTTCTTGTGGTTAGAGATATTCCTCAACCATTGCCTGTTATTCTTCGTCATGTTATTCGACGCAGTTCTTTGGTACTTGGCCACGGATAACCGATTCCACTTCTACATGCTCTATGAAAACCTCCAGAAATACGAAACGCACATTTTGGTTCAATTGATGGTGAATTTTATCATGTGCTTGAGACACCGCTACAAGATCGCTAACAATCTCTTGGCCGATGCCGTTAAGCAAAGAGACATCGTCAACGTTTCATCTTCGAAGATCTTCTACAAACCATATAACAACATCTATACTGTGAAGAACGTAATCAAGATATTCATTGGATTGAATAAGATGGTGGAATATTTCAATAAAATCTACGGTTGGACGCTGCTCTGCATTCACATCAACGTAATCGCAAGCTTGCTGGTGTCTCTGGATTTCATCATAGAATTCAAATCCGAAAGCAACCTTTTAAAAGATGGATACGGTCTACAATTTATCCTGTTGATGTCGATGTGGTCGCTCATGGCGTTGGTAAGTATACAGTGAGTTCTATCAACTGCTCCGCCTCGATACATGCGCTTCTTTCAAGGGTCTCGGAATTTTACTGGCCAGCATCGCCAACTCTACAATCAACGAAGCTCAGAACACCTCACACGTTAGCTATAAGCTCCTTCAGTACGTACCGCCCTTCACGAGCGATATTCAAGATCGCGAATTACGCGAAGATCTCCTGCTGTTGTCGGAGCAATCTTCGTTGAGGACTCCTTATTTTACAGCGGCGGGATTCTTCAACGTCGATTATACGATGCTGTTTACTTTGTTAAGTTCCATAACCTCATATCTCGTCGTTTTGATACAATTCAGCAATTGAAAATTATATTTTTAGGGAAATATTCAGATTTTTAATGAATTCAGCGTTTAATTGGATAATATTCAGCATATACAAGGTTGCCTGGTTTATAATCAAAGACGCTTCACTTCTGTAAATTAAATTGAATAAAAATGCTTAAAATGTGCTGTATTTACTTTAATTGTTCCTTTTCTTCACTTATAAAGAGCGCACATTTTAACTAGTTATAACTAGAACCTGTTCCAATGTAATACAGTAAGACCACAATATACGACGTTGTAAAGTTAACAATGAAAAAGAACCATTTATAATCTACAGTAAAGAAACCTTGTATGGAAAAAATTGGTGGATTTACGTATGCTCGAGAAGCCAGAACCATCAGTTGGCATGCGGAAATCATTTTCATTTTGATTGGGGAAGATCTTAACGAAGCCGTTAGATTTAAAGAGGTATTCCCTAAGCTTCTTGCCTTTTTCCTGGTTTGGACAGAAGCGGACGCTAGAATTATGGATAAATACTGAAAAATACATTTTTTTAATTCCATGTATCCATAAAAATAAGTGACTTCGCGACTTACATAATGGAAACACGACCAAAAAATGAAGATGACCACCCATTTGACTTCCAACATTCCAAAAAATACTATAGCGTTATTTATATACATCAAAATTCCCATAATTATGCTTAAAGTTAACGTAAACAACGTCCAACCAAATAGTTCATTGAACAATCGAATTAGATCGCTCAAGTTAGCCAAGATTTTAGCCATATCGTGCAAGGCGAGCTTGAGTTCGCCCTCCTTAAGCCGTCCTTGCATAAATTGTCTCACGTTGCGTAATGTGATCCTCTCAACGACTTCGTAGCGATACCCGACTTGCTGGATATGATGCTGCAACAGAACAACCCTGAAGGTCATTAGGTGTCTCATGAGGGTCTCCAAGCAGAACCACCAGGAGACCAAGATGTAGGTGTAAGTGATGTGGGACACGCAGAATATTATCGGGAACACGGTCTTCCAAAATACCATCTTCCTCATGAATTTTCGATCCGGTTCCGGGATCCTGCGGATGTATCTGTGCACTACGTCGTCGATACTGTCGAACAGAGAGGCGAATTCGTGGTATTTCTCGTTCTGCCACAGGTGCAGCGAGGTTGTGGAGTGGAACGTGAGGAACGAAATGAGGAGCGGGGCCGCGATGCCGATGAAGCTTTGGAGGAAAGCCTGGCCGTCCCAAAAACTTCGACGCGTGATGATGATCATCACGGTGCAAGCTATTATGACGGACGTGACGAATACGAAATGAAGGATGTTTAACTTGTTCCCCGTCAAATGTCGTCCGTTCAGTTGAAAGCATGGTATTACACCGGTTGCCAAAAGCAAATACTTTAACGTCGTAAAATTTTTCGGGTGCGCAACTCTAGAAAATGTTTTATCCGTGAATCTCATTTTGAAGCTATGTGCGACCTAGCTTTACGGCAACGGAAATGATCGTTTGTTTACATTACCAAGCTACTTATCCTAGTGATATTGAATAATTAATATGTCAAATGGAGATAAGAATTTATTAAGACGATGGTGAATACTTGAAATGGCCATTAATATTTTGACGTAGAATTTCACTTATTAATAGGCGTATTGAACAAAAAGAAATACGATTGAGATATACAGGTGACTCAAATTCTAAAAGTAAGCAATAATTAATCGCTACCTACAATAAAAATGTGGATAAAATCGACCATAAAGCGCGGTAGAAACAGCGGTAAGATAACATCTAACACCGTACAAAGAATTACATTGAAATTCCGTTATCTATTTACATGCAATACTATCTATGTCCTTGACTACATAGAATACTTTATTATCCTTCTTCCTAAACTCATGGGTAAGGTAAAAGCCATAATAATATCATTGAATAAACAATTTCTTCTGTTACATAGGCTTTTGCGGTCGCAATAACGTTATATTCTTGATTTCCGGCTTGGAACCGCGTCCTTATCGTAGTTTCTTTCCGACGTTTCGTCCTCATAATTAAGGAACATCTTCAGCGCCGTTACCGCACACCATTTAGGGACTATCCGTTCCAAAGGAGTTTATATAAGGCCAGTTTTGAATTTGGATTGATCTGGCGATTGGTGACATATTGATTGTACTTGCTTACGGAAGTCAGGACTAGATGAGGGGAGTTACTCTGGAAAACGGCGATTACTGGTAGCTTTCCTAAAGTACTTATTGCGAAACATAGTTTTGGTTACGGGGTTTAGTTCTTCAGGACACGAGCC
The DNA here is from genome assembly GCA_020654165.1 of Oryctes rhinoceros. Classification (NCBI taxonomy): domain Eukaryota; kingdom Metazoa; phylum Arthropoda; class Insecta; order Coleoptera; family Scarabaeidae; genus Oryctes; species Oryctes rhinoceros. The sequence goes on from JAIOKQ010000978.1 coordinate 1,493,067, forward strand.
GGACGCGGATATGAAAATGGCCTTTTGTATCAAAGAATTGATAACACCCTCTTTTTTGGGCTGGATGATGGTATTATTGAGATATCTATCTGTCTCAATAAATGGAATACATCACCTCACCGTTGGGACATCGGCGTTGGCAATTCAGCAACGATATGAATTTGTTTAAAGATTCGTCGTATCGGCTTTCAATTTGAAAAGTGCATAGTTTCTTCTATTTAAAACTTTCTATAAAGCAATAAAATACGCTGTACATTGTTTGCTTAAGCTCAATTAACTGCAAGAAGCAATAGTTGCGGTGTTATATTTAGAGAGGACAAAGCCGGATGAAATTATTACCTTTTTGCAGAGACTGACAGACTCGTGTTTTGTCGATACCAGTAGGCAACACGAGGCGAATAAACACGAGTCTATCTAGTCGCTGCAAAAAAGGAATAATTCCAGCTGCCTTTGTCATCTCTAGTTGTATTACACTTTATTTATTTACTTTTTTACTTTTCCACAGCGCAATACAAATTATCGTATTTACAAAGAAGCGCATAATTCGAGGCCTAAAGCTAATCGTGCTGGAAGGTTTGGAAACTTCATTTGTTAAACAGGCGAAATACCTGGAAGCTTGCTTCGATCAAAGACATACATGGAACTGCCACGTCATTAAAATAATCAACGAAGCTACTATTGCCTTGGGCAAATGTAGAAGGTTGTGTGGAAAAACATGGGAGTTGAGCCCAAAAGTGATGCTGTGGTTGTACATGAGGCTAATCAGACCGATGTTAACATGGGCGTCGGTGGTATGGCGGGTTAGTGGCATACAAGGACTAGCATGTTCGTGTGCCACGGAACCACGAAGACTACGCTAGCAACTCAACGGGAGGCCAGACTAAAGAATGGCCAACCTTCTATAATTAAATCACATGATGCAAACTATTAGAAACTGTTAAAGAAGCTCAAGGCGACGCCAGTAACTAGCATTCTCGGTGACGCCATTAGTCTCCAAAACACCTTCGACAAGTGGTATAATACTTTGTGGAAGTAGATCTAAAATATCTAAAGCATTAAGTCTAATCCAATGTCCAACCGCTGAAAATCGTCCAATGCGCTCGGTGATAATGGCATATACGGTAGTAAAAGCAATCACTAAACAACAGAAAGATAAGAAACCTCAAGAATGGTGGAAGATCATTCCAGATTAAAGGCCAAACAATTTTTGTAAAGCAATCATTCACAAGACCACTAAATGTAGCAAAGAAAGCAAAGTCAATGTGATCGATGAGAAAGGAATGACAATAGAACTGAAGAGATCGCATGGGATAGGCCAAGAACCACCTCGGTTAGTAATTTAATCTAATCTAATCCTATTCAGCATAAAGGCCACCGTGCTATCTCACCCTTTTCATGTACGGATTAATGCAGTACAGTCCGATTACCCGTCTCACTTAGACACAAAGGTATCGTATGTTATTCGCCTTAATACCATCCACATCATCTAATCAGCAGAACGCTCTTCATTACATATTCATTGGTAAATTTTAACTTAAAACGAGAAATTGAATGCTGTTGAGCAACATGGCGAAATTCTTGCTCTTTCCGCATCAACAAGTTAAATCGTCGCACGAAATCTACGCTTAAGTCAGCATTGCTCAGTCCATCGCGCTGGTTCTTCACGCGAATAGAGGATACAAAACGCATTACCGTTTGCTTGGAATGCTTTCGAATTGGTAAATTAAATTATTCGAAAGACGAATAGGACAAGTGTTGAAAATAGACCAAAAACAAAGTTAATTTCTTAGATACTTCGAGAAATTGGATATTATCCATCTAGGAAACATTATTGGAAAAGCAATTTTGTATAGACCAAATCTAATTAACTAAACTTTCGAATATCTAAATAATCTAATGCATCAAATCATCATATTAACGTACCGACGACCGTTTTGAACTCAGGAATACGGATAATAATCTTAATAAAAGGCCATAAACGTCTGCAGAAGCGCCCAAATAACATTCAGAATAAAGGATCTAGAGCGAGAATGAAGTTTAAAGATGATGAATTCTTCAGTAGAATAAATAAATACAATTCCATTCTTCTAACATTTACGTGCGAGATCCTCGGATTGATACCATGGTGGAGTTCTGGATCTAAATATTTAAAATTGAGCTTTTGGAAGATAACCTATTTTGCCATAGTACTAACAATAAATGCTCTGCTTATAGGTACGACTTTATTTGAACGTTATTTCTGGGTGCAAATATCGATCTATCAATATGGTGTAGGTATGATGACCGGTATAGTGTTAGCTTCCATGGGATTCTATTCGGTGTTAAGCATCCACCTCTGGAATTGCAAGGATTACCTTAACCTGCTCGGAATATTGACTAAGATAGATCTGATTGTCACGAAATATCTCTACAAACCATCGAAATTTAACCTGCTCCTTTGTATAAAGCTAACCATCGTGAATTTTATCATTCCAATCACGACATTGCTTTTCTTCATGTGGTCGTTATGGTTAGTCCCCGATCAGCATTCCCTCAATCTAAGCCTTGAATTTCTACTACGCTACCATGTACTTTTCGCCGTTATTTTAATACAGCATTACCTCAAAGAAATAAACGTACGCTATGACGTCATGGAGAAGATTATACGGGAAAACATCCATCACATTCTGCTTAGAAACACCGTCGACGTTGAGGGTGAAAACTTCGTAAGCGACGTCGCGAAATGCGTCGTAGTCCTACACGAACAAATGAGATTGCTGAACAAAATTTACGGATGGTACATCGTGCTCTTGACCTTCAATGTTGTATCGTCCAGCTTATTGTTTATACTCTCCAGCGTAATCTACTACGTAAACATGAACCTGAAGAAGACGCTGTTGCTCTCCTCCTGGGCGGTGTTTGAAGCCGTAAGTGTAAACGTTATCTAACGTGATCCGCCATAGATATAATTTTCTTACTGCAGAGCCTTCTCGTATTCGTAGCGTCAACATCTACGTCGATCTACAAAGCTGCCCGACGTCTAGGCACCGCTAGTTACAACTCGTTGCATCTGTTGAGGTTTTCCGGTGGAAAATCGAAGCAATCCCGATACAAGCGGTTCGAGAAGGAATTGGAAATGATAGTTCTCCACATCTACACGAATCCTCCAGTATTCTCAGCGTACGGACTTTTCACTATCGATTACAGATGGGTGTTCATAGTTATCGATCTGATTATGTCTTATCTAATGGTGTTATTGTACTTCCTGAAACGATGCGAATTTTAAATTGTCTCTGCAAAATTTCGCGTATCTTTTCTGCACTTATGGTGATACGCTATAGATGTAACGCACAACGCTTATTTTGAAAGAAATTTCAGACACATAGGATACCATTCAAGTTAATCGGATTTCTTTAGTAATCCTTTCGCCTTAATAATAGCATCAAGATGGTCAGAGGTGTATGTATGGTTGCATAAACTTCAATGTTATGTATGCAACAGATATGAATGAAACGTCAACGGTGCTTCTACGGTAGAGGTGCATGTAATTTTATGATCTGTGTGCTGAATTTACACGTTGGAAGGTGGACGATATGAATCGTTTCGTATCGTCGTTCGTATTCGTATTCGTATCGAGATCAACCGAAACCAGGTGTCGCTCAGGGAAGTTGATAAAATGTACGATAAAGGTTCATGGCGATTGGCCCTAAAATGAAACGATCCTCAATACTTTTAATTCATGTAGGCGTAGATTTTACGCGCTTCCTTTTGTTGAAACCTAGAATTATTGCCTCGAATATTTTAGTGTTCGTTTAACGATCCAATTTGGACAGACGTTTCTTCCAAATAGCCTTTCCAAATAGGTTTCCAATAAATTTGAAATCTGGTGTCTTTTTTTGCCATTCCAACATAACGAGTTGGTTTAGCACAAAAAAGAATGATTCACTTATTTAGAGGAGTGTCATGGTTGGAAGGATAGATCTCGCGAAGTTTTAGGGTAGTTTCCATTTTATTACGTCATTTCAGCCATTGGTACAAGTGGCCCAGTAGCACGCTAGGGAAAGCGACCCTAAAATATATTTCTTCCTAACTCCTTGTTTCAAACAAGTTGAAAAAACGGGATCACCAAGTGTTCAGCTCACAGTTGTCCAGTTCTTGTAATTCTTAGCCTAAGCTTATTGTTTCTTTTTCGTATTTGCTAATCGGTTTTCTTCCGCTTCTACCAACTTCTTGAGAAGGTCTTCCTCCTCCTCCAAGTTAAATCAACTGTATTCTTCCATAAATCCATTTTACTTTTACGTATCAGAAGTCGATTATTTTCGGTTCTCTTCTGATGTCCATCTCTCCTGTTTCTTTCTTCTATTTAATAATGTCACTGGCGGATGTGGAGGCTAACTCCAACACGGTACGCCATTGATTGAAGTGTGCTCAGCAAGCGCGATTATCCGTTTGGTGCAGAAACATCGATGTTTGGAAACCTTTTAAAATTACAGAGTCTTCTACCAAAGATCAATAAAATGACATCAAATTATATTTTATTGCATTGGTTCTAATTGGTTTACACAGTGCTGTACATTACGTTGGTAATAAAGTCTTCGATAACATTTACGGAATCCATTAAAGCAAAATAAAGATATGATAGTGTATGTCAATAGCCATATTCCTTCTAAAACCTAAGTGAGGTAACACGTACTAAACTCTTAACACGAAGTATCACGCAAATAACGATAAAAATGAAGTTCCTAGATAATATTTTCAGTAAAAAAACAGATCATCGCGTTAATTTTGCGTCTTTATTGTTTTACATGAGCTTAGGCTTAATACCATGGTGCTCAATTTCACCAGAAAGCACCAATTTAAACCGGAAACAGAAGAGCTATTTCGTGTTCGTAACGTTGGTGATAGCAATTTGGGTTCTAGCCTCAATTGAAAAAGAAATAGTATTTTGTTCGAAACGAAGGAAGATCACCGTCAACATATTCGACATCATAGCCACCACCAGCATGGCCTGCACGAATTTATATACCATCTTCAGTATACATTTCTGGAAATATGAGACGTACAAACGCCTCCTGAGCGGATTCGTACAAGTGGACGAGATCTTATACAAATATATCGCCAGGAATAATAAGCTGGATATTGCGTATTTCTTCAAGACCGTGGGTTTTAAGCTCGTATTACCGATCATGGCTTGCGTGGTGCACACCTATTTCGCGGCTAGCTTCGTATGGTACATAGGTACCGAATCCTTGCAAAAATACCACATGCTGTTCACGGTAACGTTGGTGCAGCACTACATCAATCAAATCAGCCACAGGTACGAGGCAATCGGAAGGATCATGGCAGAGAATTTGCAACGGATTAAACTTGGAGAGTTAATATTTTCGGACGAGATTCAAAATTGCCTGGACGATACGTTAAGAGCCTTGATAATATTGAGCGGACAAGTTAATAGGATTAACAACATCTACGGTCTATTCTTCCTACTTTTGATGGTGCATTCCATCACGAGTTTCCTGTACTATTTCCAGAACGCGTTGATACTGTACAAGTTGCTGGAGTTACCGTCTATGATAGTCCTAAGTTCATGGTCGTGGCTTTCTTTGGTAAGGATATAACATAATTTTTTCACCAAGATCCTTAAAACAAAACTGTAGCGTTTCGTTTTTTTTTTTTTTTAGAGTAAATTAATAGTATTGGCCACAACCTCGATGTCCACCTATAAAACCATCAAGAGCGTCGGAGGCGTATGTTACGATTGCTTGCACGTTTTAAAATTTTCAAGATATAGGAAAAGTAAAGTCGTTAAGGCGCACGAGAGGCAGATTTTAACGTTGATATGTAGCATCTATTTGAGGCCACCCGTATATTCGGTGGGACGCGTTTTTAACTTGGACAATAAGTGGTTGTTTATCGTAATCAACGCGACTATAACGTATTTAATTGTGGTATTGTATTTTTAGAATATTGCGTTGAAGCTTTGCATGTTTTTCAATTGTTCATTTACACATATCCTTGCGACGGAATGAAGTGGCGTAATCACATGAAAACATTACGTCCTCTAATAGTTAAGGCACTCCTAAAAGCAGTACAAAAAGCAATCGATAACTAAATGAATGATCGCTTCAAAGTAATACGTTTACTAAGCAAAGATTACTAACATGATATACATCCATCATTATTAAATGGTACAAACATTAAGCACATTGAATATCGTTAACTAATATATATGGCCGCACTCAAATTGATATCCTCTTCGAGTAATATAGTGAGTAATCGAAGAACTCGAGAAAGCGAAGAATCGGTCACATTATGACGAAGTCGCTGACCAGTGTCGAAGGTTTCGCGAATCTCAAACACATGAAACCCTTGTTCTTACTGGCCAATCTGATGGGACAATACCAACCCAACAACATCCGGCACCCCTATAAAGCCGTAAAATGGTACAAATGCTACGCTGCCTGCATAATCTTCTCCATCATCGGCGTGTACGTTGAATGGCAAAGCGCTAAATTCAAAACCGGCATCTTCACGAACACCACGGCTGTCGTTATGAACTTCATGTTGATCACGACGTTCACCATAGCGGCGGTTTACTCCATATTGGAAAACGTGTTCTTCAGTCCGTCGAAGCTCCATTCGGTTTTCCAGAAATTCATCAGCGTCGACGAGATGCTGATGCAGATTCGAAATTCCAAGACGGTCGAGCACAAGCACTTCGTATTGAAGCTGATTGCGCAGCACGTCGTTATATTTACGATCCTGGCGTTCAATTTGGTCTGGTCGGAGGCGATGGGCGGAAAGAAGGTCTTCAAGATCTCCTACTTGCAGACTGTCGAATCGTATCAAACTTTCGTAACTTTCCTGATAATCACCAACTGTTTTCTCGAACTGAGGAATCGATTCAGATCGACAAATCTATCTTTGATCGCCGTCTTTAACGAACAAGAAGTCGAGAAGCTCAACGGAGTTAAAATCTCGAAATATATCGAAACGTTGACCGTAGTTTATGGGACTTTAACGGAGATCGTCGATTTATTCAATGATCTGTTCGGATGGCAGATTTTACTTTCGTTTATCAACACGTTGATCGAGTTGTTGGCGTCTTTGAACGTTATAGCGTTATTCATTCCGAAATATAACGAGATTACCTCAGCGTACGATATGGATACCGCATTGTTTATCGTGGTGGTGTTGGATTTCACCTTCTTTTCTATAGTACGTGTATGTAAGCGCGTATTTTCTATTTTATTAACAATTGAATATTTCAGATAAACAATTATATCCTAGCGAAGCTCGCCGATAGCATCTACGAGGAATCGAAATACATCTCTTTAATTTGCTACCGGATCCTGCAAGAGACCGGCGCAGACGTCGTTCCGAACAACGAACGTGTGGTTCGCGAGAATTTGAGCTTCCTCGCGCAGGAAGCAACATTACGATCGACGAAAATTTCTGCAGCTGGGTTCTTTGAGGTCGACTACACTATGGTATTCCTGCTGTTCACGTCCGTAACAACCTACATTGTAGTATTGATACAATTTAACATGTAAAAGGCACGAACGAAAATTCATATTAATAAACGCTTTATGATTATAAAAATATATTTGTGTAGAATTAATCTTAAGCGTCGCGCTCGCGGAATGGCAGCGCCTTATTCAAATAAATATCGACAATATTATTCCGCTTATCTCTAACGCTAATCGGATGCATCCTGAAGTAAGCTACCATCTGTCTTAAGGAGCGAAATTTAAGTTCTAATCCGGCGGACATCACTTCGAATATGCCATCTTCGATTTTTTTCACGCCTATATGGTAAACTTTGCCTGCCTGTCTCACCGATAAGGCTGAATGGTACGTTTTACTTGGACGAACGATGTACGTTCCATCCTCTACTTCTTCAGAAAGCAGTTCTTCAGCGCCCTCCCAATCGGTATGTCTGTGATAATCTGAGAGAAAAGGAATTTTTGTAATTAATCGATCTAAACTTGTTCGGCAAGTACTCTTACTTCGTGTCTCCGTCGGTGGGGGATTCGACGAATCGGGCGAATCTAAACTATCAATTCTTGGGAAAGACTTCGGCGGCTTCGGTAGAACTTTGCATATTCCTCCTGCGTCTGTGGATGATCCTTGAAAATTTGGCGCTGACGGTCGGAATTTAGAGGATATTTGATTAATCTCCCTCGAAGGTACAGGAGTCGAAGCCAGCTTACGTAACGGACTATGTTTGTTCGTCGGCGATAGTGGTGGTAACGCCCTCGGTATTTCTGGCAGAGATCTGTTCATGCCGAAACCGTTTATATACCGAGGATCGCTACACGAATGCCTGTTTTCTTCCATTTTTCTACCGACAACGTGACTCTCGATGGCAGCCCGTAAGGAATTTAGTAAATCGGGATTTCGCGTCGGTTTCTGGTCGCCTTCTCTACTCGGCGAAGTTACGGGGGCGCGAGTGACGAATGCGAATCTGTCCGGGGATCGCTTTACTTGCTGCAGGAAGAAACAGAATTTGTTCGCCTGATGGGTGTTTACGAGAGGTCTCCAGTTGTTGATTTCGAAACAGGCCAGATTCTAAGATGAACATTAGTAATTTTATTCCTTCAGATCTAATCAAGGTGAAATATTTTCGACTCACCAAGAAAGTGTTACCGTCTATGCTCTTTCTCAGGGCTAACGTTTCGAATTCGCCGAGACCATTCTGAAATTTTAACGAACGTTGGGCGTCACACGTTCGAATTTAATTAAACTTAAGAATACGAATATAAAAGCAAAAGGATTGCAACTCACGATCTTTAGAAACTCGATAAACTCCTCGACGCTGTACCTATTCAGGACATCTAAGAAGTCTAATTTCGACATGTTTAAAAGTAAACGAACGCAACAATAACGAATGCAGAAGATGAATAGACTATAAAGTAATACGTTAGTCACATTAAAAAAAAAAACCGAAACACGATACCTTATCGTATAAAATTTGTGTAGGAAAGATGATATAAGTATCTCACGGAATTTACATGTTCGATGATGTCACACGGAAAACTATCGAAAAACCGCGAAGACGGAAGATTTCGTTTTTTTTTTTCGAGGAATTATCAAAGTAGACAAATATTTGAAGTATGTCTATATTTAATTCTTTCCCGATAGAAAGCATACAAGTGTTCTAAGGGTCAATAACATCGTCCTAAAATATGACGGAAACCATATAATTGCTTCCTTTTAACAAAACAATAATTATATAGAACTAAAAAAAACACCCACAATATAAGAATACCCGTCTAGAACACTCATCGTGCTTTTGCAACTTCTTCTACATAAATCTGAAAATCCTTGAAGTTTGTTCGTTACAAAACAGGAATTCGCAGACCCGATTCTTCCATTTGCATTTTATTTTCAATCTTTTTAAAAGAATGCTTAATCGCTTCGAAGAAATTAGCTTGCCGGCTTTAATTCTTCGCCCCTGGGAGCTACTCCCTCAAAAATGTTAAATGGAAAGGGGCATCGAGTAATATCTCGTTTTAATTTTTTTTTTTTGAACAGTATTTTATGGATTCGTTTGTTTTGAGTTTTCAACGTTTAGGAGCATCGGAGCATTTGGTGTCTCTTGCTCCTGGTTATACATCTGCTGAATCGCGTCGTTCGTTGTATGATGACTCCGTAGCGCTAACTTCCACGTATTGCTGATCTTCCATCCGTCTTCGCGATTGAAGCTGTTGGCATTCTTCATTATTTTTATGGATTCGTGTATTACCCTCGGCTAGTATTGGCTGGTCCTGGCTAATACTTTAAGGTAGCCGTAAATTGAGATAATAATTTTTTTAAGCGTGGTGGCAGCCCAACGGGGTGTATAACCTTCTTGCACCCTAATTATACCCCAAATGCGAATGGTGACTCGGGAGTGTACCGGAATTACTAAGAAAATTTGTTGATTCTAGCAGCTGGACTTGAACACACCGGGCTTAACTGCCCAGACAAGCTGGCTGGTTTTCTTATCACTGGACCACAATATTAATAATAGTAATATTAATAATAATAATATTAATAATAATAATATTAATAATAATAGTAATAATAATAATAAGCGTACACTTAAGGTATAAAACAAATACAACAAAAAGAATAAATGAATGGAGGCCCCCTCTTTTTATTTGATATATGAAAAATGCGCAAGTAAACAAGGAGTAATAAATCGTTGTATAATAAGATATTTTCTTTCTTTTTTTATTTGTTTCTTTTTTATTTATTTTTATTTTTTTATTTATTTAGTTTATTATATAGATTATTTAGTTTTTTATTTTTTTATTTATTTTTATTTTTTTTTAATTTTCTTTCGTATTTTCCAATCGGGCCTGCAATGCGCACTTCCAACTCTGACTTCCATCCAACCAAAATGGCGTTGAGGTTAGGAAATCTAGCTTGACAAAAATAAAGACGCCGATTAGGCGAGATTAGGTTAGGGGAGAAACCCCAAATTTATTTACAAAATCGACCTTGTGTGTGGCTCGCGTCGACGTACAGCCATTATTATACGATGCTACTTCAATTACTCTTCTTTTCTTCTTCGAATGGAGGTAACGAATAATATATTAGATGTGAAAGGAAAGGTAATTAGATGTGAAAGGAAAGGTAGAAGAATTAAAGAATGAAAAGGAGCTATGCGTTCTAGAACAAGGAAATCCGGTAAAATTACTTCGCGTAATGTTATTAACACGGCATCTTCACCAATTTTAAGCCTTAAACATGTGCTTTCAGCCACCAAGCTTTTTTTGTTGTTGTTTATTCTTTCCATAATTATTATTAAGCATTAAATGGAAGAAAATGGACTTTAATTAATTACCTGTTACCTGACATGTTGTAAGCCTATGAGAAAGCTGGATTGTTAGGAGGAAATGCACGGTTTCCTTTCAAATAACCTTTATTTCTATTGCACTCTAGAAGTAATCGAGGAATAAATGGTTTATAAGTTATAAATACATATATAAAAATAATAGACGATATTATGATGTTCCTGTAAAAATTTAGCCTGTTATTTTCTATGGAATCTATGATAAGCTCATCTCGAGCAATATTGTCCTTAAATGTTAGCTATGTTCTATCGTCCGGCAACGTTTTATTCAAGTAGATATCGATAATTGCATTGTACTTATTTCTGACCGTGATCGGATTCTTCTTGAAGTGTTCTATAATCTTGTCTAACGTATCGAACTTCAGATTTAATCCAGCAGAATGCATCTCGAGCGAGCCGTTTTCGAGCTTCTTAACTCCTATATGGTACACCTTGTCTCCTTGCCTGACGGATAGAGTGACGTAATACGATCTACTTGGACGAATTAGATAAGTTCCATCGGAGAATTCTTCGGAGAGCAGCTCTTCGGCACCTTTCCTGTCGGTGTATCTGTAGTAAGCTGGAAATAAGAAAGTTGGATGGAAACGATAACAACATATTAAAAAAAAAGACAAACCTTCAAGCTATTTTAGCTATTTTAATAAGGTTATTTTTTTATTGTAAAGATTAATTTCTTGCAATACGGTCCTTTTATAAATGTTAGTTCAAGTTATGGTACCTACTTGCTTGCTGTATCGTAGGCGGTTTTGACAGTAACGGTATGTTCGGTACATCAGGTACGTCAACCTGTGGTAAAGATCTTGGTGGTCTTGGTATCGAGACATTCCTCTTCGAAGATACATCTTGAACCGGTGATGGGCGAAAAACTGGAAGTGCTTCGTTTTGTTTTTGATCTTCCAACTTTCGCAATTCTCTCTCCTTCTCTCTTTGCCTACTGTAATGGGCGCCCAATCTAAACGGTTGGCGTTGCGTTGGCTTGGATTCTTTGGGTGGTTGTTCGACTTGTTTTTGAATCGCCGGCGGTGCTGGTTGTTTCGGAAAAGATACCGCAGCAGGAGGCGCCGGTACCGGTAATTCTGGTAAAGGTTTCTGATTATATGCTTTATTCCTTAAACTGCTTTCACCCTCGCTGTCCGGAGATTCGTAAATCTTCTCGTTCTCATCTTCAGACTCTGAGTCGAGGAATTTTTGTGGAGGTAGCAATGGTTTTTTATTAAAGGGTCTAGGAGGAAGAGGAGCGGAATTCTGCTCCAACGTATTCTCGCTCCTGGACCAACTTTGCGGTGGTTCCGGTTCGATCTTTTTACTGCTGACGTGGCCTTGAACGGCGGCACGCAGGGAATTTATAAAGGAAGGATTCTGCGTTAGTTTCTGAAGATTGCGTCGGTCCAGCGGAGGTTTCGCAGGTACAACCGGTCTGGGCGACGCGACGAACACGAAGTTTTCCGGCGCTTGCGTTAACTGATTGAGGAATGACCAGAACTTCTGAGCTTGATATTGGTTTATCAGCGGTTTCCAATTATTGATCTCAAATTCTGCCAGTTGCTGGAAGAAATAATATATTGGTCGTATTTTCGGATTTAGGTAAAAGTTCCGACTCACCAAAAAGGTATTACCATCTATATTCTTCCTTTTGGCCAGGGTTTCAAATTCGGAAAGATTATTCTGGAATGTGAAGGCAAAATTAGAAATACGCATTAAAGAAATGATTTGAGGTTGTAGGCGCTTTTAATTATCAATTTTCAGTTGATTTGAGTTAATTCCATGACAACATTTCGTTCTCTCTGTTCATCAAATTTTCGTTGCTTTTATGTAAAGCGTGACGTAATCTTTCAATTCCCGCGGCGAAGCTATATTCTTAATCAATTTCAAGTTATCAAATTTACTATCATGGCTTATACTTAACGAATCTAATTTACCGAAGAGATAACACCTGATGTGTTCCTTGAATCTGGCCCCCTTCGCTCTTTTCGTTTGACCAACATAGGCTTTATTTATTATTATAAATACCCCATTTTCGGTTTATGTTTAGGATTGCCAAGAAGGTTTTTTTAGGTGTATTACCCGAACTGAAAACATACGTTCATATCTTGACCACTAAAAGCTTTACTGGTGCCTTTCGATATGCCATTGAAGAAGAGCTTTAAAAGTAGGTATTTTTCCTCCTATCGTCGAAATGGTCAAGAGGGATTAATTAAATAAACTTGTGCGGTCGATGCTCTTGTGTTGCTTGAAATTCCAAGCTCTTTGACGGATTGTTAAAGTCAAAGCGTGGTGCCCAAAGTATTATGAAATACTTTGGGCGGGTGTTCTTCCTTTATTTCTTTTTAATTGTTATAAATAAAAAAAGAAAAGAAAAAAAATGTGTACATTTTACTTTACATCTTATCAATTTGTATGTGACATATAATGGGCAACAAAATAAATTTTATTTTAAATTCTGGAAAAGTAAGGAGTGAATAAAGTTTTTCAATTGTGTTATAACAGAAATATTTTGAATTTTCGATAAATAATGTACTTAGAACCGCACTATTTACATTTGTTGCTACGTTGCCATATCCTATCAATTTTAGCCAGTAATATTTATGTTGTAATCATTCCAACATTTTATGATCGTCCAAAATTTACGACTAAGATTGAAAGAAATCTTATTGTTAGTTATGTACGAGAGAGTATCATGATTTACGAAGTATGTACAAAAGTATCGCTTCGCTTTTTGTTTAATTTGCCTGCATGTTTCCAGTTATCAAATAACCAGTTAAAAAGGTACTTACATTCTTCAAGAATTCGATGAATTCGTCAACGGTGTACTGATGAAAGATACTTAACAAACTAGGTTTTGACATTTTTACAGGCGTGTACTCGAACAAAGTAGCCGCAGTACTTTTAACAAAATGAATTTCCAGCGGTTACTCATAGAAAGAAAAAAACCGGAAGCACGATATCTTATCATCGTTTTCGCATAAATTTCGTATATATATATATATATTTATAGGGCGATAATTACGCATAATGCGGAATTCATAGCTTTGTTGCGTCATTTGCTGAGCAGATGAAATGATTGCAGCGCACCAGCTTAATTAATAATTTTATCCGAGACGGCCGTTTCGTAGGTCGCCCGTTCCGGATTAATTAATTAAACTTGTGCGGTGTGGAGCTTGCCGATATTTTTGCGCTATTTCAGCAACCGTAGAGCTCGTTCCGAAATCGTTCAAATTATTCCTGAGCCGATTCAAGAACCATGAAATCAGTTGCTGGTTCTGAGTAAAAAAAGGTGGCGAGTAATGCAACGCGAACCTCTCTGTAAATAGTTTTTACACTATTTACATATTTATATCGCCCTTGTCGAAAGATTGTCGCAGCAGGAGAAAGGAAAAGCAGAAATTGGGGCTGTACGGGTGCGAATTATATGGCTCTCTGAAACAGCTCAGCGAACAAATCGAAAGTCACTATTGGATGAGTTAGGCCCATCCGTCATATATAATTTGATTGGTACGTTGGTACCTCGCATAATCAAATAGTCATTTTTATAAGTTTAAACGTAGCAAGTAGCAGTTATAATAGCGACGGTTACTTTTGAATAATCGTTATTCTTAGCAGCTATCCAGTTATCTACTTACTGAAATTACTTCCTGTGAATTAATACAAAGCTGGTGGAATTATTTCTTTTTTACGGCGACTAGTTAGACTCGCGAGTATTCGCCTCATGAGAATGTATTCGTGTTGCCTACTGGTTTCCTTGAAAGTCGACAAAGCACGAGTCCGTCTAGTCTTCTTAAAAAAATAATAATTTGTCCTCTCTAAATAAAACTAGTTCCGGAAATGTATATTTCAGATTTGAAAGAAGTACGTATATGCGCCAAAAATATTTCTTTATTTTTCGTAATTAGGATAAAAATTAACATACAACCTTCAAAAATTTTCTTTATTTAAAAAAAAGTACACTCAGAAAAGTATAAATCGTGGCAATATAAAAAGGAATACAAAAACATGATTTTCAAGCTTAGTTATTTCATTTGATCTGAGTGTATTCCGCCGATCAGACAGAATTAGTCCTGCTTTAGAAAAGGGGCGCCTACAGGATACTAAAGTAGCCAGAGCACAAAATTTGTTCTTAAACAGTTATGTGCAGGGTTTCCTATCGGCAATCCAATATGATATTCTGTTGTAACTGTTATTTGAAAAATATAGTAACAGGCGAAAACAGTTATTCAAGGATAACTGTTACTAAATAACCGGTAGTGTTCTATACAACCATAAGGATTGCAGGTAATACTGGTGTAAAAGACATTTCCACTAAAACAAACATTCTATTCTACTATTGTTATTCAAAATTCCAGTTTTCGCGAGTTTACAACGATAAACTATAAGTTTACCTCAAATTTGGGAGAATTCCCATAAAATATCACTACGTAAAAGAAATCAATAATGTAGTGATTACAGAATTCTTCCTTATCATCGTCTATTTTGCCCGTCAGCTGATCAAATTCGGTTTGCTCAGTAATCGTTTATTGATGAAAACGCAGTTTCATAATTCGTGTGAATTAATTCGTCCTTTGCCATAATGTCAACACGACCGCGTTCAATCCCTAGCTAAGATCAGGATGAATTTGCACCAAATAGTAAGCGGTGCCTGCAATGCGGGCGATAAATGTTTCGCCGTTGGAAGCGTTGAAGGGGTACCATTCACGGTACGTGATAATAATAAGATCCTCTTTCGTAGCATTTTCGCGTCTGTTTCGTGCTTATTGCAGGCCTACGCCGCCGGTTGCAACATCGTTATATTGGCTTCTACGTTCGAGAGGGTGCAAATAATTCCAGGAGCTGTACACGATTATATTCGTATCAGTTCCATAGATTGCTCTTGCGACACGGGGAAGATAGCAGCTGCGTACGATAATATAGTTTGCGTTTATGAACCAACACCTCTTATTAATAGCAATTTATCGCATGTAAGTTGAATGGTTTTAGATGCAATGATCTTGCGCTAATAAAATGATTTTAAAAGGGTTTGGATTACCGTTGGGTACAAACAGGCACATTGAGAACAGATTCACCTGTCCGAGCTTTGAGTTGGAACTTGGAAGGGACTCGTTTGTTGACTGCAGGCGCATTGGTCCAATTGTGGCATTTATACTCGCAATCGGCTGAGCATAAGGAGGAACCCGTTAAGTTTACTTTGGGGGAATCAGTCGAAGATGATAAACAAGGTGAATGTTTTTTTTTTAATAATGAAATTAGTCATCCTTTTATCTTTTTTTTTGTATCTATTACATTAAGCTAAGATTAATTTCAAGATTCTCACTTTGATTTAAGTCATCAGTGTTTTATTATTTGGAAAGGTGAGAGTAAATTAAGGATGCTTTAGATGCGCTCCCAATCAGGGAGCGCTTCTCCCTGATTAACAATTTTTGATCATGGAAAAACTAGAGTAGAATAGTAACTTAAGGGATTAACATCGGTCTGATGATAGCAACCTTAGTCGAGTGGGTATTTTTCCAAATTGATCCAATAGATTGCGACAATTTTTTTCAGGTTTACAGGAAATTTTAATGTAATATTCATTCAGAATTCTTTTATTCAAGTGAAATTGCTAAAGCCATAGCAGAAAGTCCTTCTATATATTTTACTTGGACTCTTTGACTAACATGTAGTGCATAATGTAATAGTTGTACTCGATATAATTGGGTTTTAACAATGCAAATTGACTAGATCTACATCTTACAGATCAAGAACAAGCCGTTTGGCAATGCGTTTGGAAGGTTAATACGGCAACACCAGTCCAGCACCTTGCGTTTAGTCCCGATGGAACCTTATTTGCAACTTCTGGTGAAAACGATAGATTAGTAAAGATATGGTATGAGAATAAGCATTGTAAGTATACTAGAATTAATCATTTTGGGTTTGGAAACTTTATTCTTGGTTATTTTAGTTCTAATAACTAAAAATGCCGAAGGCCAAACTGAGTTGGACTATGGTTTTGTGTATATCGCTCATCCAAGGGCGGTTACGCATATTTCTTGGAGGACAACAAGTAAATATATGCCAAAGTGAGTCTTGGTATTAATTTTTATTTGCACTTCAAATGTTTGTTTTCATTATTTTTTTTATTTTTAAAGAGGATCTGTATCAAACATGCTGGTCACTTCTTGCAAGGACAACATATGCAGGCTATGGGTTGAAACGGTTCTCCCGGAAGATGGTTTAGTGAATTTATCGCAGCTCGATCCGCAAGCTCATCACCCGAAGTACAGGACTCATCGGCACAAGCATCGTTTCATGCAACGCCTCAAACACATGAAGTGAGATTCGTTCTGTTTACAAATAATTTAATTCAAGAGCAATTCCTCTCTTTATAGAACTTGTTTCCATATTCGTAGACATGCCAAGCATATTAGCCAGGGTGTTGGTGGTCCATCCCCACCCATACCTACCTTACCGTCAACTTACAGTGTGCATGATTTTCATTCTTACGGCTACCATGGA
The DNA here is from genome assembly GCA_020654165.1 of Oryctes rhinoceros. NCBI lineage: Eukaryota > Metazoa > Arthropoda > Insecta > Coleoptera > Scarabaeidae > Oryctes > Oryctes rhinoceros. The sequence continues at coordinate 1,510,375 of JAIOKQ010000978.1, forward strand.
ACTGGTAAAGAGATTTTCTAATTTTCTTTCGTTTCGTTACGTAAGAAGTGGCGTTTTAACAATATGTACGGAAATTTAATCATACTGAAGGTTTACATCCAAAAATTTCTACTTACAAAAAGTTCTGTCCAGGAATGCCCTTGATCTAAAGATTAATTCCGAGAAACACAAACAAATTAATATATGTAAACGGTGCATTTAAATATCCTTTTAATTGAGAGGAAGATTGAAGTTTTTGTGAATTATGTTGCTATTATTTAAAACTGATCTTACCTTAACAAGCGAAAATTTCAGATGTTCATCTCCAGTGAGATATAATCCGTACAATACCATTATTAATTAACATGTAGTGGTAAGCCTATCTCGATTACTAATTTTTCTTAATATCTACACGTTGGGGTACATCGATCATTTGTATTACTATGTTTTACTTGTATTCATGTTTGTTATTGCAGTTGTAATTTATTTCTGTTCTGGGAAGTTCCCGAAATGTTAGTTGTGTTTGTCTAAGGAGAAAGTAGATTGGTTACGTTGTACAGGTGGGTTGTAATATTTCTTTCGACAGGAGTCACACCCGGATTGCATTTTCATTTAGCCGCTTCAGTTAATGCCGAAACAGATATACCTCTGGTACCTAGGATATCATATTGCAATCCTAGACCAGCGTTCGTCTTACATTGGTTAGATAATAAGGAAATGCACTACACCAACTTGGCCGGTTCGTTGCTTATGCAAGAGATGTCGAGGTAATTTTTTTAGATTTATCTATCCTTCTCTCATTGAAATAAGTGAATAAAACAGGAAGGTACATGAAAATCCGGACGCGGACGAAGGGGCCGAGGAACCTTTAATGGAATCGGGAAGCAACACAGACGGTCTCGATGCCCGTATCGAATCTTTTCTCCGTGAGTGGCACCACAGTCCAGATTTGCTATTCAGTATTCACCCGGTAGATGGCAGTTTTTTGATTTGGTAAATTCCCCATCTTGCTTACATATAATTGTTACTGTTAATAATATTCGTAGGGTCGTTGAATGGCTCGATGAATACCATCCAGGTTCGTTTAGGCAAGCTCAGGTTTCATTCTCGACCAGGATACCGTGCGCTTTCCCGCTAGGAGATTCTCTGAGCATGTCGACCACTGTTAGCTTGTACAGCACTGCACAATGCATGAAGAATCTGGTGAAGGAGGCTATGAAAGATATCTATGGACTGAGTATTGTTAAGGAGGAAGATGAGAATAACCTGGCCGAGGTTGTAAGTAATTAATCAGATTTTGCATGGTTAATTTATTTATTTACTCAAGCCTATAAAGAGGATATTTTCTTCTTATTGTAGGTTATTCCCAAGTCTGACGAAGAAATGAAAGAGACTTCTCCAGTTGTCTACTTGGTAACCAAACACGATAACGGAACCTTAAATCTGTGGCAGCTCACTTTCGCTGATAAAAGTAAATATTGTCAAGTTCTAAGTATCGGCCATAAGAGTCGAGCCTCCGGACATCGATTTAGAGTGAACGACATTACTTGCCATCCAGTACTTCCTCTTTTATTGACGACGAGTCATCACAATATCGTTGACCAGAACAAATCGCGTTCCCACAATTCTGTAAGTTCTTTGCGCTAATTCACAGATCTCTCTCTTATAAATTTGTTCTTTAGGGATTCTGCAGCGAGTTGATATTGTGGAAGGTGGATGCAGTGGGTCCCTTATCGAAATCCGGCGGGATATGCGAATTAGCAAGGATAAGTTCTCCGGAACCGTCAGCTTTCAGCAACGTAGCGTGGATACCAACTTTATTACCTTCTAGTACTTTGGGGAACCTATCGAATTCCCCCAGTGCATGCTTCGTAGCCTCAGATGGACAATGTTTAAGGGTGTATCAGGCAGTCATCGACGCTAGGACGTTATTGGCGGATATTAGTTTTAAAGAAAGTCGAATGGAGAATGATACTGAAAGTTTAACCTCGGATAATATATCTTCCTTGAACGAAGAGAGTTTACTTGAGAAGATTAACATAGTTTCGCAGCAAAGCACCTCAAGGCCGGGTTGTATTATACAATTGGAAACGATTTCTCCAGCTATCGAGTGGCAGAATACAACATTCTTACATGTTTATCAAGTAAGTTTTATTATTTTTATTGGCGATTAGTAGAAATCAGAGATTGTTTAAAAATATTTGGCGTGCTTATTTGATTATTGTCTATATAGGAACAATTGATTACGGGCCAACGAGCAACCCAAAATCATCTATCAACCAGTGATGCAATGGTGGATCTTCAACAAAACGTAGCCTTCGAGCAGCCATTTTTCATAGTCCTTCTTGATTGTACTGACCAGAATACCATAATACACACCTGGAAGCTCACTATTGCCTCTAGCGAACCAGAAGTCGGCCTTACCGGAAGTCAAATGTACGTCCCCGATTGCAATATAGTGCAAGACGAAAATGAATTATCCAGAAGAAACAGTTTAGAGTCCTTGCATTTAAAACAGGCCAAGCTCAGTCCTCACATTAGCATCACCACCAACAGGGAGATCAAACAGGTGCTATCATTACCAGATGGCGTCGAAATCATACACGCAGCACCCTCTGCAGGTCATTTAAGTTCAGCATCGATTTACCCTGCTTGTCTAGCGCCGTATTGCTTCGCTACCGCTTGCAGCGATGGCTTGATTAGGTTTTGGACTGTTACTGCCATGCCACACATTGTTAAATCGATGAAGAAGTACATGCTAGAGGAGAATGGTGAGATAGTGAACACTGGAAAGGTCTGGACTGAATGGAATATGGTTAAGGAGTCGGCTATCGAGATAGAAGGACAAATTTTAAATATAAGCGTTGCTTATTCCGGGAGATTGGCTTGCGCTTACAAGTACGGAAGGAGTTTTACAAGGCCTAACAAGGACCAGGACCATGATTCCAGGTATATTAATCTTTGCGTTGCTATTTACGAATGCGAATCAACTGGAGGTACCGAATGGACTTTGGAAGACGTAATACACTTGAAAAATATTCACCTGCCAAGGATTAACATGGATAAGCATTTGGATTTGAGTTATTTGTACGATCCAAAGACTTTGAAAAAGAAGCAGAGGCTCAACGAAGTATTGCATACCTTCTCGAATGATGAACGGCAAAACAACTTGACCGTCGACCATAATATCAAGTCGACTTTGTTAGCGGTACCTAGTTTCAGTACACTGCAGTCTTTAAAGAAATCCATCACCGAAATGGGTAATATATGCCCTCTAACTCAGAAGCATATCGTGCAGTTGGACTGGGTTTCGAACGAAGATGGTTCGCATATTTTAACCGTAGCCTGTGGCAGCAAGATTATGCTTTACACACCTTTATCCACGGATCTAGCTCAAGCAAATGTTAAAGCAATGAAGGAATCGATCACGAATAATAGGCCTATATTGCGTAAGGCTAGTTCGTTGGCGCAGCCAATGTTTGTCGATGATTTCAAATGGATGACATTGAGGAAGATCGAGTTACAAACAGCTGACGGACTTCCAGCGCTACCAATGCAGATTAGCTGGGTTCGTGACGGTATTTTAGTTGTAGGAATGGATTCTGAGATGCATGTCTACTCCCAATGGAAACCTTCCAATCCGCCGCAACAGTTTGAAACATCCGAAGTCGATGGTAAAAACGTCCGTGAGGTAGATTTCCGTACGTTAACCCAGGAAAACCAGCGGAAATTAGCTTCGATACCGAACCTAGGTAGAATTAGCTCGATAAATTTGCAATTGCTCGACAGGAAGAGGGTTAGTAAAGAGGTCGATTTGGATTACATGCCGGACTACGGCCTATTCGAGGCGTCCCGTATAGCTTGTCCTGTTCTGCCCCAATATCACCCGAAACAGTTGATGGAGCTATTGAATTCGGGAAAGATACGTTGGGTGAAGGCTATATTATCGCATTTGGTGCAGTGTATTCTGGGTAATCACGAATCTCCAGAGGATAACCAAGGATGGGCTAGAGCCAGGACGCTGTCGGTTAGCTATCCGGCTGGTAGCCCCGAGCATCGGGCTAGTGTTGGAGAGATTACTTTGGATTATACAGAAATTGATAGTGTTCCACCTGTACCTTTGTGGACTTTGTTGGCAGCCGATAAGGAACAACCATGTAAGTGATAATTTAATTTTATTACTATTCTAAAGATATAACATTTTGAAGACAAAGCCTTCAAAATGTTGTAAATTAAGCGAAGCGCTTAATTTACAACAATGCATATTTATGAATAAAAAGTTACTATTAGTTATTTCGATACAGTGACTCTAGAAGAAAAGAAGGATTACAACGAACTATTCGACACGAATCTTACCATGGACGATTCTTTAGACACGCTCCTGGAGGACCAGGAAGTCGGCAGATTAGAAAGGAGACCTTCGGAAAGGGTTATCAGTGTAGCGCACTTTACTCCAAGACAAGGTAAGATCTAGATCTTTCGTTTAAAGCAATAACTATGGAAGCCTTTGAAAATCCAAAATCATCCCTTTTTTTCTTGCCTAGGACGTATTCTATCACGTCTATTGACGCATACTCATTTACCCGGACTCTCCAGCTTAGATCAAATGCATTTATTGGCGTTAGCAGATACTGTTTCAACCTGTAATACCGATTTAGCCGAGAGATTCGCCATTGACGCCGCAAAATCGGCCATGGCTAAAGAGAATTTAGTCGGTCAACCTGAAGACGTGATAACTGACTCCTTAGACGATTGCGGACTGAGATTCTTGCTAGCTATGAAGCACTACAATTATTTGTTGAGGTTAATGTTGATTAATTTTAGGTGTTCCTTGGGTGGCGAGACTAAAACCTGTTTACTCAATTTTAGATGTTTGCCACTAGCTCAAAGGGCCCAATTCCAAAAGCAAGGCGTTGGAACCAACAATCTAGCGTGGGCGTACCACTCCGAAAGCCAAGAAGAGTTATTGAACTTGATTCCAAGCTACGCGAAAGGGGAGCCGACGTGGCAAATTTTACGCGAACTTGGAGTCGGCTGGTGGGTGAGGAACATCACTTTATTGAAACAATGCGTGCAGGTCTTGGCCAAGGCCGCCTATCAAGTAAAACAAGATCCGCTAGATGCCGCTTTGTACTATTTGGCGATGAACAAGAAGAGCCTTTTATGGGGCTTATACAGGTATATAATTCAATAATTTTTACCTTCGTTAATTCGATTGTTCTTTTTTTTTGGTTTGTTTATAAATGATAGATCTAAACGAGATGAAAAAATGACTTCCTTTTTTGCGAACAACTTCTCTGACGATCGATGGCGTAAGGCCGCTTTAAAAAATGCCTACGCTTTGTTGGGTAAACAAAGGTTCGACCATGCAGCTGCGTTCTTCTTGCTGGCTGGTAGTTTGAAGGATGCTGTGGAGGTAAAATTTATTTATTAGAATCTTTGAATGTAAATAGTCTACTAAGAAATGTTTCTATTACATACCATTATAAAAGAGACTTCTAGCTTCATATGTAATTTATATTTTGGTTTTAGATTTGCCTTCATAAGTTGCAGGATATTCAATTGGCCATTATTATTATTAGACTTTATGAAGGTGATACTGGCATGTTAAAAAGGCTTCTGTATGAAGAGATTTTGGGCTGTGATGCCGAAGGTTAGTTTTTTTTTCTCCCGGAAATATGATTTCATCATTATTAAAAGTGGCAGAAGTGCGGCCAACTCTTGTTGGTTCTGTTATTACCTGCTATGATAGCACAAAAGTGAGTCGTGTATACACTTCCAATACTGCTTCGTCTCGTGCTGGCCGTCCAAGTAAAGACAAAAGTCGCAACATATTTATTTAGCGATCCAAGCAATTCTCACAATATAAGGGTATCATTCTAATTTATCGTTTTAACGATTCATATCTGTCTAGGCAATAATCAAGACATGACTAAAGCGCATCCCGATCCATTTTTGCGTTCGATGGCTCTGTGGACCCTCAAAGAACACCAGGCGGCGCTTAGTACACTTTTAGTTGGTAATGCAGGTAGCCAACATTCCGCACATGAAGACGACACTCGCGAGAGCAAAGAAACCGATCCTAACGTCTTTAATTTCTACGTTTATTTGAGAACGCACCCGTTGTTGGTAATCCAGCATAAGGCTAATTCCGGACAAAAGAAAGTTTGGTTACCAGGAGGAAAACAGGTAAAGATATTCATTTGGTGAGAGTCGGTAACTACCTATGGTTGTTAATGATAAAATTATACTTGTTCGCAGGTTGTTGTGGAAGAATCTATAACCCCGCTCGAAAGGCAGTTATATTTCATGACAGCTCACGGTCATTTCAGAGCAGGATGTCCAGCGTTGGCTTTGGAGGTCTTATCAAAATTGCCTTACGTTGTTACCGATTACACTAAACAAACCCCTGGTAATTCTCTTTATCATTATTCTTCGTCTTTCCTATTACATCCTCATTAACTGTTTATTTTACCTTTAGTAACTTCACCCAAAGAAAACAAATCGGAAGACGCTATAGCTACCGGTATCCTTTCATGGGACAGCAAACCCAAGTTAAACGAGACCACCGACAATTTCGATTGGGGTGCACCTTCAACGGATTTCGCCACAAGAACGGATGATCTCCAACTCGATTGGGGCGACGACGCGGAATCTGAAGACTCGGAAGATGGCGGCATAAGCATGAATTTAGGTAAGAAGGATGAAAAAGAGGAGGAAGCTGAAGTTGAGGCCGAAGAAGACAAGTCGCCTTATGATGAACAAATCGATATTATGGCACAACAATTGAAGTTCGTAGCTTGTTTAAAGATCTTAATGGAAGAATTGTCGACGTTAGCGACCGGATTTGAAGTTGATGGTAAGTAATTAACCATTGTAATTCCTTATAACTAATTATTTCAATTAATAGGAGGACAATTAAGATATCAACTCTATATATGGTTAGAAAAAGAAGTTGACGCCCTTCGCGAACTCTGTAATTACGCTTTAACCGAGCCGATCGATGCTAGCGATTTAGATACTCAACAGGAAGCAGAACCGGTTGAAAATACCGACAAACCTACCCTGCATGAGATCCTCATTCAAGAAAAATTAGACTTCGAAGCCAAAGTTCAACGCGCTGCAAGGAGAAAGAAATGGCTGAAAGGTTAGAATAAAATTTGGAATAAATGATGCATTTATTTCATATTTTATTCCTATACAGCTAACGAGACTTTACTTCGGACCCTGTTGAGCTATTGCTCTTTGCATGGAGCAACTGGCTGTTTGGCTTCCGTAAGAATGGAGCTAGTCTTGTTACTACAAGAATTGCAGCAGGAGAAGACCCATCAACAATTATTGAGTCCTTTACCGTTCCCTACGAGCTTACCACTGTTAGCTGCCAGTGTTGCAAGTAGCAAGACTGTCATTGCTGATCCAATCAGATATCTACAGAGTTTAACGCATGATATGCTTCAAACGGTTAGTAGTATGTTATCTGTAGAAACACTTTGGTGTAGTCAGTAGGATATTTGCGGTAATAGTAAAGCTTATTTGCGCCTTTAGATCGTTGAGCTACCGCAACCGATGACGACACAAAGTCAATTGTTGGTCCTACGGGATCTAGCCATTGCGCTCTCAGCTTGTATCTATCAATCTTTGTGCGACTCGGACACCTTTAAAAGTACTCTGGAAGATAACCAGGTTGTATGATCGACATTATCTTAATCCTTGCGTTTCAACGGCGTATATCCAACAGGAATTCTGTTCAACGCATTTAGTAGGCCGTAAGAGGCGTATGTCGATGAGTGAATCGCACCAAATCACAACGTTACCTTCGAAGTGGCCTGGAGTTACGTCGTTGAGGGCTCTTCTAGCGCAAGAAAAGGACGATGACACGCCTAGATTAACTGTACTACTTTGCGAGTCTTTCGTCGGTACCTACTTGGCTCTGTTATTGTACGGTTTGATATCTTGCGATTGCGTGATCTTATACTACGTAAATGGGCATACATTTGATGCTGAGACGTGGGGGTGGTGAGTTTCAATTTTTCTGTTAACTATAGGAATTCTCTTATTGCATATTTTTTTCGCTTAAAGCTTATTTGGAGGAAGTATTAAGAAACTTCTACGGACTGCTAGCGTTACTTCATCACAACAGCCGCAAAGCGCTACTCCGACTAGTGCAGATGATGCTAGCGGTCCAGCCATGTGGTTAACCAAACAAAGGAACAAGTTGAATGAGAAGTTGTTAGGTCATCAACAATCCGTTATGAAAGAAGATAAACCAACTTATAGGGAACAATTTGTACCTCCGACAATGAGTATGTTGGCTTTCTTATTATTGAAGGTAAGCAAGAAGCATACTGTAATATATTTAGAGGACATACAGTTTAATGCTTTGTTGTAGCCTGAAGCGATACAAGATCTAGATGACGCTTCAACCGATTCAGAAGCTGAGGAGGAGGATGTCTTTGATAACCAACAGCAAATTGTGGATAACAACGAGCATTCGGATCCAAATTCATATTCCTGGTTGGTTCTTAAGTTGGCCATATTGAGGATAGCCTACTTGAAGATCAGTGACTTCTTAAATGTAAGATTTGAGCGTTTATGTCAATTAATTCTAAGTACGTTCGATAGAACTATGCTTAATGTTTCTATAAATTTCGGTCAATTTTAACAACAATAAAAATATTGCAATTTTTCAAATGTCGTGACCGTGTATAATAATCTTTTTGGCGGAACTAGCACTTTTTATCTATTAGGTTGCTGGCATTGAAATGACAGAACTTCCGGTTGCAAGTCCGCTAATCCACAGCGCTCTAAGGCGGTTAGATAAATGGCAGGATAATCTAAAGAATGAATTGGACTGCAGACAGACACCTCCCGAATACATCCCTGGATGTTTTATCGAGAACACAACCGGTCCTCCCATACAAAAATACAGGCAATTACTAGAACCACAAAACACCCCGTTCTGCAACAAGAAGGGAGCGAACGCGGCTAAACGCCTTTGGAATTATCTCGTACATCAGGAACCCGTGCAGGAGGTTTTCATTAGGGCCGTATTCGGCAAGCGCCGTTCGATGAGCGCCCTTAACGAGGAGCTACCGCATCCCGAACCATCGGCGGAGCCCGTCAGGATCATCCACAAGGACCAGGATTCGATAGCCGCGTTCAGTTTAAATCAAGTAACTAAAATTCCTCGACAAAATGAGAAATTTTATCAAATCATCGTCACATTCTGTTCGAACAGGTTAACGGCGGCTTAATAGTAATAGCTACGCCCAGAGAACTGCAGGAAATGGACATCTCGCTTCTGCTAGAGCTTCCGGTTTGGTTAGAGGATGAATGCGAGCTGGATATTTTAAACCTAAACCGGCCGGAGCAGGAAGCCAATGTCTCGCCGTTCTTGGTGATACAGAGTAGCGGAGATAAGGGTAAAGCTAGCCCTGGAAGCCCGCAACCCGCTGTAGCTAGCCAAAGCGGAAGAGGAACTACCGTTGTAAGTTGGATTTGTTCTAAATGTTCTCGATTTCGTCGGAGAGAGGGGATTCACGTATAAATCTAATTTTAACAGCAAGAAAATCAGTCTATTCGAAATTTCAATTAGTCTTAAGTGAGTCTTTCCGATTTATTCTATAGATGAAAGGACTCAGCTTCCCTGGATGTCATGATCCAGGATTTGTACGTCTTGTACTGCTTCGGTCTGCACACATGTTGAGACCGGTGTGTTTGAATTTTTCCACTAACAAAATTACTATCCCCCTATAAGACCTGTATAATCTCTTGCTTGCTGCTAGAATGTTTTGCTGATTTTTCTTTTTTGATTTTTTTGTTTAATTAGCAGTATTTGGTGAATTGTTAGCGATATTGATACTGAAAAGACGACCTACATCTTGTTTTTTGACGTTACGCTTATTTGTTTGAAATTTGTATTGTACAGTGGATGTGAGTGTTTATTATAAAACTACCAATGATCGAAACCTTTAAAATTTACATTTTACTTGTACCTGCCAATTATAATATGTATATAAAAATAATTCAATAACCTTCTATGGATTTCGATCATACGGTAAACTGTTATAGATTCGTAAAGGAAGTAAATCCTTGTGTTCTTTTTTAATCTTCAGGATCTCACCATAGTCGTACTTCAATTCTGCTCAGGTCTCATTTTTAGATTTGTTTAGTCTATATAAATTATCTAAAAAGTACTCGGTTGTCCCAATGGTAGTAATTGGTTATAGTGAAATTTGAACAGCTATCCATCTACGTGATGTTCTAACCCTTTAATTGAAATTGTTTTCATTAAGGCTGCGACAGCTCAAATCAGTTACTGATGGTCGTATACAGTAATAACCAGTGCCATGATTATCTACGCCCAAAAACTACTCAGAACACAATGCAACAGCAGCTTCACATTCAGAAGTAACCTATATAGTGTCTTCATTCTTTGTCGAATGAAGGGAGTACACCATGAGAATCCTAGAGGGCATCTCAAAATCATTGATGCCAACATAATAATCTAATCCGTACAAATTCATGAATTTATGAATCTATAACGAATCTATAGATAAAAATATTAACATTGCAGTGAACTCGAACACCTAGATTAACAAAAGCAACTAAGTATTCACATAAAATCAAACATTACCTTGTGCATATTACTTCGTTGTTATTTACATTACGTTTGTTTGTGTGAATGTTGAATAGACCTGTTAGAGAATGGCAAACAACACAAATGTATCGGCATACTCCGCACCACACAAGTTTAATTGATTAATCGAGGGTACGCCGATCCTCATCGTCAACCGACTGTCAAGACTGAATTCATCGGATCACTCGAAACGGCCGTCGCGGATAAATTAATTAGACGTGTGTGTTTGCGCGTGTTTGCCATACTACCCGCACAGTTCTTGTTGTAATTATTACTTTTAGAGAATCTTCTGAATATGTAAGCTCTACTAATCTAGAATAGCCATAGTTGTGTTTTGGCAGTATTTTCTTTCAAGGAATGATATTCACATACAGTTCTTTTCATATAAATATGTCGTTAATATGTCTTCAAATTCGCTAAACATTTATGGAATGAACTGTATGTCGTGCAACCTTATAACGTACGTATATGAGTATGATTACTGTTTCCCAGGATTGAATTAGCCTGTTTATTATGCAGCATGACCAACTAGATACACCCTTTAAGTATAGGTTACATACGTAATCGTATCGATACAGACCTATTCTCTTCTTAAAAAATAATATTGTGCCAATTTAACAGGTTCTCAAACATAAAGTTGATGGGGTCCGCAGGATTACGTCACATCCTTTGTTACCATTATGTAAGTATTCTTCTTTTCACGAAAAGATCATCGGTAGAAATCAATCCTTTTACCGTTGGCCGTGTTAGATTTAACTGGCGGACAGGACGGTTCCGTGATGCTATGGGAATGGGGTCATGCTCAACCGGTTGCAACTCCACGACCACCAGGAACTTACGCTAAAGTAACTAGATTGAGATTTTCTCAACACGGTAACAAGTTCGGTGTGGCCGATTCCGATGGGAATTTGAGCTTGTTTCAAGTGGGATTGTCTGCGAATTCGACACGGCCATTCTTTGTAAGTTAAATATATATAAGAAAATATTTACGTAAAAGTACCCTACCCTACCCAATCTCTACGTTTAGATGCATCAATGTCATAATAAAGGAATCACAGATTTCGTATTCCTCAACTCCTGCAGCCTGTTAGCCACCGCCGGTCACAGTTCGGAAAGCAAGAATGTTTGCATTTGGGATTCCATATTGCCACACGGAAAATCTTTGGTGGTGGCATTCACATGTCACGACCAAGGTGCGAGCAGCATGGTGTACGCGCCACAACATCAAATTCTGATCACCGCTGGTAAGAAAGGCGATATCTGTTTGATCGACATGCGAACCAAGCAGATCCATCATCGGTTCCAAGCTCACGAGACGGCTGTTAAATGCTTGGCGATAGATCCGCACGAAGAGTATTTCGCTACTGGTTCGGCCGATGGTGATATTAAGGTATGCGAAGCTAAAAAACGATTTAAAAAAATCCTTATTTGTGCGTCTATTGTTGCAGATTTGGGGCGTCTCCGTTCCAGCTCCCTTGCATTCTTTAACGGCTGAGCACGCCAGAAGCAACTTCTTTAAAAACATCGGTCCCGGCGTGACACAGTTACACATCGATTCCCATTCGAGATTGTTCTCTTGCGGAGCTGATGGCAGCATGAAGGTCCGTCAGCTTCCAGACAGAGAAACGCTATTCAATAGCCTTCATTAATTCTCCCAGCTTTTTCTTTCATTTTATCTCTCGCGACTGTTTCATGTATATAACAAAGATGGTGCATAGATTCCATGAAATATAGAAAACTACGTTGTAATATGGAAAAGATTCCAGTAGGTAGATGTATTAACAGTATTTGCTTTAATCATAGTTCAGAAAATGTGGAATTTAACCAGTAGTTACCTCGGGAATTGAACGATATTTCTAACGTAAAAAAGGAGATAAATGATTTATTTCGTATTTCTTTATCATCGTTGAAAGTTTGATGGCATATCCTACTAAATGCATGAAGTTAAAAAGGTAGAAAATTCTAGCGGGGAGCAGTTCAATTTAGATAACTTGCAAGTCTCTGGTTAAATTAAATTTTTCTATAGAATCACTGTACGTATATAGCTCGTTAAGTTAAAAAGATAATATTGCATAATTATATAAATATTGTGATAAAAGATTTACATTATTCTTCTTATTGCTACGATTATTATCGCTACTGTGTTATGGTTATTTTTATCTATTTTGTATGTTAGAAATGTAATAATTAAATATTTATATATCCAAATTTTGTTATCTATATAGTGTCTGCAACGTTATATAGAAGAGATTAAACAATCTTGTTACGTTATTTATATATATATGTATTACGTATATCAATGTTTTAAGTAAATGCAAGAAGTGAAATTAAAATAAAAATATTGATGTGAATTCAAGGTTGTTTTATTGTTTTTATTATTTTATCGAGGACTTGATGGACAAATCGTACGTTGTGCGGTAGTTTTTAACGCAACAAAGCTCCTTACGTTATAGGCAATTTTGAAGCAGCAATTGTGCTTTTAAACATCACTTTATCTGCGTACTTTATGTTTGTAGATAAAGTCATGTCTGTAGCCAACAATGGAATTGGTGCAATTGTTTTTGGTTTTTTAAAGAGTTAGGTAAATGAAATGGCATCGTGCATACGCAAAGATCTACGTAACTCGGGTCTTATACAGGAACGAGCCCATCGTATGCATGTGTACAAATACCGCGCTGTATATCGGATACTTTCCAAGGCTAATCCAAGTAGTTCTACGTAGTTCTTCGGATTTGGAATCAAGGAGAAGCCAGCCAGAGGACCCTCTAAATTTGAAATAAATTTATTTTAGTTTGTCATTGCGTCATACGGAAGTCCTCAAAATGTCAAATTGCTCCTTCGCTCCTCCCCTTTAGTGACTAAATCCTAGCTACTCTCATATCTAATACTTACGTAAAGTATAATAGGTAAAGCAAAAGTATTATATGGCGATCTATTTAATGATCACCGGTAACGGCGAGAGCGCGCTGAATTCCATCATAAATCATAACGTATCAGATACATTACAACCGTACTAAAGGTGACAACACTGTACGTGTAAAATTATTAAGGAGCACGAGTACCAACTTATTTGATCTTAGCGGTTCCACCTAAATGGCAGTTGTCACATTGATAAGTCATTGGTTTAAAAATGATACCAATCGATAATCTTGAGAAGAGCTGAAGGTGAAACTCTATTAAGGAACCCAACTAATCTTTGTAGCATGATATACAATTAAGTAAGTATACTTATTTTGAATGAAGATTTGTAGATTCGATGATGTTGAAACAGTCGATACGATATAAATATGCGAGAAGGATACTGAATTTCAGTTAAAAAGATGCTGGCAAAGCAGGGGGCCAAATCCACTGTTCTGAATATGTTTAACGATGATGATAATTATTTTTTTTATATGAAGTTAGTTAGTTTTATTTTGTTTTGTTTTGTTTTTATAGATTCAATTGTTTAAATAATGCTACCAACAATGCCGCATCGAATAAAAATTATTTAATGCATGGAAAACCTAAAGTACATTAATAACAAAAGACAAAGACAAATACTGTCAATCAAGAAATGAAACGATCGTTTTCTTTAAATGCAAATATTCGAAATGCTATCTGTCTATTCATACAATTTAATACCAATAAAAAGTTTAGTAAAAAGTTAAGTTTTTACAGATCGAGTAGGTATTGATCAAAATATTGTTAATTTCGAATATTTGGTTTAAACCGAACAATCATTTTATTTCTCGAATAATAACATAACATTTATCATTGCCTTTTGTTATATAAATAATTTTTTACATTCATTAAATGAGTTTTATTCGACAATTCCTTTATGTGAAGTATTGACATTTTGATGAAAGACGAAAGATCGGAAGTTGTTCTCTAAAAAATTGTAGATTAGTCATTCACTTAAAAAAAAGAAGTAAAGTAAATTGTTCGTGTATATTTCGAAAGTAAAAGTAAGGCTGAACAGAGGGCTTGTGTGTGGATGAAACAACTGACAGCAAAAAAGATCTGTACTTAATGTTATGGTACTTAAAATTGAGAAGAAAAAGCTAGTTTTGCTTGATATTTTAAATATATTTTTCATACCAAAATAAGTGGATTGAACAACAAAGGTCATATTAGTCTTTTTTTCCTTTTTTTATTTGAGAATATTGTAAAAAAGGTCTGGATTGGTGGCAAATTAATAGATTTTTCGATTGAAACATTTTGTTTCAATATATGAACCTACCTACACAACATTTTACGTAACATAAAATATATTTCGTTAATTAAAAGTAACGCGTTAATAATTGAATCAAAACGAAATAAAACAAAATATTCTACTCGCAAAACAATAAATTCGTTGTTTTTGTAAAAAGAAAAAAAAAGAAAATATTTATTACCTGTACCTGTACCTGTAATACTTAATACCTGTTTTTTAGTCTTCTAAAGAAACACATCAAGAGTAAACAACCTAACAATTTGCAAGATATTATTCTAGCTCGCTTCCATATACTTGAGAATTCTTTGATAAAAGCGAATATATTGTAGCAAATAGACATTAAGAAATTGTAGTATTGCATAACTACCATTTTAATGTGGATATTTTCGATACCGCGATAAAAAACATTGGCCGTGCCAAAATAACTATAAAAATTCAATAAACCACTCAAAAAAAAAAAACTAAAAATTTCTCCCTCCTCGGAATTATCGAACACACAAGCACGATGTTAAAATGTTATCGCCGCGTTGAGGCTTTTAACGGTCTTTATCGCGCGCTCAAATTGTATTAATTTTCAGCGAGTTCGGCACTCATTCACCTCATTCGCTTTCGTACAACCTTCGCGAGAAAGATGGCATCCCGCTCCGAAGACAATCTAACGGCGATCCTGTACGGCGTGAACGATTTGAGATTGGTAAGTCGTACGCTTTTGCTTGTCTAATACGCGTCTAATTGGCTTCGATTAACCCTTAAGGTCCCAACTGAAATGTTTTCGAGCGAAATATCGAACAATGCACCTTCGTCACGTTAAAGATTCGCGGAAATCACAACCGGGGGGAATATTTTTCTCGCCTGCTTCGAGGATTGGTAGGCTTGCGAATACGCCAGAATTTTTATTTTATTTTTTTTTATTTAACCAGTACCTGGCGCAAAACGCTGTAATATTGATATTATTATATCTCCAAAATGTTGCTAAAAATGTTATCTTTTTGCATATAAGCTTTATTTATTTAAATTGCGCAAAGTAGCTGGAGATAACGGGGAGATTCATCAAGCCAGTTAATCACTTGTTAATATTTAATATCAGGAGTATATTCCAGAGAATCGAACGCTGAATTATTTGTTATAAAACAAAATATATACTTAGCGATAGACGCATCCCACATGCAGATACCGATCAGGAATACAGAATTGAAAGAAGTACTTAACACATATTTGCGTGCTGATGTTAACAATATCTAATAATCGATATTACCAATTTGGCTTCCACGTGTCTATTGGTTATTTAAGCTTAAATTATCGGCTATTTGCAGCAGACTCAGATAATACTCTTTGTCGGGAGGGTACGATATTGTTAAATACACACAAATACACATTGTAGGTAACATAGTTTGATTGATATGCTTTTGTTTCGTGAGCAATTTTTTCTTCCGCAGAGAAATTTTTTTTTTTTTGGAAATCATCCTTTGTAAAAACAAACTACTTATTCTTTTGTTTTTTCTTTTTTTTTGTTTTCTACTTTCTACTAACGAATAATATTCAGCTTTTTTAAGTAAATAACTTTGTGTAAAGGACGTTGTCTACGTACAAAGTGAGTATACGCGTTTTTAAGAAGTAGCGAATGTGGTTAACCTTTGATTTAACAAATAACATTTTGCAAAGTCATAGATGTACGTACGCCACTACGTAGTAATTGTGTTAAACGTGCGTGATACAATCGCGGTCGTAATTATCCAGGCATCGCGGATTCTAAGCATACTTCGTAAGATTCGAAATTGTTCTCGTTTTGCGCTGATTCGTGGCGCAAAAATGTTATCTTCTGCTCATCCCGTTCTCGAGATATTCGAGGTTGAAGAACGGGAGCAGCTCCCGCGTTTTCACTTTCTTTAAACTTGACCAGCCGTCGTTTTCGGGTTGATCTGAGCCGAAAAGATTTTATCTTCTGCTCACCTTCTTTCCGAGATAACCAATATAAAATGTATGTTTATACGTTGCGTGCTTAAGTGATATGTAATAGGTTTTCAAAAAAAAAAAAACAAGAGTTCTCAAATATCTCGATTTTTTTTGCGGCGCAAGTAAGCACGTGGTGAGCACGAGAAAAATTGGTGGGGTGGTTGCCAATGAGTTTTTGAGCAGGCTTCACTCCCGCATATCTTGTTACTCGAATATCCGCAAGAACAAGATGAACACAAATCAGCTCAGTGAGCATAAAACCATGGTAGTTCTCATTCTCGAATATTTTGAAAACGATGCGAGCACAAAACGAAATTTTTACGGCACAAATCGTCACAAAACGATGGCGTTATTAATTTTTCAAAAACCGAAAAATTAACGCCGTGACTGCCAACTAAGATCTCGCTCTCGTACGTCTTATTTCTCGATTATCTCGGGAAAGAAGAGAGCTCAAAATAAAATGTTTTGACCACCAATAAAATGAGAGCCTGGTTGTTGGAAGTTGGCATTTGTTTTTCAACCTTGAACACTTCGAGAATAGGATGAGCACAAAATATTTTTTTACGATATAACTCAACACAAAACGATGGCCCGTTCAAATTCCGAAAAAGTGAAAATGTGAGAGCTGCGTGAACTTGGCTTTTGTTTTTCAAACTTGAACACTTTGAGAACGGGATGAGCACAAAATATCTTTTTTACGGCACAAATCAGGTCAAAACGAATGTCCGGTCAAATTCCGAAAAAGTGAAAGTGCGAGAACTGCGTGAAGTTGGCTCTTCTTTTTCAACCTTGAATATTTTGAGAACGGGAGGAGCTCAAAATATTTTTTACGACACAAATCAGCACAAAATATGCACAAAACGATGTCCTGGTCAAATTTTTAATAAGTGCGGGAGTTTGTTAGATAAGCAAAAATAAAAACCTATAACCCGGGTACTATGGGTAGATGATAAATTGACGTATAAATCATTCAATTCTTAAGAATATTACTGTAAAAATTGTAATTATACGCATAAAAAGTGTTATTTATGTCTCGCAGTGTTGGTATACCAGGAAAACTTATTACTTTTTTTATTTTACCATGAAGTTAAATAGATACCTGGAAATACTTATTTTGCCTTTATGTAATTTCTGGTTTCATGTTGCATAATTAATTGTTTTACGAGGTTTCTTTAACATAATTCGATTTAATAATAATAACAAATACTTCTCGGTATCATGTCTCCTTCGTTGAAAAAAATGTTAGAAGATGTAAAACATCTCTATCTGTTTGTATCTACGTAGTTGTTGATAATTTCGTAACGTGCGGCATGATAACCTTACGAGATTTCAATCCTTTTTTGTCTATTTAATGCTCTAATTGTGCTAAACGAATTCGTCCTCAAACATCGATCTGGTAATTGTTATTTTAACTCATTTCTAAACCTGCAGAAACGAGTGCTCTTGCAGTGGCGTAGGGCTCGGTTATTGTCAATATTGAAGATGATGCATGTAATTACTTACTATTTTTGTTTTGATCGTGTTGTTGATGTAGATTGAAAATTCGCTGTACGCTATACACTCCTACGGCGAGGTGAAGATATGTTCGTGTATTTGGGAAATGAGAGTTCTGCGTATATTATTGATTTTCGCTTAAACTCTTGTCTACAAGTAATTTGAAAGTCGGGATTCTTCTTTATAATCGCACATAATTTATCGGTCATCTTCCTATCATTTAATGAAAGCTTGGTGTTTTCTAATTTGGAAATCGCATCTAAAAGAATCGATTAATTTTCGAAAATTTGCTCTATTTAAGTATTGATTTCGGTATCAGAAGCTAACCGCTGGCTTACCGATATTGCTTGGGCTTCTTGCGGACTTAAATGTAAGATGCAAGGTTGAATAATTTCTCATAATATAAAGCAGCTTTAAGTCGCGTTTCGCATCGGCGGTGGTGGCCGAGGAACGCACGGTGAAGCCTGTTTAAACTCACGTATGCATCTTTTTCGGTAGAAACTATTAATTCATGTACCTTTGGATAACTGTTTCTAATAAATTCAGTTACATGATGACACGCGTGGAGCAAACAGGTTAGACGAGATCGTTTTAGTAACTTTTCACCTTTACCCACGTATGAGGCTCCACCTATAACTAACATTAGAAGTTGGGTTACTGATATATTTTTCATGTTTGTGTCTTATAACATTGTACTACGTAAGGAAGAGGTACGAATGTTACATCGCACATGTCCGACCGCTTTCGAAATATCGCCGCCAATGATTGCGCACTTGTTTCTGCAGGCCTACTCATTACATAAGAGGTGTTCATTCATATTTTTGTTGACAAATTTGTTCACAGATAAAAATGGACTTAGAGTATAATAACTAATAATTAATTGTTTTTCCTCAAAAGAATTCTCAGAGATCAATCATTGGACCCTTACATTTTTTCGCCGTAGCGAATTTAATTTATCAACAGAGAAAGCCTAGAAATAATAGGTGTATTTATAGGTTCTCATTATCGATAAATAGAGAGGACAAAAGCTGGTGAAATCAAACCATTTTTTCAGCTACTAGACAGACTCGATCGACAAAAGTCGATAAAACACGAGTCTGTCTAGTTGCTGCAAAACAGATACGATTTCACTCGCTTTTGTCCTCTCTATCAATAAATAACAACTTATTCCAGACATGTATTAACGAACGTTTTATCTTGTTTTTAAAGGAACAAACGCCAATTCCGGTACCTAACGATGATCGTAAGTTTTGACAATATTTTCTCATAAGTTCTTCGAGCCATAAAATCATCGAATTTAATGTCAGATTTAATATGCGCGGCTCATTTATCGATAAGAATAGAGTTCATACGACTTTCCTAAAGAAAATTCTCAATATTTAGAGGTGCTACTGCAGATGGAAGCTGTCGGAATATGCGGAAGCGACGTTCATTACTTGGTCAAGGGCTACATCGGACACTTCGTTGTTCGCCAGCCCATGGTGATCGGTGAGAATTTTACGAATTTAAGAGATCCGAGATGATTAATAAAAAAATCGCCTCTTTTCTGTTAAATTTAGGTCACGAAGCGTCCGGAACCGTCGTGAAAGTTGGAAAGAACGTAAAAAATTTGAAGCCGGGTAAATTTCTACCAATTAGAAGTTAAATATCTTCTTAAATACTAACACGACATTTTCTCGAAGGTGATAGGGTTGCCATAGAACCGGGAGTTTCTTGCAGGCGATGTTCGTACTGCAAAGAAGGACGTTACCATCTTTGTGTCGATATGGTTTTCTGCGCAACGCCGCCGGTACATGGAAATTTGGCCAGGTACTACGTCCATGATGCAGATTTTTGCTTCAAGTAAGTCAGATGTCGTCAAAATTGATCGGATAGAAGGATAAACGTTCTCGATACGATTTTAGATTACCGGACCATGTCTCTTTCGAAGAGGGCGCCATTTTGGAACCGCTTTCTGTAGGAGTTCACGGTTGTAAGCGCGCTGGGGTTGGCGTCGGATCCGTTGTGCTTGTCTTGGGAGCCGGGCCAATTGGCCTGGTGACAATGTTGGCTGCTAAAGCATTTGGAGCATCTACAGTTTTAATTACGGGTACGATTCGCGTTTAATGATATTATCCTGTTACTTTCGCTTAGATTAGACCTTCCTTTCTTTTGAACGTATTTCTTTAGATATCTTGCAACGTCGATTGGATCTTGCAAAGGAAATGGGGGCGGATCATACACTACTGGTTGGCAAGGACGTTTCCGATGAAGAGATCATAAAACAAGTGGTCGAGAAACTTGGCGGTCAACCGACTATCAGTATGGATTGCAGCGGAGCCGAGCAATCTGTTAGGATTGCAATTCAGGTTGGTGCCTTTTAGAACATCTTCTCCCGCTAAAAGAACTTGTTGTTATCAGGCGACCAAATCTGGTGGTTGCGCCTTATTGATTGGAATGGGACAGTCGGAAATGACCGTACCATTGGCGAACGCTCTAATTCGCGAAGTTGACATCAGAGGCGTCTTCAGATATTGCAACGAGTAAGTTTTCCGTTTAGTATTTTCGAGTGGATTAAAGAAGGTCGACTTACACGTGTCTACCTCATCGAATGTATTTTTTAATTCACATTTTTTTTCCTCTCTTCAAGTTATCCGACGTCTCTAGACCTGATCGCCACGGGGAAAATTAACGTTAAGCCGTTGATAACGCACCACTACACATTGGAGCAGACCTTGGAAGCGTTCGAAACGGCTAAAACCGGCGTCGGTAATCCCATCAAGGTGATGATACACGCGAATCGAGACTGGAAGCCTTAATAATATGCATTAGCATAATATCAACACGTCGAGTCTACCAGTACAAGTACAACGTTTTGTTTTTGTATGTAATCTAATGTAAGAGCTTTTTTTAGTTCTTGTTTTGACGTCCCAATTTTTCCATTTACAATTTTTCTGTTGTTGTCCCCGATGAGGGAAGGACGTTAATAAAATAATACAGGTGGAAGATTTAGTTTTATTTGGAATGATAGGATTCCAGCCTCCTTTTTTAATATAGAAAATAGTACGGCTCTAATAAGCGTACAAGTTCAGAATGTTTGTCCATATATGTTTCTCCAGACTGGGTTACGTGTCGCAATGTGAGCTACGTTTAATGTATTTACAGGCGATCCCGTTGAGTTGCTCTTATATATTGAAACAACTCGGTGACGTGCCAAAAACGTGCGGTAGCGATTTCTTGTGCGTTATTTCAACGGAAATCACCAAGAAGACGCCTTAAAGAAGCGAATATGAATGGTCGAGACGGGACGAGGGAGAGGGACGTCCTCAATGGCCAAAATAAACGTATGCGAATTGGTCTATTGAACATTGACGAGATGCGAAGTAGAGGCAAGTTTGATCAAAGCTTCATTTCACTTACATCTAACGTCCTTCGAAGTTTGCGAGGATTGCGGGCAACCCGGCACGCAATACCTACGATCCACGAAAGGAGATGGTGTATTAATTCGAACAAGCATAAATAAAGACTTGGACTCGTCAAATAGCGAGTTGTATTTTCTAAACGAAGATCCTTCTATTGAAAGAAGAAATGCTTGGTTCCGTACAAGGTATTCTAGGAACTCTCAGCCAAAATCAAACAACGTAAACGTAACAGATTTGTTGCAAGAAAATAGAGGAAGATGCTGCTGAACAGAGAGCAGAAGATGAGGATATTTCACCCAAAGAAGACATTATGTATATTATTTGTTTCTTTTTCCTTTAATTTTGTGATGCTGGTATCTTGTTGTGTTTTTAAAAATATCAGATGGCGTGTAAATAGTAACGGCGCAGATAATAACAACAGTAAGATAAGAATAACACTTCTGTATAGATTGAAACATTGCGAGGAGCTTGCTTTTTAATCTTTATTTTTTATTGTTTGTATTGTGTGTTGCCTAGTTCGGCTGAAGTAAGAGTTTGAGGTATTTTACAAACTATGGTATTGTCTTATGGGAAGAATCATTCCCTTTTCAAAATATAATGGTTTTTGTATTATGATATAAGGGTTTGTTTTGTCAATAATATAAATAAATTGGAGATAACCTTCGGAGCTAAGGGTTTTCGAACGAATTGTATATTGCCGCCTCACTACTTAATCAATCGGTTTCGGATTTGAAGGCTTCTTAATTCATTTTTATTATTATTATCTCTAAGTAGAGAGGACAAAGCCGATGGAAATTATTACTTTTTTGGAGAGACTAGACAGACTCGTACTTTGTCGATTCTAGGGAAACCAGCGGGCAACACGAACCCTTTCTTATGAGGCAAATAGACACGAGTCGATCTAGTCGCTGGAAAAAAGAAATAATTCCACCTGCCTTTGTCCTTTCTATCTATAAGTTTCTTCACATCCGCAATAGCTTTAATACATAGTTCTTTCATTGAATCTACCGCTACCGGAGCAAGTAAATTCTTCCTTTTTTTTTTAATGGGGAATAAATACTTTATTCTGGTAGCTTTATTATTGTCGATTATTGAAGATTACTATATTATCCATTCATACCTTAAATTTAATTGCATCATTATTGCCAAATATGTTGTAAGTCTCTATCTTGAGCAAGATCTGAATAAAATTTAACTAGCAGATGTACAAGGTGGCGTAAAAGTAATGTCATAATTTGAATTGGCTACCATTTTGTTATAAATGAAGAAGAAAGAGCTCTGTTTTCATAAAGAGTTTATTCGAAATTGTAAAATTGACGACATTAATTGGAAAGAAGTTGTATCGCTGAAATGGCCACCTCCCGAGTTGATGCATAATTGCGCTCGTTTTACGTCATTTCGAATTGTTACTCGTAAGACATCTGGCTTCAGATTAGCGATTTCTGCTTCAATGGTAGCTTTCAAGGCTCCCAAGCTTCTTTTTCTTTTTTTTTCTTTTAGTTTCTTTTCTTGCGATTTTCTTGCGACACTTCTAGTGGACCCAGTTCGCACGAGCCGCTGGGACAAACGTTTAATTGTTCGAGCGCATGGAACACGACGACCAGGAAGACAACGGCGAAATTCACGCCGCGTTAAAACAACGGATTTAAAATTTGTCAAATAAGAAGTAACAATAATTCCACGTTGTTGAGATGTGTATCGTTCCATGGCCATCGTAAATGGCGGCATTTGGCGCCAAGTGCAAACATGGCGGCCAATTCAAATTGTGACATTACTTTTGCGTCACCTGTTACATGTGTACTTGTTCCATATTTTACCTCTGGATACTTTGTTTACCTGATGCGTGGAATCTCTGGGACCCTATTTTGATTCTTTTACAATTAATAGAAGAAAGCATGTAAGAGCTACACACGGAACAAATCAACAAGAAAAGAAACATACGTTTATTGACCGGAGATTTCCATTATGATAAAAGTTCCTGACGTAGATTTTCGTCTGGTCTCCTTTAGGACCTTTTGAATAATACGTTTTTCCCAAGTTAAAATTTCCCCCTAGCCGAATCTAGTTGTTTTTCTCCATCCACCCGTTAAGCATTCCAGACGACGCAACGATCAAAAACAGATTATAACTCAATCTAGACGAGTTTAAATCGCAAATCCGAAAAGTTCTCCGAAATTTATGCGATCTACAAGTTAGATATTTCACTTTCGCTCTAGCTATATACTTAGGTACTTGTTTCGGTAGCTCGCGTCGCGATAAAACTTAATTTGGACGGGGGATGGGCGGGAAGTTCGTTTCAGGTGAACGCGTACGTAGGATCGTCGAGGAACGAGGAGGAGGCGAGCGCGCGGACAACTTTCACCACTCCGAAAACAATCAATTAGGTCTCTCGCCGAATCTCCCCCGCCGAAACTGCTTTATCATCGTCGTTTCGACTGCTACGTACTGCGTTACTTTGCCGTCGCGTTATTCCGCGAAGGATGGGGACCTTTAGAACTGCGAACGTGCTCGCGTGCGAGGTGGACGCAATGGTCCTTCCGTTCGAGCGTACGAACCGCGGAAAGTTTCCAGACTGCACACGCGGTGGACGAGTAAAAGATATTGCTGGATGCGAGAACATTGTATAGCCGAGCAAGCGACTGGCGTTGAGATACCTGAGATTTTCCGCGTGGTTGTTTGGGCATTGCCGGCTAAAGGAGTGCAAATGCTAGGCGCTGACGTCAATTAGGAGTATAGGTGAATTGGCGCTATTAGGACGATTCCTCCGGGCAACTTATGACCAGACTAATTAAATAGAACATTAACATAACATAACATATTTGCATTTTATTTAGACCTATCATTATTACAGAGAAAAAAAAAAACATTCGTTGACAAGATTACGCATACAAGATAGATTAATTCAGATACCTGCAATGTCGATTATACCCTTTCTACTGTAGGCACCGTTTCCTTTACCATGTAAGCCGGTATACAACCTTGTGTTGTGGTTGTGATAGGTGTTGTTTCTAAATTGAGGACCGGAATTTGTCGATTTTGTATCAACACTTTGTAGAATTCAACCGAATTCTTCGCTACCCTCCTCCTGCTGGGATTGTTGAAATCGACGAAGTACAACCCAAACTTGACGGTGTACCCATCGGTCCATTCCATGTTGTCCAATAAGCTCCAAATCGTATAACCTTTGACGTTACATTGATCGTACTTGATCGCGTCTAACATGAACCTCAGGTAAGCCTAGAAACGAGCAAAGAAAACGGTTGAAATTTAGATAAATAACGCGTCCTCTTACGCTGTGGTAGTTTACTCTTCCCTTATCGTCTAACTCGCCCCGATCAGCGAAACCATTCTCCGTTATGTATATCGGGGGGTTATCGTACCGCGTCTTGATCCAGACCAATATTTTCCTGAAGCCCCAGGGGACGACTTTCAACCACGACACGCTGCTCGACTCCCATTTCGGATCTTGCTCTTTAAGCACGCCGAGATCCTTTTTCCGGTAATCCGTAGAATTCGGAGGTTCTTCGTCGCAGCTAACCAAGTTTGTCGTGTAATGGTTAAGGCCCAAAAAATCCGCCGTGCCCCTGATGAATCTCACTTCGCCTCTGGTGAATTTCGGCAGTCTAGACGCGGTGAAGTTGTCCATCTGGCTGAATTTCTCTATGCGCTCCTTCATTATATCAGGATAGTCGCCTTTCTTGGAAAAGATGGGGTTCGCCCACCAACCGAACTGGAATCGGAGAGATGTTCTTTTGCAAGCTGATCTCTGGAATTACTTACCTCCATTTGTAAGACCCGTTCCGAAGCTTCCTCTTCGGTTTTATTCTTAGGTTCGTACCAAGGGGTTGATATGGAGATCCCAATTTGTCCTAAAATCGATTTATATCAAGCTTCACTTTATCAAATGATTTAAGAATAGAAGGCTTACCTTGGCACCGATGTCTATATTTAGAATTGTATAAATGATAAGCTCTAGCATGCGCTAACAGCAGAGTTCTTCCGCACAAGTAATCACCTATTCCGGACGAATTGATATTAGGAGCGTTCATACCTCGGCCATAGCCGGTCTCGCAGACTTCACCAGGTTCATTAAAGGTGATCCAGTACGAAACGTACTTTCCCCAAAGACCAAACGCTACATTGGCGTACTCCTCAAAATACTTGGCCATAAGCGGATTGGTCCAACCGCCCAGGTCTTGTAGCGGTTGCGGTAGATCCCAGTGGTATAAGGTGACCATCGGTTTGATCTCCAAACGGGTCATGTGCGTGATCAAATCGGTGTAATATCGCACCCCGTCGGGGTTGATGTGATTGCTGAAACCGTTCGGCAGTAACCTGGACCATGATATGGAGAAACGGTAATAATCGACGCCCAAATAAGATAGATAACTGACGTCTTCTAGGTAGTATTGATAAGAGTTGCAGGATATATCGCCGGTGCTTCTATCTTTGATTCTCTCGGGGTAAGTGTGGACAAGGTGGTCCCAAATATTCTCACCTTTGCCTGTCGAAAACGAGGAGAGCGCTTAGTATTGTCGCTTTGGCGATGTGATCAGCAACATTTCGGGAAGGACGAATCGACGAAACGAAACGATCGAAATATTAAACTTGATCATGCAAAGATTGCGTTTCTAGCCGAACATGTCTATTTTTAGATTTGACAGTTCTACAATTGAGGTTGCAAACGTCAACATCGATAATTTTAGCGGGATATCGATCCAATCCGAACCACGCCAAACATTCTTCGAGAAGCAAATATTCGCAGCCTGAAGATGGGAAAATGGAAGCGTAAAAATACGAATAATTTCTCAATAGAAAGCTTACAAGTAAGAGCTGATTGGTTCGCTTAGCGAACTCTTCAAATATTAAATTTGCGCGTGGTTCAGTATGAATCATGAGATCGAAACTTACCTGCTTCAAATATTTGTTTGTTTTTTTTTCTCAACAAAATAAAGCTGTGAATCGAAACACTCACCGCTAACATTCCATCCACCTTCGATCTGGTAAGAAGCGGTAGCGACGCCGAATAAAAAATGATCTGGGAATTCGGATGAACTAGTTTCGACTTCGAGCAGCGGAGAATTTACGAGGAACGTCAGGAGGAGCGCATACAACATGATCAAATTTTGTCACGGTTCACGTCAAAAAAAAAAGAAGCCAAGACGCGCAAAATATCGTTAATCGTACGAGGACCGTCGCTTCGTCCACGCGATATGGACGCGCAGCTTCCGGCAGAACGGAGATAGCAACTATTGTACTTCACCTCGCGCATCCTCGCTTGGAACGATAACTGCTATTAGTGTACTGACAGGAATGTTATATATATATATATAGGGCTGTTCATAATAAAGTTACGCTCCCAATGTTGCTGTAACCTTCAAGAGTTCAACGGAGAATCGGTTTTGTGTTATTACGAATAGGTGAGGAATGCAACTCGAGATGTAGGAAAAAGCCGGAAGTAGATAGCGCCTCCTTTGTTGTAGTTAGAGGGTTTTGTCGTGGTAAGCGTCAGATTGTTCAGGTGAAGATGACACCGCCTATATCCTTCTCCACATATTCTGGTTATTTAATATGGAAGAAAGCACTTAAGACGTCATCGATAACCTCTTGGATTAAGAGAATTCACTCATAGAGAGCCTCGTATAAATAACGGGGCGACCATTACTCATTTCGGCTTGCACCTGACCACGTCCACATTCGCCTTTGTGACTCAAGAAGTTTAAATGGTACAAAGAATTTTGAAAAGACACAAGCCGCATCCATATAAGTCCTTGCAAGCTTCAATAAAAACTTCTTTGTAAAAGTCGTAAAGGAGCGAGAAGCCCACCTTCAAGAACGCCACCGTACCTCTTGAGGAGCGAGACACAAAACCGCTTGTAACTGACTATCTTACTAGGTTAATATTATTCACAATACAGTATATTAACGCATATCTTTCTTTTTTAGGAGTGCTGCAGAGAAATGAGTCCAGAGTGAAGAGTTGGAGACTCTCACACCCGGAAGCGGAGAACCTAGCAAGATCACGAGGATAATGGGTTAAAGTCCAGACAATCAACGATTACGATTACCATAAACTTTACCATTTTTATGTATCGCTAACGCTCAAGAGATCTTGATCATCCTTTGACTCATGTATCTTGCGTGGCTAGTGCAGTTGCGCAATGAAGAAGCGGTCGTTTTGGAATTTGGGGACGGACCAAGCAAAACTTAACTGAAAATAATCGTTTCTGGAAAAGCCGTACTAGACATCATGGGATCCTAGTATCTAGTGCGGCTTAATAGGAGGTAATTACGAGCTCATATTCAGCGAGTGTTGCGGCATTCTTGGCATATTCCGTCGTGTAGCTTTAACATACAAGATGTATCGTTGGCGACAAGAATTGCAACGTGTTTTACGCACGATTGTGCATCACCGCATTTCAGTTTGCTTGCTCATGGTGATTTTTGAACAGCAACATACGGAAATGATTTATTGAACATTTGAACATTGAACATTGAACGAACATTTATTGTAGATTGTACAACGTTACATGTACTTTTTGATAATAAAATGTTGTTACCGTCGTAAATTTTGTTCACCCTGTATCTTCGAAACAAAGGGGTTTTCCAGAAATCATCATAGGACAAAATATTCTTAGAACAGGTCAAAGAATAACCTCTTGAATTTTTGCCACATGTTTATCTAACACCCTATATACAAGTATCTACTTTTACCACCTACGAGCCTTAAAACTATATGCGAAAAGATACCAAATACGAACAAAATCGACGGTAGGGGCCTTTGTTGTTGTTGTCCCAGATATAAAATGTGCAAGGTTTACCCCAATTAGTTGGATGGAACTGAATACGACGACGGAGCATGAATGACGAAGCAGGATGAACAAAGTGTTCATCGGATTTTTGTTGCTTTTTACGTAAATCGTCTCGTAAGCGTCTAATTTAATATTGTGCCCGGTGTCGTCTATGTGTTGGGCTAGACTCGACGAATCTAACCGACAGAAGCGATATCGCCCGATATGTTCCTTAAATCTGGTGCCTAGCGCACTTTTAGATTGACCGATAAGGGCTTCCTTACAGTCAATGCATGCGATTTTATAAATTTGCGAGCCTTTTCCCATTTTTGGTTCATATCTTGATCCTTCAGAACCTTACTGACACCTTTCGATATGCTGCGAAGGGGGAGTTTCTTACCGTTAGTTTCTGTCGGGATTGAGCTCGTGGAATTTCTTACGTTTATTAACGTAAGAAACGTTAACCTAGTTACGTTTCAATTTAATGTTAACTTGTGTAGCGTCGACGTTACCGATACTTTCGTGTTGTTTACCCGTACTACGCCACAGTCTTTGCTATCATTATTATTTAACGAATTTATTTATCGTTTTCAAACACCTGAATAAAGATTTTCGATACGGTAATATGTGCGTGATACATTAAAGAGACGAAGGATTTGCGTTTACAACGTTATTTATAAATTATAAACCACCATGGAAATTCTCCAATACGTAGGTAGTATTTAAAAAGACATATCTGGAATATCCCCAAACATTTGCTTGCAATATTTCTCTATCACAAATAGACGTCTTGTGTCGTGCTGAATACTTATCTCTCGGGGTTCGTCACGTTCTCATAATACTTTGCGTTTGGTCTATTCCTGAATTATCGTATACTATGCGGAATGATCTTGTAAAATGTTTAAATCTGGTGTTACGATCTTTAAATTACCGGGATAACCCGTTTGTTGACTAAACATATTAACTTCTCTCGGTGCGTAAATGCAATAGGGCAAAGTGGAGCAATTCGGGGCGATTCTCGTACAAGAAAAGAGAAGCCATTCGAGCGGTTCCACCAATCGGCAGTCTCTACGCCGCACACAAGCTTAATTAAGTGGTCCTCAAGTAGTAAACTTGTGCGTGATGCGGATGTTGGCGATACTTTTGTGTTGTTGGTCATACTACGTCACAGTCCTTGCTATCACTATTTGTATACATTACCTTTTTTTTAATACAAATGTTTTAATTACGTCATCTTGGATATGCGCCTTGTTGAAAGGACACATTTACGTGGTCCGGAAAGAAATGATACCGTGTCCTTGATAAATAAGGCTGGAATTAGGCTATAACCTGCGGACGAACTTGACTCACGCCTATAAACAGACTGACTATATAACCCCGTAAACAGGACTCAAAGAGAAAGAGAGAGGACTTCTACTTTACTGAATACTTCTAATATTATGAGCATCAATATATTTATCACTGACCCTTGATAACGTTTAATATACAGGGTGTTACGTAAACATGCGGAAAACTTCAAGGGGTTTTTCCTTGGCTTGTTCTAAGAATATTTCGTCTTATGATGATTTTTGAAAAAACCCTTTGTTTCGAAGATACAGGGTGAACAAGATTTGCGACAGTTACATTTTATTATCAAAAAGTACACGCAAAGTTGCTCAATCTACAATAAGTGTTCGAAATGGCTTCGTCCAACTGGGATACAAGCATTCAATCTTCTCGTCATTGAGTGCCGAACTCTTTCAAACACACCTGAAGTAGCGTAAACTAATGACTTCAGATAGCTCCGTAAGAAATAATCCAGGGAGGTCAAGTCTGAGGATCGAGCAAGCCATGCGTCTGGCGACCATCTCGACCGATTCAGCGATCTCCACATGCTGTTGTTAAAAATCACGAGCAACCAAACTGAAATTCGATGGTGTAACATCGTGCGTGAACCACGCTGCAATTCTTGTCGCCAATGTCGCCAAAACTCGGGCTGTGTTTCTTCCAAAATCTTGCGATACATCTCGTCAGTAAGTCTCACTGGTAGAAATGCCTGAACATGTTGAATGTGGTATGGATTCAACAAATTGACCTTGAGGTTTTTCCAAACTATCCAATGACCTACATTGAAAGTATTGGTAATTTGTCGCGTAGAAGTACTTGGATCTTCCTCTAACATATCCAGCACATTCTGTCTCAGTTGATCGTTCTTACCGTCCTCAATCTTCCTGGCCCTCCATTTCGTTTCGATGAGCCTGTTTCGCGAAGACGTCGATGAATGTTTTCGGTCGGGGATATTACGGCTGGGAAATCGTTCAATGTACAATCGTCTAGCTTGTAATGCAAATGCCATCAGCAAGTCCATACATGAAATGCATGTCAGTCATCTCGGCGTTCGTGCACATGGTTGAGGACTTCAATTATTAAAGACACGTCAAACAGCCAAACGTCACGAAATGTAAACAACTGCGACCGATACAGGTGATGATCGCTGACGAAACGTATTCATTCAATCAACTCATTAATTTTTTGTACTTGATAAACTCATTGGCATACGCCATACTTTTATTTACATTAATGATTTCAACAAATGCCGAATATGGTTGTCGCAAAATTTGTTCACCCTGTATCTTCGAAACAAAGGGGTTTTTCAGAAATCATCATAGGATGGAATATTCTTAGAATAGGCCAAGGAGTAACTCCTTGAATTTTTAGCGCATGTTTACCTAACACCCTGTATAAGTATTATTTGACTAAACTTCGGAAATAGCTGAATCACCTCTGAAAACTGGAAATTTTTCGCTCATTTCCTTCAGAAAACACAACCTGACGCGCATCGGCACAACACCTGGACTGATCCAGGAGGTGTGCGTTCTCCTAGTCTTCCCTAACCAAAGGAAAGCAGAAATCGATGTAATGAAGGAATATCTCGCTAGAAACATTAAATGTAACGGCAGATATAAAAGCACTTTCGCACGTCTCATTTGCAAAAAACGATCAAGGGCATTTTGATAGTATCTGCTGCGCTATACGCAACTAGTGTTTCCAGGTTTTGCTTTTATTCCTTCTTCTTCTTCTTCTTTTTTAAATTAAACAAATTAAGATTCGTACAACTTATACTGAAATTAATTTGGTCAATAAAAACAATTAACAGGCGTTCGCCTCAATAATTTTATCGAGTTATTGAGTCAAATAACAGCGAATTGTCAGTGTTCCCTTGATCTGAACCAACTCGAACATGTTCGGAACATGCTAGGCAGAAGTCATGGATCAAGAAATCCATCTGATCAAAATAGAACAAATGAGAGTTGCATTGATTGAAGAATGCGACACGCAACCTCAAGAATTGATCGATGATCAGAAGTACGGGAAGAAGAATGACTGCAGCGACAAGGGTTCGTGGGGGAGAGTTCACGCTGTTGAAGCAAAGGAAAGAACGCATCCAAGTTTAATATGTACAACAAAGCTATTCTGTTTAGAACCAGTATTTTCGGCGAGTCTGGCAACCTCGAACATTTTCTTCTTCGAAATTTACATGGTTCAATCTTTGTAAAACAAAGACCAATTACTCCGCCTTTTTTTTTAGAATTTTAGAATTTTCCAACGTATGTTCTTTCATATATTGATCGATTCCTCGTGAAATACCGCGTAAAGTTACGCGGCTAGCTACAAAGTTGTGAATTTCAATCAATTGAGCCAATTGGATCTCATAAAAACAAAACAAAAAAAAACGTATTTATTTACAAAGATACACGGGCTTGCAGAGATGATTCACCTTGCATATCGCATTATTCTCGATCAGCGTTATCGAAACACAAACCACAGCCGAAACGGGAATACCAACAACCGGACGGAGTGAGAAATAACATCAATCGACGATATGCAAGACAAAAGCGCAACGTACAAACGTGCCTGCACGTCCAAGCAACGGATCTACGGATGAGGTACGGTGAGTGGCGGGCAGGTAGTCAGTCAGCCTCGTATTACGATACGATTTCATCCCCGCGCGTTGGGCCTACGGGGTGGCTTCCGTCGTCCGTGTCGACGTGCGTTCCGCGGCCTGCCCATGCTTTCGGGGTCCGCGAAACGTCCGAGTTGCGCTCCTCCACAGGCGGTACGCTTAGTTCCGATCCAGACGTGCCAGTGGAATGTACTGTGTAGAGTTGCTGGGGTAGAGTGGAGAAACACGCGATCTACGGGAGAGCGATCGAGATTCCTTCGAATCCAAGAGATTGAAAGTAACTTTGTTTGGCGATCGCTTTTGGGCGATCTTCTAAATAAACGCTCTTTGATAGAATTTTTTCGAATCGATTTCGCTTTTAAAGTTGAAAATCCAGAGGAGATGTTTGTCAAAGGAAGATGATGATAAATTTCGAATCGAAAGAAGGTAAGTTGCACATTCTATTTGTAGATAAGGACGTCCAAAATAAAACGTAATCTGACATCGTTTCCCTTGTTATCCTTTCCAATTTTATTCTCCGATAACGGTTCGTCTTCCTTTCCTCCGTTAATGATAATTTTTTTTATCTTGTTTATATTTTGCTGCTTCTCTGAGATATGGCGAGACGTTAAACTTTTGTTTACCAGAAGTTATTTGGAGCAAACATTGTTTTCTTTTTAAAGAAACGAGGGATTCGGAAAGTTTTTGTTTTGTTTTGTTTTATAGATTCATTTGGTTTAGCAAAAAAAAAGAATATTCCAATTTAATATACTTCACAAAAGAATTTGGTTTGAATTGTGAAGATTATTGGAAAAGCTTAGATTGTTAATGGAAACTTTAAATTTTCATTGAATTAAAGAATTAGTTCAAGTCAGAAATAAATGATATTCCCTAATTTTAGCTTCAGTCCGGAATCTTCTTATTTGATCTTGACCAGCGCAAGGTAAATTTAGATACTGGACGAGATGCAGTAGGTATTCGTTCAAAAAGGACGTTTAATGAAAAAGCCACTTTAATCAATTTTTTTATGGGATCTGCATTGTCTGCAGATGATAATCGCGCAAATCATGGCTATTAATAGGGCCTACTATCGCTTTAACAATTTGGCCATACATGCGGAGCAGGGATCACCAAAGGAATGTACGGTTCAACACGACGTGGGCTAGAGGCAACGATCAGCCCTCAGCTTATGAATGCAACTGATATTACGCGATATTATGCCTTCGCGCTTTGTATATATACAGGATGGTTTTACTTGCTCTTGCTCAAACGCAGGTCGACAGAGGTGTCCAGATTCTGGAAGGCGTCCTCAAAGTTTTCAGATCTCCAACTATTCGTGGTTTGTATATGCTCCACCCTTAACCACATCGTTTATGGAGAAGTCCATGGGCGTTAAATGGCGAGAATTCAGCTGTATGCTTTCAATGGACTTGGTGGTACTTGTTTACTGCCAACACAATAATGGCTAAAATTGTGCCCCAAATGTTTATTCTAGGTTGATTCAGTTCTTGCTCTGAAAAGACACGGTGATTCTCCATGTGCTAATCATCCCCTTTGTCACTGTGTTATACATACTTGAAATTGGGGTTGTTCCACGGTGTCACCGTAATATGGCGTCAATGAAAAATAAGAAAGTTGATGATCGTTATAAACAGCATCGGATAGAAGATCGAAAGTGGTCATGAGAATGAGTTTTTGGGTTTTCACTAAAGATGCGAGAGGCAAAAGAAGAAAATTAGCTACTTCGTCTTTTTTTTTTATTTTGAACGTCATTTGTCACAGGTCCAGTGACAAATGACTCTTCTCGTTCGTGATAAATAGTTGATGATGATCATAAAGAGCATGGAATAGAAGATCGGAAGTGGTCATGGGAATGAGTTTTTGGGTTTTCACTAAAGATGCGAGAGGCAAAAGAAGAAAATTAGCTACTTCGTCTTTTTTTTTTATTTTGAACGTCATTTGTCACAGGTTCAGTGACAAATGACTCTTCTCGTTCGTGATAAACAGTTGATGATGATCATAAAGAGCATTGAATAGAAGATCGGAAGTGGTCATGGGAATGAGTTGTTGGGTTTTCTCTAAAGATGCGAGAGGCAAAAGAAGAAAATTAGCTACTTCGTCTTTTTTTTTATTTTGAACGTCATTTGTCACAGGTTCAGTGACAAATGACTCTTCTCGTTCGCGATAAACAGTTGATGATGATCGTAAAGAGCATTGAATAGAAGATCGGAAGTGGTCATGAGAATGAGTTTTTTGGTTTTCTCTAAAGATGCGAGAGGCAAAAGAAAAAACGAGCCTTTTCGTCTTTTCTTTTATTTCGGACGTCATTTGCCATAGGTCCAGTGACAAATGACTCTTCTCGTTCGTGATAAACAAAGGGAAGTTGAAATTTAGCAACTTTGCTTTATCTCCAATAATAAGCGAGATTTCCATGGTCAGAGTTGAAAATGAACCAGTATATGGCATGTTTAGAGTATTTGGATTGCTTGTTTTATACAGTGATTTTTTTATAGATGCCTCGTAATAGCTGTAAATCACAGATGTTCCAAAAACTTAGAACGAAGAACCCATTAAAGTTTTCACCGTGCTGAGACAAGTACAAAAAATATATTGTGCATAGTTCATACACCTTGTCTCACGTTTTTTGGATCCAGCAACAATAGCTTGCTAGATATTATTTAATTTCTTAATTTTTAGTTGAAGAAGTGTTAAAAATCTTCCGCTCATTCTTCCCACGAAGCAACCGTTATTCTTAGAACTTCCCTCTTCGTACGCGCTGCAAATTAACGTCCAATTTCGACGAGAATTTCAAGCAAATTCGACCGGAACTAAGAGCCCCTAATATTTAATTTGGAGACGGATCCGTCCGCTTCCTCCCCGGTTTCCTCCACCTTTAGAATAATGCGCCGGGCGGGCAGAAGCCCTTCTCGCGATTTCCAGCATCGTCGCTGTACGTTCCAATTCTAATTCTATATATCGTGGACTTCCTTTGACACATCTCCCAGCGCGAGCGTAATTATATTGTAAACACAATATGGAGAGCAACAGAATATCTTCTTTATTACGTACGAAACGACAGTAGACGGTTAAACGGGCCTTTTCTTTAAGGCCGCGCGTTGAGGATTATTATGTATACTCTATGGCAAAATGATCGGTACGAAGAAGGTACGACTGGCTAACCGTATACACAAGCTACGTGGAGTTTATATCGATTCAAATTAAGTCTATCCAACGGTACAACGATTTGATTTAATTCCACAAAAGTAATCTTTATAAAGTGTATTTAAAGCAAAATGCTTGTATTATTTTATTTATTTTCAACTCGATAATGACCGCTTAAACATTAATCTTTTCATTGCGCCGGGTCTGACTTTCTTCCAGCCAACGAGGATCTTCTCCCGTCCGTTATCTCTAGTTTTCTCTAGTCGATTAAAGAAAGTGTAGCTTCATCGGAAAAATTAATTTTTCGAGGACTCTCGCCTATCTTAAGCAATATTTCTGAAAATATTGATCAAAAATCGATCAATTGATCTTGATCTTGATCTTGTCCACCAGGGTCAACTTCTTGGCAAATTGGCCAGAATCTAAGATGAATTTTGAATTAACAACGTGGGCTTCGACGGCCAGAGTCAGTTACAATTAAACATGTTTCGGGTTGCGACCTGTGAGATGACACTTAATCGAAAACTCGACGTTTCGCTCACAATCATGTCGGGCTTCTTCAAAAGAAGGAAAGGGCTTAATATGATTGCGGGCGAAACGACGAGTTTTCGATTATTTACCAGGACACGGTCTAAACGCGGAACACGCTTATTTTATTCAAAATTTTAATTCAAGCAACTCTATTCGGGTCATTCTTACGTAAATGTAGCTCTTAAACGTCCGTTTACGCGTGCTACAATATTTTGTCGCCGACTGTACAGATATATGCATATAGAGCCGAGACACAATAGAAGCTGATAGATGCAATCGTATAACAGCCAGGATAATTAAAAGATCTTTGACACCGTTTCGTATCGAGGCCAACTAGGATTAAGAATTGAAAAGGGTCCAATTTACTTTCGACCTTTTTTTTTTCTTATTGTTAGCCATCTAAACGAGATGCAGCTTAAAAGCGACGAAATATACACATGAAAAAAAATTGGACTCAACTCTCCGACTTAGATACGGTTCCGTCCACCTAATTTCTCGCCATCTAGAAGGTTTACGACTCAATTCTACGTACGTACTCAACAATATACAATAACACACACACACTGGCTGTATACGACATCTTGTCCCCATTAAATCTTCAGCAGCTTTATGTTAATTCTAGTGTTATTCGTTTATGTAGATATCCAAGCTAATATATGCACATATTACAGAACAACTACATACCGTCGCTACAATCTAGCCCTGCATGTATATGCATACGTTTTGGACTTGTTTACCTCCGCGTACGCCCCTCAGATTCCGCTCCGCTAACGCGAGTCTATCTGCGTTGCCGACGGCGTAAGCTACAACCCCAAAACGCGAAAGTAATTACTTTATTTCAGCCGCCTTACATAAGTACAAATAACCCGGAATATAGTGGCGTTTCAGCACCACCAACAAAGCTTGTAATCTGTGCGTGGATCTTGCACGTAATGTAACGCTCCTGTAAGGACCTCGTGAACGCGCGGACAATAGCGGGAAATATGCCGCGGGACTGTTTTGATTGATTCGGGTGGATTTGAATACGTACGTGTCGTTTACGGCCCGAGATTGTTACTTGTAGGAAGCGGAAATAAAAACAAAATAATTAATGAAAGTATAAAATAATAAAGCATGAAGCGTCGTCACTTTAACTTGGCATGCAGCATCTCAGACACGCTGGCATTTATACCTAATCAATAAATTGGCGAGATCCGTTAAAAGAGGTGATCGAAGATGATCCGCAGAGTAAGAAATGCTTCGACATTTGTTCATATCGGGTCTCTCGTTGTTCTGTTTTTATAAGAACGATCCATCCTTACATCGTGGTTGGTGAGATTCTGTTATACGGTCTCTAACTCTTGGTTTCGAGGTTGGAACCATGTGGTTGTCGTCGTAGCTTTCGCCGACGTTTCGTCCTCACTGCAATGGAACATCTTCAGGGCTGTTACCGCACATTGACCGGGAGGGGTTGTTAAGAGGTGATGTGACGGGTAGTCTTCGTCACGGTTTAAATTGTTGGGATCTCCTATGATTTCTATAAATTCATAATTTATAGAAATAATCAAATCACAATTTTTTTTTTCGTATTTATTTTAACATTTATTCTGGAATTCGTGAAAACTTATGACAAACTCGTGATCTTCGCCAGTTAACGTTACTTACGAAACGTGCGCAAGGTTCACATTGTTAAAAGTTGCTAACGGAAAGAACAGGAGCGCAGATGCGGCCCGATGTTTGCGCCGCTAAGCGTGAATTAATTTAGCTACGTTTCGATTTTTTTCCGACAAGTTTCCCAGTTACGTACCGATTAATGTGCCGCTAGATTGATGTATCAATCGTAGAACATCGACGTCCCGAATCCTTGTTCTAAGCTAGAGAAGCAAAAGCTTTCTAGTATATGCATGGTACGGGGAGAATTCGATTATAGTACCCCAACATTATTAAATTTTAATTAAAGTTTTAATAGGGTTTAATGCCTAACAACAAGAGCGGGCTGAACATCTACCTACTACCTGCTATGCAGCGTTGTACACAAAACGATGTAGGGGCGATATTCACCGCGTCCAAAATTATACGCAAACCAATGTTGGTTGTTAGTTCTACTGCGGTTTTTACATAACCTCAAACACGACTGAATTGCGAGTAAAAGCGCTATCATTAATTAACCCAGGGAATTGAAATGAGTTGATGACTTTGGACGCAGTGTAATAAATACGACATAGAAGAGATCTAACCTGCAAATTTTCGCGGTCAATTAGTAGCGTTGCGATCCTCTTCCAGCTAGCGGATAGAAATTACATTCAGAGCTGTAGTAATAAGAGAGAAAAATACGAGTCTTCATTATCTTTCTAAAACGAAATGGAAGGTTAATGTTCTTTTTTTTTTGCTCAGGTATTGATTTAATGTCGGTTCCTAGGTACCATATTTTATCATTTGTGCGATTTTAAAGGATGAAATGAACCTCAGTACGCGAGGGATGTTGATTATCAAATGGGATTTACTTTTTTTTTAAAGAAATGTAAA
Organism: Oryctes rhinoceros; assembly: GCA_020654165.1. Classification (NCBI taxonomy): domain Eukaryota; kingdom Metazoa; phylum Arthropoda; class Insecta; order Coleoptera; family Scarabaeidae; genus Oryctes; species Oryctes rhinoceros. The sequence continues at coordinate 1,548,944 of JAIOKQ010000978.1, forward strand.
AAAAAACCGGATCGAACGAAGGAAAAAAGATTAGCTTAGCTTCCGTTTTTTTTTTTTTTTCGTTTCATTTAAATTTGTTTTCAACAGTCACGGTCATATGTACGAGGTGATACCCATAACAAGGGCCAACAAATTTCAACTTTTGATTTTACCATAAAATAATTTATACTAATTTCAATAGAAAACATATCAACATTTATTTTAATAAAAGGTAGAAGGTCAAGTTAGCTCGATTTTTTTTATATTTCAATGAAGAGGTTTTTTTAGATTAGATCATAATTTGATGTATATTTCAAATTGTTATAATTAGAAATGTGAAGTAATACTGCTTCGTCTCTTATAAACAATATCTACAGCATCTCTTCTTAACATCCAACAATAATCTGCTAACATAACAGGATGCCATGTCCCCTGATACCGTTTCTCCATTCCCATGATGTCTTGGTGGAAGCGTTCACTGTGTTCATCGCTAACGTCGCCCATATCTTCCGGACAAAAATCCAAGTGAGAATGTAGAATGCGCACTTTAAGGGACGTATTACAACCAGCAGCGTGAAATGCTTGTAACATATCCATCATTAAAGTTTTATAGTTGTCGGCTTTTTTGTTTCCCAAGAAATTCGTGAAAATTTGTAGCATGGAGAGCCAAGCTGTTTATTCCTTCGCTGTTAGTTTGGTTTCAAAGAGGTCCAACAAAAATATCTTCTTTCAGTTTCCCTTGTTGTTAATTTTGGAAACTTTTCACGAAGGTATCTAAAACCTTCGAGACCATCAAGATCCAGTACCTTTACAAAGTTTTTCATGAGCCCAAGTTTCACGTGGAGAGGTGGTATTATGATCTTTTCTTTTTTTACTAGAGGCGGATGTTATACGTTGTCTTTTGCTGGTATAAACTGTTGTCGTAGCGGCCACTCTTGCTTATGCTAATGTTTTTCCCAAACATAAAAAGCAACAGTATTTGGCGTAACCAGTTTGCCCACCCAAACACAAACTTACGACTGGTTTTTAAACATTCCACAAATGGCCGAGCAATTGATGCCGGTGAAGAAGGTCAGCACCATAATCTTGACATTAGTCGCAATCGTAACAATAGAAGAGTCAATTCGTCTTGACTTCGTTCAAGAATCATTCATGTTAAAAACAACGCCATGTTCTTGATGATCCGTTTCTTCTTTATTGATGGTATTACCCATAAATAGTTCGTACTTTCACATCAGACGATTAATACGGAGTTCTATCGCGACGTCTTAAGGCGCTTAAGAGAGGATATGAGAAGAAAGCACTAAGAAAGGAACCACTGTGGAATCACTGAGTTAACCATAATGATAAATACTGCTTCCATCTTACAGAAGTCTTTGAGCTCGATTAATGAGAGATCCCATTTATCTTGTAGATGTGGGCGTGAGAAAAAGTATCTTTCCTTCTTGTTATTGGCCCCGCCTCGGGATTTTTTTTCAATAGTTTTTAATGATTTGCATCGTGCGATCTGATTATATTCATTAGTCTCCAGCTTATTAGACTGGCTTCTCCTTAAACGTCTCCATGTAGCCGATCTAGCATTAACGATGACTTTCAGAGCAGCTGTCGGAACATGGCTTCCAATGCTCTTGTAGGGCATAAACGTGCTCCATTTTGCCTCTGCTTTCAATGTCTTTCTTGGCCAGATCACTGGGTCATATGTTATCACTGATTTGATGATGATCCTCATGTATAACCACGTCGCTTTTGGGATGGATTCTCGCGTTTTTTTCGGGACAACCTTCTACATCCGCCTAAGGCAATAGTAGATTGGTTGCAAGTTCTATTGATGCGAGTCCTCGCGGTAAATTTTTGATAAAACCATACCCTGAGGTGAACAGTTATTTGTAGTGAGGCGTTTTCATCTCTAGGTCTGCTGCATATTCAAAATAATTTGAGTTGTTTTGTTAAAAGTCTCCTGAGATTATGACAAGCTTGAAGAAAAGCGTATAGACCCCGTTGGGCCTCCACCACATAAAAACAAGTTATGGAAAATACCAGAGATTAACTTTCAACATAATGGGTATCGTGCACACTTCGTTAATTTTGAGATACATGCTGCGTATTAATGATAGCCGATCGACATCATCGGTTATAAGTCGATCGACGCGGAATCTGCCTGCTTTTGGCAACTAGAAGGCGTAATTTCGTTCGCTCGGAGCGGACGCGAGGATATTAACGAGCGGTACGGTAATTCGACGCGGCAATGAAAGGACCGGACTCGCGGAAGCAACGTCAAGATCGTCTCGACGAAGAACCGTATTTGGAATTGGGCGATTAGTTGGATATAATCTTAATACGTATAGAGATGCCTTTCAAGGAAGATGCAATAGATACATACATTCGGCCCGCGGCTCCTTAACGTTAAGCGTTAGCTTTTTTTGTCTTTTTTCTTTGTGTTATTATCTTTATTATATTACTTATGATTGCAAAAAGGAAGAAATTTATGAATAAATTTATTAATTCTAGCGGATTAAGGCGCGTAACACCTGACTTTCGAACAATGGCGAACGTTTGTTCTACATGATTTTTGTTGTTGTAGATATTATCTGCTTCTTTTGTTCGTTAATCGCGTAAAATTTCATAGAACTCAATACGGGAAGTCAATTGTGGTCAAGACGATTGAGCGACTTATTTCTTTTTTTGCGTAATTAATCTAAAGTAAGGAAAACCTTTCCATTCTCGATATCTGCTAGCATGTTTATTTAATTGGCTTGAACAAATTCGTAAATCTTTGCGGAGAATCTAGTCAAAACGATGATTCCATTAAGTTAAAAAAATATTTACAGCCGCAGAAGCTGCGGTTATCACATGCAAACCATATAGTTTTAATCCGAAAAGTTTTAGAGTCGCGCGATGCTTTACATCCACCTTGAAAACAAACAAGGCATCGCAAACAAACGTTAAAATCAATGCTACTACCTTTTACAGTGCGCTAGATCCATGATGTTTTTATCTCTTAATGGTGTTATTTTTCCAGCAACCACTTGTTAAATACGTACGTATGTACATGTGTTAATGTTGTGCTCGTATGTGCTTATGTATGTATGTATGTATGTATGTATGTATGTATGTATGTATGTATGTATGTATGTATGTATGTATGTATGTATGTATGTATGTATGTATGTATGTATGTATGTATGTATGTATGTATGTATGTATGTATGTATGTATGTATGTATGTATGTATGTATGTATGTATGTATGTATATGTACAGAATACGTCTATCGTAAACTCGCAGAGATACAGCAGCACACTGAAGCACAGTTAGATACCGCTCATTATCGCGGAGTCAGACGTCAAAATCGTTGTAAAATGTAACATAACAATCCATACACAAATAATACGTTTGTCCCATATACACTGCCGTTTATAGTTAAGTTACATCGCATCGAAATTGCTGCAAAGAAAGGCGAAAGAATTGGAAAATTGTATTACTCCATTGTCGAAGGGTAAGCGGGTCTGCCCTTAACTATTGCAACTATGCCACACTCCTACAAGGATCGGTGGTAAATTTTCCTGGTCATTACATATCTACTATTAAGATTTATAATTCCCGAAATATTCTTTTCGCCTTGAAGCAGCTTGCCGCTTGTTTTTCCTGATTTCGTCGACGATTAACTGTTCTTCGATCTTCCGAAGCCAACAACCATCATCATCAATCAATCATCAAATCATACGAAATTAACACCTAAAAGCCTTCGTGTAAAGTCTAATGCACCGTAATCCTCAATGCGCTTCTTCACGTTGCGCATAGCAACGATGTTTCTTGGAACAACAACTGATTCTAGTCAACCTTAGCGAAATTTATTGCCAATGGAAGCACCACCATGACGATGTTCTGCAGCAAACCAATTCTAAGCATTTTTCTTTCTTCTGATGGTGCGTTGTTACCGAAAGGTTAACGAAGCGATTCGAGTCATTGCTGTTATGCGACATCTTCACCAGAAGTTTTCATTTTTCGGTTTCTGCGCTGTCACCGTTTCCAACGATAACAAATGTTCAATTTTTCGATAGCGGTAACGTCAAATCTTAATAGCGCCATCTAGCGGTCGTTTGTAAAAGCTTGATACGATATCCTCGTACATCGAAGGAGGTTCTTGACGTTATTACAAGCTGCAGAGCTTATTTATGGTCGTACGAAAAATGTAAAATTATTGGTTTGTAGATTTTAAAGCTCTAAAACGCTAGTATACTCCTCTTGGCTTCTCTAAACTTTATTTATTTTCTTGACAATAACGACACTAACGAAGATGCGGTTATTACGCGTTTTCCTTAAAGTGCAACAATTAATCAAATTAAGCGCCTTTAATTAAAAAATATGGAAAAAAAGAAATAAAGAAAAAAATAAAGAAAAAAATAAAGAAAAAAAAAGTATCTTTACTGCTATTAACTTCTTTCGAGTTTTGTCAAAATTTTTGCTCGGCGTTTCGTCGTTCATGCTGACGATTCCTTCAGGATAATTGGGCTACCATTGAAGAAACCGTCAGTATGAACGGCAAAACGTCGAGCGAAAGCTTTGACGTGCGGCGGAATACGGAAGAAGTTAACAGCAGTTATACCGGTCGTGAAAGCCTACGAAGTCTTAATGGGAAGTATTATTTAGTACATGCAATCTGGTAGCGGTCCTTTCCTACACTCAATCCTATTTTTTGCATGCCGGATTGTCCTGTTTGGTATCGATCGGTTACGTCCGATAAGAACGATCTGTATGTATGCTTCCGATATTTTTTTTTTTTGTAAGCGATGTAATCTCTGTGAGCGTCAGTATAGACGTACGAAGTAAATTTTTAACATTCAAACATTGCTTTATCAATTCCAGAAAATGATTGGCCTGTATCGGAGGAGTCGATGAAGGCATCAAGGAGGCTGACACTTCCACCTCGGACGTATTACTATTATTAGTGCACAAACGGTCTTCGGTTAGTGCGCGCGTTGTCTCAAAAGCAAACACTATTCCGGATGATAATGAAGACCGACGGAATCGGCCATAAACCAAGAAAGAACGGCGCGCTTTCCGACGAAATAATTTCGATACGATACGCCGAGAATAGCCTCCATTAATTAGATAACGCTTAAGGTTACCGATGACAAAGAAGAAGATCAAACAAAACTAGATTAGGGAACATGGTGTAAGTTAGACGGCTCGAGCGAGGAACGAAACGTTAAAAACCCCTGACGTGCTGTGATTTTACTTAAATAAAGTAAATTAGTGATAATAAGTTCAATTTCCAATACGAGGCGAACCCGAAAATCCTGCAGCGATGCCGTTTCGACGCGAAGATCGAGTGCTCGTTAGGTGTAGTTACTTCATGCTCGGTAGCTTAGTTTTTTTGGTGAATTTTACGCCTCCAAACGTGGCAACCGTGTACAGGACTAATGGAACGGCGAGGTTCACGGTAGACGACTTAACGTCCAATGTTTTCCCCCACAAGATCTCCGCAGATCTTGACATAGATCCATGCAAAGCTGGTAAGTTCTAGTTAACACTAGTCTCGTTTCGTGCAGATAAAACGAAGAGGTTTACTAACTGTAAATTATCAAAAGTTCGTCAAATATTAATAAAAAAAAAATTAAATAAATCTATTTTTCAACACGAGGGAATAAATAAAATCCTTCAATATCATCATCTTTCGTAAGAGTTGCTTCTTTTAGTGTTTCATTTGGAAGAGCCTCAATCCCAAACGGAACTGGTTCCTTAAGTTATTGCTGTTAATGTCAAGCGGGAAAGCTTAGGATGGTCAGGGTTTGCCCTTGGGTTAATTTTTTATTATCATTTACAAATTTTTATTTTCGTCATTTGCGGTCAGTGTTGATTTGATCTAGACTTGGTTATATTTCCTCGTGAGTGACCTCATTTGTATTGAACATTTATTTGTTGGTTCAATACTTTCTTGCAACTTAACAAAAGCTATTAATTTTGGTTCGATTGTTTTTGTTAAGTCAAACAGATATTTGTGTTGGTTGTGCTCGACCACACATTAAAGTTGATCCAATTTAAACGGTCGAAACAAATGAATGCTGTTGTTCTAAACCAGCGTGCCCAGTGTGGTTGGCTCAACCAATTCTTTGCCTCGGTATTTGCTAATAGTCTATCAAGGTATCGACTCCATAAGAAGAGCGTCATCTAAATGCTGCTTTCAACACATATTTTGCGCTAAATCTGAATCCAGAAGTGCCGAGGATGGTTAGCAGTTCTTGGGCCGATGTATTTCTTCTTCGTGCTACCTGAATCTTGCCAATTAACCAGCTCTTGTATTTTGGTCACTTAAGCTAGCAAAACTTTCAATATTCTACTGTTGTTTGCAGTGCACAACAGTTTTCAAGGACCACGTCACTTCCCATTTCGTAACAGCTCGAGCTTTTTTCAATGCGGCGTGGCCTATTTCGGCGAATATTTTGGTTAATTGTTTCACAAACACATGGCTTCGATTTTTCCATGTACTTGTAATCGTATAAATTGCCATAAATTCGTCCTAATTTAATCTAACTGTACAGCCTAACTACAAGTATTAAAGATTTTCCAATTGAACGAGGTCGTCTCGTGGAAATCGAATTTATGTTAAACGTTATAGGTTGATTACGTTATATTGTCGATATCTCAAAAAAAGAAAAAAACAATAACGGAGGAAGCATGTACGCATAGCATATTTATGTCTGCGTATGTGGAACCATTTGATGCGATAAATATTAAATTATTGCCTGTAATATTCCCCGCGTGATAATTTTTGCATTTCTACGCGTAAAATACGTTCCATATTGAAATTATCGCCGAACGTTACGTTGAATTTTATCCGTTACGTTAACTACATGGAAATTTCGATATGGCCTTTTTGCGCTCGTGGAGAGTCGAGAATTTCGCGCAATATGTATTTAGCCCGCGAAATTACGCCGATACATTCCTGGATGGGCGCCATTTAATTTTGTATCGATTAAAACATTACTTCCCTAATTAGATTCGTTAATTTGCCTAAATTTTGTTTTTAATTACGCTTACACATAGCCTGGGCGTGAGCCGCGGTCAGAATTTATTAATTATATACAGGGTGATACGTTCAATTTGAAAAAACGATATTTTTCAAGTAACTTTTTCTTATACAACATGTCCTAATCTCCTGGTACATATTGTGGAAGAAGTACGAACGTGTAATTATGTTTAACACATCAGATGTTGTACAGCACCTTTCTAAAATATTCTAAAAGGCTATAATTTTGCTCTTAATCGTCTAAACATATTAATACATCTATTTCCACTAAAATATTCTATTCTAGCGTAAATATTTTCGCATACTTGACTCTAGCTCGAAAAGGTACTAAAAAAAATTGAAGACCAAATTTTCCCCAAATTCAAAGGCCAGAAAAGTTATTTTATTTAAATGTCGAGATATATTTTTTTACAACCAAAGCGAATACGTCTTATATTGGAAGTAAAAGAGATATTTATAATCAGCAGAGTTCCGCATCCGAGTGGTTTCTGGTGTTACTATTGTTTGGTTACAATTACAACAATAAACAAAAAATTACATCTTGAAACTAATTAAAAATTTCTAGTAGTTACTTGCAAAAGAGAGTCTCGCATTTGAAAATTACATAAAAATAGTTTTTGATGTTGATATAGTTTGGTTACCATGGCGCAACTAAACAAAACTTACTAATATCGAGGAACTTAGATTATTGATACAAAATGTTGAATCTATGTAAAGAAGAGGTATTGAGTCGATGTTCGGGCCATTTTCTTCGTTTGTTGGATTTTTACAATTCGACGTTTCGGCAAACGTTCTTCTGTCGTCTTCAGGGTAGCCTTGCTAAGGGGTTGTTAATTGCCAAATTCATAAGTTCCTTGAGTAAGTTTCATAAGATACTTGTCATCTAGTTGCTTATATGATAGAGCCAAGGAAATATGTTCAAAAGAACGGGACAAAAAGGAAGAAGAAACATTTATAAGCAACATCTCTGATATGTCGAGTATACATTGGCCAGAGCAAGGGATAGCGGCACAAGAATTGATCAAATATAGGAGGCAGCGCCAACCCAATCGGATCATCCCATACGTCGGAGACTTTTCGGAGAAACTTAGACGAATAGGCAACAAATACAAGGCGAGAACTGCTGCAAGAATAACAAACAATGTCGACGAAGATGATGCGAATTAACAAACGAAGAATTGTGCGTACCAAAATCCTTGTGATTGTGGATGTCTATGTGTAGGAGAGACTCTTACCCAAGTGAAGATCAAAGGACACAAGAAAATGGTTTCGTCTAATAAACCTAACTTTGCCCAATACGCTTAGGAAGAAGATCACAGAATTAATTGGATTAACTTCTGGAAAAAGAAGATCATCAAACCAGTAGGCCGTTGAAAAAAGCGTGCGTGCCGAGCGTGGCTCTAACCACCCCAACAACGGCCGCAGTAAGGAATACGACAGACTAAAGATAGCTACTGCGCAATCCAGCTTGCGTTCTCTTGTTCTCCCTTATTTCTTCGACCATAAACAAATAATAATCGCTGGTCTTGGGACTCCTTTTGGACATTATGACTCATTTACTTGTTCTTTTTTTGGTTCCGAGACCAATCTTGGTCTTCTTTTGATTTGTGCCGGAAATTTTAATTTCTTTAAGCTGAAACGGAGAGACTCTTGTGTTCTTATTTTCTAATAACTTTTGCTGGTTCATGGGGCTATCTTCTTCCAGTAAGCCTTTCTTTTTGGCGACTATGTCCCATAAAAAAATTATCATTCTTATTACTACTATAATTTACGTATTAGAAAAAAAAAACAAGAGAAATAATAGCAATAATAATAATTCGTGCTTTTACATCCCTCAACGCCATTCGCCAATTGCAGGGGACGTCAGGGGACTCAGTATTCACCAGATTTCGAGTAAAGAAAACAATGGAAAGCTTTATTCTTCTCCTACTCGCGGTTACGAGTCTCAGGTTCGAAATCGAGGCGCGATTATAACCGATCACGCTAGGTACTGCGTCGTCAGTTTCGAAGAAGCACTGTATCTTAGAATGGTGCGAAATATGAACTACGTTAGCTTGACTAATACCGAGAACGTTTGTTAAATTAAAACAACAACAAATTTCTCGTTGACCTATAACATTAATAAAGTATTAGGACGGGGATTCATTTATTTCGTTATCAGTTTTGTATCAGCCTTAGCGCATTAAACGTTGCACTCCGAAATGCTTGCATTATCTCTAATTTTATTCATAAATCATACGTTATACGAGATATAAAGTTCCTGTACGGGGAATACCGAAAGAATATATGGTGCTGCTAAGAGAAGACGTTGCTGGTGTTCGTATTTGACGAAGTTTGATGTTCGATATTGAACACCCGGTATGCATCGATATCGATACCATGTCTAGAGCGAGTATGCGAATTAAATAGAAGAGCACTCAAAAGCGCGGTGATACACATTACAAAAAAAGCGCGCCGTAAATTGATCACTCTCTATATTGTGCAGCGCTTGCCTCCGAAGAATTTTTTTATTCGGAAAATCTCTTGTCCAAATATCCGAAGGATACGCCTTCGCGCTAGGTGTACGCGCCGTCCATATAATTACAAAAATCTGACGCCCCCTAGCTTTGAAGGGGGGCCGGAAATATCGTTGGTTACGTCACGGTAAAGCTTTGATTTCCATTCCGAGTACCCCCCTCGTGTACGCCGATGGAATTTTAAATATTTGCACGGGTAATTGGATATTCTTGGGATTAAATCGCGTTGTAATTGAAATGAACCGAGGGACAAAGATTATGAGGTCGTAACGGTCCTGCTCTTTCGAACTACGAAAACCTCTTTCACATACGTATATAGTTAGCTTCTTTTTTTTTCTTCTCAATTATTTGTTTTCTTTTTTTTTTTAATAGGCGGATGTTTTATATTAACTTAGCTATTGGTTGCCGATAGTATAGCTACTCCTTTTTTAAATCTGATTTTTTTAGGGAAGTATTGCTAAAAATGTAATGAAAGGAAAGGGAAATTTAGGGGCAACAACATACGGGCTGACCCAATCTTGTGGAAATTGTACCTATTGGACTAACTAGGGATTCGTAATACAATTAATTGGGCATTAATAACTTGAAGATATTAATTTGAAATTAATTTGTGGAAACAAAATGGCGGAAAAGTTTTTTTTTAATTGATTCTAATTAATGCGATGGCTGCCTTTAGCGTATTCATACATCTTTTTTTTTAACATGTAACTGCTTTAAATCCTCTCGTTTAAAGACATTCAATCTATTTATTGGTTTCATTCCCCATTTTCATGTTTAGTTAAAAAAAAAGAGCGCATCAACGCTTTGGAGCAAGGCCAGCGATATTCGAAGTTACAGAAATTCGAATTTAAAAAGTTGTAGGTGCCGGGTAAGATTTAAAACATTCTTCCCGATCTCGAAAAGCACGCGTCCGCGTCTCTTCCTATCCCTGTACACAAACAATAATATACACAAACACCTTCGAACAAAACACTACAGCGTTACTTATAATACTGTCCATTTTTCAAACACGACGAAAAGCTCCCCCAAACACCACCTACGCCATACGCTGCGTTGTCGATACAATACGAAAGATACGTAACGGCGGAGATACAGGAAAAAATTTATCGGTAGTGTCATCAAGACGAAAACGGATTTATGTTCCAATTCTCCTCCTAATGGGTGAAAATATTACGTTGCGCCTTCCAGGATCGCTAGGATCGTCGGGTCTAGGTATCGGCCCCGGTTTGTTATACGCTACAGTCGACGCGTTCAAAACGGCATAAAATATGTCGGGATGGCGACGCTAGCGCAGGAAAATAACGAGAAGAGAGATCCTGCGTCTGGCCGGGTTCGTATTTGTTGCGTTCTTAGTTCTCTAGCAGATACACTTCCGTCTGGAAGTTTCGGCTTCATTGCCCTGAAGCCCCATAAGGTGAAGGAATGGTTTATGCTGGTGATATTTTTGATAAAAATACACGCTTTATTTGTTCGATGTAAGCTATTTTCGTTACAAAGCTTAATTGGTAATATCCAGTTGACGTGATTGTTAAAATGAGTTCTGAAGGAGTTGCTTAAAGTTGCTTAAAAATAGTTTAAAAGCCTTTAGCAGGAGCTTGATATCATTAAATCTAGATTAAAATATGATGTATGCCATTATCCTCCTCAAATTGAAGATTTACAACGAACTAATTAAAAAAAAAAAAACGTGTCGCTTTCCCTATCTTCCTCTAATGCTTTGTTAGTGTAAGGTGTCGAACCTCTTCATTTAATTAGATTTAATTTTGCATTTTCTGTTAATTTGTTAACGGACTCCCTTGATTATTACAAATTTAAATTTATCCGGCGGATTTTTCAGCTTTTCCTAATTTCTCTTATTCTATTATCTAATATTAAGAATGCGAATGTTTCTGATTGTTCTTTCTTTTTTAACCGGTTAGTTTTAATTTAGATTTTGGGAGAGATGAGAGCTGGATTAATCTTCAATTCCTATTAGTCGAAGGTCCTTTCAATTCTCTCGAATTTTCAAAGGAAAATGATTATGAATGAATGAATGGTAGGATTAGCGGGATGAGTTATTAATAAGCCTGCAGAAATGAGTACGCTTCAAGAAAATGAGCAGAGACTAGACAGGCTCGTATTTTATCGATTCTTGGGAAAACTAGTGGGCAACACGAGCCTCATGAGTAGAGAGTAGAAAAGCAACTGAAATCATGTATTTTTTGCAGCGAGTAGACAGACTCGTGTCTATTCGCCTTATAACAAAGGGTTCGTGTTGTCTACTGGTTTCTCCGAGAGTCGACAAAATACGAGTCTGTCTAGTCGCTGCTAAACAGGTACGATTTCACTCGTTTTTGTCTTCCCTACTCATGAGACGAATAAACACGAGCCTGTCTAGTTTCGGCTAATTTCGCGAAGCGCATCTCGTTTCCGCATGCTTAATTATTAAGTATTAAGGGCAGCGTCTTCGAGAGGTACAAGATCAAATGAAAATTGTTTAGATGTAGTTTAAACCATATATTCTTCAATTGTTCCGAATTTAAAAAATTACGAGAAGATCTAAATCACAAAAATCTATCAACTTTTTTTAACATTAAATTATCAATGATCTTGTCCACTTTATCTTTACCTCCTTCGTTTCGTAATTTGTTAATTTTCATGTTTATAACGTTGTTATAAACTTATCTATTAATGCGAAAAACTACGCAAAATACAATAATATCAATAAAATTAACTTTAACCGAGTGCCAGTCAATATAATTTAAAGAATTTCGGTGCAAAGGCGCAAAACGCTTTTCATTCCTCTCAATATTCTTTTGGACGCCAGCGTACAATCCAGCTTGCGCGAAAATCAACCGACCAGCGATTCCGAAGACCGTTCTTCTACATTTTCCGGTATGACGACGATAACGGTCCATGTAGCAAGTCGTATGACGTACGTATACGTACGTATACCGGCGGAAGCTCTCGACGAACTACACCAAAGAGGAACGGAGGAAAAAAAGAAACGTTGCCTACCCGACCAATTTAGACGGCCATTTGTATATTCGCGAAGCAGAAACGCTACGTTTGCGTAAAGTTTGCCTTTTTGCTAACGATTTGCCACTTCAAAAATGGAGGAAAAAAGGGGAAAAAGGCGACAAAAAAAAATTGGAAAGCTTGATATATGATTTTTATGATTGTGTATACTTGTAATTATCCACATTCAATTCGTTCAGAATACGTCCTAGAAGGTTCAAACTTTGCTTTTAGCTTTCTTATAAGTGACCCTATAAGACGGCGATTTTTTTACTTAACTCTTCGTCGTGTCAAACATAGGAAACCTAGCATATTTTATTTACTCCACAAAGCTTCCTATTAACATGTCCATCGAGATATGACGACGAAATTTTGACATGGTCAACACTCACAGGGAAGAGGCAGATTCTTGGACAATTCCTGTTGTTTTTAGGGCGGTATTTGTCAGAAAAGCAACAAATCTCAAAGTGATTACCTCGATGGTATAATCCTTAACATTGCCAACTTCGTACCGCTGCCTTCTTTAAACTCTTTGATGTTACGAAAACTTCGCCAAAGAGAAAATCAGCTTCTGCAAAGAATAGCCCAGTTCCTCTCTTATGTAACTTTATTATTTCCACAGTTCCTAGCAGTCCTTAGCTGTACTTTAAATTAAGGTTCTCTTAGCGGGCAGATATACGATTCCCTATTCTATGCGTACAATTTTAGCCTTTTCGTGATGGGTAAGCTCAACATTTTAAGAGAGATAGAACCATTTTCACAATACACGAAGATCTAAGACCTGAAGATGACAAATCTGGATTCCTCCGGAGGCACGTACCTTAAAAGATACGTAGCGTAAAAGGTAGGTGGTGGTGGTTGAGATTTCATTGAAGCAGCACACCGACGATCATCTTGATTAATAGTCCGTTCGCATGAACGGACGGGTTCAGCCGTACAGTGTGAGATTCAATTTGGACCTTCCCCCATTTAAGTTACACAGTTTAATTAGTGGTTATGTTGGCAGCGCTGACGTTTAGGGAAACAGGCCGCAGCTACAGGCAGCGGTAAAAATAAAGCGTAACGGAGTTGCGTAATTATGGGGTGGTACAATCCTGTTCCGACTGGAAGGAATTCGATTTAACTAATTTTTATCCATCCGCTCCTAACCGCGACGAAATCCTCTCGTAAAATCGCGGCGTTGCTCCGGTTTTACGAACGATAACAGCACGAAACTAAAATAAACATACGTACACGTTTCGAAAAGAAGACGGGCTAATTGCCGCAGAGATTACGCTACATTAACAACAAAATATCACATTATGTATACGTTTAAGGCTGCGGTACAATGTTGTGGCTATGCTTGTCATTGTAATCGGCTACAAAGATACACGAGAGGTCGACAGAAAAGAGTTGCTGATAATTTTGGCGATAGTTGAATGGCCTTCGCGAAGGCGAACCGTTTAAAATAACAAGGAAGATAAGAGATTCTATTGCTACCGCGCTGATGATGTTCTCTTTTGTTTGTTCGCCCAGAAATAACGGGTTTTTGGCTGTTGATTTCGATTTTCAAAAGGATTTAAACGTCCCATTTAGCTAAGTAGCCCGTTTAGCCAAACATGCAAGCGGAAGCCTTTATTACTCATTGATTACGACGAATGATAAACACGAAATAAATAAACAAAATGGTGGTCAAAATATCTCAAAATTGAGATTTTACGCTTGCGATATTCACGAATTGTTTAATTAAGGTTAAGTTTTTGCCTTCTTATACCTTTTCAGGAATTGGCGAATATTCAACAAAATAACATTTTGCGCTGATCTAACTTGTTATCTTCACGACAGAATGGCCAAGCAATGATTGAAAAGTCTATGAGAAGTCATCTAAAGTAGTAAGTTCAAAGAAGACGTCTTTCCAACCCGGATCGAGCAGCCCGTAAACAATTCAGTCCAGGACTGTTAGCTGACCATCGAGCACGCGTTAGATCTCCCTCATAATCCGTGCGGGCGATGTTCGCAGGTTTTTTTTTTCGTGCAATCGATAATCCTTAACAAGTGCGTCCATTGTTTGTAGATCACGTTACGCCATGTCCGGGCAATCTCGTTACATCGTTAATAATACTACCACGTCAAACGTTAACGTTCCCCTCGCGCGTATCGAAAGCAGATCCCCGTCCGGCGAGAAATTCGGGACTCGAAACGGAAGCGATTCGTTTATTTTACGGTGGTCTTGTCGGCGGGATGTTTTTAACGTTAAACTACACGGAGAACTTCTCGGAATCGTATCCACTGCACCGCAAGCGCGCGAAGAAAAACGGCGACGACTTCTCGGAATAGGGTGGGCTATTGTCGGATATTCACATCTAATTATTGTTGAATGCGATCTTCGACAATTCTATTCGCAACACCATAATTCATTCTACGTAAATGCTATTAACCTAATCGTCCTCTGCACATTTTTCGGCCGAACATCCGGCGGGATTTTGACGCCGGACAAATGACGTGCGAGGATTTCAGTTAAAGGCAAGTGAATTATCAATTACATTTCTCTTTGTCAAGGATAATCCCCGCTTTTCCGAGAGTTGCGCGCACGGCACATCGTTTGGTAGAAATAAGGGGGTATCTACGAATAGTCTGTTATGTTTTTACGAATCTAATTTCTTTACATCTCGCTGCGTTAACATTTTTTTCCCGTCGGATTACTCCGAGTTTGGAATGGAGGAGATAATGTTGTTTGGAATGGCTATAAAAATAATAGATGTATCCTGTTCCGTTGACTACTCTCCGTAATATGTTTTTAATTATCTGTTTAAAAAATATCGTTATCTAAGTATGCCAAGGTTTTGGATATCTTTGATGTCCTTATATAATAGTATTCATGGAAAAAATGATTATATTTGACGCTGGTTTGATGGTCGCCATTTAAAATTAATTTGTTTATTTATACGCTCCGCCAAAAAAGTATCGCATAATCTTTGTTCGTAGCATAAAGTTGTTAATATACTTTAATGCGCTCTAAGATATAATTTCTATGATTGTTTAAATAAAATACAGGCCAAATAAAAACAAGAACTCATACTTGAGATTTTTATTAAAACGAGAAATTATAATTTTGGTAAGAAAAATGTCATAACAGTAATATTAATACTGAGTATTGCCACCTCTGGCTCTTATGACCGCTCGCATACGGTTCGGCAGAGATTCGATTAACCTCCGTATATAAGCCTGATCCAAATTCTCCCACTCGTCACGGAGAGCATTTTCTAGTCCATGCAGGTCCGCCGGGGCAACATTTTGGTTTCATGTCCGGACTTACCGCAGGCCAATCTAAAACTGGAATACCAACATCGTTAAGGTATTCCTGGACGATTATCGCAACATGCGGTCGTGCATTATCGTGCATTAACATGAATTCGTTTCCTATAATTGGCGCATATGGTACTACATGTTCTTCTAAAATGTCCGTTATATGCCTGTGGGCAGTCAGTGTACCTCCGTCTACTGGTACTAACTCTGTACGACCTGTTAAACCATAATAGAGCCACCAGCGAAATTAGGTCTAGGTCTGATATTACACTGCGAATAGCGCTCACCGTCTCGTCTGTACACTGAGATACTCCTATCTGAGGTGTAAAGACCAAATCTCGACTCATCTGTGAAGAGTATATTGGCCCAGTTAATTAATGTTCCAATTTACATGTTCTCTGGCAAACCTTAAGCGAGCCGCTCGGTGGTTCCTAGCGAGACGAGGGGCTGTTACAGCTACTCTAGCTCTTAATCCACTCTGTCGTAACCTATTCCGAATAGTTTGAGTACTCACACGAGTATTTCTGACTCTAGCCAAGTCGTTCTGCAATCGTCTCGCAGTTACATGTCTTCGACGTAATGCTTGTAGTAGTAAATAGCGGTCATCTTGGCGAGTAGAACATCTTGGACGACCTGGTACAGGTCCTCTACTGTAATTACCTGTTTCCCTATATCTGGTTACGGCTCTAGAAACACTTGACTGATTGATGTTCATCAAATTAGCAACGTATGCTCGAGATCGTCCATCTTCGATTCAAGCAACTATAGCAGCCACTTGCTCTGAAGTTAAATTGCTCATTTTAGTTTTAAAAGCGTTGGTACAGAACTCCGACTTCGCACTTTAAAATTTGTCCGTAGAGGAAGACTTTCAATAAACAACTGAACAAACCTTACACATATGCATTTTTCTAAATGTGTTCTTTTAGAAAAAAAAGTAAAAAAGCTATGTTCCATGATTTTGTTAGTGTTTTTATAGTTCACATGCACGAGGCAAACTTTTTGTGAACGTATAAAAATATCTTGGTTTATAAATGCCCTTTTTTAGTTTATGCGATACTTTTTTGGCGGAGTGTATATATCAAGGTAATGGATCTTTTTCCACGACTTCCATCTGGATTCTACGCCGATTTATAGCAATCGGCTTTACGATTAACAAGTTTCAATTATATCTATCCGCTATTCAGGGAATACGCCAATTTACGGGAATAATACGTAAATAGGTACCCCATTATTAAGCTCTAACGATCAAGCCACCGTTAAGCGCTATAGATTCTACGTTAACGTGCTAATACCTGCAGTTCGCGTAAGTTTTGCCAGACGCGGTGCCATTGGCCAACGTCGTTTCGACCTCGGGCACCGAAGCTGTGGTCAGTATCCATTACCTGAACGCCAAATGGCGCACGACGTTTACGCCGTATAGATTAAGCTTCTGGATGTACGTTACGGCTAAGCTTGCAGAAACGAGTTGCGCTTCACGAACTTATCACAGATTAGACGGGCTCGCGTTTATTTGCTTGGTGAGAATGGGTTCGTGTTGCCTGCTGGTCTTCCCGAGAGTCGACGAGTCTTGTCGCTGCTCATTTCGTGTAACGGAACTCGTTATTGCAGGCTTGGGTTGATGCACGATCAATTTTCGTTTATATTGGCGCGATTTTCCCATTTCAAAATTGGCGTTCCGTTAAGTGTTACTTTTCGTGAAATTACTCTTTTAGATTTAGTTGATGATGATGTCGAAGAAGGACTTCGAAGAACGGCGAGGGCGGTTTGTTTGCCCCAAATCTGGAGGAAGCTTGGAGGACCAACGATGAAGAAGTTGACCATCAGATTTCAACGATGAAGCACTTGCTTAGTCGTTGTGAAACAGAGAGAAAGCTTAACAATCCGAATGTTGAGCAAGGAATTCGATATCCGCTGTTCCACGATCGTCCATCTGTTTAGAAACCTTGGAAAGTTGTGGAAATTGTCAAGATGGATCCGTCACGAACTCTCGGATGACCATCTCCGAATATTCGCCGGATTTATCGTAAAGAAACATTTATTTTTGGTAGAACGAAGAAGGTGAACGTGAACAGTTGCGTATTCCGGATGAAGACGCCAATCGCCAATTCAACGTTAAAAACTGCGTCTGCGTCGTCCACGTTCAATTTGATTATCTCCAGAACAGAAAGAATCCAACGCTCAAAAGGGCTGGTAGCCGCCGAAAAACTGGCGGATAAACAAAATTTATGGACGAGTCGATGGCCGATATCAAATCGTGGATTTCCTTAAAGAATCGTGACGTCTC
The DNA here is from genome assembly GCA_020654165.1 of Oryctes rhinoceros. Taxonomy (NCBI): domain Eukaryota; kingdom Metazoa; phylum Arthropoda; class Insecta; order Coleoptera; family Scarabaeidae; genus Oryctes; species Oryctes rhinoceros. Next base: position 1,567,034 of record JAIOKQ010000978.1, read on the forward strand.
CTCTCGCGGAAGGTGTAATTGTAGTTGGTGATGAACACGCCTTGGAGAACACGCGTCTCCTTAACCATCCTGAAATAATTTTTCAAACGGACCAACTTATTACTTCAATACGGATTAATTCTAGCTGCCAATAGCGTAGCAACGTGTTACATGTCGAATGTAAGGGACGTTCGAAGACTTACACGACTATTCGATATAGAGAGGAACGTGTGCGACACGTATGAAGTTTATACAACGAAAATCAATGCGGAACCAACCTAAAGTTCTCCGCTAGACTTGGCCATGCGTCTGCATGGATACGAATTTAAGTCGTGCTCGCGCGTAACAGTGATGCATAATGAAATTCTCCCAATTCTGCGATATCAGTTGCAACTAAGCTAACTGTCGGCATCTATTACGGCCGTAGGATCCACTTATTGCAGATGTTTCGGACAATGGCGACCGTTATTAGAAGGAACTAAGCTTGCCAGCGTTTCGTGGACACGTATTGTCTCGCCAAAGTTAAATTGCAATATGTGAGCATTATCTATTAGAGGTCGTCGGCTGTGCATGTAGATATTGGAATCGGGAACTAACGGAATGAGAATATATTTGATCGCGATAGCGAAGCCCCGAAGTTATTCTAAAATTAAAGGATGGTTGCTTCTTAAGGATCAGTAACTTGCTTTTATAAACGCCAAACATGACGAGATTATAATGAAACGTTCTTATTTCAATCGTGGAGCATTTAGTTCGGGATTATTCGTTCCGTTCCGAGGAAAATTCCCATATTTGTGCATAGGTCATCGCATAAAGTTCAACCGAATCTTCCCCTAATGTAGATTACAGAAGTTTACCAGCTCGTATTTACTTGTACATATAGAACGCGCGTATAAACCACCCACACGTGTAGGTATATACATAGTTCGAAGTGCGCGTACATATATTATGTATAAGAGCGTGCGCGTTATCTCTAAATCGCTTTTTGCTCTACGAAATATCCTTCCTCCGATGGAAGAAGCTATGAATATTGAGGTTAGATCGTTGCGCGATTCTAACGCGCTATAAACAAGTTATTAGTTGTTTAGTCGCTTGCATTAAAAAAGCCTTCCGTACATATTAAAACGGGGAAAGACGACTTGTCTACTAACGAAAACGATACTGGTACAGATTAGTTTCAGGATTTTTCCATTGCGTTTTATCTCGATCCGTCCGTTATCTTGACGTTGTATGTTACAACTCGCATTAATGAGATAAGGTGACGTAGAAGATGTTAGTTTTAAGTTTTCTTATTTAGTTCGTTAGATTCGAGCCGCTTTATAAACAACATCGGATCAAAAGATCAAGGGCGCTGATATGTTTCCTTTGAACATGAGTAACACGAGGAAAAGGCTTTTCGATTAATTATTCATTCACTCCTAAATAGTTTGTAGTAATCTACGGGAAGGAGCTAAATCTCCAGTCTTTAATTCTTCGACCTATTCGAATTTGAATTTTTACAACATCGCCGTTATGCGGCTTGGAAGATTTTTCGAAAGATCTCAATCACCGAGTTTTATCGCCCGTGACTCGCAGTTTCCCTTAAAGGTTAAACGTACATCGCCGTACATCATCACCTAACAAGACGCTGAAAGGCCAGAAGCCCCACCATCGCACAGTCCATTCAATAAAATGCTAATTCCGAGCGAACCCGACCATTTCGCAGCCTTCAAACGGGCGAATGCGACGCGTTCCCATTCCCCGGTAGACCGCCGGCGTTCTGCGGGCGGGAAGGGGAACAACGCCCAGAAATGTACACCGGTCAAGGCGTTTAACGGTGCCGGAGGGAGGATCCTCAAATCGCAACGTCGATTCCCCATTCCTTCGCTTCGCCGTTGAACTTGTTAAAATCCAAGTTCGTCAAAGGGCGACGAGACCGGGGGAACCGCTCCAAATGGTCGTGTTCTCAATCGGAGAACATGCTGGTCGGACATAGGGAGGGATTCCGTCGTAGAAGTAACGGTTTAACTCGCTTTAAATTAGGTGCGGTGGTGATCTATAGATGATGCGCTTTAGATTCATCCCGGGCCAGAAGGAACGAAAGATACCTTTTATCTGTTGCGAAATATAATAAAAACGAAGGAAATTGATCGACGTACTGCATGGCGAATTAATTTTAATTCAACCAAAACGTTCTGAGGATCTACAGCGTCGAACGCCGGATCACACCCACCAAAAGCGGGCCTCCCAATTCGCAATAGATAAAACGCATAGCTCGTAGCAAACAATTGAAGATGTCGCTGAAAGTACAGCGATGTCGCAAAATCTTTTGCGTAACTAATTCAATTCGTTCATTCCTAAAATCCTGCAAAATGCTGCCGCGACTATTGCTGCAGTTTATTTCGCTTTTTTTTTTCACCATCAGCAAATTAAAGAAAAAACAAAACATCCGCGGCGGATGGTGCATTTCCAACTCGTCCGAAAGCAGACGTTATCGTGGAATGGACACGTGTCAGTTTTGGAAGCTTCGCGTTTCGATAGAGATAGCGTTGTCGCCGTCCTCCGCCCTCGATCTAAATCCCTTTTCCTTTCCCACACCACTGCTTTTAAAACCAAGCGCTACACCATCACCGACGGTCGGTTAAAATCAATGACGGCTAAATTACGGTGCGAAATAGTGGAGATTTGTATGACGGTTTATTTTGCGAACGGAAGGGAGTCCGGCTGTTCGTTGCCGCAAATATTTGCTCGCTATCGGAGCCGACCAACAACGCAGCAACGTTCCGAATGGATTTTCGAAAACGACCGCGATAGTAGGCGGCGGTCAAAGTTTATATTTATACGTCTGGAAGGGTTGAATTATGTTTGTTTTCGATATACATGTACGTGTTGGTGAAAAGTTAGCATTCGGGACCTGCAGTTGGTGCTGGGATTCTTCGTGTATTTTACGTATTTTGGCGATGGTTCAAACATGAATTAAGCTCTAACGATCCTTATCGGCGCTACGAAGGATAAAGAACGTATTTTGAATTGATCACACCGTAACCGATCAATAATTGCGATTTGGTTTGGTCCGTAGGCGGTTTCTTGGGAGACATAGCTATTCCAGACGACTATCCCAAGCCGGATCTCAAGAAAGACGAAGAGGAACAACTAAAACAGTTGGTCCTCGAAGGTCTTCAGATAGAAGAAGAGGGCCTCCTTCATTTAATACGCAAGAAGGTCAAGCAACCTATTCCCCTAGAGGCCACCAAGATATACAACGATCCATTAGACATTTCCAAGTATACGTATCCGGACGCTACCGACGTTAAAAAGGATTACACTTTACGAATCTCACATTCGCACAACGCCAAGATCAGCGACGCCGACTACGAGGATAGACTGAAGAAGATCCAGAGCAACGCTAGGGAGATTAACGAAGGGTACTTGGCGCCCAGTACCGACACCCCCAAGATAAGGCATCAGAGAAAGTTGGAGGTCAAGAAAAGACTGAAACAAAAAGACGACGTTGCCAAAACCGGGTAAGTACGATCAGCATCGCCTAATTTCTTTTTTTTTTCTAATTTTTTAATTCTCTACGGATAGCAACAGCCAAACTGCATCATCACTGCCAACCTCCACGTCGAAGACGCTCAACGAAGAGGAGATTCCCGTGCACGAGTTCGAGCCGCATTTCGATTTCAAACCGAAGACGCACACGACGAACGTCTACAACGAGAAAACTACGCACAGGAGGATCACCAGGGCCGCGACCGCGCGCAAGGAGCGCGTCTGGGATTACGGCGTGATTCCCTACGAGATTGATGGCAATTTTAGCGGCGGACATAAGGCGTTGTTCAAGCAAGCGATGCGTCATTGGGAGAATTTCACTTGCGTCAAGTTCGTGGAACGGTCCCCGGACGAACATCCCAATTACATCCTCTTTACCGAACGGCCTTGCGGGTGAGTGAAAAATTGCTTTTGTTTGATAATTGGTTCTTTTCTTCATCGCCATGTTAATATTAATTAATTAATATACAACAAATTCCATATTGTTATTGCCAATATAATAATAATGCTTATTGCAACTATTAACTCTGATAACTGCTTCGAAGTTTCTGACTAAAGACCAAAGACGTGCAGCCTTTGGTAATCTTTTTGAAGCTGCAGTTGAACAGTACGAGGACGGCAATTCTCTTTCTGTTTACTTCGCCAATCGGATGAGATTATTACTTTTTTGCAGGGATTAGATAGACTCGTGTTTCGTCGACTCTCGGGAGGACATCGGTAAGCAACACGAATCCATTCTCATGAGGCGAATAGACACGAGTCTATCTAGTCGTTGCGAAAAAGGAATAATTCCACCTGCCTTCGTCATCTCTACTCGTGCGTTCCTTAAGAATACGACGTCCTATTAGCAATCCGACTGTTTGTCAGTCTTTAAAGGCAGAAAGTCTGTTAGAACAGGTCTTCCGTAAATTTAGATTTGGCTTGTTACGTTCGTTTGAGGTATGTCATTGAATTTTTCGAAGTTAGCGTTAAAGAGTCCTTAGCTTTATTCAAAGTCCGCTGCTGGTAGTGTTCGGCTTTCAGTTCCTGGGCTGTAACATCGTGGTTATCAACTTGCGGAGTAACTATATTCTTCTTAAGCAGACCGCTGAAGTTTTCGAACACCAAATTCATTTAAGTATCTTTCAGGTTAAGCTCAGCTGTTGCTAGAGAGCATCTAGCTTTTCTCCAATGACGACGAGGCTTTGGCTTTGTCATTTGGTTCCTGGGTTCGAATTGCCAACTACCAAAGTGAGGCTTTCGCGGTTTATTTCACGTCATGGAGAATTCTGAGGGTTAGTACCTTCATGGGCGCAAGCATAATAAAGTGAAAGGTACTGGGAGATGTGTAAATACGTTATATTTAGCGTTGCCTTCTTATTATCCGCCTACTAAAGAATTCTCGCATTAAGAATGAAGCTATCATCTTTTAGCATTTAAAGTAATCATATTTCTACGCGACCTTGCTTTTCAACCCGACGCTCTCTTTCGCTAACATCCGCTCCGTTATAAATCAAGCTCCCTTCCCCAAAACAATAACTATAAACAGCCGGCAGCCATGTTAGGGCATCAGTTTGGAATTCCCGGCGAACAGACAACTTTCGACATAAATTACAGCCGATGACAAATTCCATAATCAGATCCATCCTCTAACGGGGATACCAAACGTGACGTCTCGCGATCCTCCTCTTGCTTAACTTCGATCTCTGCCGCGATCTAGCGATTAAACAAAGCTATCCGGCCGCGATTCATGTAAGAATCTTTCCCCTTGTCCGTGCAACCTCTAATCACAACTACGGCTACTCTTCGCAACGTAGAAGCATAAACAATCTGCAGGTGTAAGACGAGCTTCGTTATTCGCGAGCGAAGCTGCGGGATCCCGTTAGGGACGTCTTTAAAATGATCGGTAATTAAGACGTATCGAAGAGCTTCTCGAACTTTACTTCGCGACTATAATTGGCGTAACTTCGTTGAATCCTGAAATACATGCCGACGCATCGAGGGTGTATAAGTTCGAGGAGTTCTCGAATAAAGATCATCGTTAGAGGATTACCGGCTATTTGAGTTTATTTCAATTTTCAGCACATCTAATGGAATTATCAGCAATTTTGCGGAGGACTTTTAGTGAAATAGTAAATTTTACTATTCGGTACTTTTTCCTGAAAATTAATTTAGGAATAACGCTTTAATTATACTTTCCTTAACCATAAGATATTTTAACATAGGCTGGAAATGCTAACCTTTTCCTTCTTATAAAAGTCCCAAATACAAAATTAACAGCTAAAGCGTTTTTTCTTTGGAATTCCAGATGCTGTTCCTTCGTAGGAAAACGTGGAAATGGTGTCCAGGCAATTAGCATAGGTAAGAACTGTGATAAATTCGGCATCGTTGTTCACGAACTGGGACATGTGGTCGGATTCTGGCACGAGCACACAAGACCAGATAGGGATAGGCACGTAAACATCGTAAGGGATAATATTATGAACGGTAAGACCTGCTTAAGTTAGTTAAGAATCGTTAACAGGAGAAGATCGTGTAATCCGCGACGTGAAAGTTATTTACACGAAGGAACCAGATCTTTCTATGTACATAGTATCACATTATGCCTCATTAGGGAAACGTCGCTTCTAATTATAATAATTACGCTGTATAACATCAACAGTTTAAAATCTCGTACAGAATGCATATAACGAAAGGAACATACGGCTAAATACTATAATATATATGTTTTTACTTGCCGTAATTACCTCAATTACTTCCGTACGGTGGCGTTGAAGTATACGTACATGCGTGTACATATGCGTATGTATGCAATGCTTGTTCGAACTGTACCTAGTTAGGGTATAATTGCTAGACGCCTATTTTCAAGGTGGAAGTGGTGGTAGTCATTAAAAGTATATCGCCGTGTTTAAAGCTTTAATAATACAAAAAAAAAAAAGAAATAGGTCGGGGTATAAGTAGGGGGAATAATTGGAGCGGCATCTACAGGCTGTATCATATTATCGGGCAAAATTTTAACAAATGATATCAGAATTATCTTTGTAATGAACTCGTTTATTTCAACAACCTATATATATAGTTATGTAAATGTCCTACAAAAAAGTCTTAGAGAAAAAAAAACAACAAAAAACAAAAAGAAACAAAAAAAACAAAAAAACAACAACATAACACTTAAAACAAAAAATTAACTATCGGCAGGAAAATATATTTTTTTAAGCAAGTGATGGTAGTCATAATTTTTGGTTTTGGATGGTAAAGCATTGTGAAATTAACGAGCGAAACGGGTTATTTATTCGAGTAGATGGAATTATATATAATGGTTCCCTTATACGAGCCTCAATAGTCGAAATCCAAAATTATCGGAAAAGTTCGCGTCTACATTAAAAAAAATTCTAATAACGTTGGATGACATTCTTCAATTAATTATAACCTTTATAAAGTTCGCCACTTCCCGTGTGCTGCACAGACGTCGGCGTGGAAGCGGTCGTTCGGATGTGTGATTCGCAATATATGCGCAAGCGATCTTATTATCAGTAGCAACGCGTCCAGTATGTTGTTCTGGTGCTGATGATGTCGATAAGTGATCGATTATCTACATACAAGGCTGCTATAGTATGTACTATTATGCATATTGCTTTAATAGCAAGCAACACAGAAGGAGGATACGAGCAATCCACATATTTACCATACAACGTCACAGTCTTTGCTAATAACACTGGCCAACAAATATGAACTGTTGATTTTGCCATAAAATAATTTGTACTAATTACAGTAGAAAATATATAAACGTTTATTATATAATTATTATATATTATTATATAATTTGTGTGCCGTTCACGTACACGTGCACTAGAAATAAGATTTATACCTTACACAGCAACTCAGCGATATTAAAAGAATTCACAAGCATGTTTATACGTCATCAGCACAAATGACTTAGGTTTAAAGGTAGATCATTATATATATATATATATATATATATATATATATATATATATATATATATATAAAGCATAGGGCCTAAAGCAGAGACTTGCGGAACTCCAATCGAAAGATGTTCGAAAGACACATGTTTTTGTGCTTTATTCACTATTTGAGAAGAATGAGTTGGACCAATCTAAGAGAACGCCATTCGCAGTAAAATTCAGAAAATTTTGATGATCGACAAGATTAAACGTTTTCGACAAGTCGTTTCGCTGATGGGAAAGTGGCACATGTCAAAATGTCAGGTAATTGGGGAAATTTCGTTTTGGTTCCCTTTTTTGAAGACGTTTTCCAAACAAAGAAAGTATCAATTAAGTCAAAATTATGGGAACAAATGAATGACGAAATGCGATCATGATCAATAGGAACTATTAGTTCTAGTTATTGAACGAACTATCACGAAGTTCTGCTTTAGTTCAAATATCTTTGGATAAAACTTTCACATAATGTACGCGCTCGTTATGGAGTGTAAGCTTTCACGGCCGTCGTCTATTGTAAAGTAATCTTCCGGGTGTTTATCGTTGGATTTACCTTCAACGTTTGTATGTAAAAACTGCTAATCACAAGAATCACATGCGTAGAGATTAACGAAATTCACGTCAAAACGAAATGGAATTAGAGTATATATAAATCGTCTCTCTTTCTCAACACGTTAACATTATTTTCGGCGACCTTTCGACGCGTTTCGCAATATCCACCACTTTCGCGGACTCGTTCTAGTTTCTTCTCCCTTTTGTAACGATCCGTTTCTCCACTTAATAGGTCAAGAGTACAACTTCAACAAGTTGAATGAGGAGGAAGTCAATTCACTGGGATTGACTTACGATTACGATTCCATCATGCATTACGCGAGAAACACCTTCTCAAAGGGCACCTACTTAGATACGATACAACCTATTGACGTGCCGGGCAGGAAGAGGCCAGAAATCGGTCAGAGAGTGCGGCTGAGTGAAGGCGATATTTCGCAAACCAATCTTTTGTATAAGTGTCCCAGTAAGTATTTTCTATGCTGCATGAAAACCTTTTATGTAAAAAAGAAAAACGTGAAAAATGTTTTTAACAATATTTGAGGAAGTTAAAATAGAGAATCAACGCAACGTAGTAATTATGGGATGTCCCATATTAAATCTCATTTCAACTTCAGAATGCGGAAGAACGTACCAAGCGAATTCCGCAACGTTCTTATCACCCGGTTACCTAAGTCCCACTTACAACCTTCCCGACGATGGTGAAAGATGTGAATGGAGGATTACAGCTACGCACGGTGAAAGGATCATCTTGAACATCACCGAGTTGGACATCATAAAATCCCCCGAATGTAGAAGCGATTACGTAGAGATCAGAGATGGATACTGGCACAAGTCCCAGCTCCTGGGAAGGTACTGCGGAACCGGAAGGGTGATGGAACCAATCGTATCCACGGGGAGTCGGATGCTGCTTACTTTAGTCATGAAATCGGCAGGGCATAAAGGGTTCATCGCGAATTACGAAGGTAAATGATGGATAGAAAATTAATCGTGACGGTTTCTAATTGTATTTGTATCCAAGCCGTTTGCGGTGGGGAGGTCGATTTGGAAACCGGAGGTCATCTGGAGTCCCCGAATTACCCCGAAGATTATCAGCCCAACAAGGAATGCATCTGGAAGCTGACGGTTCCCGAGGATTACCAAGTCGCCTTGAAATTCCAATCTTTCGAGGTCGAGAACCATGATAATTGCGTCTACGATTACGTGGAGGTTCGCGACGGTTTAACCATGGAGTCCCCCTTAATGGGCGTCTTTTGCGGATACAAAATTCCCCCGAATATCCGTTCGACCGGCAATCATCTATTGGTGAAGTTCGTAAGCGACGGTTCCGTGCAGAAACCCGGATTTTCTGCTATTTTCATGAAAGAATTCGACGAGTGCTCGATGGGCGACCACGGCTGCGCCCAAGAGTGTATCAACACTTTGGGATCTTACGAGTGCTCGTGCAAAATCGGCTATGAACTTCATTCGGACGGTAAAAGTTGCGAAGGTGAAGGGATTACGTTGATTAACTTTGCAGCGCTTGCTTCAATAAAATTTTTCCGATTTAGATGCTTGCGGCGGCACTTTCGAAGTAGCCAATGGTACCATAACTTCACCGTCGTTCCCGCATCTGTATCCGGCGAACAAGAACTGCGCCTGGGAAATTATAGCCCCGCAGCAGTTCAGGATCACGCTCAACTTCACTCATTTCGATCTGGAAGGTAATCACGTGCCTCAGCAACCTTGCGAATACGACAGGGTCGAAATATCCAGCAAACTTGGGGAATCAAGGTTCAACAAGCACGGGGTCTTTTGCGGATCCAAATTGCCGCATCCTATAACCTCAGATGGCAACACGTTACGGATCATATTCAGTTCGGACGCTAGCGTGCAGAAATCAGGATTTGCCGCTGTTTTCTTTACAGGTGAATGCAACGTAATTACTCCGGTTACTTGTTGTTCTACATTTTTTCTTTTTTTTTTAGATCGAGATGAATGTGCTATCAATAACGGAGGTTGCCAGCATGAATGCATCAACACGTTAGGCTCTTACATGTGCGCCTGCCACAACGGATTCACGCTGCACGAAAATCAACGCGATTGCAAAGAAGGCGGTTGCAAGTACGAAATTAGCGCCCCCTACGGCATAATTTCAAGTCCGAACTATCCGGATTATTATCCAAGTCGCAAGGATTGCGTATGGCACTTCACCACGACTCCGGGGCATAGGATAAAGATAATGTTCCTCTCGTTCGAAATGGAGCCGCACCAGGAATGCTCGTACGATCATATCGCCTTTTACGACGGGGATTCCCCCGAAGCCAACATGCTGGGCCGCTTTTGCGGATCGAAGATGCCCCATCCGATTGTCGCTACCGGCAATCAGATGTACATGGTGTTCAAGTCCGACGCTTCCGTACAGAGGAAGGGCTTCCAGGCTACTTACGCTACGGCTTGTGGGGGCCATCTGCAAGCAGGATTCGAGAGGAAGCACTTCTACTCTCACGCTAGATTTGGCAGCGCTTCTTACGACATCAGAACCGACTGCGATTGGACGATAGAGGCGATGCCCGGGTATAACGTTCATTTGATGTTCGTAACCTTCGATATTGAAGGGCAGAAGGATTGTGAATATGATTACGTGGAGGTATTCAGCGGGTTCGATTCAAGTGGAGCTTCGTACGGACGATTTTGTGGATACACTGTAAGTAGTAATATTGATGTTCTTCCTTTTTTTTTAAATAGATAAATTTTAAACTAAATATTGTAAAACATGAAGAGCTTCAACTTGATCCTCGTTAAATTAAATTTATTCACAGAAACCGGCGAATATCATCTCCCTAAAGGAAGCCCTCCTTATAAGATTTCGAACCGACGACACAATGGTTTATAAAGGTTTCAGTATAGCTTACGAAGCTATAGAAACCTACGAGACGGAAGTAGAGATCTAGAACCCGATGCGGCACACTTCCGGAAGCTTACTTCGGCTGCCACGCGCTAGATGGCAGGTAGTACTGTTGAAACGGATTTTCTGGAACCTATTTGTGTAGTTTGGGTAATCTACGTGAAACTGCCCGTACGGATCGATATCAAAAACATATACAGCATGTCCTCTTCGTTATTTGACGGATTTCCGCCTTGTTATTTCCGGAAATTTAAAGTAACGAAAATTATGGAAATGTAGAAAATTGAGAGGTATAAACGTTTGTAATACGGCTAGTATTTATTTAGCGCTTAGGATTAAAATTAATTAATTAATTAATTAAAATAAGTACTTATGTATGGATAATAGAAGACGAGCATGTATCAGGAGATTGGTTAATTTTCGAACGAGTAGCTTGGAAAATTGGTGAGAATCCCGCGTGGTCTTAAGAGAAAAAAAAAAACAATCGATACTCGTCTCGGACGAATGCGGACCAGATATAAGTTTTGCGTTGTTTATTTTTGTTGAATTTAAGTTTTGTTATTTTTTAAATGAATGTAAGTTAGTTTTTTTTTTGTTTGTTTCCATTGTACAGATTATATTGCCGCGTGGACAAAACGATAAATCAAATTAAGCTTCCTCCGTGGCTGTCTTTAGTTCTTTTGACTAGCTTCGATTCTCAATCTATTCGATGTATTTATTGTTTTGTTCACGGATGTACCCAATTACTTAGATTTTATCACCGTTTCCTACAATTCAGATGTTTTTACCATTTAGAAAGAGCATTAAAAAAAAAAAAGAAAACGATACCTATTCCATGTATGGTCATTATCCTTACGTGTACTCTTCGGATTTCCATGTACGTGTGTATCTGTGCCATATTTAAGAGATTGCTGAATGCTAAATAATCAAATCAACATCGTTAAAGAAAGCCCACGCTTACTGAAGGGCGAGATCACCTTACCGTATGTGTAAGTACAAATACAAAAAGAAAGTAAAAAAAATCTTTCCCGGGTTACTGTAAAAATAAGCATCCGATCCTTCGTATGGATCTTTCAACAACTTTCTTTAGCGTTACGTTTGATCGTCGTTCCCCCATATTGTCTTGACGTTTTCCATTTGCATATGCGTGTTACTTCTTCGGTATTTAATAGTACTAATAGTAAGTAATAACGGTAACAGTAATCAATAAAGATGATGTTTGTAATGTTTGCATGTCTGAGTGTTGGAAGTTGGAAAAACAATGCGAAAATGATCTTTTTATTAGTAGCGTGCTATTAAAGCCATTGAATAGGACTAAGTTACGATGTATTTTGTAAAAATTTGGTCATGCCACTATCCAATAAGTATGATATTAATAAAATATCGGCGATTGTTTTGCTTGTAGTTTTATTTTTGAGTAAACAGGCGATCGATTCCGTTTATTATGCCCAGCCATGCCTATCGTGTTGCTTCCATTCATACGATTTAAACAATTACGGCAACGCCGATCAATCAGATAAATGAAGAATAAAGAAAAATTATTATTTCAATCTTTGTTTTTTAGTTTAGTTAATTTTTTTAGATAAATACTTAATAGTTCGATGTTAATTTTGCGGGAATTGAAAATTAAAAGTTAATCATCAGCTGCTATATTACTCGTAAAAGGAATACGGTATATTGGCAAGGTTTACCGAAACCAAGGTAAGTATGCAAGTAAGAAATTTTCTCAATGTAGTTGCGTTAGATTGGTTTGGATGTATTTCAAATTTAAAAGGTAAACAGTTTACGCGATTTGTTTAGCTGTTTAAAGTTGGTTTCGATGTTTATAAATATCGAAGAGATTGCACCGTGGTCTCTAAATTTTCTCCCGTTTGATTACGTTCGTAGCTTTTCCAGAAAGTAATTCGGTTCTAAAGTTGTTTTATATTGAACAATGCTCATTCAAATTCCTTGAGTGAAAAAATCCGCGTTCTCTCCGCAATTATGCTTCGAAATAGAATAAATTGAATCTAACAGGCAAAGAGGTTTAAAATAGATGATTTTAAACTTCTGAATTAGCAAACGGGGAAAGTTATAAACATACAAGCAACCTTTACATCGTTCGTACGTTTTTTTATTCTTTTTTTTATCTGAAAATTAAGAACTTTTTTTCTAAAACTAACGGTTAAATAAAAATAATTTTCACGTAATACAACTACGTCGGTTGAAATTCGCATATACAGAATTTCCATGAATTAAATGTACATCCGTTTTTTTAAAAAGATCGTTGATAGGATGCGTCGATCCCGAATGGGGGATTCCTTATGGATGAACATATACTGTGTTAGTTAGATAACGCTGGCCAATTAGTAACAACCATTCTCAATTACATGTTTGTTTGTGGTAAACTGCTTGAGTACATTCGATTGAAAGTTGCAAAGTTGTGCTTCATTGCCTCTGCTAGAAATTCCGCAAAATTGCCGCGAGAGCTGCTACTTTTTTCTCTTGATTTCGACTGTTCCATTGTACCAAAACTTAAAAAAAAAAAAACGTTCGAACTATGTTCGTCCAAATTTAAAAAATTTACGTGGTAGAAAATCATGGAAGAAGTAGAGACTCATATAATTTTTTTAAACTAGCGTTTCGTTTAAAATTGTAAAGTTGAAGGAGAAGTTTTCGTTTAGTGTTTACTCGTTTGCACCTATTCTAAAAGCGCTCTTCCACTGTAAAAGTAGTCTATCGAAAAAAGATAATTTTGGAGGCTCCTCGGGTAATTAAAACCGCTGTTCGCGCATTTTTCGGAGGCAAGAAGAAGTCGTTGGGCGATAAATCAGGTGAATTCCACGTTTTTCTCCTCTCAAATAATTGGTTGTTTGACGTACTGTTGATGTGTTATTGCCGATTGTTTTTCCTGGTTTTGATCAACGACTTCCTCCGTGACTATTCAATATTAACCGTTGATCGATCCTCCTAAGCAATGCTGGCGACTCCATGTTTAATACCATGAAAGGAACGATCATTATTTCACAAGTGCTTCGCGAATGAACAACTTTTTTTTAAGTTCCCCTGTCGAAGTTCTTGAGCAACTTGCGTCACCAATTTACGTGATTTTTTTTGTTTCGCAATCGGAAACAGATTTTTTTTCACGGAGAATCTTACGTAGTCCAATCTTTGATATGCTTAAGCATACCACTATTTCACGATACATCGTCTTCGATCATGGTACGCACAGCACCGATGATTCTTTTTTTTTTTTTGAATAACAACCGATTTTGATCGACGTTCACGACATTCATCATTGACGGAACCACAACCATAACGGAATTCTGCAAACAAGTCTTCTCTAATAGTGCTTCAACGTCAAAAATGAAATAAGCCTAATCCAAGAGCTCCACAATATTTCATCAAGAAATAGCAGCAGCGCTGGCGTGCATTGAAGAATTAGTCTGGCAAGCAGATAACTATCGATCTGCAGCTAACTATTCAGACAGTTAAGCAGTGATGAAAGTGATAGGCTTCACACAGGCGAATTCGAAGCTGATGAAGCGGGACTGTATGAATGCACTCAATAGGCTGGGAAGCTGAACTAAGGTGATCCTGAGTATCAGGACGTGAAGATGAACGAATTAGCTTGTGCAGGCTCGCCAACTGCTCAAAATCGCCATGCACTAGGTGGTATACGATGACCACGAAACAATGGATAGGTAAGAAATCTCAAGGTTGGTGGAGGGTCGTTCCAGGTCAGAGACAAGCCAAGCAATTTCTGATTGAATACAGAGCAGAGGTTAGAACAACAGTAGGCCTGCTAACAGGATACTGTACGCACAAGAAGCACACGAGTAATTGGGGCACGTAGATTCTGCGAGATAAACAGCATTTACTTTACTAAATGCACAAAAGCTTATCCGGTGAAAATTTTCTTTTTTAAAACGATCACTGCAGCAAGCTTGTAACACAACTTAATCTGTAAACTCGACTAACGATTCGTTCCATCATGCTGCTGGTCGATTCCCGGGAAAGATCAATCGCGTATGTATCGGAATTGTTGGATATGATAAGCATTTGTCGCCGGAAATGGTATTTCAAATCAAATAAAAAGTACCATTTTCATTAAGTCCACGTATAAATAAAGGTGTTCCATTTGTTGGTATTTTAACCTCCCGTTAATTAGCTAAATGAGAAACGGACGGTAGGCAATCCACGTAATTGGATATCCTTTTTATTTGCTATTTAGAAAACTAGAGCCCACCAGCAATTTCTTTCGAATAGATTTTTTTTTAATCATCTGTTTTGTAACGTAGCACGAAACATCAATACGAAGTAGGCCGGATATCGGTGCTTTTTCGGAGCTTTCAGACATGCTTTAGAGTTCCCGTATTCCCATCTACGTTTTGATTCATTTTTAACGATTCTCCGCGTTATCGTAACTGATTAATTAAAATGCATCGAGGTACACTTAGAAGTAGTTTAACTTTAAGACACTGATTCGAAGACCGACGCAAACCCTTACGTAATAACTTTATGCTCTCTGCTCTACGTAGGCGAAATTCAATTACACGCAGTCTACCTCTATTAAAGTTTTAAAACGATCGCGGGCATCAAGGAGTTTGCTTTATTCTATTAGGAAGTCGTTAGCTTTACATATAAACTTTAAGCGTTACACGACGTAAAAGCGTTTATATAAGACACCTTTCTTTGTGCAATCGCTGTTACGGCTCTACCTATGACACCGTTCCTTAATTTAGCGCGACTAGACTCAAGCCTTCACGCCTACAAACAATGTTGAAGTTCACGCGAATTAATATTCACCAATATTCAGTTCTTCACATTTGAAAATGTAGAAACCGTGTGAGCTGTCACGGTTCCGGACGGGTTTTGGTCGTTCGAAAGCTTCGAAACTAGATGAAATTGTAACAGATGCGTTCCTATCATTTGTCTTTCGCGGTCGTCGTTCGAGCAAGAGAAACACGAAAACTCCTTTTGTGTTAGCTTTAAGAGCACGATTGTCGCCAGTGAAAATACGATCTCCTTCTTTACTATAATATTTATTGAATATCGTAAAATAAATTTTCCTATCTTTTACAATTTAAAAAATCTAAGCACCCCTTATCGACAAAATCGACTATAACATCCCTGATCCGTTCCTTGTAAACCATATCGACATGGCTTTCGTAGTCCAAAGCCTCCAATAACCCTTCCACGTTCTCAGCTTTGCTCCATTCAGGAGTTTCTCGTCGAGGTTCCACCATGAACTTTAGAATTATGGTCGACATATAGAATCCGACTATAGAAAATCGCCTAATTTCTTCTTCCAAAATGTTGAATGGAAGAAGTCTACTTGGGTCACTACCTAAGTCTCGTATACATCGCTGGAGTGTTGAATGGTACCGTTTAATAACGTCGTCAAAATATTTCCGGCGAAATCTCTTATCAGTGCAGGAATATATGAAGTAGGTGATATCGAAGGCTGGCGAGCCGATGCGCGTTAATTGGAAATCCAGCAAGCAAACTTCCGTTGGTATCGTCAAATTATTTGGATCCTGAAAATGAGAAAAATGTCAATTTTTGTACCAAATTTCATCGAATTACATACGCCATATTTGAAGAGCAGATTGTTAATCCAGTTATCCCCGTGTATCAGCACGGAATGCTCATTTTGCTCAGCGATCGCTCTCATCACAATGGAAATTGGCGTTTCCAAAAATAACTTTAGCTCTTCCATGATCCGAGCATCCCTTTCTGAATTTAGACACCCCAGCATTCCTTGACGGTAATTTTCTTCGTATCTCTTAATAACCTCCGCAGGGTAATCTTGCTTGCAAAAATACGTGTCCTTCGCTAACTCTTTAAGGGCTTCGAATTCTTCCGGGAATCGATCCTTCATCGCGTAGGATACGGAGTGCAACTTTGCGTAGGTCTCCAACACTAATACCACGTGATGGTAGTCGAGAGGATTTCGCTTATCCTCCATAAGGAATCCTAACTGCTTCATATCTTCCATGACAAAGTTTTCCTGGTCTTCTTCCGCGTAAGAGAGAATATACTTCGGATACTCCTTGAATGGTGACGGTGCACCGTGTTGGTTCTGAAATTGGCGAAGAATCGGGAATATCTTTTCGTAAGCGGTAATTTCTTTTTGGTACAACATATCCGCCTTGATTATTTGCCTTTGGGCCTCTTCCACCGGGGCCGATTTACTGATCCATCTTAAAAATCTTGGGTTACCATCTCTGTCTCTGGCTTGGATTTTAATTTCCGCGAGGGTTCCGCAGTAGTTGTCTCCCTTTCGAGTGCCCGGGGAGATATTCAATGTTACCGCGGTGAAACCTCGATTCTCCAAGAATTCCTTAATTTTGGCAACGAAGCTAGGACGTAACACGTTTTCGCTGGATTTAGATTGGTTTCCCGAAGAAGTCTCACTAGTTTCACCACCTCGATCTGAATTCTTTTCCCGGCAATCCATATTTCAGATCGATGAACTATATTCTGATGCATCTTGCGCTCTCTGGTCCCTTTATATACTCGAAAATCGTCTTGTAGATTACATATTTTATCTGATCAATTTTATACTGATGTTCTTGATAAATTCGACGTATTAGAGATTAGGCAGGTTGATGAACTCTTATCGATGCATTTTTTGATTTGTTGCATTTTTTTTTTTAATTTTCTAGAGAGAAGATCGTGTTTTATGACGCGTGCAAAAAGTGCAAAAAGGGGCTCCAAAAATGTTTTAATAAATCAACATTATCATTTCCTGCCTTCTCAGAGAAGCTGGCGTCATCAGCGTAGTTCCGAGAGTATTTTTACTCTACCTTGCATCGGTATTGCTTTACAGTTAATGGCACAACATTTCGAAACGACTAGCTTGATACTTCTTGGCGCTCGCTAATACCGAGAAAATTACGCCCTTCCCTTTTGAAAGCAGCGATATAAACAGATTACTGTTCCCCCCATTTAACGCGAGATGGAGTCACCAGAAGAATTTTGGGAAATTTCACATGTAAATGATTCCCACGGGCCTACTACGATGTATTAACAGAATACAGTGCTCTTAAGACGCTTATGTCTAATAGTTTTTCGCTATTTTCTTTTTCAAATAGATGCGGATGAATGGAGACTTCGTCGTAACGAACACAAATAAAATATTAGCATTGAAAGTATGCAAAGAACGAGTTTAGCCAGAAACACCATGACCCGTTGGTGCTTACAGCACCTCCTTTTAGCATTTCTTTGTATTCTCCTCTCAAGTACTTTCAAATCAGAAATCTTATTAAAAAAAAATTCCGCGCAGATAATACGTGCCAACATGAAATGCAATTTTGCACCATCAATCCAAGGTTACGGGTTGCATAAGTACGACGGGGGGTGAACAACCGATAATAGTGCGCGGAATATGTAGCTTTCGCGATCACGCCGCCTTTTCGTGATGCAAAATTATAGCGGCTGAACGCTGCCGTACTAATCCTTATCATGAGTTGACGATGATGTATCGCGATTCGTATCGATATTCCGAGGAGGGGGATTACTTCGCGTATTGTATGGGCGCCTACGGGCGGTATTCATAAAGGGAACTGGGCCACTGGGTAACGAACTAGATGCCTATAAATACACCTGAGCTGTTTGAACTCTGATACGGAAGGTTATCCGATGAAGTATGCGATGATAATTTTCAATTATGCACGTCGAATACGTTATTGTTATAACCCTTTTATGGGAGTTCGAAACTGAAAGCGATCTAAAAATTTGTTTGTTTCAATTTAATGAAATCGTTCATCCTGCTCTTCGTTGTCATCGCGAAAGTTAGCAGCAAGTGGCTACTGCTGATTTTGCAACTTAATGCTTCAAATTATCAAGTCATCATTCTTTGTTTGCCACACAGAAATTCCCACGTCTTTCTCTTTCGATGATGTTCATCTAAGGTTTGAGCTCATCAGTTTTCCTCGAGGTTCTAATTTCGGCGCTTACAATGATACCTTCTTCATTCTTCGCTTCTGATAGATCAGGACATTTCTCATCGAAAAATTGTAAACGTCGATCTGTTTTATACAACGCTTTAATGGAACGGAGGTAATAATACTTTTGAATGGTCACTTTCAGACATTCACGCAGCACATCCTTATTACCTGATGTTAAATGTTCTCTTATTGGTCCATTTTCGTGTTGGTCTCTATCGTTTTTGTTTTAAGTGTCATCGGAAGTTGAGCATTAATCGGAGAGAGTTGATTTTGATCAAAAATCATATATAAGGCTTCGCGAAAAAGCATTGGAAGTACGATGCATTGATTCTACTGCTTGAAATTCTATTGAATACCTAAATCACTTCCTACTTCGATACTGCCTTCGTAATCTAGAGTCCCCAACAGCTCTTCCACGTTCCCAGCTTTGCAACACTCAGTAATTCCTTCTTGAGGTCTCGTGAGCATGAATTTCAAAAAACAATGGAATCCAACAATTGAATTGAACCTTCCAAAATCCTGAACGGAATTTGGGTCGCTGCTTAGGTCTTTTTTATTTTTGCTGGAGTTCTAAGTAGGGCAGCTTAACGAAGTTAACTAACTTCGCTATTATCGATGCATTGAAATCGTCCATTTTGAAAGCATTTTTTCGAAGCCTTAATTTGATGAAGCGCGGAAATATTAGTTTGTGATGATGGGGGGCTTCCAAATTTTTTTCATGGTTCAATATTATCATCTTTTCCTTTTTGCGTTTCCATCTGCTCAATTTCGAATTTCCTCGTGTCTACCGTTAGAGATGCTAGTTTGTCACTTATTCTTAGGCTCCGATAAGTAACATATCTAATTCATTAAAAAATACATGGAGCGGGCCTACATGATCCGTGGTATCTCTGTGTCTTGTTTTAGAATTTAATAGGTCTCGCGCGACAATGTTTTTAATTAATTTCGAAGGCTGGCTTAGGAAGTAGTAAGTCTCTACGTGGAACCGGACTATCTCAAAGAAACGAGTACACAGCATGCTTGAGAAAGCAGAAGCTCGAAGCTCGTTTTAATGAAATCCGCAAATTTACTAACAAATTTTCGACCTGCTAACAATGTATTACGAACGCCGGTCGTTGACGTCCTCCTTTTATTTTCGATGCGCGATAGATATAGGGCACGTGGACGAATTCGCCGATAAATCCTATTGTTTTCGCGAGATACGATCACACGAACCCGTAATTACATAACGCATAAAACAATTCGCGTATTAGTCAGGTGGAAATCAGGTCAATAGCCAACTAAAATTGATAGCCCGGCGTCAACGTACTCGAATGCCAAAGTCAGATGTCCGGAAATAAATGCGATTATCTCGACTGATACGCTAGAGAGGTCTATCAACGCTTATTCGATGGAGACACTTACCGCGCTTGTTTTCGTACAAATTAATATATTAATTCGGTTGGTTTTTGCCGATCTTCTCTTTAAAGTTGAACGACCGACGTGTAAAAGACTCTTGCTTCGTTATCCGATGTTGTGATGTTTTATCCTTTCAGAAAGGTATTTGGAAGCCGGCGTCGGTTCGAGTTCTTCGAAGATGTCTGCTCAAGTAAACGTTCCCGATGAAATAGAATCCGGGAAACGATTCTATTCGTGCTACACAATCTCAGACCGCCCACCGTATCAGCTTCGTAACGTTAATAAAATGTCTGCATTATTTAGATTGACATTCTATACGCTTATATCGACCATCTACTCTGCAAACAGCATTCACCAGGCGAAATCATTGCGTGCGAAAGCAATTAAGCACTCCCCGTAATAATTACGATGGCTCGTAATTATTACGATCCAGGAGTTACGGTATCATATTCGCATGTTGCACAATCTGCTGACGTGCTGGTGGTCGCAAATACAGCGTGGCCTACGGCAAAAACTGTTTTTGCGGAATCGGGCGAAGATATAGTTAATTAACATTTAACGGCGATTTAGGAAAATACTTATATTTACATAGGCAGTTCATTTTTCCTTATTTCTTATTCTTGATGCTTGTCCAGCCTTATGGGAGGACGAAGACGATATCGCAAGCATCGGTCAAGTTCGTGGTCTGAAGAATTAGAGGGCTGTATCACTCTTTTAATATTACTAGTGACTAGAGAGGACAAAAGCGAGTGAAATCATGCCTGTTTTGCAGCGACTAGACAGACTCGTGTTTAGTCGACTCTATCGAGGAAACCGGTAGGTACCACTAGTCGTTGCAATTTCATCTGCCTTTGTCCTCTCTTCTAGTGACGTCGTTTACGATGCGGAACTGTGATTATTATCGACAACGAATATGAAATTTCGTCGAAATTTTAGGGCAAATGACTCAAATGAAATGCGCCACTTTCGTCTGGCTCATTCGTCTTCTTCTGTCATATTAGACGATATACGACTATCGTAGCTAAGTCTTAAATGTTGAACTTTTGCAGGAATTGTTCTCCCGCGACGGTTTTCCGCTATCCGATCGTAACGATAGCGTTCCACCATCGCTGCGTTAAAAATGTTACCGACTGAAACCTCGTGATCCTCCTGGGCGCGCCTGCTTCGCCTTGCTCTGCAATCCATAGATTCTAACGCTCTAATGCAGCAGAGTGATCATGATTAGGTCTTCATTAAGACGTAGAGTAACCAACGTAGTTTTAGCTCAGCGACAAATGTTAAAGGATCATTACCAACCTATCGTCTTAGGTGATCGATCCTCAGTTTTTAATTGCTTCGCATTCTTGCGACCATCCCCAACATCAAAGCGAAACCAAAGTCACACGTCCGCCTCTTTCCGAATTCTCGTTCTAACATCTCACGCCCGGATATTAACGAGGACGTCGTAATTAACGAACTTTTAAACCGTGCTGGACCATCCGCTGCCCTTCTTAAACGACCTACTTCCGGTAAAGACTGCCGGTGTACAACTACCTACGTAACGCCCTAGCTCGTAATCTTTATCCTGGCGGTTCGACCACGTTGCGACGCGGTAGCTGAAAAAGAAGGAGTTAGTTTCCGCATAACGAGCGACTTGTTGATCTCGAAAAAATCCCCACCTACTTGAAATTCTAATGAAGAATAATAGAATGGCGCAAAATTGGATTCGCTCCGTTCTCGAAAGTTATTAATACGTGAAGAGGGCTTTGTTGCGTTAGTACGTTTGCTGTTGCGGATTATTTAAGAGCGTTTTTCGTTGTAAAAGCCGGGGTTGGGCTAGTTTACCTTAACGCTTTGTTTGCTAAGCGTTAAAGTTAGATGGACAGGACTTTTGTTTACGTAGCATTAATTATAATGCATTTTATATACACGGCCGGGGATGAAAAGAAAGCAACGAAAGATAGCAGCTTTCTTCTCCAGTTTCTCCTAAGATATCCGAACATTCGTGGCGGTCGTAGTACAGGAAAGGATAGAAAAAAAAAAGATCAGCCGAGAAAACGTTTGCAAGACAGCTTTCAACGGCCGCCATCGTTCCCTTTGCTTTCCTTCTTTTTTGAGATTTGCAAACAAAAGTAGTCACGGCGAGCTAGACGCTGAACTAGCATGGATATGAAGCCACGTTTAGCAACGGCAACTTTTAAAAGTCTTGTTCGGTGGACTGACGCATTGTTGTGAAATAACAGGACATATTGTGTCAGCTTTCCGCGCCTTTTAACAGAAAATCTAAGTTGACGTATAAAAGCTCTCCTGTAACCTAACTACCCTTGCTTACATGATTAACCATTAAAATTTCTTGACGATCCAAAAAAAGATGGTTGCCATTACGAGTATTTTTCCTGCAGAAGGGGCCATTTTAAACTTTTTCGGAGGGCCGGAGACCTTAGTATGCCAGAGGGTCAACATGATGGATAATTTTCGTGGTTTCTAAGACTCTCCTGTTAAAGTTGCTAGTTGTCGCTTCTTTAATTAGTGCCAAACATTTGATACTAATTTCAATAACTCACGTCAACCATTCTCGACCACGTTTAAACAATTTTAACCATCCGCAAATATTCGCTCTATTTTATTTACAATTTATATAATTATAAATTGTCAAACACGTTATCATATGCGATAAAAGATAATCGCACGAAAAATTACATTTGAATGGAAAGCTGTCTAGTCTGGCAACATAAAAACGAGCCTTCGTTCGAGCTTTCCACAGACGATTCTCGGACGCGGTACGCCGTCGTTCCCGTTACGATATTTAGTGCTCTCGTTCGGTCGGTCGTACCCCTCCTTAACAGGGTCACCCGCACTATTTAGCTCTGCTAAATGTAATCGCGAATATATGGGCTCTCTCGCTAACAGCAAATGCGTACGCTTTTAATGCTAGAGACGGTTTTTTGCGTCGTTTTGCTTTTATTAATTTTCGTCCGGAGCGTACGTCTGGCTACCTTAGTTCTTGGAAAAATTATCAGAACGATGCTCTATCGTAATTCGCGATGTTCGAAATGACATGAACATTAATGCGATCTCAAACACTTTTTTTTGTTTTTTTTTGGGGGAGGAGAAACTTCGAGAAATTTCAAATGTAATTGATTGTACATGAGTGCAAATTGTTGTCTCGACCTGGAACATACTGTATATAAATACGGGATGTATATATATTACTGCACGAAGTTAGGGCGTAAACGGTAACGTATTTAGTTTTGATATTGGGCAGCGTTAAACGTTTTTTAAGCTTATCAAACTTGTCCAGGAGAAAAAGTCTATCGGAGTCTCCGAGGACTAAGAAGGCGATTCGATCTGATCTCTTTCCCTAATTCATTTCTTCAGAAACGTGCGATTCAAATAATCACGAACTTGTTGGTCAAAGTAAGATGGGACGCAGCCTTCGCCGGTACCAGGTGCCTAGATGCATAAATTATGGAGTCACAGGATTAGCTTCGATGTCTTTTATTGGAGGGACAATTTGGTTTTGTAATACTTCTAAGTAACTAGCTGATGTTGGAGCTGAGACGAGTTGTGATTGACGGATTCGTATAAGAAAAATCGTCCCTAAAAATGCAACATTTAACCGTCGCCGACCATTTAACCATTGAGATTATTAGGATGTACTAGCGGTGCTCGCGAGAGCTGCCACGAAGGATCGAATACTCGCATCGATTTGATGTTTCGCGGTACGTGGATCCGCCGACCGCTTCGTTTCCGCGATCCGGTAAATGTAAGGGTGGAGCTCTAACCGTTCGGACGCTGCTCCGTTTTCAACTTCGAAGCGCCATAGCTCTCAAACCAAAAGAGCTAGACGATTCTGATTGAGTGCGATCGACGCGCTGGTGAATTCTCAACCGATCACCCACCATTCCGGACGCAAGGACCAGGAATGTGGATGCTTGCATCTTCGAAACGACCGTCCAGCAAAAGCATTTAATCGCAAGAATCAAACATTTCCAACTGTTAGTGAAAACGTACTCAATAAATTGTGTTTGTTTATATTACGATCTTAATGCGACAAATTCAAAACAATTGCCCTACAGAAACATCGATAGTAATAAAAAAAAAAAAACTCAAAGGTTACTTTAAAATAACGATCTTTATTATTCAGAATTGATATTTTATTTCCTGTTATTTCTTCATAATTTTAGAATGGATAGAATAATAATGTACTTTCCCGTATTTTTGGAGCAAATACTTTTCACATGATTCAAAGCTGAATCCGTTTCTATTCTTAAACAAAAAAAACAGGACGACCAGTTGCATAAAACGGCTGAAATTTAAGTCGAAAGCTGAGATAGAAACAGTTTATTCTATTTGGCGCAACTTGTTGAGGTTTTCCTCTTATTATTATTTTTTTTTCAAGAAGAATCGCGCAATACAATAAAGTTACGTTGCGGAAGCACTAAGCCGTTCTGGCCGGGAATCCCCTCCATTAGACACCCATTAACAACGATGAAGCCACCATAATGGAGGTATTAGCTAACTAAGCCATGTAATACCACTTACATCCACCTACCGGCGATTAATGAAATTATCCATAAATACGGACCGGCCGCGATAAGAGCGACATCTGACGCTACTATCTGCGCAAGGGGAACTAAATTAGATGACACCTACTAATGGCTAATAATGTAGTTAAGATATAAGCACGTATGTTGAAGAAGCAACGATTTTAAACAGTTAATGTACTTACAAGGTGCAAAGCGTCGCTTTTCTTTTATCGCTTCGCCTCTCATTTTCGAGAGAACAATAGACGTTAATTTTTATTCGTAGGTTTGTTTAGCTTTACGCGGCAAAAGAAATGAATGAATGAAAGATGTTCGAAATAACGTACCATTATTGTTAATCGTGTTTAAAAGCCACTGCAATTGCTTTTATATTGCTGCGATGCAACAATATGACATCAATTGCCCCAAATTTTTTTACAAAGCGCTATTTTATGATAAGTTTGGTTATACTGAGCTTAGATTGCAAACAGTTATTGGATAATTGCCTTGATAGAAGTAAATGGTTGTAATTCTTCATTTTGAACATGGATGCAATGCACTTTAGCCTCATCTCAAACGATTATGCGACAAGAAGGGAATTCGCAAATATTTTTAATATTTTTGCCTTTTGTGATAAATTATTTAATTTAGCTCCTCAGGTCCTCTGAATATTCAAGAGCCTCAATTAAATACGTTATTGTTGATATTTTGCTAAATGAGTGCCGAATAGAACGAAGAATACGTATAGAGGAAAGTATGTGAAATTATTGCTTGTAAATGACGGCTTATCATCATATCAAATAATTGCACCTTCCTAGCCCATAATTCTAATTACAAAAAAAAATAAATAAATAAATAAGAAATTTACAGTAAAAATATAAATGTGGGACCCTTGTATGGCTGGAACGGACGTTATGAAAGAATTGTCCATTAAGAAAAGGTCGCTCGCCAAGAACTGACCGTTCTCAGAAGAGAGACTCGTCAGGTATTTAATAAGGCGAGAGAAAAACAGGTAATTGGTGAGCTTATATGGCTACACTAAATATTTACAATTGAGAAATTAAGAAATCCAAAGAGAGAGTTTGGAGAAGTTTCTGCGAGGACATTGAAATTCTCTTGCCATGGTCAGAACGAACAGGATTCTCAAGACAGGATTCTTCTAACGTAACGAGATCCATTGAGGAGTGTACACTTTCCTGATTCGAGAGGGTGTAGCTCAGTAATTCTGACCAGATCGTCACTCCCAGCTAGGCGACTATAGCTGATTGGATGTTACGAAGCTCATCTTGTACGATAGACAGTGGAACCGTCCGAATCATCCACATCTCAGGGAGGAGATGGAGTGCCCCCAAGAGTATTGCTAGAGGGTATCGTGGGAGCTCTTTTGGAGATGTTTAAAGGGATATATTAAAGAAAGAGGACTCGTTGATTCTCCTCAAATGAGGAGATGAGGAAAGACCGTCCTCCTTAGTTTGGCAGGAGGATTCGAAAAGAGCCTACACCAAAGGAAAGTTGCCCTTGCAGTATTCTTAAACGTAGAGGGTGCCTTCCACAACATATCGACGCTCTCAGTCGATCGGTTTTTAAGGGACTGGAATATAAACTTAGGACATGTAGATGAATCGACTGCATGCTAAGAAGAAAAGTGGTCCACACCTAATTGTTTGGCAGAAGTATCACCATGGGGACTGTTACAAAATGTTATTATCGAGGGGAAGGTATTGTTATCACCGTTGTGGAACTTGGTGGTGGATGTGTCCGAAGAGAATTTTTTTGGGATAATGGCAAGCGCTACGCGCTGTGAAATGAATTCACAGATACCAAAGTTGCTTGGATTTAGACGTAACGGATCAAGGCTATGTCTCTTGAAAAGCCTCAAAGCCTTCGAAAATACTCAAATAAGTCCTCAATAAGATAATGGGCTTTCTAGAGGATACTAAGCTGCTTGAGAGGAAGCGTGAGACTGGACTACTAGTAGCCAACCCAAGAGTATGAATGAACGAGAAATGAACGTGTGCAACAGTCCCTCCACACCATCTTATACCTTCTTGAGCAAAAACTTATAATTAGATCAGTGCATATTTGTTCATTCATAAAGTTTCTCTAAACTAAATAAATTAAGGATATTAACTTAGCAGATTAATGGCGAAAAATGCATCCAAATCTCTGAAATAAAATCAACGGAGAGGATAAGAGTGTTGTCGGTGTTTTGCACAACAAGAAAACATTCTTCGTTCAAAACATCCGCGTTGTTTACGAATCTAACCAGGATCGTCGATAAGTTTTTAAGCGGTGGGCCTGATATAATTTCGGATATATCATCATCGCATGCTGGGAGAACAGTTAACTGGAACGTAGAACGAAGTACAAGCTTACGTAACCTTACATAAGCTTACATAAATATGTAATAATGTAGCAAGTATTCCTCGTATACTTTCCGAACTGAAAATATCTCGTTTTCGAGTTGCTAAATTTTCGAAGGCGCTCTGTATGTCTTGCGATAAAATAGAACCTTCTAATTCAACCCGTCGCACTTCTTGAAAGCGGAACGTACATATGTATATGCATTTCGCGGAAAAGCATAAACGTATCCGATGGCCGAATACAAGCGTCGTTTAATTGGAACGGGGCGGGACGAATACCCAGCAGCGGGTCTTCTACCTAATTAACTTTAGCGCTTATATAACACCGGACGACACGATGCAGCTGTATGTGACGCGATTTTAATGAAAAATCATCTTTGACACTGTTACCGTAACAGCACGACTTCGCTCTCTCGTTCGTTTTTTCTTCGTATTCGTTCGCAAGTAATCAAGAGGGAATGCGCCGGACTAGCAGGCGGTTTATAGTCAAATTGCAACGTGGTTTTATTGCCAGGTTTGCTGGAAATATCGCGGAAATTGTTAGCTTTTGGCGATTCCGACAGGTCGCCTTTGAAACGGGACATCCGGATAATTCGTGCATCATTCTACGTGGAAATACCCGAAAGAAGTTGCTATAAGGTATTCGCCATTCGCTTGTCAATCAAATCTAATGTAGTAGATGCGTATTGCACGCGTCTAATGACGCGATTACACGATCAGCAACGAGCTGCTGCAATTAACGGCTTGACGCTGTCGCGGAGGGTCGGACGACCATTGTTATCAATACGGAGGAGAATGGCAGGCGGAATTATTCCTTCTTTTGCGGCGACTAGACAGATTCGTGTCTATTCGTCTCACAAGAAAGGGTTCGTGTTGCCTACCGATTACCGTCGATAAAACACGAGCTTGTCTAGTCGCTGTAAACAAGTAGCGATTTCATCCGCCTTTATCCTCTTCTCTATTTATGACTTTATCGCTCTGAAATTCGGAAATTGGATTCGCCATATTGAATCTCCAAATCATGCGTTCGCGCTGGTAAAATGGGACGTCTCGTATTTGAAGATATACATTGCCTAATTTATGCACGTCCTTGCAATCAACTCGAATGAAAAGGATTAATCCCGAAAGAAAAAAAAAAAACAACTTATTCAGTTGTACAATTTCATTGATTGTGTTTACCCAATTTAATCTACTGCGAAGCTAAACGAACTCAACAATTAGGGCTGTATATTTACTTCCCTCCTTTTTTTTTTTTTTTTGAAATGGAAGCCACCCTAGTAATTGCTTTTCTACATTATTTCAGAAAGACAAACAAGAGCCAGGACACTCCGATGACTGTGACAATAACATCCCGCCCTCAACGCCGACTAATATTTACGTTCACGTTTCACCATCGCGTTGAAAATAAGCCCTATTTACCTTTTGTAAGAAGGGCAGCTATATGTTTTACCTACGCTAAAAAAACGCAGCGTTTTTCTTCATTGCGTTACCTTTAATCCCTGAAATTTACGCAAGTTTATTTTTATGTTTATGGATCATTTTTGGTAAGTCA
Source organism: Oryctes rhinoceros (assembly GCA_020654165.1). Classification (NCBI taxonomy): domain Eukaryota; kingdom Metazoa; phylum Arthropoda; class Insecta; order Coleoptera; family Scarabaeidae; genus Oryctes; species Oryctes rhinoceros. Next base: position 1,595,673 of record JAIOKQ010000978.1, read on the forward strand.
CAAGAGCAACAGGTTCCAGAAAATTACCGTTTGCACTAACAACAGATATGCACACGTTATTTACGTATAAATAACGGTAAATATCCGTAAAATTCAAGGGCGGATACATACACATGAGTAATTTTGACGTGTAGTCTGGTTATTAATAAACCGTTTTATAGTAAATATTTATCATTAATATAAACATCGAATCGTATATAACGTGTACAATATCGGTGCAAGTTTATTTTCGTAGGCGAGTAAATACCGAATTCTAAGCGGTAGTATTTTAATAATTTTACTGTAATTCTAGTAGTTCGTAGTGACGCGAAAAGAAATATCAAAATAATAAAATAAGGAAGGGAATAATAATGGTGGTTATAAAATTGCGTATTCTGAGCATATCTATCCACTTTTAATAGAGGTAATAAACAAGAGAATTTTATTTATTTATAACGGAGGCAACCATCTGGAAAACAAGTAAATTGAACTGTTGGTATTAGAGACGAAGGGCCTGTCTTGTATTTTTTCTCGTTTTCTGTACCTTCTAAGTAACCCAGTGAATCTGATGTTACAATTTATAACAACAATGCTGATTGGATAGATTAGTTCAGCGACCTATATTCAGCAGCGAAGTCTGTCGTAGCCTGACAATTTCATTCTAAAGTTTACGAAGTAGACAAATCTATCTTTTCGGCGGATTCCACCAATTCACTTCGCAAAATTTCTCTCAGACCTTCGAGGAAACGCAGGAAAATCTGTTTTCCTCTTAAATGAGCTCAATTCTATATTTGTGCGCCTGAAGGAATCTCCAAATAGGGATGCGAGGCGCAACTATGAAGCTCTATTAAGTCTATTAAGGCGTACGCATACGAATCTGGTCCGATACACGAACGTGTATAAGGCAAGTTGTTTAAAGAAGTAGCTTTTTATTGGTCCTAACCTCTTCTGCGGGTTCTAAAAGAATCACATAAAACAAGTAACAAAGGACATGGAAGGATAATCAAAGGGCCTCGTACCGAAAAAGTGTTCCAGGACAAAAACACTTAATATTAGGGTATATAAAGATATAACCTAAAGATATAACAAACTAGTTTATTTGAATAAACAATATTTTGAGGTTACATGACCTATCAGAAATTTTGCGAGTTATCTTAGGTCATCTTTGTTGCATTTTTTTTTTTGCTTTCAGATAGCAAAAACAAAAAAAAATCTTCCAAAAAAGATGAACTAAGACTACTAAGCCGGATTTCTGATAGGTTATGTAGCCTCAAAATATTGTTTATTCAAACTAATAAAACCTCAAGACCAGATAAGTCGTCTATGACAAGAAGATTTGGTCACGGAAGAATACGTCACTACTCGAACACGACACTGATATTTCGCAGCCTCTTTCTTGCTTCTATCGAACTGAAGGAAGAAGGCTCTGGAGTAGTGCTAACGTTCATTAAGAACATTCACCTATTCACACGTTACCACGCACAATTGCATCTGTGATCTGAGGCCCAACTATAACAATAACAAAAACATTAGGTTCGGAGAACTTATTGTTCGGTGCATTTTGGCAATGTTAAAGGTATGCCAAGTCCATTCCCAGCAAAAGCGTGATTGGCATCATTGCTAGTGATTTTTGTTCAGCTGCGAGTCTGAAAGAAATCTTTCTATCGTCGAGATGCTCATGGTGCAACTTGGTTGTTACCAGAGAAAAATGCTATCGACCTGCGGCTGGAAGAGCATTTCGACACATGGGTTTGTAGGTCGCAGAGATCAGCGTTAATAGATTCCTGCATTGACTTTAATGCACGTTTCGGAACCATCGGAATGGAGACTAATATCGACATTAATCAAGAAAGAATTCTTTCTCTTCGTTGATGTGGCGTACAGCATACCCAAAGACGTAGAGAGAACCTCGTTACCAAGGTAAAAGTTAATCCAACATGATTCTTTTGCTTTCTGTGATTTTCGGCGATGATGAGATGAAGATGCTCGCAATATTAACTTTGCTTATCTTCACCATCCAAAAACAGTTTTTACCTTTGCTTCGGAGAAGATATGATAATAAGGAATGGATGGACAACGTAGATGCTTAAATGCGAGTAAGAAATTACGTTGAAGAATCGAGTTATCAAAACAGAACGTTGGTTTCTTCGCGGTAACGCTGCGGGTATTTCGATGAACAATTAGATTAAGAAACCAGCGTGCTAAATAATTTCCTAACCTAGTTCCTTCGGATAATTACGTTCACTTACCTACTCCGGATATTCGCAAATTAACGTAGATCAAGTCTCGATAAACCTAATAAATTCATTTGCAAAGCGAAAATTGTACGTTTGCGGAAATAAACGTAATAGTTCCGTAATAGATGTAATTTTCCCTAATGAGAACCTAAAATCGCTGGTTCCCTAATACACGATAGTACTTCGTTACTTCGGATATACGCAGACATACAGGCGCGCAGACAGTATCCATGTATACGTAAGTACATTATACCTTTGAAAGGATCGCTAATATTGTCGAAAGTGATACTACGTAGACTGTAAATAATCTAATAACGCGGGGTTCCGGTGCCTTAGAGGCGTCCCTTGTTCGCTGGGTGCTTATATTTTAGTTTATTGAAACTTACGAGGTGTCCGTAACGAAGTTATACGTTCAGAGTGCGTCTGCGAGATGCTGAGATATTCAATATGTCGACACAAACCAGTTTAATGATTTCATACGGCGTTCACTGTGATGAAGACGTAGTAAAAATGCACGTTATTGTATGTGTTTGTGATTAGAAAATTGAAAAAATTAGGATCGCGGTTCCTCATCTTCCTTTCTAAAAAGGTTCGGTGCAGATAAAAGGTTGTTTACATTTATGTTAGTGGTCCGCGAAGATGTGTCTTGGGACCAACGATTTTTCTAATATGTATTAATGATTTGCCAATCCGCTTAAAATCGCGGTTCTCCTACTCTCTATGCTGAAGTCTTATCGTTACTCTCGGTGATAAGTCATTGTTAAAACTAATGAAATAAGAAGGAGGATCACTCTTGTATAATCTGTTTCCGTAATAACATTGGCGGACGAGCTATAGAGATAGATTTAGAGAATAAATACTTCTAAAACACTCAAATCGTTTTTGTTAATATTTAACTGGCGCAGTCAGTAGGATACTCCTTTACACCATTACGAAGTAGTATTGGTTCTTCTTAACGATCTGAAAGAACGCTAATGCGTGACGGTTAGCCAATAGGTTTTACTTGGTTCTTTCAAGAAAACGCAGCACTTTCGTGTTAATAATCGAAGATATACTATCGCGTCTTTATTTAGTGCCGTCGTCGCATCACTGTCTTCGTCTTTAACTTATCCGAATAAAGTTTGCGTATCGTATTCTTTTTAATAATCGAATTTCGATTCTATTTCGTCACATTCTCGCCGAGAAATGTTAAGCTTAATAAACGATAGATACCGAAACAGAGAACCACGACGACGCCCTGAAAAGGTAACAACGTTCATACTTTTATCCATCAATTTCCTTCAGCCTTCCATAATTCTTCTTTTCTTTTGTTCCTTCTGCAATTAGAATCGCCAAAAGCAGTCGTTTAACCTCTTCAAGCTACAGCAGCTTCGCACTTGGCAGTAATAATTAAACGGGAAAACGATACGCTAAAACAGCGGCATAAAGGCAAATAAAATTCAACGCGACTTTAATTACCATCCGTAGCGCGGCGGGTGATGCCTCGGGTTCGAAATTAATTCACTTGTCGTTGTGCTGTTCTTGTCTTTGTTGTCGTACAATTTCGCGTATCTTGCGGGTAAGCGTATGATGAAATACCGTCAATGTCTCACCATCGGCTGATCGTTTTGTAAGGCGAACGAGGAAGACTCGTATAATTGTGTTGGTTTCTATTTATATCGTCCTACGCGCGAAACGGCATCGGCATTAAATTTGCTCCACATCCGCGTAATATGCGGAAATCATACGAGATTCACGTTAGCCACACCGTGGCGATGATTTTGAACGGACGGGTGTATTGCGACATGCTCAGTGGGGAGATTAGAAGATGATCGGGTCGCAGTAAATAGGGAACAATGTCCAGAGCTTCCCTCGGGGACATGGTTAGAGAAGCTGTTTTAATATTTGCAAAAATGTGGAACATGTTAAAACCGTTAAACGATGATACGAGAAGCATTGTTTAATGCAAACAACTTAAAGATTCTAATTTAAATATAAGCAACTAAATACTTTTAAAACCGAACCTATAAACAATCACTGTCGTGGCAATGCGTGGATTTAGATTTAGATTAAATCTTTTATTTCTATGTACTTCTTCATAAAAGGTTTTATAAGAGCTTATTATTATTATTATTATTATATACATGTCGCTTCTACATCGCAGACACGTAGTAGCAAAAAAATAATTTATTTCGGGAATAAAAATGAAATATAAGGACGGACACGTAAATATATACATCGAAGTAATTTATGTCCATTTACAAATAACCCGCAAAGAAGTTAACTAAAACAATATACAAAGAACGTTTTTGCAAGAAGCAAACTTGTAGCGTATAATATGTATTTTTACCGATAAACGTTGAAAGAGTTTATCTAAAGTTGTTTTCCTTTTCTTAATATCCTTCCTTTCGGGTTGGTTTGGTTTGTTATCTTTCTGGAGATGATAGAACCGAAAGTGATTTGTCGAAGATATTTATTTGGTTCAGAGAAACATTATCTGCACGTACAACATTACCGTCCTTTACGTCCTTTACTTCGTCAAATGTACGAGGTAGCATTCAAAAGTTGTCCAATATAAGGGAATGAAGGACGTCATCTCGTTCACCTCCGTCAGCTTGAAAATTTTTTGGGGACTACTTCGTGTACTCGATCGCGGTACTTTATAAGATTAACGAGGCGATGAAAGCATTTATCGCTAGATGCTCCCTTTTTAGATCGCCGGTTGCACATGTCCGGACAAGCCCGGAATAACTATTTTGTTGCATGATGGGTTGAAAGTGTATCGTGGCTATATTAACAAGTAATACGGCGGCGTTCGAATCAGATGAGGAAGAAGTCGGCGCACTCCACACTTCGCAACTTTGACTAATTAATTTGGAACGGTTGTTTCGAGCATTCTTCGATTCTTATTTTCCGCCATAGATCGAACCTCCAATTTAAACATACTTGTTCTATAAAATGCTATGCTCTAGGTTTGTTAAAGTAAAAAATTCGGCGTTTCGTCCACAATCGTATGGGTCTCCTTCAGGAGAGGGAAATTTGGGAAGCAACAGCTAGCACGATGACTCAACGTGTAAACCACGCCAGAGGTAAATCTAACAAGCAGTTGATCACTGTAATACAGCATGATAGAAGCGAAGAACCATGATAGAGGCGAATGTCTATTTCATCTTTTTTTTTTTACTCTCGAGAAAAGATATTATTTACGAGTTTTAGCGACTTTTGTCGTCTACATACGCTAAAACTAAGACGTACAAAAATACGGACAAATAGACGAGAGGGTCCCTTGTCATTGCGGTACGAAACATAAAAGATGTGTGGGCCTTATCCTAATAAATCAAACAGAACTGAGAGTGACAACGATACGTTCTCTCTTCATCAAATCGAATATTATGCCCGGCTTCGTTTATCTCGCTCGACACTCGACGATCCTATTCTACCATATCTATAAGATCTGATATGTTCCTCGAATCTGGTGTCTATCGCTCTTCTCATTTGATCGCTTGTCACAGCCACTACACGGAATTTTATAATTTCGCGATCTTTCCTTCATGTCGAGATGATCTTCCGAATTGCAAAGAAGGCAATCTGAAGATCTGAAGATATATCTTTTTTTTTAATACAATTTAATAACAATGTAGTATATGAGCTGTTCTATCTTCTCATCTGAGCTGTTCTACCTCCCGTGGTGCAATATAGCACAAATTGATGGCGAATATATTGATTCGGAATGCCAACGCAGCTTTCGCTAATTAATCACCGGTAATCGTAATATTCGCGATGTAGTTTACACGTCGGAGCCGTACGTTTCGAATTTGTGCGAGCTCTTACCAGATTGCCTATCTTTCATGTCGCGCAGGCAGAAACGGCTGAAACGGCAGAAATATTCTAAGAAAATCCTTTTAGGTACGAATTGAGATTACCGGCTCCCGTTCTAGCAGCCGGGCAATGTAGTGGTAATTCGGAAAACGGAACAAATAAGACGCCCACGTCGATAACGCTAAATTGATTTATATCTCCCAAGTCGGTTATAACTCAATAGACGAATAATCATTTTATTATTAAACCCGAAGACACCGTAATAAGTGCTACTTTGTCGAATGTTTTCGACGAGCAGGAAAAAAAAATGGAGACGAAACATTTTTTTGCTAGCTTGAAAATATCGAAAGAGGATGATTCGCTCCAGCGTAGCAATCTAGTCTTTTTTATACTAAATACACAATGCTTGCTCAATTCTTAGTATCTGCTATTATTATTAATTGGAATAGAAGACAACGATACTTCTGCTACTAAATAATGCTTACTGTAAGTAAGAAAACGAAATTTTTTATGTTGAATCGGGTCTCATCGTCTCAATTATGCAGCTTCAAGAGCTCCATACTTGACTTTAAGTTCGATGTTATCATTTCCGTTTACAGGTTCTTGGAAGAGCATCTCCAAGCTGTTGCTATGAGAGGTTACCTTTCTAGAACTCCGAATAAACCGGTCTATTTAACCCATAAATAAGTTTGTTTGAAGATGAGTCCTATTCGGCCCCTAAACAGATTCGTCCTCGATGGACGTATTGTAAAAAATTGCCTTTTTGACTGCTCTAAGTTGATTGCCTTAATTTTGTCTGCGTCTTTCTTCATTACAAGGTGCTTCTCGTCGATTGCATGAAGAAGATTAGAAGAAATAGAGTCTTCGAAAGAATCTCGCATAATTTTGGTGAAATTATCTACCACCTCTTCAAACTACCGCTCAGATTGTAGGTTCACAAGGTGCGATCCGATTCGTCGCGAAGAAGAATGAAATTGGCCGACGCTCTAACGAAAAAGTTTGTTCCAGAATCAGGATTGATAGGAAGAACGATTAGCGATAAGATCTCCGTCCAGCAAGTCAGCATAGTCTCTGACCATGAAGACGCGCGTCGGACGAGCGTAAGTGTAACCCTGTTTCCTGTTAATTATCAATCGGCAGAATTAGGCATTGTTCAGAAATTAATGAAAAAAATTTTTTTTTAACAAGCTATTCGCAAAGATCTCGTTTCGATCCGTACAACCTGAGAACTTATCGGCGGGCCCTCCGAAAAGTTGACCGTATCTCCCGGATCTCGGAGTTAACTGACCGCGAAAATTTAACAGAAGACTCGTCGGCATCGGACTGCGGTCGGCCAGCGGAGCTTTGATAAATCAGAAACGAATCGCTAACTCGGCAGTTTATTGTTATCGATACGGTTCTACGACGGCCGCGACGGTATTTTCAAAACTATATGGTCGATTATTAGCATTCCAACGCAGGTTATGGAGTTCGCAGGTATTACCTTCCTAAAAATGTTACGAGTAAGCTGCGGCGGGTGTGGGCGGTGATTTAATTTTAGATTGTGTTCCGATGTTTTACGCTAGATAAATCGTCCGGGCTATACGAGAGGATAAGGTGGAGTTAAGCTAAAATATCGGAGGAATGTTATTTACTTACAAATTAGAAGTGTTTGTTAGAAGAGGAGAATAAGGGTAATATCTTTAACTCGATCGAAATCTATCGAAATAATTGTAAACAGCCTCTATAAATTGACGCAAGGACCGATTAACAGCTAATAAGGTAGAGAATTAGCTGTTACTTGGTCCGGGTTGCCCATATTGGTTATTTCCAAGCGGGTTAAATCTTTTATTTCAAATGTCCTTTCGCACATTACGTCAAGTATGTAATAAAGTTAATTTGCCTGGTAGCATCGACCATCCTCGAAATAATTAACAAAATCCACGATATAGTTTCGGATGATCGAGGCATCAAGGTTCGCGAAAAAATTGACGCCTCAGGCATATATCGCAAGCTAGAGCGTTTTCAATTTTACACGGAAAATTGGGCGCGAAAAACATCCCAAAACGACAGGTGCCGCATTTGCTCTCAACGGAGAATAAACGCAATCTTCGTGCGGTCGACCCCGAGGCTGTTTTGGCGTTATTTCGTCGCAATCCCAACGACTTCCTCCGTCGATACGTAACTATGGACGAAGCATGGATACACCGCTCTACTCCGACGACAAAGTTATAGTCGAAACGTTGGATTCTTGAAGAAGGCGAAAACGGTGAAATCGGCGGACAAGGTGATGGCCCTCGATATCTTGTGATGCACGCAATTAATTGGAAAAAGGACAAATAACAATCGGAAAGTATTACGTGTTGTTATTGGACCGGTTGAGCGAAGTAATCGAGGAAGATGCGCGGGTGCGGATCTGCGAAGCTTCGACGGCCAAAATTACAGAATTAAAGTTCGAATTGGTACAACGTCCACCGTATTCGCCGGATTTGGCTCCCAGTGACTTCTTTTTATTTCCACGTCGAACAAGGAAGTTATCCCGCAAACAGATGCTTAATTTGAGGACGCCCCGAAATCCTTCTTTTTGGAGGGCTTAAAAAGCCGGAGAAACGCTTGGAAAAGTTTGTAGACTTAGACGGGAGATTATGTTGAAAAATAAATAAAAACTCACAAAAAAATTTGTTTGTTTTCTTACCTTTTTCTAAGGACTTATCGATCGATCCTCGTTAGTTAGCATCGTGTTACGAGTCCGCTTTATTTCTTGAGTGTTGTGGCACTTTATAATTATTTGTAACGGTAAGTTTAAAATATTTTAGGTTTCTATTGGGTAAATTAAAGAATAGCAAAGCAGTTCCGATTTTCGTAATTTTTTGAAATAACCAACATCGTGCCTATCTTAGCACGTATTTACTCATATATACGTAACATTCGTATTTCACAATAACCTTCAGGAACCGCAATAACAACTCACCTATCCGCAGATATCATCGAATAACATAAAACAAAAGCCTCCAAAAAAAAAAAAAAAACGGAATATATGCACCTAATAAACCTTTCCACCGCAAGTAATTCTATTTGAAAGGACTCATAATGGCACTACACGTATATGTTAAGCTTGCGTGGAAGCTTTGTCCTTTTGAAGAGCTTGCTTCAGCGTCAGTGCTATGCGCGCAATTGACGACGGAACAGCGGCAATAGTAGCAGCGTTAGGAAAGTCGGCGATCGGACGCGCTTCTCAGTTCTTGAGTTTTAGGAACTCTGCCGCGATACGCGACGGTATTAGACGCGTTCCTCACGATGCAACCGTGAAAGTTTCGTCCGAGTTTTTTCGGTATAGGCACATCGATAGACCAGACGAGATTCGTTTGCGAGGATTTGCTTTCCGTGTCGGTTTCGTATTCTTTTCCGGGACTATTCCGTCGTGTTTGGATACCGTTTCATTTAGGTTTATGTTCACGGAGTGCTCGTTGAAGTTTCTGGACGGAGAGTTTCTAAATAGAAGTAAGTTTCACGTTAGTTAATTTAGGGCGTAACAGGAAATTGTCTTTTCTTTTGGCGGAGAAGATTTGAAATTACTGTGTTGTTCAGATAAATTATTTTTTTTTAAATCTATTACTTGATGGACGGTGGAACATTGCAATAATGTCGAATGAATATTAAGCTGATTTGAAGATTTAAAGAAGCTTTTATTTGCACAAATTGCGTACGTATTAAAGAAATCTTTAAGATTTATTGAAGCAATTGATGTAATAGGTGAAAATTGTTTCGTCCTTTAGCTTAATTCAAATATACCTTTTTAGATATCGCTAATTGTTCATTCTCAACATGGACGCAAAGGACTTTGATTTCATCTAAGGAATTGTTGAATAAAAAGAATTATTTCATATTTTAAAAATTCTTACTTTTTCTGAAAAATGCGCTTGACAAGGCTTACCTCGCGAACAAATTAGTAACAAATTAGTAATAATAATAATAATAATAATAATAATATGCTTTGTCCAAGTAGACATATTGTTGTGCATGTGAATCGCCAAAAAAGTCACCATTGCTTTATTTAGGGTGATGTCACTCCATCTTCTGCTTGTCTCCAAAAAGTGTAAAGGTCCCTCCAATTTCTCTAATAATTGGAATAAAACTTAACGAAGTTAGTGCACTTTATCCGATGTTTCAGCCGCATTACGTACTTCTGTGTTAATATGTCCTGCCTACTTTTCACTACAATTCTAGGACGGCCAATTCTTAAATTTATTAATAGAGATGACAAAGGCAGGTGAAACCATAATTTTTTTGCGGCGATTAGATAGACTCGTGTCTATTCGCCTCATAAGAATGGATACATGTTGTTTACTGGTGTCCTCGAGAGTCGACAAAACGCGAGACTGTCCAGTCTCTGCAAAAAACTAATAATTTCATCCACCTTTGTCCTTTCTATTTATTATTACGGAACTGGCAAATTGCTAAGTTGCTAAATAAAGGCGAGCGAGTAAAATTCCTTTATAACCTAAAAACAATTTTACGAGGGATGTTTCCAAAGTTCTGGGAATTGTGCTCTAATTAAATTACGCAACATTTATAAGCAATGCTATCGATGATGAACAAGCTTTGGCATGTTTATGCAGCTATTCAGCGCAATATAGTTCAGTCACGTGTTATATAGACGGGTTTTCGTAGCATTGCTGTTGTAACCAAGGAAAACTCAAACAGCAATAATATTCTTTCCGCGGAAAGAGGATGTGACAACTTCAGAAATTATTCAACGTCCGCAAAGACTGTTTGGCGAGTCTGCAGAATCTAAAAGTGGTGTGTATCGATGGATCGATCGTTTCAAAACTGGTACAACATCGTTAGAAGGCTTTCCACGTAGAGACCGTCCGAGTACGTCGGTAAACGATAGGAACATTACAGCCGTGGAAGATCTATTGAATAGGTGCACGACAAGTTCACGACATCTTACGTCAATGTTTGAGCGTAAGCAAGGTTTCAGCCCGCCGGGTCTCAAGATTGTTGGGACCGGAACAGAAGAAGCTCAATAGGTCTGATACTTGTCGTCAACTTCAAGAGCTACGGTGATGAATTTTGGCGACGGATAAGAGCCGTTGACGAAGCGCGGATTCCTTCTTTCAATCTTGAGTCCAAAAGTGAATCCGAAGAATGGCGTAAGAAGATGCGTGCAATTCCGTAATTGCTTTTCCGCATCCATCTTACTCATCGGATCTCGCACTCAGTGATTTTCATCTAATACGTGTCATAAATAGGCGTAGCGCGGAGACATCGAAGAAATTCTTTGAGGACTACGTCGTAATATTATAGCTAAATTCTCAGAACTTTGGAAACATCACTCGTAAACGAGTAATTACGCGACAAATGGAGAAAATCATTAAATAAATTACGTAAGTAATATACTTCCTTTATTACAATTTACATTGTATACGTAAAATTTAAATAGATATTTTTTCTATTCTGTAACACTCGTAATTTTGATGAGCTCGAAATTCGAAAGGAAGCTCTATCGCGATAGTTGTTTACAATTACAACGAAATTGATGTAAAGGATGCTCTTCAATATCTTATTATCGCCAATAGTGGAACGGTTATTGTAAATATGTGAACTTGTTTGAATATCGTCTGTTATTATTTATTTATTGAATATATGACAATAAATAATATTGAAATGTAAGACTTCCTTTCTTGCTGAGTTAAATACGCAACACGATAAGAAAATCAAACGTAACAGTACCAACCTCCCGTGACTTCTAAAAAAAATTGAGAAAACGAGCACTTCGAGCGATAAAATTGAATGGATTTAAGTAACAAGAAGAACAAGACGAAATTTGCCAGCAATGTAACTAAATGTTTGCAATACATACGTTGCAGCAGTCCTTGATCAAGCGATAGCTTAAAATTTTAAATGAAATATATCTAGCTCTCTCCTTATTGACACACAACAATAACATTGTTACTTAAGAAACCAAATCTTCTGCCAATTATCAATAATGTTGTTCAACTTGGCGGTAAGAGAGATAACAAGGAAAAGTTGGATTATTAACAGCGAAGAGACGCTATTTAACAAAAACCCTTAATGCTTCGCATATGCTGGTGACCGTGGTATAGCTAATGAGAAGCAAAAAAAAATAATCGAAAAGGACCTCATTGAAATTCGTGAAACTTAAGAATAGCATAGCATAAGAAGTAATAGTAAACATCCGGAAAAGGAAATACTACGAAAGATTATTGGGGAGACAATACGGAACTTGGCTGGGAGAGAGTTTGTGAAATTCAAGGAGATTTACAGCGGTTCGGACATCTCGCATGTATGGAGACTAATTGAAAAGCAAAAGACGTAGCTTGGGAGAAATCCGAAAGGAAGAGAAAATGAAGCAGATCGAGGAAAAGGTGGAGATGGTAGCAATAGGGGATGATTCGGAAAAGGAGAAGATTCGTAAAAAAGAATGGAAGGGAATTACGTAGCTCTTGCGTGCCCAAAAAGCCTTACTTTTGATCTGTTATATATGTAGAAAGCAATTGTTTTAGTTAAGACGTATATGCGACAGGAGTTAATGGAATCTTGTGCAACGAAGTTAGGATCTAAAGTGCAAAATTTTGATCTTTGGTCAGTTAATGGATAGGCAAAAGATAGAAGAAACCTTAATTGAATTCTTTATTATAAATTTACTAAATTTTCAGTGGAACTATGTCACCTTCATCAAGTTACGTCTAAGAATAACGGTGGAGATTTTTACTTAATAATTTACAATAATCAAATGCCGGGATGGAAGTACGCATTTTGACCGTGTATGATCATTCTTTGGCAAAATAAACCTGAAATTATGCAGATGCATTTCGCTAATGCGCGGTGCGACGATGTATTAAAAAAGTTCTTGTTTTTCTAAAGCTTTTCCAGAACATTTATTACCATTCCGGGAGCCACATTTTATACAATGTCCACGTTACATAAATTCATCCAGGAAGTTGCTTCGTCAGCGTTTCTATTTAGTTAAATTGCGAAATTAGCTTTCGATGCTTTAAATAAATCTATCCGTTTTTTTCTTTTTTTTACCAGCATCTGATCAACATTTGTCTGCTTACTTTCGCTATTTATTTATTTAAATAAGCGCTTGTTAACTTGCTAGGCAATTTATTTGGGAAATGATGGCTACTTCCAGTAGATGTTGGAATCGTACCAAAAAAGATAACGTTTACATGTTCATTTTAACCGATGTCTTTGGCGAAAGAAAAATTATTCACATCACTCAATGTTTTCAAACGAAAAACTTCTTTGCGCAGCTTCATATTTCATTTCTCGAAGAACTAGGCATTCTAGACTCCTACAGAGTGTTCCATTGCAAGAAATTCAAATAATACGAATCAAACTCGGCAACGATATCGATAACGATAGCAAGGACTGCGGCGTCGTATAATAAACAAATAAAAAGTATCGATAACTTCTACACCGCACAAATATAATTAATTAATTCCTGATGACCGTGATTAGTTCATATTAAATTCCCTTTAAGTAGAAGTAGGCATAGTAAAGAGCTCAAATCCATAGAAAATATGGCTATTTACAACGGTTCTCTTCTATTGATTCTTATCGCATGCTTGGAGGAGTCCAACGTAAGTATTACGCAAGAAAATCCGTTCTGAAGGGTCAAGAAATGAACGTATGCTTCGATGCGCGTAACACATTTAAAAACCTCCGTGGATAAATCGGGAATGGAAGAGAGGTCGAGAATTTATAGAATTGGTCAAACGAAAAGAACGATAATTACCAGATTTAAGCACCATATCAGGCGTTATCGCTTCGGTAGATTAGATTCGTCAAGTATAGCCCAATACGTGAACGAAACCGGGCACAATATCAAATTAGAAAACTTGAAATTTGATCGGGCGATAGAACAAGCATGGGTATCTCAAATCGTTGGATCGCCGGTTGAGAACGTGGACCGTTCGTATCTTCGAAACGGCTGTCACGGATCGATTAATTAAACATGTGTGGGGCGGAGGTTATCGATGACCATCTCGTGGTCTAGTTCTTCGTTGTGTATTGCCAAAAACTTCAAAAAAATTGAGTCGTCCATTTAGCGTGTACAGCCTTTAAGATATCGCTCGTTAAAGAAAAAGCGGGATTTCGCAGAGATCTTAAATTATCTCGGTTAAAATAAAAACGTAGGCTTTCACGGCCAGAGTCTGTTGAAACTAAACGTGTTCCGAGTTTGGACCGTATCATGTCGTTAAAATAAAAAAAAAATATTTTAACAACGACATGACACGGTCCAAACTCGGAACACGTTTAGTTATCTCGGTTATCTTAAAAACTCCTCAAATATCTAAAGATCTACAGGATATTCAACGCCCTCTACATTTGGATGATTTACATTATGCTTATATACAGACAGTTTTCATTTAAAAAGCTTTTCCAATAAATTGCTCAAGAAATATCGCGTACAAGGTGGACATGCTGCACGAATCGTAGGTAAAAATAGGTACCTATTATAAATAAAACAAGCACAAATATGTGCGAAACTATCGCATTCTTTTCTGTAAACCTTCTCGAGGATATTTATCCCAATAAAACAGTAATTGAAGCGTGAATGGGTTAAAGGAATAAGATTGGTAGTCAGTAAGGATCTCAATTACGGATGTAGGTACAGTTCAATTTAATTGCCCGAGAATTTTATTATTTGGTCGAAATAAACCGTTCTACTAATATCGAAAAGCGGAGGTAAATAACTGCAATTAATTCCCGATTATCTTGCATCGATTGCATCCTGTTATCTTCAACGCGGTGCGCAGAAGTTGAACAGCTGCGATAATGATGCGTTTGTTAAATATTGGTATCTCGATTGTATCGCGATTTTAAAGTTATCCTCTGCGCTGTACGTGCAATCAAACTATGTACGCTATTATTAATATTGGACGGTATAAAATTGATGAGATTATTGAAACATATCGGAGATAATGGATGTGGCGCGTTGTTTTTTTTTATTTTAATGTTTAACTAATGCTCACGTTAAACCTTTTGGCAACTATATTTGTCGGTTAAGTGAGATATATTGATTTATCAATGTTTTGCTAAAACAGATGAACGTATCCTCACTCCGAGGTTAATTGTTAGTAACTTTGTGTAGTTGGTAAGTGTTAACACGGAACAAAGCCTAAAAAAGGAGTACGAGTAAAGAAATGGAATTTCACTGGAACTATACCTCAAAGCTCTATTCTCTAGGCAATGGAGATGTTGAGTTTCCTGCTAACCTAATTGACGCAAGAAACGAGAAATTAAGACCATTACCGGGTTGGTGACGGGACCCGGTCCTCTGAAAGAGCGTCTATATAACCAGAGAGGACAAAAGCCAGCGAAATCATGCCTGTTTTGCAGCGACTAGATAGACTCTATCTTGGGGGAACCGGTAGGCAACATTGGATCCTTTTTTATGAGACGAATAGACACGAGCCTCTTTAGTTGCTGCAAAAAAGGTATGATTTCACCCGCTTTTGTCCTCTCTACATATAACACAGGTAGAATAAGCAAACCACGGCGTAGAAAATGCGAATTAGACGGAGAAGGCAAAAGATAATAAACCTTCATAGAAGTCACGAAACTTTTCTTCCATTGGGGTTGATACAAAGACTTTGAAGCTCAATTGCTTGGACTGTTGGCGTTCAACCCAAACTGGATGGATGATCGATTGAATGAAGTGATAACAATAAAAAAAAAACAAGATTTTCCTTTAATGAGGTAAACGGAGAACTTACGAACATCGCTCGCAGAGTGCCTTGTTCATTTATCTTGAGAAAGTAAATATAGATACAAATGTCAAACAAAGGTTACTTGTTTCTTGCGGACAATAGGTTTTCACTTGAAAAAGCAAGCTTAATCCTCAGATCTCTGTGCGATATACAATTAAACGAGAAGTGCAACGGGCTATTCGAAAAAGAGAAGAAACTTAAGTTTTCGTCATTCAATAAATGTGAGAAATCACTTAAGAATAACCGTATCACCGATTTTCAAAATTACAAAGTAATGTCGACTATTGGGGACTGAGGCTGTACAATCGGCCGGCCTAAATACACCAAAGCGCTATCGTTACTTAACGATTGAGCAAAAATTACAAATAAGAAGAAACGTAAGTATTAAGGAGAGATATAAGGCGAGAGGTTTCTTTTTTTTTTCGTTTTTGTTCTGTTCGTTTGTTCTTTATACGCCGATTTTAACTTATGGTTGTTTATTTTTTAACAACCTATTAAGACCGCAGAAATTAGTTGCGCTTCAGCAAATTAGCAGAGACTAAACAGGCTCGTGTTTATTCGTCTCACGAAAATGGGTTCGTGTTGCTCATTGGACGAAGCACGAGCGTGTCTGGTCTCCGCTAATTTCGTGAAGCTTACTCGCTTTTGCAGGCTTTATTTTAAACTTTGGTACACAATGTTGTTGTCCAAAATCAATTGATCTAATAAATAATTAATATTTCTTTAACGCGTAAGCGAAAAACGTTTCGCGTAGCTCAACTTAAATCAATTCGACATCTTTGCAATGTTTGGCGGGGATAATGCTCGCCGTAATTAAAAATCGATTCGTCTCTAACTACCAACCATCATTAAGATATTAATTTTTCCCAGTATATACGCTTGCAATCCTCAAAAGCGCGCGTTATATAAAGAGTTCGATCCGTATCGCCATTCGTACAATCGCAATGGAAGGTTATTACGTACAAGGTCCTTACGCGCCGCCTCGCCTTCGAACAGAAATTATGTTAATGTTCTAAATATACGCGAAATAAAAGAATGCCGGCATCTTACATGTGGAATAACGCCCGTCTAGGATATACAATAAGGAACGATGCAATCAATGCGGGGAAATTAAAGCTAGCACGGGTAAGCGCAAAAAAAAGAGCGGCCTATTTCCAAGCTGGCGTAAGTGGATACCGTATACAAGGGCAATATTTTTATTGATTATGTAATGCGAAAATTATTCTAAATACCACGTTCCTACAATACTTAGAAAAGTGGGCGTCGTAATTAAACTAGGGCGCTTTAATAGGTGGTTGGCGGGTAGGTGGGTTGGATAAAATTTATGTCTTATACATGTTATACGTAACGTAAGTAGTAAGAGTATAACATAAGGAGAATATTGTGTGTGGTTTCTTCTCGATTGAACCTCCCAGATTTATTGGTCTTGAACGCTTGGAAAGTGTTTTTTTCTTTTTCGCGAGATCCAAGTTTTCTCTACTTAAAAATTTGAATTTAGAAGTAAAATGAAGGCAAGCATGATCAAATACGGGCGATCGCGAGTGGAACAACTTTACTGTTGTGATAGCCGTATCCATAAAAGTTTACTAGAACAGCTTATCTAATAGTTGCAAAACAACCTGATATTGTCATTATTAATGCAAGCTAATAAAGAAATGTTGGTTGTCAGGTGCGCTATGTATGTAATGATTGGATATCTCGAGAAAGAATCATTGCCGTACCTCTTTTAGGAATAATTTCGGTCTTTGGACTGCCAGACTAAGAACTTACACGAAAAAAGGCTTTGAAATAATAACTAGGACAATGACAACATAGCTCTTGGTGTTGATAGAATTACTCACACCTAAAACGACTTGAAGAAAGAAGGTACAAGCGACAGACGTGTTTCTGCCAAATCGTCATCAGCAGCATCGTCTTCATCGCATCGCTACTTGGCTCTCAGCTTGTGCGGTTGATCTCCAAAAAGACGATTATATACCTTGGCGCTAGATGTCTTCAGCAAATATTTTCGTTGCTGAGAGGCACTCGGAGCAACGCTGATCAGTGTCTTCTCTCCTCGAATTGCTTTCAGCATAAAAATTTGCCGTTAACACGAACAGACCAACCTGCGCTTCTTTTGTTAGAACGCTAGGATTTAACATAAACAATGTCGAAGAATTCTTCAAGAACCTCTCAAAAGCGGAGTACGATAAGCGCAACTTTTCAGCTCGTAGGATCTTTAACATCGACAATACGGGCGTCTTAATTGTTAAAGGCAAAGTTGCGGAAGCAGCTGATCGAAAAGGAAAAAAGAGTCATCTGAGCTGGGATCTTTGATTATCCATGAAAGCTAGCGGACAATCTTTGTTGGTTCTGGTATTATTTGAAACGTAATATCCTCCGTCGAGCCTCGACAGTAAGCCCCGGAGGTACGTATATGTAAAATTTGATAATAATAAAGATGCATTAAAAGGAAAGAGAATTAAACGAAGTCTTTAGGACGTTCTTCTTTAATTGTTTTCCATTGACCCGCGCTAATGAAGGAGGTAATTATCTTTGAAACATCTTACATTTTTCATGGTTATTTAGATAATATTCCGTTACTTCCGCTTCACCTTCGCTTAATTTTAATTTATTGTATAGCAAATTCTTCTTCGAAAAATCATTTAAATGTTGTTGTTTATCAATCAATTTAGACGTTGAGGTTGTTCTACCTCCGTCGGTGCACGTTCACCGGTAAAAAAAAAAAAAAAACGATCCATCTAATCGATCGCATAAACAGGCTGTATTTAACGTGTTTAAACATCGTTAATTCACAATCAAAACTGATTTATTGAGAGAAAATTAATTACTGTGCGTTGCAGGTGAAATGCGACCGCTAATCCCGGCAAGGCGCGATCGATAATTTCGTTATTCGCCAGTTGCATCGCTCTAGTTGAATTTCAACGTGCCACAACAATCTTCGAAGGAACTACACCCAGCACGTGATAACTATAACGTACGTCCCGCTTTTATTTATTCCGGGTTTAATCTCGCATAAATTCCGCATACTTTTCAACACGTGAAACTCAAGCGTGATACAACGGAATCCGCTTGTTCCATTCGCAGATGCACGTCTTCGACTTACTCCCGCTAAGAATTCTATCAGCGGTTACTTCCGTAAGCGTTTGCGAAGCTGGATATATTTCACTCAGTGGCGTTCTCCGGCGGGCATCGTTTGTGTACGTTTTTGTTTCCTTTATCTCCGTCGCGAAATCAAGATCAAAGCAGGCGGGTTACTATTTTTAGGGGGGGGCTATTAATTCTACCGGATGACGGTTGCAGTAATTGTTTCAGTACTATCGCCTCCAAGTGAATTAAATAAACTCCGGGCGCAAAGTTTCAATTCGATCGCGTTTAAATCGGCCGTCGGGAAGCGAGCTCGCTGACGTAAAAAAATCGAAGATTAACATTGTATATGGGATATGGGAGGCCGTTGTTTAAAATTTTGTTGGAATGTATTGTCATAATATCCTATGAGGATCGCGAACGTACGTTTAAAATAAGTAACATTAATTCTATAAACACCACCCACATCGTTGGAGGATGATTCGTAAACATTTGAAGGAGATTATCTTTTGGTCTTTGCTCGGTGATGATATTTTAATCGGTGCTTTTAAGAGATATATTGTAATTAGGCGAGGAGCAATTGTACGGATAATAGCTAGCACGATTAACCGCTTCCATTATTCTTTATCAGAGGTTGATCTACACGATATTCCTCGCATTCCCTCGATCTAAACGAAAGAACGCGAATCTAAACGAAAGAAAATTAAAAATAATATGGTTTGTTTACTTCCTATTTCGTCATCGTTAGAAGGCGATTAATATTTAAGGATGTCAGACACCTGAAATATTTAAAAGAAATCTTTGCCGGATAACCAGCAACTTGAAGGAAACCTTCGCTTTTTAAAATATTTGTTTCTTCGGATAGCAACGATATTAATATTCCTCCGAGAGGAAAATCAAGTATGTACTGAATATGTCTTGATAACGATGATAATAATAGATGGCGGTACTACACCGTAATATTCGATTTTAATACCAATATTTTTGATCCAATGGCTAAGATGTCGCGGCTTGTGATCACAAGATTGGATCGGATCACAAGAATCTCCCTTTGACCGAAGCAACGCATTGTAAGTTCCCTTTTACGGTAGAGGATAGCAGCAAAGGCGCCGGGGATTATGATAAGCGTCATGGCTTACGTATGGTTAACGCACGAGCAATATTCAAGAATTGCTTTAAAAACATTCGCCACGATACTTCGGCTCACTCACAGAAATGTGATAGTTGCTGTCAAGTTTGCAATTGAAGTCTGAACAGGCGTTCTTCGGTTTTTATTTTTTAGGTAAACGTTAAAACGTTAACAAACACGTCCCCGCTAACACAATTGGTTGGCTAACGGTTGGTCTTCAATTCAGTTGGTACAAAGTCGCACGATCGGCGCAATATCCCTGACAGTTAGTCACGGTCGGTAGAGTATCACTAAAGTGTATGAAAGCAATGATATTTTTGCGATCAGTTAAGAATTGGTCGCAGAAATTTTTGTTGATCATGCTTTTCCACAAGCTTTCTAACGACTTCGACGAGTCTTTCGCGACAACACCCGAAAGGAATTTCCACTGTGGATTACGATCGTGAAAGCCTACACTCGACTATTAAACATTGGTTGACGAGCGAGAAATGACGCTTGGCGGTGAACGCTTCAGCGACTTCAGCAAGCCAACGTTGAATGAATTCATTCAATGCAACGTCAGTTGATGATCAGTCGCCAGGTGTTAGGCAACAGATAACGATGAGCCTACTTTTAACGAAAGCTTAAGCTGAGTTATTGGACTCGTAAAGCTAGATCGATCTAAAAGCAACGATACGATTCAGGACCAATAAAAAGGATACTCATCCAACGGTTATCGAATAATCTTCTTTGTTTAAATCATTCACTAAATGTTACTTTGAAGATATTTTTTCTTCTTTTTTGGGTAAAATTTCAAGCCGAAGACAATAAGAATATTTTGGCATATCTCTATATCTCTTGATTAGATATGTTGATTATATATTTTGCATCGTTCGCACTCACTACTGCCGTGATTGCAAGGATTTGAGTGTTATTTACCTTGGTTGCCCTTGAGTTTTACGTATCTGGGGACGTAATTAATATAAACTTCCTTTCGGTCTGGTAATAGCGTGCTTGATCTCGAAACGATACTTCCTTTTGAGGACAGTGACGTGCAATAGCAAGATTAGAAGGTTTCTGTTAAAAGTATTTAAGAATCCAAACTATCAGAGACCTCTGTGGTAAGGTGTCAACATCAAATAAATAAATAAAGATGGCACTAGTGAATGCCAAAGAAAGACTACACGAGACAGAAAGCACGAGTTGAATGGTAAAAATTGCTTTTATTCGTCGATCGTTGTCTTAAAATTTCTAACGATTCATGGTTGTTAGAGTATTTAGAGTTAGTATATCGAAACCTGCGTCTAGCTTTAGCGAAGTGTCTAATTGATTTTGTATATTTTTCAATAGAAATAAAGCCAACCCAATCTCAACAAATCAATGCAATGTATATTCCAGGTTTTCCATTCGGTAAAACCCAATTTTCCATTTATCTCATTATTATTCAATATTCCTTCGAAACCTTGGCGAAAGAATCAAGGCAGATCTGCATATAGATTCACAAAAAAAAAACGACCAATAAAACTCTCTCGGGCGAAATTCGCTCCTCTCCTGCCACTATGCATCCAATATCGTTCCGGATGCGAAACAGCGAAGATCGAACATGGTTGGTGGAGAATCGACAAAGCGTGAAAATCGTATACCGCCGACGAAGACGTAAGAGAAAAGCGAAGCACAACTGACGATGGGCGGTAGTAATACGCTCCTCATCGCCGTACATCGCAAGACGGGCTCTCCGGATAGTGCGGTCTCCTAGACACGACAGTAGGACCGCAGCTATTGCAAAAATTTAATTAAGATTCCAGTATTTGAATACAATTCAACAGGAGGAATGCACGCGATGCTGGTACGTGATTGGAAAAGATGAGTACTATTGCTACGAGATGAACAAAAAAAAAAATGAAATTGCGGACGTACATGGCGAGTCCATCGTTTGACGGACGAAGATAACGTTTTAAAGTTGCGGGAATACGGATCCGTCGGAAATGAGCTCGGAACAATCCAAATATTTAGAAGGAGGACGAGGAGGACGTTATTGGAAATTTGTCGAGTATCTGCTGTTTAAATTCGATCGAAACGTAATTGTTCTCTAGCTCGATAGACCTACAGAAGGCGTATTTAGAGATACATATATTTTTATTTTTTTATTCGCGATAACGGTGAAAATTGCAAAAATCCGAAAATCGTCGACATTTCAATCACCTTAAACGTGAGATTCTGCGGAAACGGAAGGTGGCGTTTTACAACGCTCGACGGGTCATGTTAAATGTTCGTAATAACCCACAAACCATTACGAAGTAAGAAACGACGCGTTCATTTTGGGAAAAATACGTTAGTGCTTGGAAATTATCGAACAGAGACTAACTACAATGGCATCATATGTCACGCGCAATGCGGCACGGGATACCGTTAAAAATGAGAAAATATGAATAAACGTAGGCGAAACAACAAACGTTAACGAAGACCATTTAATACATGTTATAGTACGTACTTTAACCTTTGATGGATCATCGACACCATTTCTTTACACAGCTAACGTCTTATAAACACGAAGGTAGAAACTATAGTGCAAGTGATTCAGCATATTTGTCGCTGATGGAGCCGCAACTTTGATTAGCGTTGGTAGATTATTAAAAGCAGATTTGTCGCAGCCCCTTCACGTAACATGGTTACTACGTGCATTTCATATTGCGGCAGATACCATCAGACTCAGCTATCCAAGAGTAGGCTACCACAAAGAAGGTGGGTCTTGTCGCATAATTAATATTTGACTTGACGTTTCGCTGATCATGCTGTCAGCTTCTTCAGAAGATTTCTAATATTTATCTAGTTCTACTGAAGATTTTTCAATAAGGAAACCACAAAATAAGCTACAGCGACGTTAAAGTATTAGAAAGAAGAACGCCAACAACTTCAATCGCAAAGACGGATACAAGATCAGCAGCGCGTGGAAGTTAGCACTGCGGAGTTGTCATACAACGAACGAGGCGATTCAACGGAAATGAACAGTTATGGATCAGCAGAGCGAAACGGTTATGGATCAGTAAAACGGAACAGAAATGGGATAGATAACAACCAGTAGGAAGAGAAAAAAAACATCAGTCTTTAGAAATCTTCTGAAGAAGCTGACAACATGATCAGCGAAACGTAAAATAAATTATTAATTACGACGGTCGCGAAAGCTTACATTCAATTATTTGATCTCTGTCCTGTCCAAGAATTTCACAACCACCTGAACTTGTATTAACCAGATGGGATACTTGGCTTGCAGCAGTATTACGTGTTACTGTAAACTTTTCATTTCGACATTGAAACCATAAAATTCGAAGCTATTAAAATAGGCGAAGAACTGTTTTCGGATCATTCAAATTGAAGTAGACACAGCGGAAATTCGCGAAAAGTACTCTGCGTTACCCATATCAGAACCATTCAACACTCCCGATAAGACGAAAGCAGCCTCTGGATGACTCGACGGATGATATAGGATCGTACGTATCACGGAAACTTGCAACCGTTCTCGATAAAAATCCGGCTCTGCAGAAAATGCGATTTATAAGAAGGGGTATAAGTAGAGAGGACGAAGCCAGGAGGAATTACTGCTTTTTTGCAGCGACTAGATAGTTTCGTGTCTATTCGTCTCATGAGAACGGATTCGTGTTGCCTACTGATGTTCACGACAGGAGTCGATAAAACACGGGTCTGTCTAGTCTCTGCAAAGAAAGTAATAATTTCATCCGACTTTGTCTTCTCCAGGTAAAAGTGACACACCCGATAGTGAAAGCTATGAGATGAAAATTCCTTGTTAACATCTCGCAAAATATAAGCAAAAGAATTTGTTAAAAACGGTATATCAAACGGTAGAAGTAAAAATCTAGCGAATAATTTGGATAAAAGAAAGAGTTGAATGTTCTTGCAGAAGTATCATGAAAATTACAATCATAAGCAAAAGGCTCTAAGACAGTGTTCCTCAATTTTTTTTGTTTTTAAAATTACTATGGCCCCTATGTAACATACATAATTTTTAATATTAAAAAATGTAATTGTTCACTTAAGAAACTTAAATGATGGGTTTTAGGAAGAAATCATTAGGAAATTGTTAACGAAACGCAATAAGTAAATTTTCAAAAGATATAATGAAAAACTGAAATTTAAATTCGAAATAATTTTAATAATGATTTTTCTACATTAATTTATTATTTTAATTTAGTGAGATCCTTGCGCTTGATGCCTGCTGCACAGAGATTTTATATTAAGTTCCAATTTAGTTAGCTTCAGTCTCGAGTCTCCACGTTGTGTTATATCCAGCGGATTTCTTTTTTTACCAGTAAATCACTTACAGCACTACATCCACATTCAGCTAAAAATGAAGATGGAAACGGTAGCAATAGTTTTCTTGCACATTTGGTTGAATGTGGGTATTTGATTTCTGTTTCCTCGCAATGCCATGCCATCGCTCCTTTTATATTAAATAAAGTTTTAACCGACTCATCGTTTTGCAATTCTGCGAGTTCTTCTTGATATCCTGCATCATCCGTGTTGGAAAATCAATTTGTTTAAATCAGAAAATCTTTCTTTTAAATCAGCCGATAAAATTTTCAGATGATTGGCGATAACAGGTAAAGCGGTGTCGGTTACTTCACACTTTTGGAGCCAATGAAACTGTTCGAAGTTTTTGTTGTTAATATGTTTCTGGCGTAACACTCAATATGGGTAACGAAGCAAAATATCTTCGCTTTTGCATCGACAAGAGTTTTATTTGCTCATTGAAGTTGCTTATTTAATATATTTAGTTTTTCAAAGATATCGGCTAGATAACTCACAAATGCTTTACCATCGATCGTTAACAGATACTTCATTTCAGGTTTGTCGCTTAAAAAATCACTAAGAGTATCAAACAGTTCCATAAATCTTCTTTAAAGCAGTCGCCTTTCGATAGCCATCTTACTTCAGTATGAAGTAAAAGTCTCACATGGTCTTCATTTTGTTCTTCGCATATTAGCTTGAAGAGACGCTCACATTTGGCATTAGCTTTAATGGCATTAACACACTTTATTGCTGAATGTAGTACTTCATTTAGGACAGGCGAGATGTTTTTAGCTACCAGGTTTTCTCTATGAACAACACAATGCACAAGAATCATTTCGGGATTTGCATCTTTCATCAATTTTGAGCAGCCATTTTTCTTGACCATCATATTAGGAGCACCAGATTAGCAGCACAAGATGTTATATTCTTCATTGGTATATCATTGACATCTAAGTAGTTTTTTAGCTTACTATATATATATATCTTTGGAGTCAGTGGTGCTTTCTAATCTTTTACACAACAACATTTCTTCAGCAAAATGCCCTTTATCAATATATCTTACGTCTCTCAAAGATAATTCATCCATTTGCACTGAAAAATTTCTTGTTTTCAGCTTTTCAACAAGTTGTTTTTCAATATCTTCACTCATTTCGTCTATTCTTCTGCTAACAGTATTGTTACTGAGTGGCATAACTTTTACATCTTTGTAATTTTTTGCAAGAACCGTTTTAAGAAATGCTGATATTGACGGTTTTATTAAATTCTCTCCTATAGTATGATTTTTTCCAGTTTTAGCGATGGGAACAGCGCTGGGAAACACTGCTCTAAGTAGAAAGGAAGTTCTCTTCTTAATCACCTTGTATATTATAAAGAAAAAAAATCTTTCGCAGCTAAAAAAGAAAATCTTCTATCCCATAATTAAGTTATTAAAAGTGTATTAAATCAATTTAAACTTTTTAATTAATTTCCAAAGAATTACATCTGCGATTTTTCCAGAAGCAAACCGAACTTCCAATGGAACTTTTTAATTTTCCGAGGAATCCCGACATCAAGCGCACTTAAGGTAATTTCCTTTCGAGACAAGAAAGTCGACGACGTACCATCTGGAGTATTTCCACGTCTTTCAACAAGTCGGGTTTTCGATCTAAAGAGTTCTTTTAGTGATATAAGCCTGCGAGCCGTAACTACGGTATACTTCGCAGCCGTTATGTATACATAGGACGCAAGATTGATGCAGGTCTTGCACGTACATATCTGCTTGCTTTATAATTAACGTGCGATATAGAAGTTCTCCCGAGTAGAAAATCCTTCTTCTTAGATCGTAATGAGAAACTTTTGTAGAAGCAAGGGAAGTTTGCACGTAATTACCTGTGCCAGGAGGGGTGCATGTACAATACTAATTGCTCAAAGGATTTAAACTGATTGGATGGCGTAAATAGCTTTCTTTCGTAGGAAAAGATGTAATTATTGTTAACGGTAGAACGATTAACAACGATCCCTTTGCTTTAAACATCGCCTACATCTTTAATAATAATTTTATACGTCTTGTAAGACGTCTACGTTGGATTTTATTTAATTTCTCTAAGCAAACGCAGCACTACATTCGACGGTCAACGAGAAATCATATATTTATAACGCGAAATTGAGTTATTTATAAACTAATCCAATTTCTTCTCCGGGCCAGTTTCTATTGTATCCACGACCGGCGAAGAATTACCACGATTTGCGGCGACCATTATCGTCAAAATGAATGAATATGTTTTCTGTATAAGTGTATCATCGAGGAAGTTAGAAATTACTCAGAATCGGCGAGAGATACGAGGGAAGCCGTCAGATATTTCTTAAGCGTAAACGTATTATTTATGTCTATGCTAGAGGCGTTGTTTAATTGATATGTATAACGTTGAAATTTATGCATTAAGATCGGTAATTACGGATATCCTTTCTGGGGAGGACGTGTAATTTTTCGATTTGCGTTCGTCTGCGAGCATCTAGAAGAATTGCTTGTAAGAGATCAATGCGATGATGTTCGACGCGTTTGTATTTCTTTGGATAAGTGAATAGAAATAATTAGATTTCGCTGAAGCTTTTGATATTGTCATCGTCATCTTCTGGTATGGTTTTGGTGGAAATTCCATTTAATCTATTTAATCCCGTATAAAAGTACTCTTACGAACTATTATTAAAGGGAAGATATGGGATAACAAGATGGCGCATATCATAGTTGAATAAGCCGAGACTGTGATACAAGAGTAATTGAATTGATTTGTTTACAGATGCAGATAACCTTCTAAAAGGAGACGGCGCATGCAGAAGAAGAAAGGGTATTATCTGGAGTCCCTCGGGGCAGTATTCTTGGCTCTTTACTCTATATTACCAATACGTATGATATTGTTAAATTTTATTATTATTACCGCAACTATAATCTTTACGTCAGCCATACGCAAATTTTTTAGAGGTTCGTATGAGGCTGTTCGTCGACATATTGTAAGGGGTCATTGAAATACTCGCATTTACACTTTAAATTGCATTTGTTCATCATTCAATTTTGTATTTATTAGAATATATCAAAATTTGGCGCACTTAGCAGGATCGTTAAAAAAGTGCCCTACTCGTTGTTACAATTGTTTTTATATGAATGTTTGTTGCTTTTTGAAGCCTTGTTAAAACGCAATCTTTCTCCCTCGCTCTGTTAATATTTTCAATTTTTTTTTTTTTTGAGTTTATGTTCCTCTTTACCTTCAGGATATTTCTTTGATAGTTGAACAATAGCACGTGATACGTTTCGCTGGTTAAAATGAAACCACTAGATGGTTTTTCGAAAAATGCGTCTGCTATCGCGTTTATCAAGTTTGTGTTCGCTTGTTAAATTCGTTGCGGCAGGTATGTCGATCCGACGATTTGGTATTTTAAATAACCAGCCTTACAATGACTGCTTCTGATGTTGTTAATTGACATTCTGCGTGTTTTGTGTGTTTTTACAAAAAAAATGAACTTAAAATATAAATTATTGGAAAAAGAAAACAGAGACTTTGATTATTTCTCTTAAAGTAATAACAAAAAAAAAAACAAAAAAAAACAAAAACAAGCTCAAGATTTCAATTCCTAACCTACTGCACGGTCGAAAAAAAAGCTAAATATAAAAGAAAATAAACTTAAAACTTTCTCTCAATCTCCCTAACCTGAACTATCTCACTCCGACAGCTGACAACGTAGAGATGTTTAGGGGATTTTCTTATAATATTGCTAAGTTTCTACATCAGCTTCGTGTAAGCTGTATAAGTTTAACGAACGCTAACGTATCGGCACACTCCGCACCACACAAACGACTCGTGTGGTGCGAAGAGTTTTTTCCTTATTAACTTTTTCAAATAAGTTCTAATAATTCTGAAACCACGGTTGCGTGGTTTTTAAAGCGATACTTCTCCGTTACGCTCTACCTCAAAATAGCAATAATATCAGCACGTTCAATTTCATGAATTACAATTTTGAGCAGCTACGAATTAATGAGGATCCATCGCGTACAATCGGACTTCATTACAACAACAACAAAAAAAACAAAAACAAAAAAAACTGTTAAAAAGTATGGGTTCAATCTTTACAGCCCCCCGAAGATGACTCACCCTGTAGATATCTATCAATAAGATACAACAAGTTACAATTTATTTTGTTCCGGGTTCGTGGATGCACTCTATTTCTTCCTACAACGCGCAGCGTTTAATACGTATATCCACGTGTTCGCCTTCGCGTACAGAAATCCCATTTTCGCTGCGAAACTGCCTATAAACGCCGCAATAAATTATCGGCCCAATCGAATAACGTCCTTTGCGTACGCCGTTCCAATTTAAAAATCGGTCCAGCAATACTATTCCGCATCATGGATGCATTATATGGCACGTATTTGGACTTCCTTTTTTCGTGCGCTCTTTTAAAAAACACGGAAAAAACACGGCGAGGCGATAGGTGGGAATATCGTCGCTCTCACACCACGTAATGGCTTGTTTCCGCCGCGCTTTTGTCGTTAGCGCGCTTTACCATTACGAGGATGGCGATGATGGTTTGTACGCGTGTTTCAATTTGTCCTTCTATTCAAACGGCGATGGTTCTCGCCGTTCTACGATTTCTATGATATGTGTAGTTGTCGAAATTACGAAAAGGAAGCGGGACGCCTTTGAAAGATTCCTTGCGGGCAACGTTCTTATTATTCTCTTTAGTGAGAGCATTAAATAATAGATATAATAGAGGAAGCTTCTCGGATGACACTCACTGTTCGAATAGAAACTTGGTAGATTTGCAACGGTTGGTTAGATTCAACGAATGCGCATTTCGAAATATTGCAAAGATCTGGAAGTTATCGATTTTTTTTTGGAAGAACAAGAGGTTCCACAGAAGCATCCACGAAGTTACAATTCGATCGGTGAGCGTTACTTTGGACTCCTTCTCTTGTAAAGTACGGGCATCATCGCAATTCTCGCGTCCAATTGTGAAGGAAAATAAATATCAAGATAATAACTGCGCATGCGCGCATTTAATTTTAAATGCAGTCTCAGGCTAGGAACGTGAACGAATCTCAATGCACGTGGTTGAACAGCCTTAATTGCAGCGATTAGCTACGGTGTAATCTACGATGTGTTACGACTATTGCATTTACTTCTGCTGAAAGACCTCTAATATTAGACATTGTTCAATTCAAATTAATTTTTCGTGTTATATTAATACATTAAAAATTGAGAAAGACCAAAGCTCTTCTCTTCGTCTAATCTTTGGCGTTATGTGTGGATGTTATACGTTTATTAAAGAACAATATCGATCAGCTATATGCTTTTCGTCGTTCTATTTCCGATAGATGTCGCCGCTGCTAGATCTAAATAATAAACGGATATGGGACAAGAGGGAAGGCGATGTTGACTTAATGACTTCAATGACTTCAAATAGGACATTGCCAGGAAACGCTCCAGTCCATCGAACATCGTACGTAAACGATAGTTCGCTTCTAACTTCGAGCGAAGAACATGGGGACGAACGTGTGTTGTGAGAAGCTGCTTCTAAACACTCTGCCGGTATTGACGAAGTACCTCGTTTCGCTCTAAAGTGAGTTGTGTCGTATATTGCGCAACCACTGAGTGAGCAGTGTAATGGACGAGTCTCTTCTCGACGACGTTGTCCCAATACACAAGAAGGCCAATTTCAAGCTGGTAATTGCAGACCGGTTGCCGTTCCCACAGCGGTAATTAAAGTCTCTGGGAACATTACAAATATAAGAATTTCTCGCAATCAATTTGGTTACATATAGGGCAAGTTTCCACCATATGTACAAGGGGGCACTTAGCACCTTGCGTACTTATATACATTGCATTAGTACCATCATGCGTTACCTCGTAACTTCTTTATTTCTTTTCTTTAAGGCTCCTTTGGCTACGATAGAACACCAGGATATATTTTCTTCAAAAGATAAAGGAAATTAATTACCGTCGAGATTTGCCACAGCCAACTGCCGATACTTAGACGCTGGTCACACGTACAGTCGCCTTAGTCGCTACGTGAAGATTTTTTTGTATTACAACGAGATCGGTATGATGTTATCCTCATCTCGCGTCTTTTCCTTAAGTAATTGTACTTAAGAAAAAAGTCAATACCTTTTCAGGTGAGTCATATACTCACCTAATATAAGAAAATACGCTCTCAATCTGTACGGCTTAAAATCATAAGCGAGAAGACTCATTATTGGATGTAAACCTACCAATCAAACCAATAACAACAAGTTATCAACATTATGTTCTTCTTTGGCGCCGGTAAATCAGAGTTAGAATATTTTTTATAGATAAACAGCCATACTTAACTACTTCTACATCGAACGACAACGCGGATACGCGCCCCAAGATGAGCTCCCTGTTTGCGTTTCCTTCCACGTCGCCGCGACAACCCGAGATACACACTTCAATGACATCGATATTCTATAACTCTCCAAATGGATCGTGTTTATTGTTGTACTTCCTCGTGTTCCGCGCCTTCGGGAAGAGGAGTTCTCCTTGAAACTTTAATAAGATCCGCCATTCGTATATCTCCGTCGGGACGCCGGATCCCGTCCCGGAGGCAAACCGGACCGTGGCCAGCGTAGGCGTTGGTAGCCCTCTTGAAATTCGGAAGTTCCGAAGAGCCCCGGTATTGTTGTCACGTCTTGCCGGTTCCGAGGAGGAAAACGCCGTCCCTATATTTCCGTTAATTTCGCCAACTAATGCCGCACGTTTTAAATCAAATTTAACGACGACGACGCCAGGATGGTATTTACCGGTAGATTTATGGAACGGAAGATTGAGATTTATAGCCGCTAGGTGTATCACTGAATTTATAATTTGTTTACTGGGAAAGGTATAGGTAGTAATTGAATTTATTTTGGAGTAAATTGTAATAGCGCACGTAAAGGGAATATTAGTTTAATTGATTTTCGTGTTATCCCGAGAGGGATTTCGAGACGGTTCAACCGTAAAATTTAACACATGTACGCTATACGAAGGGTGAAAAGGGGACGGAAGGGAGCAGTGGTGAATTTCATTAAATTTAAAATACAGACGTTTTAATTGCAATTTAATAATCGAGTTACATCGAAATTAGATGGAGCCCTTAATACGGAGCGGAACCTTTTTTTTGGTTGTAAACAAGCGCTACATGCAATTGTTTTTGATATATAACGATATATTCGAGAGTGTTCGAGTCCCGCTAGGATCAAAAAATTTTCATAGTGATAGTCGGTATATTCTCGGGTCACCATTCTTAGTTGACGTACATTTATTGTGCTTCACCCTTTACGACGAGGAGGTTGACAGTAACAAGCCCATGAAGCACTTTACACACCAAAAAGCTCCTCATACACCCCGTTGGGCTGTCACCACACTTGAAGAAAGATATACAATAACCAAAGAAAATTTTTTTTCGTTATTACGTATTTAGATCACCGTTCATTACATCCATCCTGGACTAACAGTTCTACATTTAGTTTATACAGGGTGACCCGTTTTCTATGGGATTGAAGTTGCGGACCACACGAAAAGACATAAGCGTCTCGTCTTCGTTTTTGATGTTACTTTACCTGACTTACTTCATTTAGTTTCGGTATAAAAGCGGAAAAAAGGGATTCAACGATGGAAGAGCGGAAAACAAACCTTCCTCGATGGATCTAATCGAGAATTTGGTGGGGAATCATGTGAGATCAGTGGCGCCGATCGAGTCCGAATAATTTTTCCAAAAAGCCCCTATTCTTGAGAATTGATCCGCCTTTCCTGATCATCGGGATGCGAATTAAGTAGTTTGATTATCGTGCAACGCTGAAACTTGAATCTTCAAAGAGACTTGGTCCTAGATATTCCGGCATCTCTTTCAATTTCTCCGCTCGAAGATCCCGGATGGGCTGTTATTGTCTTATTTCTTCTGCTTACTTTATTGCTTGATCTTCGCTTGGCAAAGTTATTCACAAAAAAGGTTCAGTTATTGAAAAGAATATTTTTCCATAACCTTTTTTCAAATAGTTAACTAAAATACCCGAAGATATTAATTTTGAAAAAATTCGTGTCGCGCCACTGCATTCTATGTGAAGAACGGTGTATATTTTATATACAAAAATTTTTTTTAATGGCTCTTACAGTAAATGAGATACAGGGACCAATAGAAATAGGTGGAATTTCAAAAATCGCTCGTTGAAGTTAGTCAAAGTATCTTTACAAGGCTAAAGTAACAACAACGAAAGAAGACGAGATGCCTACGTTACTTTTTCTCTATATTCCCCTGTTTAGCGTCAAACCTGCAATACCAACGAAAATACGTCATCGCATTGAATATCACAGTTCTCCACCACTTCAGCACATCCCAACTAAAAGCGCTGCAATACTAAACACATATTATCATCCATTGCGTTAGATCGCACTACGTATTGTTAAGTATTACATCCTTTATAAAACCTTTTAAAGATGAAATCAACATATTTCGCGCGGATTTTCACCAAGATGAAAGTTCCTGCAACTTTTGATATGTAAATACCGTCGAGCCAATGAAAAACAAGAAAATAAGAGACGAAGAAGAATTATACGTTGGGTAAATGGATTCTTCTTTCCACCGGAGAACATCCTGTGATCTCAAGACGTTATCGTATCTTTCACTTTATTCGAAAAAAATTCCCTTTTTCGGCTTCCGCGCGCTGTATTCGTCACCTCCCGTTATGACTTTAGCGACGAAAATATTCATCTTCGGCGGTGCGCGGTGTTGAAGGTGCCCTTCGTCCTTCTTCCCGATGCAGATTCTCGCGAACGCTCACGTATAAGGCGGCCACTTAATACCGTATTTCCGTCTTCTTTCTTTCGAACGGCGCCGAAAGCCTCGACTTCGGTGGGATCTCATAAAGCTGTCAGTGGTGGAATTGTAGGGGAAGCCGTGCGGCAAAAAAGCGTAACAGGAGACTAATAAAGTTCGCGCGGAATCCAATATCTGAATAACTCTGCGGCTTGCGGCGTGCCTCGCTGTTTTTCTTCTTTTCCTCCTTGTATATCTTGTCCCGCTCCCGTGTGAAGTGGTCGCCTTATTAAACACCATCCGAGTAAACCGCCAAAAACCTTCCCGGACTTCGTGTTAATCTCGCCGGGGAAATACCCATTTCTATGTACCTTTGTTGAACGTATACCTCTTTTATCCCACGATTATTTACTTCTTGCATATTGTATTTTATATTAAGGCGTTCTCTTTATGGTTCCCTTGTTTTTTTTTTTTTTTTATAGGCATCGGGATCGTAAATATTTGACTCGGTTTTATTGCTTACCCTCGAAGCTGTTTTAAATAGAAGGCGAAACAGACCGGGTGAAATATTATTAATAGCCTAATCACGATGGGGGAATTATTTCGGGTAAATTATATGAAATGATTGCTGAGATTTTTATCTTCAGCATATTTGATCAGCGTTTTAAATTAAAAAAAAAATTACGTGCTTTAGAGCGACTGTTCAAACGACTTTGGCTATTTTTTTTTTTGATCTAGATTGATTAGTGTTTGTCCATCTCCACAAAGCTACTAACATGCATGAAACGCCTGTGAACTGGTGAATAAACATTGTCATTGTTAGCTATCAGCTAATAGGCATGTATGTATCAGGAGTAAAGTTCAAAATTAAGGGATTTTAATAATTTTTACTTGGTATAGAAGGAATTGTTAAATTGTCTCACAAACATTCAAAAACCGTTCAATTATAAAATATATGGGTTACTATCAGCAATGCATGCAACAAGAAGAGTAAGAAGAGCTGAAGATGAAGCAGCAAAAGAAATTTATTTCTCGCCTTTCTTTTGCATCCAGACTGTGAGGTCATTTTCTGTGGTTAACATCAAAGATCAAGCAGCTACTTTCAATAGAAGGAAGCCTTTCATAAAAACACCTACGACGATATGAGTTTATGTACTAGGAAGCCAGGGGCGGAAGATTCGAGTCGTGAAGGTTCCGAAGAATTCTGTTCCAATAGGTCTAACGCAAAGTTTATATTGTAGGCGTGCTTCTGGTCTGGTTCCATGTTAGTTCCTTGTCCTTTATTAAATTTTGATACTTCCTGGTGCCTTGTCATTTGGAGTTTTCCTGGTTTTCTTCCGCCTTCCTTATAAGAAGGCGGAAACATCTTTATTTAGCTTCCATTTAATTTTTCAATTTCAAACATTTTCAGGTGTCCATAGCTGTATCTCGCTAGCTAGCAACGAAGCCTCACGGCGGTTGGTTCAATAAAATTTTTCAACTTAGTAACGTTGCTTTTCAAGCTACATACGACGTTTTGGAGATCTGCCCGGTTTTTTAATTCAATTCTTTTGCATAAAAATTAAAGAAGCTTCGAATCCGACATCAGATTATTCAATATCTTTTGAAGCTACAGCAAATCCGATTTGCGAAGCCGTTCTTGACCACGTCCTGCTTTATCTCATTTGTACATCTGAGGATTAAAATTTTTTTAGTGTTGTCCCGGACCACTAAAATATCTTCTGTGCGAAAGGGTGGTGTAATATTAACGAACTCATTTACCCCGTTGGACCGACACCAAAATAATTCCATTATTGTTTTTATTAATATATAACAGAGGTAAACTTTCAAATATGTATAAAACAGTTTGAAATATCAGATTACAAAAAAGAAAGAAAAAAAAACGAATAAAAACAAAAGGTACCCTGTATAACAAACGTTCTCCAAGAAACGCAACGGCTGCAATACGTAATTTAGAACTCAGTAACATTAAAATCGGAAAATTTAACTCGGCAATTCAACGCGTATAGTTTCCGCACTAAATACACTATAATTTTCTTAAGTTTGAATTAATTTAAACGCCAGAAGTCCTTCTATAACGTCGACTAAATCCAGCTTGCTTCTAACGCTGCAAGCGCGCAAATGCGGAACGGGCCGAATTTAACGGAACCTAATTAGAACAAACAAACTTCGCTATACGGTTGGAGTGAGAATATGCAGGCGTGTTATTCCTTTTCTGGTTATTAGCTTGCACTATCTGACTAAGAAAATCTCGAATTTTCAAGTTAACAAGCTTTCGAATATCGTAACAACGAGAGAATAATACTGCACATATTCCAAGAACACATTCATGATATTCTTCATTGAAATAATAATAAAAAAAAGCTTTTGGCACAATGTCTAAAACAAACTTGGCATTAAAGGAAGAGAGAAGAATATCATCAAAACTTATTTGATTTAAAGCAAAAGACTAAAGTAAAGGAAAAAGGAAGAGAAATGTCTCCAATTTGATCTCCAGCTCTATCTAGTTTAAATAAGTGATATTCTCGAGTACTTTCGACCGTTGTTGCAATTTTCCCAGTACCAGGCCTTTCAATTTTCCTCTCATGTCAAGAGGTTGAGGACCTCTTGAATGGAAGACGTGTTCGCTGCTTGCTTGACCAGCTTATCTGCCTTTTCATTTCCTTCGATCCTTTAGTGGCTTGGAACCCAATGCAAAAGATTCGCCTGTATGAGTCTTAATAGCCTCTAGAATTGTCTGATAGTCGCTGAGTATATTTGTAGTTGCGCTTCTCGAGATCCTTTACGGCGCGCAGAAATCCCTGTTGGTGAGGAGTCCTATATCCACTACAGGTCAATCTTTTGATGTAAAGTTCTCGCTGGCAGGTGGTGCTTTGTAAGTAAGGCATCAATCTTTCTCGCTAATATTTATTTGTTCAACTGTCTACAACTTATATTACTACTGCTTTAATTTACAACCTATGATCAACTCCTTATCTATCTATTGACTACGATCTTCCTGTGTCTTTTCTGCCATTCAACACTTTATAATTGTGCCAAGTAGTTATCGGTTCCGATATTATAAAGCCTATATCCTATATATAATGGAACCTTCCGCAATACTTAGTTTAGTTAATTTCCAGACCGTAAGTCACATAAAGCGTTGGAACAATCGACATATGTACGACAGAAGACAACATTAAGATTTGCTATATGCGAAACTTGTCTAGCGCCTCACCTAGCCCAACAAAAGTAAATGAACCTTATTACACAGGGTGAGTCGGAAAGAAGGGATCGAACTCGCATGTTTTTAATCGATTTAAATTGGCTTTCAAATTATTATTATTACAAAATTCTAAATTGGATTAAGTGAGTAAGTGCTCCAAATTCTAGCTTGTTTCCAGGTTAATACGTCTTAAATGAAATAAAAATATCCCTGCAACGATAACCCGTTTAAAGCACGGTAAATGTTGCTTCGTCCGTAAAGATTATGGGCGATCCAATTACTTATCCATCGATAAAATTCAATACTCTTTGCAGCATTTTTCTTCGGTTTGCTTAAGCTGAATGTGGAGTGGATAGAAGTTTTACTCGTGAAATGTATTTAATATTCTTTTTTTGTGGAACGTCCAATTCTTCGCGAGCTGGACGTTGTATCTTCTTCTGCTAATCGCAAATCCAGAATATTTTCAGATGTTCAGATGTTGTTTTAGGACCCGGGAACGTTCGTAAATATGTTTTTATCAGCAGTTCTATGACGTGGAAGCCGTCGACGATATTCGCCAATAGCAGTAGAATAACGTATAAACTCGAAGATGACGGTTGAATCGTCAAACGCGTATCGCGACAACAAAATTGCTGAAATGATCTTGAGCCTCGAAAGGATCGATCTAGTTGCGCATACGTCGTATGACAAGAAATATTGTCTTTTTACAAAATTTTCACATTTTCCCGACGTTCTTTGTGTATTCGTTCATATAGGTGCTGTTTCGCTCGTACCTTCGCGGTTGATTTTCGCCTCTGGTATGGTCCACATGCCGAGTTACCGTCATCAACCGTGGCCTGCCTCCGTTCCTTCTTCTGAAGAAGCCCCATACGGTTGTTGGTGAAACGTGAAGTTTTCGATTAACCATGACACGATGCACGTTTAATTTTACCGGACTCCGGCCGTGGAAGCCTACGTTATTTTCTCATTTCCGAACGAAATATATAAATCTAAAATTTTAACGTAACACGTGAAAAGAGCTGCGCTGTTTTTGACGTTGGTTCCACTAAAAAAAAAAAAAAACAATGTGTGTCTGCTGTAAAAAGCAAATAGTGGAAAGCGTCGCATTTGATACTTCAAGGTCTCTTATGTTACCGATCAATTATCAAATGAATTAATTTCAAGCGCGCATAAACAGACGATACAACGTGATGTATGTACGTACGTATGTGTCTCCGTTAAATTATATGTTTATATTTCCAAACTCACGTTCGTTGGATAGAAAAAAGATGGAGCCTTTTAAATATAACGCAACGAAATTTTTCACTCTAAACATTTTTATTTATTTATCGTACAACACGACGTTATTATTTTCCTTATGTAATTA
The DNA here is from genome assembly GCA_020654165.1 of Oryctes rhinoceros. Lineage (NCBI taxonomy): Eukaryota > Metazoa > Arthropoda > Insecta > Coleoptera > Scarabaeidae > Oryctes > Oryctes rhinoceros. The sequence continues at coordinate 1,633,264 of JAIOKQ010000978.1, forward strand.
TACGTATAGAATAGCTTTTAATACACTATACTTACAATATACGCTCTTACAGCGCGTGTATTGTATTAAATTATAGGTGCGGATGTACGACCTTTAAAGTAACTACCATGTTGACGATTTATTCGCCAGTTTACGTTAGCTCTAGTAATTTACGGTTCTATTTTCATTAGATGCTGCTTGTGTAAGCTCGTCCGCCGTAAATTAATCATTTTAGCTGTAAATCACATTGGAAAGTGGATATTATAACTTATACGCCTACATTTTTTTTATTTAATGTTACGTTAATGGCAGTTTCTGATTGCGGTGTCGATGTTACTTTATCAAAATTATTAGCCGCGGAGCATGTTAATAAATTCTAGGACGATATGCGTTCGGAACAGACGCGAAAAATCATTTGATATTAACGGAATATTATCCAGGAAGCTCGTATTGCCCCGAAGGTGATTCCATTAAGGTCGATCCAATCGAAGAGGTTCCGATCCGACTCTCAGACATCCACCGTCTCGCATCTTCCGATATCGCGAAATTGAAACAAAGATTTTCAATCCGGAACCGTTCCAGTTACTTCATTTCCGTTCTACGATCCCGACGTATTCGCCCCCCCCCAAAAAAAGACGAACAAATATCCGTTTTATCAATTCAGCTATTGCGATTCTCATTTTTCGGATGCGGAAACTAGAAGATTACGCGAATGCATTCCGAGCGCATGCAAAAGATGCATCCCGTTACGTCTTTTTTACCGGCGTCGTATCCGGAAGTCTCGTAAAACTTGCAGCTCCGAAGCGTACACGAGAAAGGTAAATTTAAAGCGAACCGATCGAGCAAATGGCGAACGTCATCTTTCCTGTCTTGTATTTAAATAACCGCCTCGGTGGGAGGAAATCTATTGTCCATGAACTTAGCCATAATACCAAAAAGATTGCCTCGCTTAGAAGTAAAACGGTTTGTCCACTTTATTCAAGCGGAGCGCTCAATACGGGCGTTCAAGCGATTTAAATAATTTCCTCCAGCGGAGCAAGTGCGAACGAAAATCTTTTCTATCTGCCGTTAGCGTTCGCAAACATTCCCAGATAGCGAGCAGATATAAAAGTTAATGTCGCATCTGCGTCGTTCTTCAAAATATGCATCGTATAGAATAGGCTAGCGGCATGGAACGCCGCAAAGTCGGTGCAATGCTGGCAAGTTCACGCTGAAAAGAACAAAGCTCGGACAAAGCGCGACGAAACGCGAAAACATCTGTTCGTTTTGTGGCGAATTGGGTTGGAAAGACCGACTATAAGAAGCCACTAACTGTTAATCCCTTTGTGGGAATGCTTGTTTGTTCATCGTTATACCGATGTCAGTCTTTTCTAGAGTAGAATGACTTACGTATGTCTGTTGTTTTCTCAATTTTGCTTATAGCGATAACAGCGTAAACAGAGGACGACCTAATAACTCGACGATTTGATGCACCGGAAATCATTCGAGCTTCATGCGAACAGCGCCATGAGCCGAAATTGAGGCAAAAGTTGTAATCGCTTTCTATTGACACGCTTCTGAAACGGATAACCTTTGTCGCGGTCCCGTCCCTTTGAAACACCCACGCACTGAATTGATGAAAATCGATTGAAAATGTAAATTGTTAAAATAAAAGATTGCGCGCGATTTTCGTAACAAAGCGCTAACGGGACGCCATGATAATCTACCGTTTTCTGCGTATTCCATCGCGAATTCGATCTACCCGAGCTTCGAGTTGCTGGCGGCTTCAATCCTTTGGAGCCTTCCTTCCTTTGGAAATCCTATGGAGAAACTATAGCTTTTTACGGATCTTTTAAAAGAAAGGAGGGCTCTCTTCGGAGTTGTTCGTTAGGAACGAACCAGAGAATTGCCGTCATAAAACGTAACGTTCTGTTTTGGAATATCTCTAATTCTTTAGCCGGCCTTAAAAGCATTAGCATTGTATAGAATAGCCTCTAAGCTACACTGAAAGAAAGGAATTGGTTCATCCAACCAACTACGAAGGGTTCCACATTGCGCGTGTTCCTTTTTGATTCTACGCATGCTTTTTGCCAACGTTCTAATGTAGGTTGACTTTGAGTTGATCCAATTAAAAAGCTTCCAAATTTTAAATAGAGCAAAGTTACATTGATGTAATTACCAGGACACGGGGCCATAGTGGACAGTGTAATTGCTTGCATTAAACAGAACTTAGTTTAGGGCAGCGACACGTCTATTAACGGTACATTGCGATCTGAAGGGGAGAAGCACCCTCTCATGTGGCTTTACAATATCCGGTCTCAGGTCTCAGATCAGACGTGTCTTTGAGTAAACCTGGAATCAAATAACTTCTGCATTCTTCACAACGCCCGCCGTAGAGGTGACATCTGTCAGCTAGAAGCTATAACCTATCTGTGAATGCGTTAATTTGACATTATTTTACAGCGTAAAGATTAACTAATATTTCCGTTAATTTCGCATCCGAAAACGCCATGAACGATTTCGTATCTTGTCCGCGTATAATGAATTGCGTTGGCAAGCTGGTCAATACGGAACGGGTCCTGAAGAACAAGGAAACGTTCGTGTACTATTTCGCCTCGTCGTCTTGTGCGGGCCAGAGGCAATTACTGCAAACGCTCAAGGAGATTTATCGCGAAGTGAAAAATCGGAAGATTCCAATGGAGATCATCTACATATCGTCGGATAGGGATCCGGAAGTCATGCTGAAGCACTTCCGACACTACCATCACGGCTGGTACGCCTTGCCGGCGAACGCCTCGATCGTCGGCGAGCTACACATCCAGTACAATGTCACCTACGAGCCGCAGATAATCGTCGTCACCAAACAGGGGGTAATCGTTACTAAGACCGGATTGGCCGAAGTGGAGGAATACGGAAACAACGTGATCATCAAGTGGATGACTTCGGACATCGAGTATTAAGTTTAAAATTTAACGCAATTCTTCTGCACGCAGCTTCAATATAATTAAATGTAACAACGTATTGCCGTGTTTTTGTAAATTTTAAAATTGAGTTGCAGCCGCGCAAATCCTCCTGGATAATAAGAACAATTCGCACTAGTTAACATCTATTCGGAAGGATTGTAATGCTGAGTTACCATTCGTATGATGGCCAATAATTAACGCGTGCTAAGTCCTTTACAATTTAGGAAGGATAAATGTTTTTAAAATCAAACTGGTCGCTTAGGTAAAGTTCCCAATATTGGAATTTTTAGAAAAATAACATCGGGATAAGCGGATCATTTCTTGTAAATTCGTCTTCATTTCTTCAATCTTGTCTAAAAAGTTAATGTATTTTAGCTTTCGTCGTAAAACTTTGAAAATCCGCCGTTTCTTTTGTATTTCCGACGTAATTAAATACTTGAAAAATCTCGTCCTTGCAAGAAGTCGAACCTACCATTTTCCTAGACGGACACCAGGGGGCCTGATGCCAACAACATTCAGCTTTTAATACTTACATGTTATTTATTTGCAAATAAGTATTTTTCTTTTGGAAGAAAATTTTGTTAAAATACGCATTTTTTTTAAATAAAATAAAAGTAAATATTTCGATTTCTTCGTCAGTATCTTAAATTTCTCCAGGTTTACTTTTTAAGGCGGGCACTGATCCTCAACATCTCTTCATCTTCTTTAATATTCAACGTATTTTTTGACGCTGGATAAATTAACCATAATACTGGAAGTTTCATCCTTACGATCTTGTAAATCCAAGTAAGCCACCAACATATTTTTTAATAATTTTCTTCTCAATACATCACTTTTTTCAAGTCATTATCAACATTAACATCATTGATTTTGTTTGATATTGATATTGTCCCGATGATGCTTAAGCAATAAGCTCCGAAGTCTGCGGCGTTCTTTCATTTCACTTAACTCTCAATCCGTAACACTTTAACACTTGATTAACCTTTAAATTATTCACGGAATTTCCTGATATTGTGGCGGTCATAATTAAATGATTTATTTTATTTATCCACCTCCCGCGAGGCAGACCAAACAATTGCTTATCGGATAAAGGACCGCGTTAACAGAGGACCTATTAAGCAGGGATATGAAGTCTCTATGAGACTCGCAAGGAATACGGCTTTCAGAAAGGAGTTCGGAATATCTGATTCATAAACGTTTCCTGTTCGCTTTTTCCCAATTTTAATATCTTTTGCGAGTGATAAACAACGTTTATCTTCGCGAATTACAATCAAATATAAGCAACTTAACTTCAGTTATGTTAATAGGATAAGCTGCTTTAACATTTCCTATTTAAATGTTAAATTCGTGAGTGTCTAAATAAGCGTATTTAAAACAAACGAACAACTTGATAATCCTTAAATTTTATCTAAATTTATACGTATTACTTTAGCTCCATTACAACCAACGAACTTAAACCATCAACGTCAAAGGGAGACGATCGAATTTTATATTTTACGCAATCGCCGGGTCGTGCATATAGATCAAACCCACATGTTTTGAGCTTTGGCCGGGTTAAATTTATATTAAGGACGACTGAAACGAGCTCTTTTATCGTTTTCTGAGCTCTGCACCCGCGTCATCTATATATGCAACATAAACCGAGATCGTACGGAGATGGCGATGGTGGTGCTTGCGTGGGCGGGAATAATATTTGATCCTAAAATGATTTAGTTTGGTGTAGTTTTTTTTTTTTTTTTTCATTCACCTGCACGCACGTATACGAGTAATTAATGTAAGATCACGAGACATAGTTTGCGCTAGAAACTCCAGTAATAAGCAATAAACACGACGGGATTACATTGAAATCGTTTTCTCGTATTTTTCAAGTCAATTTACATACGTACGTCGCTTGTTTTCTCAATAAGTCAGTCTAGAAACAAGTTTCTTTCAATCGACGATCCTATTATAGAATGAAACTTCTCGTATTCGCGAAATCATGAACGCGAAGCGATCCGCTTCCAAAAATAAATATCAATCAGTTGCGTTAAGCTTCGACGGTACAGCGTTGTAACAGCGTCCTATATTAAGGCATACATAATATATAAATATCTTCACTTCCTATAAGTAAATATTTATATTTGTGACGGAGGTATACGTACACGTACAGGTGTCTTTTAAAATTGAAGAATTAGAAAATTCTAGAATTATGTTAACGATGGAAAATGAAAATATTTTCGGGTATTTAGGCTGACGTGTACAAATTTGATGGCGGTAACTATACACACTCTTTGCACATGTCTTTATAGGAATACTCGTTACAATCAGATAAATCACCGAACGAATCGAACGACGCTTGATTATTGAGATACATGAAGGCGGTGCCATTTTCCGGGAAATTGCTGTATTGGAACCTGTGGAGTGCAAATCGAGGTAAAGTACGTAGAACAGATTAAGGCGCACCCAGAAGTATCATCTTCTATGATAATTTTTCTTTTGAAGCGCTTTAATATGTGAGCATAGACGTCCTAGACAAACTTTACTTGTTGCCCTCTTGATTTTTGATATTAAAAAAAACTATTTTGCAGAAATGTTCGATGGTGCCTTTTTGATTGTGACTAGTGTACTTTGAAGTTAAAGCTGTGTCATGCGTCCTAGTATATTTTCAAGGTAAAACACGTAGAACAGGTTAAGGCGCACCCAGAAGGATCATCCCCAAAGAAAATTTTCTTTTAAAGCGCTTTAACACGTGAACATAGGCGAGTCTTAGCTATTTTCCTGTCGAGTTTTGATATTAAAAAACACGTGATTTACCCGAAGCAGCGGTCGGGCTAAATTTAATAATTTAGTCCTGGTAAATCATTAGGTTTCGGAGTGGTACAGGAGAAATCCATTAATAGCGATATGTTGCCCTATAATATTACGGATGCTGCGATATATTCTGGGAATTTCAGTTTTTATTTTTCCTTTGCGCATGAATTATCAATCTTTGTGAAATCGCATCAAACGTAATCACTATTTTCATGCAAATCTTTTGGATTGTGGCAGACATTTTGTAGCGTCTTTCTTGATCCATTTTGTGAGGTGGATACCTCCTCCTTGTCTTGTTTTGGAGCTGTGACCAGTATTAGCAATTTTCTTCCATTCTTTTCTTTTTCTTATCTTTATTCTCGTTGCACATCGCTGTTCTTGGCTCCAGTGAGAGCTGTTTTTGTTTCAGTTAGTTCTATATGTGTCTTCTTCTCTTTTCTTAGTTTTTATTCTATTTCCTTGTCCTATATATACGTCTATAGTTGTTCTTGAGTCAATAATCGTTCTCAACATTTTCCTTTCAACAATATTCGATCAAGTTTCTTCCTTTTTTGTTTACTGCGCTGGTTTCTGGTAATTTAAATTTCTTTGTTATTTTCTTTTTTTTTGCGGGATCTTGTTGGTCTTTCTTTTGCTCATTTCTTGGTTCATATCTCATTTACACTGTTAGGTAGTCGTTTCTTTTTTCTGAAGACCTAGAGGCTTAAGCCTGTAATTTTTGTAATCACCATCAAGCAGAATAGAGCTCGCGGCGATAGATCTCGGGGTGGGTGTGGTCTCAAACGACTGCTAACGCTGTTAGAGAGATACGGAATTTTCGAACGATACAGCACCTAAAGAGGGGATAATCTTATGGAATCTCTGCATTTCTTGCCCTGTCTACGGTCTTCCTCGAAGGATCACGAAGATTGTCAACGATAAGAAGTACGAAAAGATCCTGACGAAGCTGGACGAAATTATTTTCGTTTGCTTTTGAAACAAGTGTAAAAATAACCCTATTTCCTTCTTGTTGGAACAGCAAAGCTTACGCATGTTTCCTGACGTAGTTCTATTTTTTTTTTGCTCCAACGCATGCACACATATATTTTATAATGTTTAGACTGGTGCTTATCATTCATGTTTTATATAAACGACGCGAAAGTTATATGACTTTTCCTGAAGGCATATATAAATTCGATTGAACAGAGAATACATAAAAATAGTATTTTTATATCCTGACAGAACGTTAGTGGTAAGTTATGGATTATTTTTGATGTTTGTAAAGAATTTAAGCTTGGTTCGCAGCTCGTTATACAACGCGGGACGTTACATACTGATGAATGAAACAATTCGTTTGGAATTCGCTGTACTACGTCTATGGGTGGTGGTGGAGTAGAATGAAGAAGATAATAAAGTAATTTGAAAGAACGGAATATATACTTTTAGGTCTTAAACTTGTTTAACATGTTTGCGATGTTGAAATCTCCAGCTGAGCTACATCGAGAAGAAGGATAATATTCGGCCAAGAATTTTAAGACTTTCAGCTCTTTATATATTGGTTTACGCGATTAATTATAAAAATAACTTGACGCTATCTTATCATTTTTTGAACTTTAAAAATAGTTTTATTAAGATTACTTATACCGGGTGGATTGGGAGAACGGAATCAAGTATTGTACACGTGAAAATAATGTAAAAATACTCATGTTCTTATCCGATTTTCATTTGTTGTTTGCTTCCGTCCCGGCCGCATAAAAGCGATAAATTTTAAAAACCTGTCCCTTCAGTAATTCTTGTTTATCTGTCGAGACAGCGAGTCACATTCGCTCCCCGCCTACGTATAACTATTTAACGTGCGGCGTAGCTCTCCGACGCATCTGGTCGATATGATGCTTTGTAAGACTTTCGTGTTTAAATGTCGCACGTTTATGCGGACATTATTCAAATTCGCTGCATAATGCGATGTAGACGTTCTTTCGAATTTGAAATTATGTTCTTCCCGCTGATTAACCTTTATTTGTTAATCTTACCTATTATTTGAGCGGCGATTATATAAATACGAAACAATTATTACGAAATACGGAAAATCCCAGAAGAAGATTCGGAAAAAAAAAAATAAAACAATAAAGGATATCTGCAAGATGTAAGAGTATCACAAGCTTAAAGACGGCTCATCACCACCATTAATTGGATTAACTAAATATTACACTCAATCTCAATATTCAAGGCATCATACAAAAATCGAAACGTATGTTTTTACAACATATCCTAACATTGCAATTGGTTAAATTAAAACGATTATTACGGAGATCGCTACTATCGTTCCGCACCTCCTACGCGATGCAAAACATCCTTAATTTCAAATAGAATAGCGGTCCGAACGTTCGGCCTTTTAATTGAGAAGGGATTTACGGGTCCCTTAACGGCACCTTCTTGACACCGCACTTGATCCGCCGCTTTGAAAGATCTATGCGCGAAAGGTCAACATCTTCAACCGCCGCGACCGCCGCAAACGTCGTAAATTCATTTCGGTAATGGTCGGAATTTTGACGAATGAGCTGCTTGCCGAAGAGGGATACCCAACAAACGATGGTTATTTTGTAATTTGGAAGTTATATTCTATGATTTAGCGCGGCGATATTGTAAAAGTACGTAACTTAACGTTGGCAATCTTGTAAGCAATTTAAAGTTATGGGTAATTACTTGGTAAAGGAGGTACTTGTTGGGACTCTATAAAGCAGTAAATAACGTATACTGAACTGGAAGTTTTAAATAATTTATTATAGTTTCCACTATAATATCGTTTAACCACGCGGTGATGGCTATGTGGTGGGTGGTAACGAAAAGTTTACAAGCTCACGATTTATAAATGAGGAAGGTCGTTAAAAGTTTAAAGAAAGTTCTTTCTCATTAAACTGTTGAATCCAATCCTGTTATCTACAGCTACGCTGTAAAATAAAGATGCACGCAGGTTAGGTAATTCATGCACTAGTTGCCTTCTTAAAAACGTAAGAAGGTTCTATAGATTAGATAATACATAAATTGCTTACCTTCGACAACTTATTGCGTAAGTTCATGAGATCACTTAAACGCGGAAAGGGAGGCTCTTTAATGGGCGAGGAACCTCCGGACGAAGCAAATTGTAATTAGCGCTCATCCAAGATTAAAAGACTGAAAAACAGCAGGGCACTCGCATCCGATCTGATGGCGTCCATCGCGCGATCCTCGACGATATTATTAATAGAGACTTGTTGTTACATCGTTTCCTTAAATTCCGGAAGCTTGGTGAAAACACCTTCTTGCTGCACAACGACCGGTTAATTTCCTCTCCGACATTTTCCAAATTCGTGGAATCTGTGATCATCACCAGGCTGAGAAACGAGATGGCAGATTAGTCTACTGATCTCTCTGCTGAGCATGTTCCTGACGCTTTCCAGTAAAGAGAGACCGTTGGAGCTACTTTCTGGACGTGGGGAGCGGACCCGACGTGGTGAGCGGACAGACGTGAGAAAGTCATCGTCAGAAAGAAGCAAATTGGCTTGAATGGGATAGTTGTGCGGGCATCTCCAAGTTAATAAAAGAAAAAAATGTCGCCATGCTGTTCACGAAACGAAGAAGACCTCGTGAAGGCAGGCGACGCAGTATAAATAAAGAATGATTCTGCCAGTGATCAATAGACGATAACATGTGTGAAGTCTAGTTGCTTGAAAAGACTTGAAGAATCAAGCCATAAGAATTATTCCTGAGCTCCATGGTTCGTCCGGAACGGACGACATTGGACACATCAACATTCATACCTTGACTCGGCGTCGTTACAACTTGGCCGAGGAAGCATGGATGCGACAACTCCTTGCTCGCAAATGTTGAGTTGTTAAAAGCCTGCAAGATCGACCGTCGCCTCGCTGTCACGTTGTGCGAATAGAAGAATGAATTTCAATTAGAGATGCTGATTAGAACAAAGCCAGACTGTGCAAGAGAAGATCTAGCTCAAGCTCCAAAACGTTTTGGGAAAAGCCGAAGCTCGTCCCAGCGTACCAACTCCAATTGTACAATTACAGACCCGTTTCAATAATATTGAGCTTCGTTAAACTTTATAGGAAGACCAAACGTTGATATGTTAACGAAGACGCTTGAAAATATAAAGGCGTACCTTGTAACATCTTCAGTAGAATTACCGTAACTCGCACACTCGCGGATATTAATAATGTAACGCACGGTTTCGTTACTGCTGCTTTTAGTACCCTTGCGTTTCGTAATAAATTATCCCGGCGGTTCTAATTTTGTCCGTAAAAAGTGCAGACACGGCATTACAATGTGCTTTTATACACAAGCAACGACGCAAGCTCCGCACGACGGAAGCTAGAATAAAACTTGATTGCGTTGACTCTCTTATTTAAGTTCTTGGTCCGTTCCGTGTATATAGTGTTCATCGCAACTCATTTTATTACAGGCACTAGCTACTAATTTACGATGTTGACGCTTAGGAGTATATGTACATACGTGTAATACGTACTTCTCTTCGCTTGTTTGGGCGCATTTTAATAAATGTAAGTGTTGTAATATAAAGGATCGAGCTTTCCTAGGATTACGTGGATCAAAAGACATCCGTATAGGGTCTACAGGAATCAGCATCGAATAGAATTGCTGAAATTATTATGGCTACCATTCGCAGAAAGATCTATAGACTTATTGCTATAATACCTTACTAAAGTTTAATATGTTTTAACGGTTTCCAAAATACCTGAAGATGTACGGGTTTCGAATACATTTTACGAGCTTTGGGCGTTTCTAAAAGCCTTTAGAATCTTCTAAAAGTATTAGGAGTGGTAAGTGAGACCCATAAAATATTTGAAAACCTTTGCAAGGGTGTTCAGAAACTTTCTAAAAGACTTTTCTAATAATTCAGCTTCTGTATCTTCGCGAGAGACCCAAAAGCTTTCTATTGGTTTTGGAAAGTTTATTCGTTAAAAGTCTGCGATCCAAGTCAAGATTTCAGGAGGTTTTTGCGATACCTTTTTTTTCAGAATCACGTGAAGGTTCGAAGGTTTTGTTGAGTTCTTAAATAAAAATAAGAATATTTAAAGCATATTAAAGCTTCTTCTTGATAAAGAAAGTTTTGAATTTTTTTTTCAAATAATTCAGATTTGGATTTAACGATTGCTAGATTTAAATAGACTCCTACAAAAAATTAAATTAATTTAAGGAATACATTTTCTGATCGTTTAAGTCTAGAAATGGCGTCCATATTTATCAGCAGAAAGGACAAAGTTGGATGAAATTATTACTTTTTTGCAAACACTACACAGATCCGTTCGCCACAGTGGTCCAGATAATATTGCGCGTAAATGGCGGTACCTCTCGGCAGATAATCCATAAAAATAATTCCTCCGCAGTTCCCGAATGTAATAAGCATTGCTTTTCCATCAGACGGAACTGCACGCATCTTCTTACGTCCTTCTTCGGATTCGCTTTTGGACTCAAGATTGAAATAAGGAATCCACGCTTCGTCAACGGCTCTTATCCGTGGCCAAAATTCATCACCGCAGCTCTTGAAGTTGACGACAAGTATCAGACCTATTGAGCTTCTTCTGTTCCGGTCCCAACAGTCTTGGCACCCGGCGGGATGAAACCTTGCTTACGCTCAAACATTGACGTAAGATGTCGCGAACTTGTCGTGCACCTATTCAATAGATCGTCCACGCTGTAATGTTCCTATCGTTTACCGACGTACTCGGACGGTCTCTACGTGGAAAGCCTTCTAACGATGTTGTACCAGTTTTAAAACGAGCGATCCATCGATACACACCACTTTTAGATTCTGCAGACTCGCCAAACAGTCTTTGCGGACGTTGAATAATTTCTGAAGTTGTCGCATCCTCTTTCCGCGGAAAGAAAATTATTGCTGTTTGAGTTTTCCTTGGTTACAACAGCAATGCTACGAAAACCCGTCTATATAACACGTGACTGAACTATATTGCGCTGAATAGCTGCATAAACATGCCAAAGCTTGTTCATCATCGATAGCATTGCTTATAAATGTTGCGTAATTTAATTAGAGCACAATTCCCAGAACTTTGGAAACATCCCTCGTAAAATTGTTTTTAGGTTATAAAGGAATTTTGCTCGCTCGCCTTTATTTAGCAACTTAGCAAATTGCCAGCTGCCTAATAATAACTAGAAAGAACAAAGGAGGATGAAATTATTACTTTTTTACAGAGACTAGATAGACTCGTGTTTCATTGACTTTCGGGGACATCAGTAAGCAATACGAATCCATTCTCGTGAGGCGAATAGACACGAGTCTATCTAACCGCTGCAAAAAAAGTAATAATCCCACCTGCTTTTCTCGGCTCTATTTATCAGTAAATTGCCAGAATAACAAAAATTTTTACATCAAAACTGATTACAGACATCGCGTTATTATATGTCGTTCAATGTCGTCGTTTTCAATTTCGAATTAGTTTAGTTTAAGCGTGCAAAAGCCATCCGAAATTGTTTGCCTATTAAGCGGCGACCGTCGTCCCTGTCTACGAATAAAATTGTTGCCATTTCACGTTTGAATGGGCGCGCGACATGAAGGTGTGTCCTACATTGCATATAATGACGAGTTTAGTTTTTTCTTTTTTTTTTCGCTCAAATTGCAGCCGTAAAATGGTGAGCAATCAAAACGATATTGTTAGGTTCAGCGCTTCTTCCGCCCTTGGTGAAACGGCCATCACAAGCCAATAAGAATCGGATCGAAGTGCAAGCAAATGGGTAATCGATCAAACCGGACCGGTGCGCTTTCCTAATGAGATTTGCGAGGACGGGTACCAGAATGGACCGAGGCTTTTCCCGGCTTACAGTTCTAATATCCGCGAGATGGAATCTTCCCAATAGATGGGGACGACCATCCGGTTGAAATTAAAAGCGGAAGACGGGTAACGGTCAATATTGGTTGGCAAATTAATTAAATTATAACTCCCTTCAGTATTTTATTAATTACGTTAGAGTTTTAATTCTCCTTTCGCCCTTCTCACTTAATTAAAACCTTAAGCGTCGCCTCCCTCACGTAATCCGTAACGACGTATAAGACCCGATGAACCTGGGTAAATTGGAAACGAGAAGGAAAATAATGGGGTGTAATATGCGCCGCGGAGGAAGATGGTTCGTTAATTGTCACTGATACGGAGAGGTTACGCGATGGTTCGTGGCAGGTGTAAAGGAAAGACGGGCATTTTCCGTTAACATCTTATTTTTCTCTTGTAAGCCGTTCGAAATTACGAATAATAAGTAACGGTAACGAATGCAATCGATGTTGGGATTTACGGCTTAACGTTGCTGCGAAGCATCATCGCTGCATATCCGCAACCTTGAATTGCACGCCTTCTCCAAATATTATTTTATCCCAAACGATATTACTCTGTACGTGTTTTCAAGGATGAAGCTGCTTTAATTTTAAAAAACAAGGATCGAGCGAAGGTAGAGCGAAGGGTTTCTATCCTCGTTTCGCCGGGATCATCGTTAGCGGAAAATATTTTTTCTGCATCGCCCGCTAGCGAAACACGATTATGATAGCTCGATATATGGTAAACAACAGTATCGGCAACGTCCGCACCATACAAGTGAAAGGTTGCCGATACTTATGTGCTGTTTATCATACTACGCCACAGTCCTTGCCATCATTAACGATATGTGGGTGATATCTATACATTCGCGGGCGAATGGTTTTTTTTAAGATAATCGTACATTAGCATAACGCTCACAAAGAATAAATTAAACAATAATTACGCTTAATTAAATAACTAGAGATCGCGAAACCTTTTACTTAAAAACAAATACAGCGAAGCTAATTTAAATGTCAACTCTATAAATTTTAAAATACCCCTCGCAACGCATTAAATCGTCACATCTACGCTAGGCTACCGTCGATGCTCGCAACAAATCTAGGTCACGTTCCGAAACTGAAATCAGAGCAACCTATCAAGTTGATTGAAACTTTCCCCCCATATTTCACGCTTGTTTTTCCAAATCGAAATTTCTATCCCTACGCATTTCACGACTCTCGTCATGCGAATTGTGAAGAGTCGAGGAATTACCATACATCCAGAGGCGAAAAACAAAAAAAACAAAAAAAATCGCCCGCCGAAATGATAGGATTAACGGGGATTAGCATATTTTTATATTCCGACTCTATTGTTTATCGCCGTTGTTACAGGTGAAGAAGGGAAAATTATGTTCCAAAATAAGGACGCCAGGTAGGTTAGGTGTTAAACAAATTAAGGCCGCTACGATGAAAACGCGTAAAATGTTATATCGCTTGTTAAGTAGGCGAAGTTGGCAATTATGAACGAGTGTACAGCGGGCAAAATAAGTTATGTCCCTCTACTTAAAGGACGGATAATAAATTCGGAAACGTAAAAGGATTCTTATTTAAACAACATAACTCGTATAATCTAGAAATAAGAAGAATTTATAATATTTGAACAAAGACCTGTTAAGAAGAAGATAATTGCATCAAAAGACGTGAAATATATCAAAAAAAAATTAAGGATAAAATAAATCTCATTCTCCTTCAGTTGCATCGAGTTTCTACTAGGCTTCTGCATGTTGTATGGCTGCTATGCAAGATCGTTCGGAGTACGGCTTTTGTAAGGTTGCGTAAAAGGGCGAGACGTGACGAGTCGTGATTGGAGGATTGTAGGAATGGTTGTAGATTTCCATAGCTTTTCGGATTTTCGGATTCGGAGACAGAAACATTTCGCTATTACCCTTTACCACAAACACTTCATTGAAACTGTACGCACGTTCCAATAGCGAAGATATCATCTTCAACAGCAATGCTGAGCTCGTTCGGTATTGCTGCTGAAGATGATAGTTTAGCTATCTTGATGATCGGATTCCAATTTTTGTTTGAGTAATGCAGAATCGCACGTGTTCCGCCGCTGCGTTTCAACAATCTTTTTTTTTTGCTATCACCGCACAGAATAAAATGCATTTCAAATGCATAGCCGACGGGGGGACACATAACTTATTTTCCCTACTGTACGTATGTCTAACGGAAAAACGGGAATAATTTTTTTTTATCCTGTTGAAATTGGGTTCACTATAAAGCGGACCGTATTAAAAAAAAGGAATCATAAATGTTACCGTGGAATGGAATGAAATCATACCAATGTTCAGAAGGGGGTAGTTTTTAATTAGCAGAATACGTTTGATGTTAATTGGAAAATATTTCGTTCCTTTTCATTTTTATTTCGCGTGCGCTACATTATTCATCTGCTGAAACGAATTTGCCTCGCGATCAGTTATTAAACATTATCGTACAAAGACACTGTCGGTTAAATTGTACCGCATTCCATCAATATCTTTTTTAGGTGTGGTGACGGCCCAACGGGGTGAATAAGCTTGTTATAACCTCAGGAGCCTTTTGGTGTGTAGGTTGTGTGTAAAGTGTTCCATGGTCTTGTTACTTATACTCCCTCGCCGTAGAGGGTGAAACGCAGTTTATTGCACCCCCAACTACGAATGGTGACTCGGGAATTTGTTGATTCTAGCGGGACTCGAACACGCTGCGTTTAACTCTGCCCAGTTAAGCGCTTTTACCACTGGCCCACCGAGCCGTTAAAAATAATCAAAAATAATATTGATGAATAGCGTGCATTTATTCTATTCTGTTTTGTACCTATTGCACATCACACCTATTGTTGTATTTGTTATATAAGCTTTCTTATCATTTCACATATGACATATCTTATTTCGATGTTCATGTACAAGTGATCTCTGGAAATAGTAAAGCTAGAACGATGACTATACTGGAAAGGAGCAAGCTAATTTTGTAGTCGTAACATGCCAGTCCAATTAAGTTACCAATATCAGCTATCTTGTTGGAGCGACGACCGAAACTTTTGATTTTTTTTCATGTGTAGACTGAATAATAACACTAAGGTATCTGCTCACTTCGCACGACATAAGTTGATAAGCAGCACATAAGTATCGGAAACCTCCGCAACACGCAATATATAATAATTAATCCGGGACAGTCGTTTCGAGGACACGAACGGTCCTCATCAGCATCAGTCGCTGATCATCATTCGGATACTTCCGTGTTGTTTACCATACTACGCCACAGTCATCACCATCATTATTCACAGAAGTTGGATTAATTAATCCGATAGAGGTGTTTGCACGAGTTCATGCCTTGAACTTTATCTTCACCAGTTGGCCACTCGGTCATACGGTTGAGAATGAGGATCGATGCGTTCTCGAAACGGCTGTCCCGGATACTTATGTGGTGCAGGATGTGCCTATACTGTTGTTTTATTATTATTTTTATTATTAAAAGGATTATTTGGGAAGTTATGCTAATCCTCTCAAATGAAAAATGTCCCTAATTTTTCTAATGTTTGAGATAACTATACTGAGTGTTACATAATTGGATAGAAACGCTATAAATATACCATCATAGCTCACTACGATTGCCATTCCAAAAAAAAAAAACAAATTTAAGTCATAACTTCGTTAAGCAGTTCGCCAACATGCAAATAGTGACTTCGAATTTTACCGGATTCTTCAGTAAAATCTACCAGTTGACTCTGGTAGAACTCTAGGGAAAGGCTCTTATTGCCAGACTACCGAGACGTTAAATTTAGTAATAATCGAATCAGACACTAATAGTTTCGGTCGAAACAAGAAGAAGACTCGGCTGTAGAAGTCGATGAATAATCGCGAACATACCTGAACGCACGTGCCTGAACAGGGCTAATCATTGCGCTAATATTTAACTTACCACCGGTGCAATTCATGTAGGCACTTTCGGTTGGGTGATGCGTTTACATATTCATTTAATTGTATTCATTTCCATTCTATTCGAAATAAAATATTAACGAAATAAACTCAACTCATCAGCATCCAGATGTAACATACATATGTATTTATTCAAACCTCGTATTCTGCAAACGCTAATACACAGAGGCGGGATTCCTCGTGCTCACCCTACCACACATTTTCCAGTAACAATAGACTAGCATCCGTCGGTAATTCCGCAATTCCCGTCGGGAGGCCGGGGACGGTTCGAACCACTCAAAACAAAGCGTCCTTCTGCCGCCTCCGAGCTATGAATTCAAGAGGACATCGCGCGCGGCCGTCCAACGAGCCTTTGAATACGTCCGTCTTTTCTCTACACACACGTACATCGAGACACATACATAAGATATGATACAATACGGGGCTTACGACGTTACGTTGCCGAGTCAAAGTTTTAGGATGCCTAAAACGACAATTTACAGTAGCGGCAGGCACTAATCTGCACGCCTCGGATTCGGATCTATGTACCAGATGAGGTACATGTACAAGTAAATCCTGAATTCGGTTGGATAACATGGGTATCTTTCCTATTATGAAATATGGTGGTTTGTTTAAAGTTCTACGATTTTCAGTATTAACTAATAAATATTAACGTGTGGGACGATCGGGGGGATATTTCGTAATCATAAGACATAAAAGTGTTTTAGCTCCGACATAGTTTGTCGAATTCTTGGATTACTCCTTCACGTAGCTCTTCTACGTTATTTGTGCTGTATTTACACCTGCACAACTTTATTTGGGACATACGCTGGATATTTCAGTTAAGGCGGACACGTTTCGACAACCATCTTCTCGACTCTCAACTTATAAAAAAAAAATATCCCAAATAAAATTTTATTTTTTTTAAGTAACTTCCTGTTTCAATGGAGGGCAAAATAAATCTAAAAGGAGAGGCTCATGATTGTCTAGAAGTTTGGCTATAATTGCGCCTAGTATAAGGCATACTTCTTATCGCACCAAAGCCCAAGTGATCTTATAGTTAGCGAATTTGAGCTGATTTTCAACAATGCGGGCGCATTATAAAGATGAAAAATATCAAGTAGCGTGGTATTCCAGTCCTATTGATGCCATTTACAGTAACCGTTTAACCGTTAATGTTGGGTTACACCTATTTTTAATTTAACAACGGTAACACATAACTGTATTGTTTATTTATCAATTTAGCTATAATAATAGGACCCATATTAGGTGGTATTACGACACAACAACGAGGGCTCCCGTGGCTGGACACAGTTAAAACTCAACGTGCTACCAGTTCGGACCGTGTCACGAAAAGCAATCGAAAACAGGACGTTTCGATGGGGTCACCTTCAGGAGAAGAAAATGTGGTAAGGCACATTTTGTGATTCAACGTGTGAACCACGCCAGAGACGAAACTAACTGGGCGGGAAGCAGTTGATTTGGGTGACTTAGCAACTAAGCCACGTCAAAGGCGAGGGCAGTTCACTCTTCTATATGGGCGGCGCCTGTCTCTAATTGGTTGGTTGTCGCTGTGAGCACAGATGATGGGCTTCTACATGGCTGTGAAGTACTATATATATATATATATTGATTCTGCTAATAGCTGCTTAAGTAAGTGTGCTTAATTAAACTAATCGATAATGTCTTAACTGCTCAGGATTTTAAAGGTCTCTCAATGGAATGACACTCGATATGCTTTGTTTACGTCTAAATTCTAAATTCACTGCAGAAACGGCGGCCAGGACGTATTATTCCCAACCTTTAGGCCAATCGCAAGCGCCAATTGCCGAGGAAGAAGTCACATCCCATTACGTCAATACCCTTAAAGATGAGAATCGAACTGATCACGAAGAAAATAATTGAATTTACTAAATAAAAAAAAATTATCCGACAATAAATTTGGCTTATATTAACTTATCGCTGCAAATTCCAGCAATTCTGGCATCAAGCGTAAATTCAATAAGAAAGCCAAGATGAAGCTCATTACCGCAATAACAGCGGGGAGGTAATCGATACCAATATAAACGAATTAATCAGACCACCACGACGTGACACAGGACCAATTCATAAAAATTCATCAGACGAGGAGCCGTACGTCGAAGCCACTATTGGTTAATGATGATGGATTAGTGAAGCGACGGGAATGTGATGCTCGAGACGAAAGAGAGAAGACAAAAAAAACAGGACGAATAACGACGACGAAGGATGGAAAAATAAGGAGGGGGCACGTTATTCTAATGATGCATCTGCCCTAGAATGATTGAAATCGCCCCGATTGCATAATGGCGATTCCTTAGAGAGTAGAGAATGGTAGACTAGAACCGTAATTATGCATCCTTGTTCCCTTGTTGAAGGTCCACTGAAAAGCTAACCGCCGGTTCGTAAGCGAAGACGTGAACCTCGTTAAGCTCAAAATACAACGTATCAGGATGAGGTAAATACAATATTCTACGCAGGACCTTTTATCAAAAAAAAAATATATCCTGTTAGCGGAACGGTAGCTAGCGACACATTGTTTTCGTCTGCTCTACCGAAATGTTAAGATGAAAAGTTGAAGTGTCTGTCATCTCTGCTCTTACGTTCTATTTCTTGTCTCGCGTCGCTTTCCGAAAACAAGAAAAGCGTTAGTTACTCGAAGCTCTAATTTTCCGACGCGAAGGATAACATAAACAGCTTTACCCCGTGCGAAGAGCCACACTACTTGGCTGAGAAGTTTTCCGATAAACATGATGGGGGGACTGTAAGTTACAAGCTTGGCAATTTAAGCGTTAAAATCCTGAATTTATTGGTTATTGCGGAAATTATGATGCTGTTGCTGTGCTTACATCCGTTTTTATTTCAAGTTTAAGGAAAAAAAATGATGTGAGATCGCGCATACTGTACAGGTTGTCCTTTGTTAAAGTTAGTGTTGACTTTCCCCAACGTTAGCTAATGAATTCTTTTATTTTCTTTATTACCATCTTGTTTAATCGAGTCTTCCATTGTACTCC
The DNA here is from genome assembly GCA_020654165.1 of Oryctes rhinoceros. NCBI lineage: Eukaryota > Metazoa > Arthropoda > Insecta > Coleoptera > Scarabaeidae > Oryctes > Oryctes rhinoceros. Next base: position 1,652,750 of record JAIOKQ010000978.1, read on the forward strand.
ACGTAGCCCAATTGGAACAAAATTCGCTAAACGAATAGGCGTAATTCCTCTTGAAAAAGACGGATTTCAACGGCACAGATTCTGTTCTTCAGCAGGACAAAACGACGTTACGTTTCTAAAGCCCTTCGCGTGTAGAACAGCAGCACTTGGAAGTCTTTAAATCAATTACGCTAATTAATTAATTAAAGCACGATTCTCTTTCACTCTTAAATTTAATTAATTAAACATAATTAATTAAGAAAATTAATACTACGTTCGCGAGTAACTGTATCGAATAACGGACGGTATATAAAAAAATTTACGATCTTTCGTCGCTGTTTAAGTGCCTTTTAGAAGTTCTTTTACTATTTTAGGGTGCCGCGTTCTTCGAGAGCTCTTAATGTTGAATTCAGCTTTTAATGAACGTAGTCGAATATAGCAAACAGGGGAAAAATTACATTAAATGATAAGATATAGATTATCGGCCGAGTACTACGTAATATCGCTTATAATTTACAGACTGCTAAGAATACGTTGAAAACATTCAACGTAACAAAAAAAAAAATACATATTTCAATTCTAAAGTATGTAAACGTTAAAAAGTATTGTTATGACGAAGTTTAAGGCCCTCAATTAACGGTATTATTCATGGATATCGCGCATAGCAGAAAAAAAATAGCTCGTACATAAATATTTTCGCGCGATAGCCTTACAAATAGTTTACATGCTTGTGCGCCTATTAATAAAGATAATAAGCGATTAGTTTTTGTTTTATATGGAGGCACGTGTCTGTTTTTTTTTTTTTTTTTTGTAGAAATAGATATTAATTTAAATTGTAATTTAGTTGGTTATTGTTCAAATTTTGTGAATATTCACCGTATGTGTTTTAAAATATGACAAAAATCGGAATCGACGTGGATGTTGTCGGCAAACTCGTAATTGTTGTATTGTAACAATATTGTCTAGTAGGCCGGTAACTTTAATTAATTGGTGAAAGAATTTAAAATAAATTAATGAGTGTGGTGGTGGTCGCAAAAACGTATTTCAACTAAAGAGGCAAAATATGTTGAACCTTAAAGATATGAAGACAATGGAGGAAAGACGAGTAATATTGCCGTTCCTCCGGATTTAACATTGAATTGAGACAATTTTACCCAATAAAATGCTAGGTTGTGCCAAAAAATTCGAGATCCTAGTTTTAAGTCTATCGTATACAATTTCTTGCTTGATTCGTTTCCCTTAAGCGACTTTTTCAAATTTCTATTCGCGTTTATCTCAGAAGTAACTTTTTCGCTTATCGCGTTCTCACTCTACACACTTCCGTTGAAGAACTCGAGGAGGACGTTAAAATGGTTTGGAATCTTGGAAGAAGTTGCTTGAATGGACGGACGTTGGATGGACGACACTCCACATGGCGCTAACGATAGCTACTTTCGCGTTACCTTTCAAACTTTAGAGAGTAGAAACAGTGATCGTCAACTCTCTAGGATAATAAAATTAGCCAATAATAAATAACATCCAGTTTCAGTTTCAGTCAGTTGGATCATTTTCGATTAAAAAAAATCTTTTAGAGAGTTCAAGTTCTAATATTTTCATTTAGTCAATGTATTTACCCTGCATCACACGTCTATATAGCAACATCGTAATGGTTTCAGGTAAATTTACTAGGTTTTCAGGGAATTTTACTGAGCACATGCAATATTCTGTAAATATGCGAGAAATGTCTCGGTGGTGTAAATTGACTTTAAAAATAAGACGTAGCTCAGTTGCCCCCTATTTTTGGACTAATTTTAGTCTACGAGGTAGGTTCAATAAATACACGTTCGAGCGATGAACAAAATCGCCAATACTACACAGGCAGGCATTCCACTGCTTCACAAGACGCTGTATATCGGTGGCGTACTACTCCTCTAGCTGTCAAAACTGCCTGCTGGACGTCAGCGTTCGACTGGAACCTTCGTCGCTTGCCTTCTTCGATGGTTCAAAGACATGGAAGTCACAGGGTGACAGATTCGAGCTGTAAGGGGGGTTCTCTAAAACCTCCCACCTCATCCGCGCTATCTGTGACGTGATGGTATTAGTGATATGCGAACGGGCGTTATCGTGAAGGAAGATCGCGCCTTCCGTAAGCATCCCAGGACGTTTGTTCTTTATGGGTGTACGTAAAAGAATCAAAGTTCCACTGTATCGAACAGCATTGACGTTAACATGAAGGTGTTTATATTCAAGAAGTAATGGTCCGCGGTGATCGAAAAAGGAGGCAGGCATAACTTGCTTGAGTTTTGCATTTCTGGTGCCTTGAAGACGATGGGCATACTCTCACGTTTCGACTCAGGCTCGTAGTGGTGATACCAACTTTCGTCGCCGACATTGATGCGGTGCAAGAAGGAACTTCCTTCTTCACGGTACCGCTGAAGATGCTGCAGTGAAAGACCCATGCTGTTGGCTTTGTGTTCTTCAGTCAATTGACGGGGTTATCCATTTCGATCCATCCACTTTTCGATATCCAACCTTATGAATTACAACATGGACTGTGCCCATACCGCTATCAAAACGATCTGCCGATTCTCTAACACGAACCCGCCTATTCTCCGGCCAAAGGCTGCTCGCACAGCAGCGACATTGGCTTCACTCTTCGCATGCCGAGGTGGGCCCGGCCTTACTGAACTTCCGACACCATACCACGACTGCGGTTTTTGAAGGACGCTGTTCACCATAAACATCTTGCATTCTCCGATAAATTTGAACAGGGCTGTTGTCTTCAGCGTTTAAAAACTGTATTACTGCTCGGTAATCGGTCTCGGACGCTCCAACGATACGACCTACCATATTGAAAGGCGCACAACGACTGCGTATTCTACGAATACCACGAGTCAACTGCCGCAGTAGACATCTGCATTACCGGCGGTCGTCTAATGCAACTTTCTGCGGTCATAGCAAAACTAACGTTCGTGCTAGAGCGCTCGAACGTGTATTTATTGAATAGAATTTAATTTTTTGTTCCTTTCACAGATCTCTTGTAAGTTCGTTCTTACTTTTTTGTAGTATTCATTTAAATACTAGAATTGTCGTTTATTATCTGTTTTTTAATAATTCGTTTAATATTTACTACGGCGTCCAAAATTGGGATATTTCAGAAACTTTCCGGGTACAGTAATACTCTAAGTTGCCGAAGTTGCCTCCAATTTTTGGACAATTTTAGCCTACATTGTTTTTAGGCGTAGTATTTCAATTTTTTTTTGTTTCTTTCACAAGTTGCGCAACAGAACTTCATTCTTACTTTTATGAATTTATTTAAATACTGGAATTTTCTCTTGTTGGTTATGGCGTCGCGATATAGTAATACTTAATTAGCGCCATCTACGGTAGTGTATTTGATAATGCATCACCGTAGCACAATTCACATTCTATGCCTCCATTTTCTATTACACAACGTATTTACGTAGGTACATTATTCGCGGTGACATTCACCTACTCCAACAATACAAAACAATCGCTCGCGGTCGCTTTGTTGAACCACTTTAACTTTCGAAACGGCAGTCGTCTAATACAATCTCTTCGAAGAAACTATCCTAACTCACCTATACACTTAATTGGTAATTAATTAGCTAGCGAAATAAATTTACAGCCGCAACTCCGGTATCGCTCGGAGGTTCCCGGCTCCGCTCAACGCGGCTTGCATTATTAATAACCTCACCTAATTGTATAAACAATTTCGGAATAGTTCGTTGTTTAATTACGCGGCCGCATGCACGGCTAGATAGATGGTGCAGGTACGTGTGTGTATGTACATACGTGAATGATATGTTCCAACTTCCACGACGGTTTCGACGAGATCGCATTAGTAATTTTGAGCGTTCGTTTTCCAAGCTGCTAGTATCCAAGCGTCGCTATTATCTTGCGATTACATGCACGGCATGCATTTAAAGGAGCTGTACAATAATGTTACCTTATATTCAATTGAGGTTAGTGGTTTCGGTCGGAGAGCAACAACTTTCAGTTCTTCTTAGAACTTCGATCGTTTAGTTTAATGGAGATGGAACGTAGTTTCGAAAAGGACGCATTGTAAAGAGGAATACTTGGCGGAAACCCAGCCCATCAGAAAATTTAACATTATCGACTCTGTGGTACTTCTCAGATTAGTTATCTGAATCTTGCTCCAGAATATCTGTTAATTTTTGATATTCTCAGCCTTCTAAGCCCGGAAGCAAGTTGCATTATCGGGATCTTTCGAAAATCTACCAGCTTCTTTTCGCCATTCGTTGCCCTCGTATGTTATTGTTCTTAGAGCAGATTCTTGATCAACACGCGACTAATCTGCTCGGAAGCCCGATTGGTTATTTTCAAGTGTCTTATCCACCGTAAGTTTTATTCCGTTTAATGTAATATGTCAATGCTTTGCTAGCATTGTTCAATGATGTTGTTCTGCAACTTCGTTCCACCGTCCCTTCGCGATATTATCAGTTTATCTACGTTCTTTCTTCGTTCCAGACTTTTCCTATTAAGCATGTCATTTCTTTCCTAACAAAACGGCAGTTCCCTTATAACATCTCAGGGGTCACGAACGAACCTCCAAGTTTACCAGACCGGAATTTATCTCGTTGCGTATTGTTTACGGTGAGTTGGTTCGAGTAAGCGCGGATATAAAACTGGAAGAATCATATCCATATACCGCCGATAGGTACGAAATATTTCGTAAGAAATCCCAGCTGGAATACAAAGCGGTCGACGATTGATCTAGTTGTCGAATTCGCGTAACAAGTAGACCGAATATTTGCGGTAAATTCTTTTCTTGGGATAGACTCTAAATGGAAGAGAAGATCTGCGACGTAACATTTGTAAAGTTAGATATAGTTTTAGTAATTAAGGGCTTGAAGAACTTGTTTCTGGTGCCGACTTCAACCAGTGGTGTCTCGTAGTTACTTTGGTGAAACAGATTATTCGACGTTTTCCGAAACATTTGGAGCAAAGGAAACTTAGATCCGTATCACCTTCACACCATTGGTCCAAATTTATATTCCAAGAGGAGGCGTTGAGGTTATGGACGAGGAAGTACATTTCGCATTATGGTTGTGGTTATAGATAACAAGAGGACGCTTCGTAGAATTTACAGCACAAGACGTGACCACTATATAACTATGTGGTCACGTCTTGGAAATGAGAGCTGCTCACAACAGAGATGTTCCTCTTGCGCATGTTCTATATTTGTCCGTTCGGGTGGTATGTAATGGTCTCTTCAACGGAAGCCAGTAATAATAATTAGGAAACACCTGCTCGCCCAATAGAAGATCTTGCTTGTTTAATGGTGCTCTTGTGGCTCCTGAAAGTCTTTAAAACGTTATTGCTTTAATTGCATTGTTAATATGTGGCTTATCCACAACGAGGCGTAAGCTGCCTTCGTAATACTCACCCTCGGTGACTTGGGGAGATTTCTAGGATTTATTGAAAAATGTTGTGCCGTTGGAACGTTGGGTCAACAATCGAATTCAAGCTCGTCTAAACATCGTTGGATACCAATCGAATCACGGTAACCAATCGTACTTCTCCTTAGCATTGAGAAGATACAATCTTCGTGAGATGGCAATTCGACTCCAAGGTGCACAAGAAGGAGCGTAAAACAATAGCTCTAATCTTTGGAGAAAATCACCATAAATACAACGGCTAAAGACCGTTCTTCCCAATAAAATACTTTTTTTCCCCTTCCATTATATTTAACAGTATATCCCCCCCCCCCCCACCACAAAAAAAGACCGTTTAATGTACTGATATACTGATTTCCTTGCTATGACTAGTTCATCGAAAAAAAAAAAATTAACTCTGTTACAATGCTTAACATGGAATACGCGAGTTATTCTCCAGCGAATCCCCGCAGGATGAATTTATTGTTCCGAAGTGGAGCATTACCCGAATAAAATGCCGGCGTTTCGCTAACGAATGCAAAATTATTCGCTGCGGTCCGCTCGCCGTTACCGCCGGTATGCTATCACGTCCGGTCCGTCAGACGTACCGTATACACGAAAAACGCAGGGCCCTTACTGGTAGCATACTACTCCTACGTTCTTTTCTTTGTAATTAAGTTATGTAAAACAGCGCATACTGCTCGTTCATGTTTCGAGGGCGACGCAGGGCGGACATAATGATAATGACTGGATGCATTCGTTGTATTATTATGCATTGCACTTAATACGGTTCAATCACTCCAAACCGTTACCGAGATATACATCTAAATGTTATGCGGAACAACGCTCCCTTGCATAAACCCCGAACGAAAACATACCAGCTTGATCCTAGCATTGTGTTCGCCGCGCAATAGTATATTGTACGCTTTATTATGCGCGATACCCTAAAGTCGAAGCTGCATTTGATTTATTCCGGTGAGATTCACGTGTTTCCATGCGACGAACACCTATTTAGCAAAAGATATGCGCGGTAACAAATGATAATTTTACGTACGTACGTACGTAACGTTGACAATAATCCATTGCAAAGGAAATGGTAAAACGCGAGTTATATACTTTTAAGCTCTCTTTGTTTTTAGATTAAGATATACATATATATGTGCATTGTCGTAGCTTATCAATAAGCTTTAACAGCAGATATGCTATCTTTAGACAAAAGAGCGACGTACCTCATCAATATATCAATTGCTTCTTTATATTTTTCCCTGAAATATCAAACATCAAGAACAAAGATCCGATCTAACACGAAGAAACACGAAACACACAGTCGTACGACTCACTACATTGCCAGATACATGTTTTCGTTCGCTTTGGTTTGTATCCGGGTGGAAGTAAAGGCTGCAGAAACGAAACCGGTTCGTGTTTCGTCGACCTTCACGACGAATAAACACGATCCTGTCTAGCCTTTGCTAATTCCGTGTAGCGCTACTCCTTTCTGCGGGCTTAATACGGACTCTTCTCTTCTCGATAGGGCCTTCCAGCTATGCGATTATAAGGTATCGTATTATCTTGTTTTCGATTTAAATCGGTTCCTGTTGTAGATTGTTTTGCGCGTCTTAATCGAAAGATATTTTTTTGTATCTTTTTTTTCCTTGCGCTTCGTTCACGCGAGTTTAAAATTCTGTTATTTTATTATCGTCGCACAATGCTGCCGCGAGAAGCCATTTCAGCGAGATAAACGATGAAATATTTGTTTTCGAATCATTAACATCAGATTTCTAATATCGGCGCTGCAGTTTCTTTTTTTAGCGTTACAGATGCGTCCTTTTCGCAGATAATACAACGGCATTGATCTTCCTCTATCGCATACATAGGTATCTCTATCTAGTTTTACATATTCTTTCTGTTTTAAAGAAATTCGAAGCGGTCTTCCCTGAGATAAGTGCAAAATAACAACGTAACCGATGTTTTTTTGAAAACATGATGGCAATATAGCGCTTTTGCTTATTTTTAGATAGGCGCCATCTGTCTTTAAATGATACTTAGAAACATTCGTATCTTGTATAAGAAAGTTTCATTCATATTGTGAGGGTTAGTAACGTATAGTTTACTTTTTAAGTAACCTCATAAGAGTTAACCTAGTGGGGCTAAGTCGAGAGCCTTTTCGACTAACATGCTCCTTTCAATCCATCAGTTTGGAAAGGTGTGATTAAGACATCGACGTACGTATCTTGTATATAGCGGAGGGGGCCCATCCCGCCGCATCCATATTCTCAAGTTGGGAAAATCGAGACTTTCGTTATTGGAATACTGCCAACCTGGAACACGCCCATTAAAAACTGGAAATATCTTTTTCCCGTTAAAGTATTATTAAAGAAGAAAGGTCCCACAACTCCGTCGCCGATGCATCTATTTTCTCAGGATACTGAGTATGTGCCTCAAGGATTCCGACGTGGCCAGTATTAACAGTTTTACCTATGGATGGTTCCATGTAAGGTAGTTGAAATAAAACATCGATCGAAATTGTAAAATAACGTATTGAGTGGCGCATCTTCATTAGTTGAAGGGCGGCCGCTCCCATAAGGCCCATCAGGAGCATGCCTTCTTTTCGAAATTTATTGTAAATTTTACTCACGACGGAAGTACTAATTGGAGCACGATCTCGATGAGCGTCATTAAACGAATGGCAAACTTCCCTAAATAATCGGCTTCCATCTCCAAAACCAACCGTCGTAAATATTTCAGTTCGTTATTTTTCCATCGATCCCATCGTTCGCAATTTTCAAATTAATTCAATTCAATTTTAATGCATTCGGCAGTACGTGGCAGATAATTAAATTAGTACAGTTAATACGAGAAGGAGCACATACTTCGGTATTACGTTTTAGACGGGGATCGGCGACGAAGTATTCACAGGACTTTCTTAGGTTAAGTATGAGTATCTTTTAAGCATCGTCTTATCCAAAATCGAAGCGAAAATGCTGTAAAACCATTGGAGAAGAAAATATCTAGGCGTCACAACTTTCTCAAGATCATTGTAGAAGTAATAATAATAATAATAATCTTTATTACCCAGCAGATGGTTAAATTCCATTTACAAAACAAATAAATATAGATAAAGCTAAGTGATACAGCGGGGCCTTCAACAACGCGTTGGTTTCTGCCTTCGGTGTCAGGAACGTATCGAATGGTCGCGTTAAATGTGTTGACATTACAAGATCTATCTGAGCCAGGAAGGCCGGAGAATTAACTTTATCGTGGATCAGTTGTAACACAAGTTTGGCGCTTTGTTTGAACGAATCATAACGAATGGAGATCCAAGAGACTCGTAGTCGTAGTCTATATAACTTGCTCAGGGTATAAACCATCCAGCTTAAAGGACGGATACTTTAAAAATCGTGTCTGCGCACGGTTCGCTGAAAGCTGAAGGTGCAAATCGTGTTGATACCATACGACGCTAGCGTATTCTTTCAATTTACTTCTGACGAAAGCATAATATAGGGACTTCAAACAAAATACCCAAGTCTCTAAATATTTCTGCTTGTGGTGGTTATTGCGTTGTGGTTCTCGAACAGCTCACTATCGCATTTTTACCAAAAGTTAGACCAAATCTATTACGATCGCACCAACTTTGGATAACCTAGAGGTTCTCTAACAACTTCTTGCAATCATCTGACACTATTCTTAGCATTAATCGACATGTTTTATAATTTTTCTCAGAAAACATTATTCACGTCGTTATTTGGGCGTTCCTATACTTTTTATACGCGCTGTATACATATGTATTTGATTTATTGTCAATATTCAATACCTTGTCTCAACTTGTTTTTTTTTTTTTGTTTTCATTATTCTATTTTTGTTAAATTCTGATAATAACCAAGAGCTTGGAGCTTGGAACAATTTTTTTTTGGGATTACTTGAACCTTCGGTTTTTTAGGTAATAAATTGGAGAACCAGAAGTTGTAAGATGCGGCTTTACGGATTATTACGCCATAAAGTTTGGAAAGCGCTCTTCTTGTAATCGTGGAAGTAGACTTTTTATGCTTCCACATCAAGTTGGCTACATTAATCAACATAGAAGCTACTCCGATTTAATAGTTTTCCATTGTAACGAACCAATTAAAATTTTCCTCTCAATGTACGTGAATAAAACGCCATATTTTACGTCCATTTTATTCATTTATTAGCCGGAAAGTAACTATTCACATCACAATTGATAAATGAGATCTCTACCTACGGATTGGGACAGTTGCAAGTGCCATCGAAGCATTTTCCACCGCAGTGTTTTTGGCAAAGATAGTCTCCGAGAATACCATAAATTATCACGTTGCAAGTCCCGCTTATTCTTTCTTCCGGCCGAACATCTAGACACAGAGGCATATGGATGCTTTAAAAATATCAGAAACTTAAAGATAGTACCTTTCTGCCGTTTGTCATCATCGGATTCGTCTGAACAGTTTCCCGTTGCAAGATACAATGCCAAAACAAAGGTAAGAACGAATAGCTTCATGTTGCCTTCACGATTTCGCTTTCCGGGAACGGTACGAACGATTTCTCTCTTCCAAAATGGCGCCGTCGGATATTTATACGTCCAATTTAATTGCCCACTTCAGTTTGCAAATCGCAAGTTTTATAGTTACGGTAGTATTTCTTAATTTACAAAATAAAGTTGATATCAGTAAAGTTGAAATGGTATTAAAACCTTTTTATAAGCACATCATAAACCCATAATTTAATTTAAAGCTGGTAATAAAAGAATGGAACATTTGTGTACACAGGTACGGCAATAATAAAAAGGACTCCTGCGTCGCGTTTATGAACGGTTCCATTCTCCAACTTCTTACATTAATTCTAAATTCTTACATTAATCAAACAAAGGCAATTCTATTTGATGCTTATATTTTTTGATTTTTTTTCGGTTGCAAAGCTACGAATGATAACCTTTGTAATTCTTTTAGAGTGAATTTCCTCGTCGCAATATCTAGCTGAACATTACCTATTGGAATATATCTAACCTTATCGCTTATCGATACGGAAGGCATTTAATCGAAAATGAAGCCGTCCTGTAGAATTTGACTCGTTAAACACGTCCGTTTCGAATCTTTGCTGATATCTTTCACCGTTCCTCAGCTACGCGTATTCTCATTGTCCTCTTATACGGAAAACGAAAGAGATCTTTATAACGAACGCATAATAGTCCAGAATCGACCCCAAATAGTCGAATTCGTCGAAAATGAAGCCAACCTGCAGATTTTGACACGCTGAACGCGAGCCCGTTTAGCACTTTTATCGATATCTTTAACCGTTTTTTGGGTTAGGCTTATTTGTTATAAGTTTTCGGCCCCACCACAATCGACACGCATGCGCTGAACTTTTGAGGTTTGTTTCGTTTCGCACAGATGGCGCTTCATATTAATTTTCGCAAGTGTGTCATTCAGCGAAATACTCTAAAATAGCGCGCGGGTGTTGCTCGGAGAATCCCGAACAATTCTAAGAATCGAAGTCGGCTGTACGGACGTATCGGTTGCTTCAATGTTGAATTGTACCTGCTAGCGCTTCAGTTGCTTACGGCCAGTTAAATTAGTCGCTAGCGAAGAGTAGGTGTTTATCTATAAATATTTACATTTACGACGGCGAAGCGGCATCCGAAAGGACATAAAATGCGATTTCCAAGTTCTACCGAACTACTCTGAATCTCGCAATTCAACATCGTTGAAGCGTTCACGTTGCTCACCTGTTCGTAACCGTCTGCGAAAGGTGGACTAAAAGTTTTGGGTGCGACGGTTAGAAGTCGCTTAAATTGTCGGTTGTCGCCATTATTATCCGATTATTGGACAATTGAAAACTGGAAAGGGGAGTTGTCCGATGTTGTCGAACAGTTTGGAATTATTTAAATTGAATGCTACCACTAGGATGCCGGTAATCTTAAGAGATAAACGATGCTTTTGGTAAATAGACTAAGTTCATTGTTAATTTTTCAGCCTTCTAGTACATGTGGAAATGGATGTAATTAACGAGGAATTTCGTAATAATAATATTACAAATACTTAATGAGTTCAGCTTACGACGAAACATTATGAACGGACGCGCGTTGGGCTGTTTTTACCGCTTATCAGCGTGCCTCTGTGTAGTGGTGGAAGCCAATCGCTAACTGCCGTGTACGTAGAGACCGCGTGTCAACTTCTTCGGATGAGAACGTCTATTTAAAGAGATGTATAATACTCAAATTTTCTGCGAGGCAATCCACACAGGCGGCAAGGATCGGAAATCCGACAAATGCGCCATAGAATTAACATAAATAATTAATGAACTAAGGCTACCGCCAACCACTATGTACGGACGCGCGTTTCGCCGTCCTACAGCTCTCGTCAGCGTATTATAGAATTGCCGATCACCGCCTTCCTAGCGGAGCGAAAGCAGTAAGAAGTGCTCAATTACAAATAATAAATAATAGACACGATAACAAAAAGCTCATGTAACCGAAGCGAAATTTAATAAAAGCAATCCCATCGCCTATTACAAAGTACATGTTGCGGCTCGTCTTATGGTGAGTCGTCGCGAAGGAAAAAATGAAGCTATTGCTACATCTTTCTGGGGCATAAGAAAATTCATTCGCTCCGACGTAAAAGGGCAATCGACGTAATTTCGGAGCAATTTCCGTAGAAATTTGTCATAGATATCATCCCTTGCCGTTAAGTGCCTCTCTTTAGGATAAGTTCCATCAATCTTACACGAAATTAATTCGAGGATAAGATCTAAGAACGTTGCAGACGTATAACGGATAGTAGTTTACTCGGTGCATAATCACTTCAACGAGGGAAGATCCTTGAGGAGGTCTGACGCCTATATGCTCAAATATAAAAAAAAGCCGCAATGCATAGAAAGAAATTATACGGATGTGACGTTCGCAACGCTTCCGTATGCGCCTACGGCACGTCTGCGAATTATCTAAATTAAATCTCTGACGTGAGCAATTAAATTGATGAATGTGCGTCCCTCTTAGCGCGACGCATAGAGCTTTCGGCTTCCTTACTTCGCCGCGAGAGTGCACTACCGGCGATGACTTTGAAAAAAAAATCTATTTCGCGAAAAAGGACGAGCGGCCATGGTGCTCTAAGATGGTTTCGGCACTTCTCAAGGGTGCTCCGCCGTTTTTTGCTGTTCTTAGATAGAACGCGTTACTTAACTTGATTGGATTGATTGAAATGCTGTGGCTTTTTGCGAAATAAAGCGCCACCTTAATCTTGTTTTCTTTATTACAACGAAAAGTATGCACGCCCACGTCAATCTATAATCGAGAGATGTCGAATGTTATCATCATCATGCCAGGATGTCCGACAGTGATGAACAGGAGATGTCCAAGGCAGGTCAAATTATTACTGGACAGACTCGTGTCTATTCGTCGCATAAGGAAGGGTTCGTGTTGCTCGCTGCTTTACCCGAGAATCGAGAAAACGCGAGTCTGTCTGGTCGCTGCAAAAGAGTATTTCACCTGCCTTTGTCATCTCTACTGATTACGGTACACGGCCCCGAAGTCTCCCACCTCGAGGCTAATCCCTCCTTCAAATTTCCTGCGTAGGAACAGCACGCGTTTAGCTTATTACAAAATTCATCATATAGACGATGTCGTAGCGAAATCATACGTGGCGCCCTCTACAAAGCTACGCGCCACTTAACACAATTGCTTTCGGCACTAATCGAGTGTTAATTAGAACCGTACCGTACGCTTTTAAATGCGTAATTAACGATTATAAAATAGATAAATGCCACCTCCCCCATGTAAGCACTACTTCACTAAGCGTTCCGCGTTCACGCCGGTAAAGCCTCGCGCGGAGCTTCCGTACGCGGTCTCCAAACGCGATCGATCCGAAGCCAAATTTAAATTAATTGATATGCCTCGGATCGCGTTGTTTAATTTAATGCTCGTGGTCGGGATTTAATGCATCCTGTGCGCGTAATTCATTATTTGAGGTTAAAGTCGCCGCGGTATATAACGCTGGATGGTGGACAAATAATCCCAACGAATAGGTACAGGTACAGGGAAGAAGATGGTGTCGTTTGATAAATTGGCGTTGGAATTGAGAGCAAAGCAAATGTTGATAATGCTGATCGCTTCTTCTGATAGAATATCAAAGAAGATGAGTAAGTTCGAATTTCAAAAAAAAGGGAGGTGAAGGTTCTCTTCAGCTTCAGAGTTTTTACATACATTGGTGGCGAACCTAAAAAAAATAAAAATAAATGAAACCAGCATCCTTCCTAAATTCTCTACATCGGGTTTATCTTTCGGCTTGGCCAGGAAGTTTCTTTCGATGATTTCGATAGTGTTTGGACCTGTTACTCCCGTTTGCTTGACCTAGCAAAGTCTGCAGGAAAGAGTCAACTTTAATATTCTCGATGCTTACTTTCATTTGAAGCACGAGTTTGTATCTAGTTCAGTCTTTTGAAAAAAGGCGCGGTTGCTTAAGTCGGGGCGCGAAAATACAGCGTCATAGTGTTAATGGTTAGCTTCTTTTAAAAATACAGTATCGCGCTTCCACATCCACCTCGCCCAAACACCGCTACCAGAATCGCTAATTTCAGCTAATTTATTCCCCAATTTCCAATCGTTAAGGTGAAACGCAGCTTTTTAATGGTGATAAATCTACCCCCCTCCTACAACGGAAGTAATTAACGATCGCCTCCCGTTATATATTTTTCGATTACCAAAAAAGTAATTACAGATAAAGTGCTTAACATACATACATATAGATCAACCGCGCGCCGTTTTGCTCTCTTTTCCCGACGCAAAAGACCGATTTTTTTCGGCGGCTCCTACCAACTACATAAAACATATACGGGCGCGAAAAAAAAAGACCGTCAACGCGGTCTAGTTTTTCAACGCGAGTGCGAAATTGGATACCGATATTTGTCGATGGAAAATTACCATATCGGACGCCTTCCTTCGCTTGGCGTCGCCGTTCCGCCTATCGCATTAAGCCCCCTCCCGGCTGCGAATCGTTGGGATTTCGAAAATTAGATACATTCCTGCACGCGGCTTTCAGCACTCGGACCTCTAATTGACATTTTCCATCCGCCCAGGAAAATTATACAGATTCATCAAAGCGGCGGTTAGAGATCGGATGGACGTGACCGTGTTCATATTGCGATGATTTTGAATCGAGGAATTGTGGCTTTGGAAAAATCGAAGAGTTTATAATCTCAAAATTGAATTGTATATTGAACGGAAGGAAGGCGGTATTTCAGGGTTGGATTAAAATTTTGGCCCCGCTGCAATACTCAAACGAAGTATTGGTCTTTTGGAGCAAGATAGTTAGGTTATATCCTTTAAGTCTATTTTTTTCCATTGTGGAGGGGGACAAAAAGAAAAAGAAACAGACCTAAAAAAATAATAACAATGGTAAGTTTCTCAATCATTTGACGCTTGTTCTTGCACGTACACCGTTGCTGATCATAGTGAGGAGATAATAGCAATTAAAGCTCGATTGCGTCATTACCGAGAGAAGGTTCTCAGTTCAAAAGCGACAACTGAAAACATCAGTAAAGTTGAGGATGAAGGAAAATTTCGTCGTGCTCACAGAAGGTTCTCGGTTCAAAAGCGACAACTGAAAACATCAGTAAAGTTGAAGATGAAGGAAAATTTCGTCGAGCTCACACCAGACTGACTGATGAGAGACGTACAGGTAGACCGTCTCTAGCTGACGATGGTGTTCTGGCTCAATGTAGTCTTTGTGACTTGTTAATAGGAGTTGGCCCTTCGAAATCCATAATTGGTTGGCACTTAAAGAAAATGGGATTCACTAAAGAAATACATCGAATGGATCCGCATGGTTTATCTGATGCACAAGTTCGACGCGCTCGTTAACAACTGATGACAAGTGGATCTTCTCTACATAATGTCCGATTGGTCAAGATCGATTCGGACAAATGTGCCTTTGGTCGAATATTTGAATAAGTTCTATACTTTGAATTGGTTCCTAAAGGGAACAACACTGTATCACGATCAGGCGGTTGGTATTTACGAAAGCCCACAGATCCCGTTTGGCGCGCGGAAGATTTTAAAACAAGGAAGGAGTTGAAGTCATGCTTCCATGCGATCGCAACTTTAACACTTCAAGAAGCCAAAAAAAGCGCTTTTCGTGCCTATTTTACTTCTAAAGCAGGCGATTGGCAGAAGAATGATCCGAATGATCAAAAAAAAAAATATTTATTCATCGAAAGAAAAGAATAAATATTTTTTTTGATCTTTCTAATTTTCGCTCTCCTTAATTAATGTATTATGCACAAACATCTACGAGACAGCCTGATGTAATAAGTAAACCTGTTCATCTACTGCAGTTGCATGCAATTTACGGGTGCCGCACCTTCGTTTTAGCCGATCGCGAGGTCTACGTTTCGTCGTTCTCCGTGGATAATCCCGGATTAAATCCGAACCTCGACAGCGGCGTCGCGTCGATCTGTGCGAGACAAGTATGTATATACCGGGAGGTAAGTAGTCGGAATTAGCGCCGGGTTTTAGTTCGTTTCCGCCACAATGCGTATCGCGTTAGTGTTGATTAATTTAAGATTATCCGTCACGAATACATGCGACATATGAATAAACAATCGTCGCATGCGTCCCGCGTTGTTGTAGCTCAGCAGTATTAAACGGAATTACGCGAAGTTTCGATCAAGCGTATTTGTGAAACGTGATGACGGTTCACGAATTAATGCATGTAATGTAGAAGGAGTTTGGTCTTTTGCTGCTAATATAACGTAGATGGGATTTAGTAAATTATTAAATACGCTGCTTTTCGTTACGGGATTGAATCAATGATTATTTCATATATTTCTCGCACGAATGGTCTCGGATTTGTTAACATCGTCCCTGATTTTGCATAATTCTGTATCTTAAAGGTAAACTGTGTTAAATAGCGGTCTTTAAACTTTACAAGCTAGATCAAAGAAGTTCTCAAATGGATACAATAGATATGGCTTAATACTACCGAAAGGTTTCTAAAACGGTTCTTTGGGAATTACTAGTTTAGTGGCATCTTTTTATAAGTTCACCTCTTAAAGACATAACTATATAGGGCGATTCATTTAGTTTTGTTCGTTTCTTTCAAGTGGAAACGTATTTTTTTATTTTAAGTTCGAAATGAGTTGGTTTTATTTATTTTTTCTGGATAATAACATACTTATTAAGAAAAATATAGATTTCTATTTGAAAAGAATAATTCGACATTCTAAAGCGATTGGTGGCACTTCCAAAATTCATGTACCTTACAATATACAGGGTGATAGGTAAACATGCGGCCAAACTTCAAGGGGTTATTCCTTGGCCTATTCTAAGAATATTTTGGCCTATGATGATTTCCGAATAAACCCTTTGTTTCGAAGATACAGGGTGAACAAAAATTTACGACAGTAACAACATTTTATTATCAAAAAGTATACGTAAAGTTGCTCGATCTACAATAAATGTTCGAAACGACTTCCTCTAGCCTGGATACAAGTATTCAATCTTCTCATCAGCGAGTGCCGAATTCTTTTAAACACACCAAGATTGTTTCTAATTGAGTTACACCCGGCAATTATCGCACTAACCGGAGTAGCGTAAACTAATGACTTCAGATAGTTCCATAAGAAACAATCCAGGTGGTTTAAGTCTGGGGATCGAGGAGGCCATGCGTTTGGCGACCAATCTCGACCAATTCGGCGATCTCCGTACGTTGCTGTTAAAAAATCACGAGCAACCAAACTGAAATGTGGTGGTGCACCATCGTGCATAAGCCACATTGCAATTCTTGTCGCCAGTGGTACATCCTAGAGAAACTCGGACGGTGTTTCTTCCAAAAAGTCCAAAAGCTAATGTTTGCAAAAGTCATTGACGTTACGCAATACGTGGACGATAATCAGCAGGTTGCAGTGCCTGAACACGTTGAATGTGTGAATCATCAGATCAGAACAACATCAGATACTGAAGTACTGAATATCTTGTTTCCTCTTTAGAATAGAGGCATTTCACCGGGAGTTGGTGATGATCAAGGGGTCGATTGGGGTTGGATATATACGTTGGGATTATACAATGAATAAGCGTTTGATCAGCAATGAAGGGGGCCGTGGGAAAGAAGAGATGAGGATACTTTTGAACGTTGCGATTTAAGTAATTTTACGCCAAGTATTTGAAAAACGTACCAATACATCAACCCTTTGCGCAGTTACACTTTATGGTGTCGTTCCTGAGAATTTATTCACGTTACTTTTGCTTTTTTACACCATTTCCATTTCGCAAAATTTCTCTTTGGAACCATCCCGGGATAACATTCCTCTTCCTAAAAATGCCACCGCCATCTCGCGTTGATCATCGAATAACGTACCGTCGACTCGACTGTTTGATTCGCGGCGTCGCGGGAAAATATACATATGCGAGAGCATCGCTGAATTCAAGAAACCGGCCTTCGGCGGTTCCTTCCTTCGACGCGCCGTCGGCCATTCCTCGGCGAATTTAACCGCGTGTTGTTTATATTTGGGGAGAACTCGTATAAAAGTAATTCCCCGACGACTGGTTAATTTTTAATGGACTTGGTGTAAGTTTAAGCGAGTCGCCGTAAAGTTTTCGGCGTTTGATTCCGTGTAACTTTAAAACGACCCGAAAAGGCGATGTTTAAAAATGCAGCAGATAGAGCTGTCCGCGCGGAATGAATGTCAGAAGACACCGGCATCGTCTACGCGATGTCATCTTTGGCAAGTTTCATTAAACTTTGTTAAAAATTCTGTCCTTCTGGTTAGAGAAAAGCTTGCATAAAATATGAATTTTCAAAGAGGTAACCGGGATGATTTTGGGTAATTTGATTTTAACATCGTCTTATGTTGGTAATACGCTTTCTTTTTTTGTTTTTTAAAAGAACATTATAAAATATTTATTTATTCGATACTCTGACTTTGCGAATATACATACTTAAGTATCTATACAACAAATTTGAATAAAAGCAAGTACTCTCTGAGGTTGATTTAAATTTCTTTTTGATCAGGACAATAAATCTGGATGATATTTGGTTTTATTTATATTAATGCTTGCTTGAGCGCGTAGAAATCTTCCAAGAATTGGACGAAAAATCGACCAAAGAAGTAAACGAAGCTTGTAACTGGAAAATTCAAAAATCTTACACTTACCACAAGATAACAAGCCAAATTTCTAGGGCTTACAGCGGACGTAAAGTCAAGCTGTAATCAGCACTGTAAACTCTCAGAAGGGTGAAGAGGACAAAACGCTACGACAAGAGAAGTTGTCCTCTTGTTGAGGTTGGGCTATCTAAGGCATTTTTAAAGGGAAGGAATACTTACCTTGGCGTCTGCCTTCTTTTTCAATGCGGTTCATCGATGCCTTCATGGATAGAAAAAGGTGTCTTTCATCCATAACTACATGATTGGAAATGCTTTAGAGCTTTAATTTTAGTTATTATGGCGAAGTAAACGGAAAGAAGATGCAATCTCGCGAAAGCTCTTTATTAAATAATTAGTGGCTTCGAATTATGCTCAGCTTATTCCCAATAATTGTATAAATATCATAATTGCGGACTTTACTAGATTCATACTTACAAGTAACTTAGCTAAGTCTGAGGCGATGTTCTCGTAACCGCTTTTACCATTAGTTCGGGGGAAAACTACGACGATAGATCTGCATATCATCGGCGTACACATGTATTTAGCAATATTTAAGATCCTCGTAAAAATTACTCACGCGCTGAAACGAGGAGGTCTCAAAATCGAACCTTGAGGAATGCCTACGCTGATGGAGCATATCTGAATCCTTTGCGAGCGTCTCTTCCGACAACCAGCAATTAGGTGCGCAGTTTCCTTACAAATATCAAAATAACGAAATTTAGATAACAACGTTCCATGTGAAATCGCATCGACGGCCTTATATATATATATAGCCCATAGGAATCAAAGAATATATCATTCATCATCAAGAATAGCCCAACAGGATCAAAACAATTAAGTACGATATGGAAGTAACAACAGTTTGCTCGAGTCGAATGAGTCGATAAAGAAATTATCAATTTCAACAGGTTGTTATAGACCCTTCGCAAGGACACTGTCCGTACCTGTATCAATATTTAAACCTCGAATCTCATCTCAAAGTTTATTGTTGTTAGTCTCTTAGAAAAATCAACGTAACTATAAGATTAGTCTCCCACAAGGGCAGTTTCATGATTTTTTCAGGAATACGAATGCTACTTGTTCGATTTTTTTTTACTTTTTGGTAATATTCTATAAGAACAGCGGGCATCTGTTCTAACGAATAACATTGCCTCGAATTGGTGCCTCCTTTCAATTCCACTAATGCTGTTTCGAAATTTAGACAATATCTTCAAACACGTACGTACGTTGGCGTCGCAAGCACCCATTTAAATTCCGCAAAGTTTCCTTACAAAAGTACCATACTTTTCGCGTTCGGATACCCTCCAGCACTTCATCTATCGTTAATGAAATTCCGCTCATGAATGATTAATGCCGGAACACCTACAGCCGTGTTTTTTTTTTTCCCCCTCTAGGGCTTATTCGACATCTTTACCTATCCGATACGCTCCCTTTCTTTTTTTGTATCGACTTTGTCCGATTCGCTCTTACCGGTGAGACGAAAATACGAAATTAAAAAAAGAAAGCGAGGAAGCACGTTACGCCGGTAATTAGCGACTGAGAAGATCCTGCCGGACTGCGCCACTTCTTGCGCTGCATTTGAAGCTCTCGAAGGAAACGAATGAAAGTTTTATTGAAACAAAACGCTAATTGAATACGAAATGTTTAATGGGGACCCGGCGTCTTGTAAATATTGATATTTCGCCGGGGTTCTGCTAAGCGTGGATTCGTGGAAGGTAACGCGAAGGCGACGCGGTTAGAAGAAAAGGTGGAAAAATCGTAATTTTATCGCGTTCGTCCACGAGCTCTTTCGCTCTTGTAGAAACCACTCCGCGTGATTCGTAAAATCAACACGGACTCTTTCGTCATAATCATTCCCGTTATCATTTTTAATAAGTCTGCAGAAACGAAGATACAATAATGATATACGAAATGTAAGTAATACGAAATCCATTAAAACATATTCGCGCGGCGCTCATTTTCGCAAAAACAACAGCCCTAAAAACGGACCGAATTGATGAAATTCTATTTATAAAACGGACAGCCGTATTAATTTTGAATTTTGGCGGATTGCACGGAATTACGCGAAACCCGCACGTACATATGTTGTTTAATGAAAGCCCTTCCGATTAATTTTAATGAGTTTTTAGGTCACGATACTCGCAAGTGCCCAATTCTCTCTGGCGCTTTGTTCTCCGACGACTTTGGAAGTAGGAGGACGCCGTTTCATTTATATTCACCGACGTGTGTAACGCAATATCAAATTAATGCAGGTAAGTATTTTTAGCGTTAAAAGCGAAAGTCTTTTATAACTTAATTGAAAATGGTTTAAATGGGGTGAATGACGTAAAGCGTTAATTCGGTACGCAGATAACTTAATTAAAATAAAATTTTTGTTGAAAGCGCTTTGTATTGTGGCGCAAAAGTAATGTCATAATTTGAAATGGCCGCTATTTTTGCAGTTGGCGTCAAATGCCGCCATTTACGATGGCCATGGAACGATAAACATCTCAACAACGTGGAATTATTGTTGCTTCTTATTTGACAAATTTTAAATCCGTTGTTTTAACGCGGCGTGAATTTCGTCGTCGTGTTCCATGTGCTCGAACAATTAAACGTTCGTCGGAGCGCCTCGTGCAAACTGACTCCACCAGAAATGTCGAAAGAAGTGGCCGGTTTCGTAGTGCTCGATGGCACTACCGTAACCCTAAATAGTGAGCGTTACAGACGGATGCTAAACGAATAGTTTTTGCCGCAAATCCCTGCATCGCGTCTCGCTCATTGTCGGTTTCAACAGGACGGAGCAACCGCTCACGCAGCTCGGGTAACTCTGGAGATTTCGAGACACCAATTTCCAGGTCGAGTGATCTCCCGTTGTGGCGATTCGAACCGGCCGTCCAGATCGCCAGACCTAACAGCATCGCACTTTTTCCTTCTCCGGCTTCTTTACATCTCGCGTTTACCACAACGAACCACGAACCTTGCGAGCCTTGAAAGCTAACATCGAAGCGGAAATCGCTAATCTGGAACCGGATGTTTCGCGAGCAACAATTCGAAAAGTCGTAAAACGAGCGCAATTACGCATCAAGTCGGAAGGTGGCCATTTTTTCCAATTAATGTCGTCAAATTTACAATTTCAAATAAACTTTTTACGAAAACGGAGCTCTTTTTTCATTTATAACAAAATGGCGGCCAATTCAAATTATGACATTACTTTCGCGCCACCTTGTATTAGGTAATCGTCATCTGTAGCTAGAACTGTCTACTTCGGATACTTTTGGACGCGCGCAAATTTGCAAAAATGATTTTAGTGATTTTTTAATATTACTAGTTTAGTGTCCTTTTCGAAGCTACTTAATAGCCATTTATTATAAATAATCCTGCTTGAGGATCTGATGTAATATCGTCCCGTATTTCTGAACGTATCACCTTGCAAAAAAAGAGGTGATCTCATTCTTTTCTATTTCATTCCTCCATTATTAAGCTACATAAATACGCCTCGCTAAGCCTTACATTTATATATTCGCTCTGCCGGCGCCATTTTACCGCAATAGCTTCATTCATCAACGGATGAATGATGCATATAACGTATAAACTAAATTTTAAAAGATATGCGAGCCAGCGACGCCGTTTGGGGCTTTAGACCAAACGGCGATGTGTCTCTATTTCGCAATTTATGTACTTGCGCGGAGTAAAATAACCTTCTCTTTAAACACGATTTATTTCGCAGTAGATAACGAATTTTTCGCGAAGTAAATATCCAAATACAAGTATATATTACCCACGTAACGGGGCCGAAGCAGAAAAAGAACGAAGAACCTAATAAGTCTCCTTAGTTTTTCAATGTCAACGTGAGACCCGGCAGCGTCGTCTGAAGGCGTCGGGCGTGATAAATCGTGAATTGTAGCCAAAATAATTTAGCGGGCGGCCGTTACCGGGGCCGGGGAGAGATCGGGAGTCCCGCGAAGAGATGACTAATCATCCGTAACGCCTATAGGAGAAGGTCTTTTTTGTGAAGGGTGATTAATCGAGGTAATGGCTTCGAATTCCTTTCGATTATTGTCGAAAAACGAGAACGGTACGAACGAAAGGTGTGGAGATAGCTTAATTGCAGAAGATACGTTGGAATTTATTATTCCGCATCGGGATCCCTCAATAGATCTCGGAACATTTAGACTTATTTAAATAAAATGAACATTTTTGTTTACGTTGGATAGAAAGCTTCGCCCATTAAAATGTACCTTGACATATAGCTGAATATTTGTATAGCTGGGCACGTTGATCCGGATGTTTTTCTTTTCCGGCCATAAGAAGCCGGATAATCCAGGACAATTAGTGCCAAGCTCATCTAGATTATTAAACGAACTTACGAGAAACACCGACAACCAGAAAA
Organism: Oryctes rhinoceros; assembly: GCA_020654165.1. Taxonomy (NCBI): domain Eukaryota; kingdom Metazoa; phylum Arthropoda; class Insecta; order Coleoptera; family Scarabaeidae; genus Oryctes; species Oryctes rhinoceros. The sequence goes on from JAIOKQ010000978.1 coordinate 1,675,643, forward strand.
TTCAGATTTCGATAAAGCTGCGGAGATCTAAAAAGGAGCTTTATCACTTTTAGCGGCCGAATGCCCCCATAAATTTTCATCATTTTTAAATTTTTGTAAATATCCCGGAACAGATATTTCTTCCTGTTAAAAGGTACAAGCTCAAGAATGACGCAATTTATTTTCGGGAAAAATGAACGACGGGGTACCATGTATCCTCCAAATTATTATCATTTTTTATTTTTTAATATTAAGATAATTTGAAGTAAAATTTAAGGAGGATACTGTACCCCAAAATTGGAACGAATCGGCCAAAAATCCATCGATTCTAACGAATTTTTATTATGTTTCTTAAGCAGATAACTGCTTCGGAATAAAGCCGCAAAAACGAGTACGACTCACGAAATTAGCAGAGATTAGACAGACTCGTGTTTTGTCGACCCTCGGAGAAACCAGCAGGTAATCAACTCTTCATCTTCATGGGACAAATAAACACGGGTCTGTCTAGTCTTTGCTAATTTCGTGAAGCGCAACTCGTTTCTGCAGGCTATTTTGGAGGAGCCTGTTGTCGATCTTGATGATTCACCACCCCAAAAATTTATTTTTTAAATGTTGATATTTTCCTTGCTCGAAAATATTTTACCGCGTTTCGCCAATAACGCCCCGCATCTAACACAAATAGAATTTTCCAGGAAATACGCGTAGCATTTCCCCATTTTTGTTAAAATTTCAGTCGGACGCGATATTTTCGACAAATTCAATCAAACATCTCGTTGTCATCCTGTCGAGGATTCTTTTTTCCCCCCCGCAGATTACAGCATCATAATGTCCCGCCCAATAAATTTTGTTTAGAACTTTCGCCCGATCCTCCTCAAATACCTTTTCCAAAACGCCGCCTCCGCTCCGGCCGATCTGAAGCCCGTCGCGAATTAAATCTGACGGTCCTTCTTGCGGCGTTTTATTTGTTTCCTTCTGCTCTAAAGCGTTTTCTCCGGGAAATCTACCCTTATCGAAGCCCCATAGTCCTCCGCGGGAGAAAGAATACGACCTTTTCGGCGCGCCTTTCGCATATCGGAAATGGATTTCTTATATTCACGTCGTTTTTTTCGTTTCGGCTAATCTTGAGTGGCGTGACGTCGCCGTTACGTGGTGCTGGCGGTTTTAAGGAATGGAACTGTTTGCCCCCTTCCTTAGTAAGTTGTTTTACTTTTTACGTTTCTTCGGGATTCGTTTGAGTTTAAGTGGTCGAGGAAAAGAATTGAAACAATAAATTGAAGGAGAATATCGTTTCACTTAGCTGCACAGACTAGAGTGAAAGCCGATAATTAATCAGCTGGAAACTTATTGCTCTCGCGTTTAGATCGAAGCATTGCTCTTGTGCAGAAGACATTAAACGTTGCTCAATTTCCGATATGCCAACTTATTATTTGAGATAAAACGTTGGTGTTCTACGTTGACGACTTTATTATTAATAAAATGTACGTTTTTCACTTTCTACATGACTTTTATTCGACGCCTAACAAAATAAAAAGAAAATAGGAGTTGGCGTTCAAAAAAATTTAGTGACGTCGTTGCTCGAAAGTCAGAATTGGCTTATGAGACAGAGTTATGCAAAATTGCTCGTGCGCGCGTTTTGAGAAATAAAATTGATCTATCTGCGCATTTCTCCACAAACCTGGACGTACTATTTTTTGTTTGAACGAAATTTGTCAACGTTGTACGTTCTGTTGCTTTTACGTAGTCAAGGTATTCTTTGCCCATCTTCTAGTTTTAAGTACCTTCTCAGCCGTTGGAATACATTTTTAAGTGTAATCAAGCTAGCGGGTTTCCACTTTCTGCGATAATCCATTTTTTCTTATTGCCAATTCATCTTCCGGTAGATATTTTTGGTACAGATACAAGAATTCAGCCAGAACTAAATCGACATCTTGAAAGCTACTCAATTAAGGTGATCAGTTGAAGTTAAGAAAAATCTTCAGGTTGATGAAAATTGGCTCTTCTAAACATGTATTCGAAGTTGTTGTTGCTAGATAAGGCGCCAGCGAATTTAAAGGAAACTAATAATGCTGGATGATGAGAATCCTGGAGAACTAGCGGATGTGGCTCGCGCACAACGTTGAAGTCGGTGGCAGGATTTGAAAGGATTCAGATCTAAAAGCCCACTGTATTTATTAAGTATGGTGTTAGACTGAGATCAACTCAACAACCTCGTAACATGCAGCAGCCCAGAAGAACCTCCATACAACAACATATACTCAACCTCTACTAGCAAGATTGAGGCCATATCTTCGCAAGAAGATAAGAAACACTAGATGTAATTTGAACACTTTATCGGAACGAGCTTTTCTCTTGCATCTCGAACTGGTTCATCTTCTTAAACCCAATGGTTTTAATCTCATCGACCGCGTCACTGCTCTTCAAGCAGAACGCACTCATGAATTTGCCACGGCCAATCGCATCAAAAAATTGAATAAACCCAAAATCAAACAAATCTCGAAGTTCCAACGCACGAACGGTAATAAACCATTCTTCGTACAGTGGCGACGCAACATGTCGCAGCTTAGAAGAAGCGTCAGCGAAACGTCGACGTTCTCGTGCGATTTCAACCCGTCGACCGAAATTCTTTAAAAGTAAATAACGTCCGCGTAAGCCTACAAGAACAGCGGGGATTACTATTAGGTACTCAGGAAGTAGGCTCATAGAACTGAGGTATATTATTATTTTATTCAAGATGAATAATTCAAGACGATGGAAAATCAACCCAATTAAGATTGATCCAGAATGGCAACAAACGATTTTAAAGATGAATAAATAACATTCTGCGAAAAAGCCATCGAAAGTAGCCATCCTTTAGATCGTTTAGATGTGATAGAGATTTTGCAACTAAATTTTTACTAACTTGGGGTAAAACCCTTGTTAGTCAATGTTATCTTAGTAGTATCTTAGTAATTTTGGGGAAAATGTACGATCCCTTTAATCAGCCCAATCCGGCGTAAGTAGATTACTTCATTCTCATCGTTAGAAACGCGACCTTTTTTTTTAGTGAAAAGAGCACGCAGCGCCACCGCAATTAATATATACCGCAATATGCTGCAAGCCAAGCACCGCAAATAAACCAAGAAAGCACACCTATGCCGTACCGTAATATGCAATTCTTCGATTACATCGCGAGAATGGCTCCGCCGGAAGTTGACACCTTCTCAACGCCTGGTAAATTTGGAATCAAACCGATATAAATTGAAATACGTTAGTTAAGATTTGCAGGAGCCTTCTACTTAAATGCGATTTCGATTTGCAAAGATTTGTAACATCTACAATTCTTAAATTTTAAGAAGCTCGGCAAAAAATATATTGAATTTTCTTAAAAAAAGAAAAGCAAACGATACATGCGTATAAATCATATAATTTCCTGTTCCTCTTTCATCTTATACCTCTCGAGAAATACGTATGTTCATATTATACGTTTCGTTATTATGCGCGGCGGCATCGAAACAAATTTAACGAGTCACAGAAGATACGTACGTACATATATATTAAATATACATATATGTTTGTATGGCGCAAATACAGCCTACATAGACGGGCATACGTACACGTCGTATATTAAAAATTGTATTTTAACTTGTCGTCTGACATTTTTCCATTAAAATATGGACGGTGATTTATTTGAATTTACACCTGCGTTTAATTTTTGTCGTGTGCCGTCAATATTTAATTAAAAAAAGCGTGCAACCGTAAAATGTAATTCGCTTAATTCAATTTTCATAGGTGAACAGCGTACGTTAAACGAATCTGCATGTATCTATCAATATAATCCACGCCACGTAATGTGTTGATTAGGTTAACGTGAGAGTAGACCATGTATAATATGTTGTTATTGCTATGTAAATGAATTATGATTGCTCCAAAAATGCAATGGATGCCTATTTCTCTTACAGCTTTGCGCCATAGATTGAATATGACTACCCGTACAAACGCTCTAAATCATTCTTAAATAGTACCTCGGAGGCTGCTTACATAGGCCGCCTCGACCTATGAGATTTAATGCCAGCAATGCATCTTTTTCTATCTTTAGAAGCTTATCAATAACGTTACCTTCGTTTCCGGTTGCGATGCTGCTGAAACATTTACGTTCATAACCTATTTCGTCAACTGTCAAGAGTCATAATAATCATATATATGTGATATACATATATTTGTTACATTGTTTCTACGTGTTGTTGTAGACATCCGAGGTCAATCTTTTCTTTTAAAAAATTTAGGTTTCCGGGTTGAAAGGCTCTCTCGGTTGCATGGAACTTCTTCTACGCTGTTGTAACAAGAATACAACATACAGCGGCTCGAAAGAAGCTTCATATAACTGAGACGATTTCAATCCGGAAACCTAAATTATTCAAGATGAATTGTTTGTAATTAATGGAACGCATCAGCTTCCTTGTGGTATTGATGGAATCATTAACGGCAAAACGGATGCTATGAAAGACTCGCCGACATCGATGTTCCGAGAGTATTTTTACTTCGCCTTGCAGCGCTGTTTGTCTCGCGTAACCAGACATTTCTTGGCGCCCTTTAATGTCAAAGAACGTACGTCTGCCGTTTCGAAAGCAGGGACATAAAGCGAGTACTGCTCTCTAAACCACCCCTCGCGCACTTCTTTGACTGCCTAACACGAGATAAATTAGAGGCTTCGCTAAGTAGGTATGTTGACGGTTTAAAGGTAACGATATTAAGAGAGAGCGATCGCATCGGTAAATGTAAATTAATCTTCATATTCAACCAATTCAAATCGACCAATGCGAATACTAAATATTCGGCAAATATATGCATAGATCTTTAATCACTTGACTTGAACTGTAGAACAGTGATAAAACCGAAGACGCACATAGCTCAAGATCAATGAATGTCGTTGAACCTGCTCAAAAATGTTGTTCAAATTAGACGAAATATCAACCAACAGCTATTCCTTAACACAGTAAGGTTAAATATATGACAAAGCTGAATATCATTAGCAAACGAGGAAACCTTGCAAATTTTCACGGGCGTTAGTAAGGCAATAGTGTAAATAACATAGATAGAAGAACGGAGGACTCAATATAGAGCCCTAGAGAACGTCACGCGCCACCGCTAGATAATCTAAGAGATTGGGTTATATTGAAGACGTAACTATTGAGAAATTGGATAGCGCGCGATGCACAAGATAATTTTCTGGTCCAAGTACCGAAAACCTTCGAGAAACCCAATAAAACAAAAACGAAGGGTTTATCTTCGTCGCGGACGGAAATTAAGTAATCAGCAACGTTTAACAAGCAAATCGTACAATTTATGCGTCTCGGACGGTATCCGGACCGAATCTCTGCTATAATGTTATTTAAATCTAAATGAGATCGAAGGTGGAAGTTAATGATTTTCCCTAAAACTTCGGACAAGGCGGGCAGCCTTGCGCCGTGAAGCCGCAAGTGTGAGAAATGGTGGGGATTGTAGTTTTTAGGGATGGGGAATACGATAGGTAGCTTCCAAGAAGCAGGAAAGATGTTAGATAAAAACATTAATATAACATTAACGGTGTGGGGCAAGATATAAGGACAACAAAGTTCAGTTAGATGTAGAAATACGCAAGCGACGTAGGAAAATTATGCATTATGCAAGGCATTCGTTACGCCTAAACTTATACTGAATCTTGTTATACGAAGATTTTGCATTAATTTGGATGTTTTGGAAAAATGAGATGATGAAATACGAAAGAAACCACTGTCCCGTTTCTCTCAATAATATCCTTGTAACTCCCTCATTTCCTAGATTACAGGCCAGAAAAAGAAAAGAAGGAAGGAAAAGGAAAAAGGAAAAGATTTCTTTCATAACTTGAAATACAAGCAAGCACCAGCCGTAACGAGTACGAGACGTAAGCCGCCTCGTACGCATCTAATTCTCGCGGCGACGTTACATTTTTAAGCAATTTTTTTAAGCAAGTTTTACAATTTAATACAATGCCCCGTTTCATTTATATGTTGTGCTACGTTCGATGCGCCCAATCGGCCGTAGCGATAATTTCTTACAACTTCTTTGAACCTAGTTTCTATCGCTCTTCTCGTTTATCCAATATAGGCTTTATTGCACTCGCTACATGGAATTTTATAAATACCCGACCTTTCTCCCATTTTCGGTACCTTTACAAGTGAAGCATCCTCAAGTACATACATCCACAATACTACAGTTCGTCAAACATTTAATAGTAACCGAGGACGTACAGCTCGAAGTGGCAACATCTGACGGAAAATTGATTTTTTCGGAACTAAGACATCGAATATTACGCGGCGATCCTTCCACCGAACCGTTAAAGCGTCATTAGAATATTACAAAATGGGCGCCGATGAAGCGAAAAGAAGGATTTTCCCATCCACTTAGTACCGCGAACATTTGATAGATTAAGCCGTTACGTAGAATAACGATAATAGTAGGATAGTAGTGATTAAAATATAGTAAATAGATGGAAATTGCGGGGAAAAATTACAAAATGAGCTTGAAAGCAGCAACTACAAAGTAAGATAAAATAAGAAGGCAATCTATTACCATTAGCCAGATTACACAGCGACGAATTAAAATTATTCAACAACAATATATAAACAAACATTAACATATAAATAAACATTAGGATACCTTATGCGACGTTGCTTCCCACTTACGCAGGAGATGTTGTCAGTTCAAACTAGCAATAAAACTCTATAATGGCGGCCATATTTATCGCACCTTATCGGGAAAAGATGAGCCATTTAAATTCTAATTTGGATACTTCGATACTTTTAGGATTCAACGTTTATTGTCGCAATCCCTTTCTCTCTCTGTGTCGCCACGCTGTAAGAGTCCCACGATCTGTTCAGTTACCACTAAGTTCGTTCTTTTTTATAGCGCTACAACGTCGGGTCTTTAAAATTAAGTGTTCGGGTGCGACTTAATCGATTAAGTGTTTGTGCTCCACGTGTTTGGGAGACTTGTGATTTTTCTTAAATCTAATTGGTAAGTGGCGATAAAGAAAAAAAATTGTTTGGACTAAGGCGCTCGATGGGTAACAATTTTCATTAATTTGAGCTTTCGTTCATAGAGACGCACTAATTCCGGCGCACGTTCATATATGTATGGTACTGTTAATTAAAGATATTTACGTACAGTAGAATCTCTCAACAACGGGTAGCTGCGAGGAATTTACAACTGTCCGTTATGGGGAGGTGTCCGTTAAGGCGTAAGCGCTCTACGTTTATGCTGCGTTTTTATTCCATTCGAAGATCTATGGTCCATGCATTGACGCTGCTGATCAACATCGAATACAAATGATACAAAATGATTGTTTGGTCTTAGGAAATATTTAGTAATAATAATAATAATAATTCATTGATTATTTATATCCAGACGGATAATAAATCAATAGTCACAAAAATCACCAAGCTTGCAGTAATTAGTTGCCCGCCACTATATTAGCAGAGACTAGACAGACTCGCCTTTCGTCGATTCTCGGGGACACGAACCCATTCTCATGAGACGAATAAACACGAGTCCGTCTGGTCTTTGCTAATATCTTGAAGCGCAACTCATTTCTGCAGGCTTATATGTGACATACAACGCTATTCCAAACAAATTTAATAGCTTCTCGTCTTACACATTTAAAAAGTTTACGCTCCAGCTTATCTTTTACAAGCGGCAACATGATGCGTCATTTTTCTAATTGCCTAACTCAGTTGCATAAAACTTAACTAACTATAGCTAACTTAAGTTAACTGTAAGTGCCAGAACGCTGATATACTTATACACATCTACAAAGCACCGTTTCGGTTAAATATGAACGTTTACAATATTCGCAAGACCCTCAATGTTTTTATTATAAACTCCCCATTTATCAATCAATTTAGATCGTTCTATTCCGTCACGCAGCTACCACGTAAATAAGATCGGGCGTCGATTCCAATCGCCCTATATTACCACCATTCGTTCTTGCAGCGTTTCGTGAAGCAACCAGCATCCTTATAATTGAAGTGTCGTAGTTTTATAGCCACCGGTCGATGGTAGCCAATCGGTCCTCGCGAGCAATATCGGTCTCGGCTTCGTAACGGAAACGATCTCCTTTCGAATTACTAGGTTCATCTCCCGCGGGAGCGACCGCAGGAAAGTGGCTTAGTGTAATAACCCTCTACGCTTAGCTACACCTTCAGGGTTAATTTCGCCGCGGCTGATCCCACTAAAATGTCAATTTGACGAGTATTAGCTGAACCGCTTGTGTAGGAGCTTATCTGGTAAACTGACCGGTAATTAATTCGCTGTTGTGTACAAATTAATTAGAAATGATGTATTTGCATATGTACTACGGAATGTGCGAAAATTAACGTTAATTTCCACTTTTACGAGAATGACAGCCTTTAAATGAATCTATTAGCTAAGCGACTCGATTATATTCAGTTCATAAGATATATTAAAAATAAATAAAAAAATACGCCGCAAACAATACAAGGATTTACCGAGGCAATTTGATAGAGTAGAACGATCTACATGAAGCCTCTCATTGGATGAGCTAGCTTTTCTGATCAACCCCAGGAAATACGTTCGCGTGAATTGTGCGCAGCACGGCGTTAATAGATTATTTTTTTCGTCGTACGCGTGTTTCGGGTTCCACAGGGCTCCTTCTCGCCCCGACTTTTTTATTAGGAGGTGCCGCATATCTTTGATGTATATGGCGGCGTGACGAGTGAGGTCTCCCTATGAACTTTCAAACGACGTACTTATTCACAAAGTTTCTGAAGGTGGCTGTTGACTTGCGTTTAAAATTAAACATACGGCCTTGTTGCGAAGGGTTGTAAACATATTTTTTTTACGCTAATTCAAGCGCCAAATTTAAAACACTCGGTATACCATACTTAACAATTTGGGTTTTATATTTTACAACATATTATCTCAAATTTATCTCTTTCCATTCATCGAGAGAATGGGACAATAGAACAATCCGCTCTTACCTTGAGACCTACGATCGCCCGTTATTTTTATTACTAGCCGTGAATAACGCCCTCTAACAAGCCGGTAAACGTTATATATACGTGAATAGCGCTACTTTACGCAAGTATTTTATCTGAGAAGATGAAGATCTTGCTCATTCTCGTTTTGGGTACTGCACTTGCAGACGTGTACCCCAAGATACCTTACCAGTCACACGAGTAAGTATTTGAAATGATTCAGTTTTAACTTTAAGACGATTCTCTGTCGTCTTTTGGGTAGAATTCGTGCGGTTTGAAATCGAAACGATGGAAGCGCCGGGATTAACGGCTACGCGTTAAAAGTTAGCTTCGGCAGAGACCTCCACTTAGATATAATTTCTCATTAATTCCGCCGCCAATGAACGCGGATTTACAACAAAATTTAAAACGTTCTTTGCGACGTATAAATCATATCAACCGTTGTCGGATCCTTTGAGAATATCGTGTATGTAGAGGCTAGGCTTACAGCTTGAAAGGAGAGAACTTAGCGTCGTTGCAAAATTGAATCTAATCTACGAAAGTTTCTATTTTGCTTAATGCTTAATCGCCCAAATATTACGTACAAGATCGATTCATATCGCCAGCGTAATGTACTAACTTCTGATCTTCCTTTATTGTAACATGTTTTAAACTTTTCTTACTATTATTACCGCTAGTGTACTTTTATACGAAACATCAGCCGTAACAAATATTTGAGCGTAGGTCATTGTCTTTCGGGTGTCGTCGCGTATTTGATGTTTGACTCGACGTTTCGCCGATCATGCTGTCAGCTTCTTCGGAAGATCTCTAAAGGCTGGTGTTATTGTCTCTTGTTCTTGCTTTGCCGATCCATAACCGTTCCGCTCTTAAAGTTGTTGGTATTCTTCACTATCTCTATCCGTTCGGCTATTATCCTCGGGTAGTAGTGGCTGGAGCTGGCTAATACCTTATCGTTGAAGTAGGTTTGCGGTGGTTGCGGATGCCTAAGGCGTGCGTCTCACTCTGCGTTGTATACTCCGCCATGTTTGACCGACGTAGCTCTTTCCACGTTGGCATTTCACGTCTTCGTTAGGAAGGAGTAGCTGCTCGATTTTGATCACCGAGGATTCGATCAATCGAGGAGAGATGTTCTTTCCTCCTAGGGTCCTTTTTAGCTTATCGGTGACACCGGCTGTATAAGGAAGATATGTTTTTTCTGCTCTTGTGGTTTTCTTATATCTTTTCTACAGTACCAGCATTTAGGTTTCATCTTATTGCGGTAACACTCGCTTTGCTCGTGGAATTTTCCGTTCCATCAGAATAGGTCGAAGTAAAGCGGAGCCTTGCCAAATCAATCAGATCCGGTTGTAGTACTTTTGGAATTCTTTGTTGCCTGATGATCTCTATCTGGTCGAAAAGATAGAAAACCAGTACATGATGCGCTGAAGTGAGCTGAATCGATCCTGTACACAATAACTAATTAACCTGTCGGATGCACCGTTTCCAGCCTTATTCCATCTTAGAGCTTCCAATCTGCTAGGTAATAATTACCGGTAATAACCGCGATCTTCGGTTGATTCGGCTGAACACTAACAACCCAATTTGTTACGTTCAAATCCGCGGTGAATAACTGTACTCTGTACGAGGTTTTCTTTCTTTTCGCAGCGTAGTAGTACCGTACAATGCGATGACCGTACCGCACCAATACAGGTCGCAGGAGCATAAACCTCTCGCTAAGCTTCACTCCGCTCAAAACGAGTACGCCAGCGACGGCCACGCACTCAAACGCTTCCCTTCATCGGTGCTGCCTTACTACCGTAAAAGCTCCGGCGAAAATCGAGATTCCAAAGTCGCCGGTTTGTACAGCCTTTATTCTCCCCATGGCGTGAGTTCTGAGAGTAGTAGCGCGGATAATTCCGGCCAGAAGGAATGGTTCCAACCACCGGATACGGATCCCGTATATCTTCCACCATGGGAGGATCACCTAATACCATCATATCGTTCTCTGCATCAAGACGTCGGATCTAAGCAACGCGACGGGGAAGAGCCGACGCAGCGATTCTACGATTTGAACAAGAAGAATTGCATTCCTGCGTTTCCACTAGCCAACCTGCCGCCCAATAAAAATACGTTTAAAGAACGAAACAATAACGATGGTGATTTTCCTACGCCCGTGGTAGTTCCCAAAACATATGGGGTTTACAGCGGTGTATTTGTACGTGTTTGCAGAGACAAGTGCGAATACCTCCCTTTATCTAATTTCGTAAAAGAGGATTCCGCGTCCAGTGCGGGTACGGCAGTGCTTGTGCCTATTTAGGCCCTCATTATCATTATTTTAGGGTTAACAATTGAAATTGAATAAATTGCATTGAATTCGATAATCGTATTTATCCTTCCTCGCGCAGGATTAAACTCCCAATATCCTAAAACTCACATTCATGGAATACGTCTTTGTGAAGGATGTTACTTCAGTGTTTATAATTAATCGATCAATCATCAATCAATAATCAAAGCTAATCGATACGTAAGAAAAGTACTTTTCGGACGTCGCGGATATTGCGCCCACCGTACGACGTTGTACCAATTAAAGGCCAACCATCAACCCACAAACTGCGCTAGTAGGGATGTAGATAAACAATGTTTCTAGAGGAGATCTCTAAATAAATTTTTCAATAATTTGCATAAAGAAGAATTGGATAATCAAGCTGAGGTAGCAGACCATTTACAACGTCTGTACGTATAAAAAGCAGACAGACTCATGTTCAATCGTTGGTGTATGCCTTATCATTGGTGTATATCTTAAAAACAACAACAACTTCAATAAGGCAGATACTTCAAGATTAAGCAACACATGAAGTTTGTCAACACAATAGCAAAGTACACAGAAGATATGGGTACTGTCTCAGCAATGATATGTATATATAAACGTAGGCTTCCACGACAGGAGTCTATTGAAACTAAAGGTTTTTCGGGTTCGAATCGTGTCATGTCGTTAAAAATAAAAATAAAAAATAAAATTTTATTTTTAAAAAATTAAAAAAATTTTTTTAATTATTTAAAAAAAAATTATTTTTATTTTTATTTTTACGACATGACACGGTTCGATTTCGATATATATATAGTTCGCCAAATTAAAACGGAGCAAGGCGACGTCAGGATATATAGTGAGAAGCAGAAGACAATGCCGGTTCTTAAAAAAAAAAAAATGGTAATTGTCTTCTGAAGAAACGCGATACGGTCAACGCTAGGTATGTTACTATGCAACAAAGACGTCACAATCCGATAGGTTTCGGTAGATCTTAAAGAATAACAAATGCTAGCAGTTTAGAAAAAAAAAGAACTTCTCTATATTGTTCAAAGCATTACAAAGCTATGGATGTGCGTGTTAAGGGCGTTGATGAGCCTCATCTTCTTGAACGCAGGATTTAAGCTTTCATTTCTTGCTAGTCCGCACGAGCGATATTTTAAAGCTTAATCTTCACCGAAAGTTAGCGCTTAGTTTTCGTTGTCCTTCTGGTGTGTTATTGTAAAAACTTCCGTCTCTCCCTGTCTTAGCGTCCCTCTCTCAATATTTAACACCTTACCTTATTTTAGATCTTCCATGGACCATAATGGAGTTTTACGTGTGAAACTCGATAATCATACGGGACCTCTTCGGGAGAAGGAAAGGCTTCAGAAAATCCTCCCACATTTCCTACCTCAGCCAGCAAAGCGCTTATAGGATCCCTTCGTGTTCAGCGAAATAGGACGATGATGCTAAGACGATAGCTGCTAACTGCTCCTCGTATTCCCTTGATTCTCACTTCTGGCATGGTTAACATGCTGAGTTGACGTGATCCCTCCTAACCTTTGGCGCACAGTCACCGTTCTGATTGCGGCGTATACCCTTCCCCTTCTCCTGAAGAAGTTCCACCATGACAAATTGCTTCTGGCTTAGTTGAATCCTTCTTTTGGCGTGGTTGATACGTTGAGTTACCGTGCTAACTGTGACCGATCACCTTTGATGATTGTGGGCGAAACGTCGGGTTTTCGATAAGCTTTAATTAATCACGGCCCCAACCCGGTACATTTAGTTCATTAACATTAGAAACAATATTTATTTATTAACACATTGCGGACAAAATAAAGCTGCGGCATAGTTTAATCAAGGAAGTAACTTCCATTTAGCGACGCATGATCTGCTTAAACACAGACTTAACTCATATTCCGATTCCAGCATTGTCGTCGATCCTAGACTTTTCTCCGCCGGTTGGAAGCCATCCAATCAAAGAACTTATCTAATCTACCCGATGGATTACCCGTACCGATACAAGCCGTTCCTCATCGATCGCTTCTCTTACCTAGATGATCGAGCGAACTAGCCTAGGTTGAACATTCTTTTCGAAGAATAAGCAATGCTAAGTTTCGTAATTATTGAAGACATTGTTACTAAGAGTAATAAAGACGTTTGCTTAAAGCAACTACGGTAATTTTATTCCGCTCTTTCCAACCAAAGCAGCGAAACATTTTAGAAATTCCTCCGCTTTACATTGGTTTTAATAGAAATGGTAACAATTTGGGGAATCTTACGGACTTTTGGAGATTTACACCAATCCGCAGCATATTCAATTTTTTTCCAAAAAGAAACCGCTTCTGTATGCCAAGTATTATATTATAGCCCTATCTACTCTACATCGCCAGCTTACTGTTATTCCAGCCATAAATTCACAACTGGGGAGACGTTCGCTCAATTTCCTAGATGGAGCTTCAAATGAAATTTGTTTGCTTGTAACTTTTTAAGCTAAAATAATTAATGGGACAAATACGACAAAGCTATAAAAATGTCTAAAGATAACGTATCAATTAATACTGAATACATGCGAAGATAAGTGAAACAATGTATAAATCTCCTACTCACATTCGAAAAAGCAATAAATCGACTGACTAGTAATAAAAACAGTTTTAGTCGTTGAATAAAATGAAGACCGTTGCCATCCTGTTGGTTGGCGTCACGTTTTCTTATGCAGGGTGGTCTCATCTGCCGTAAGATGAATTACATTGATAAAAAAAAAATGTTAAAAAGTGCGCTATTACATTTGTTACAGAAGCGTACCAACACTGGTTAACACAGATGATAGGGCCCCTAACCTGTCACTTGGCATCAGGGATATTTGGTGGCTCAAAGTAAGAACAGCACTTAAACCGTTACTTCCGCCTGCGGTGATCGCTAACTTAGACGCCAACGTTCCAGACGGCTTCATAGTCTACCCCTTCCAATACCCCCACTATCGTGAGCCCCAATTGAGGAGCCGTGTTTTCGCGATACCTCCTGTTCTCGAAGATAAAGCGCGAACGCTAGCGGCTAGCGCGCCGGCGAACTTCGTCGAAAATTCACAAATCCAACTGACTTCTCCTCTTAGGAATCAACAGCCGTTGGAACAGTTGGAAACCTACCAGATTTCGGATCCATCCCTCGCAAATTACGAACAGGCCGGCATAGCGATCCTGGATCAGAATTCGCTGAACGTCGACGATGATTTCATCCAACCGTTGAATTTGGTGTACCAGGACGACACCTCCTCTTACAACCAGCAGGATCGGAACAATAATATGTTGGCGCGCTTGAAGCAGGCCAGATTAAACGAGGTGGGCCGAAATTTGGCGGAACCTATTGATGGTGAACAGCAAGCGGAACTTGGGAGGAAGCACAGATCTCACGTTACCGCGGATAAGTCGGATCCTTTTGCCGATTATTACATGTACAGTGTCGTTGACGTGTAACCTAGTTGTATGCCTTTACGTCTGCTAAAATCTCTATTTTCTTTTTTTGTTTAATAAAATGTGATAACACGTTGGAATTAGTGCTTTTTTTTTGAGGAATGGTCGAAATTCCACTTCGAGACATGAAGTGGAAGATGTACTAAGTGTACAAAAAGGTTTACCGAGGAATGGGAAAAGGAGATGCTGTACAAAGGTGAATCGTTAATTTAGTGATATATTACTCTGGCCATTATAGTGGAAGCCTGAACATCAACCTCCTCCTGAATTTGGCTACATTTGGGTTATTTATTTGAAAATACGTTTAATTTGGGCTAATTGGCTACTAACGGCAGAAAAGAGTTGGCTCAAATCAAAAGACTGCTTTCAACTAAAATTCTTGGAGTTTTCTTTGTTGTTGTTGTTGATAATCAGTATATTGTGACGAAACTTTTGCCCAAAGATCACATAGATTAAAAAAATTGAAGAAACAGGTTATAGATGAGTGGGAAGATTTCGACGAGTTTTCAGCCAAGTCAATCAATTTTCGATGCCAAAAAAGGGGCACTTAAACAAATAATTAGAAAATCAGATTTTTTGCTCAACCGACAGCTAAAATTTTAATTTGATTTATAACATCTTTCTAATTTCAAGTGTATTAGCCAGACCAATAATTTCTTGCCACCCATAATACGTCTTTTAATTAAACGTACCGAATGAATTCCTCTTCGAAGCTCCTACTCTGTCGCTATTTCCAAATCGTCCCCAGAATAGCTGTTTCTTGGAGCCTCCTTGCTTTTCGAATGAATCGGTTCCGATATTCCAAATTAACAACTTTAAACAACTAAGGACTTAAAGAAAGTTTGTAACGTTACAATTTTTGAGAATCGAGATCTTCTAATTCTCTATCCCACGAATATTTTATTTTGCTTTAATGGTTCATGCGAAACAAGGAACTCGTAATCGATAGGAAGTCGTGAGTGAATCGGAGACTACCGATAATACCTTGCCGAGCATAGCTTTTGTGGAACTTGTTTTCGAAATTTTCCCAGCATTTAAGCATTTCCAGCAAAACAGGTATTTTTTTACAAAGATACATAATTAGAGAGGACAAAACCGAGTGAAATCATATCTGTTTCGCAGCGACTAGACAGACTCGTGTTTTGTCGACTCTCGAGGACACCCGTGGGCAACACGAATCCTTTCGAATGAGACCAATAGACACGAGTCCGTCTAGTCGCTGCAAAAAAGGTATGATTTCATGACCAGTCTCTTTTAAGATCTTGGCAATAGCACTATCCAATTCGGCCTGATAACTTAGTAAAATCCCGCGTCATACTTACCACTAGCGTCGCCAAAGATCCGAATGGAAGAAATGAATTTTTTATGGACATATTTGTTCACCAACCATTGTACTTTTGTAGCAATCAGCTTTTTATAGTTTTCAGCTTTTTCATTCCCTTGAGGAAGCTTGTTGCTAGAGTTTTGAAGCTTTTTTTATGGGCGATGTCGAGAATTTCATTAGTTTTCTGATTTTCAGAGCGCCAGAAATATTTTTTCTTTTTTACTATAAATTTGCTTGAACTAAGAAATTTGTTTCTTAAATAAGGTAAATGTCCGCTGCCTTTGCGAAGGTTTTCATGGATATAAATTTCATGTGAAGCGCCAAAAAGAAGTAAGATTACTTCTTCTCGGCCATCGCTTCTTAATATCCAAGTACAAGGTTTTTCCTGAGAATCCCGTTGGATATTTAAAGTCGTTCGAAGTTACTTCGAAAAAGGTCAAGGCGAACGTAACAATTGGCGGGCATGAATGAACGATCCAAGGGAATCCTACGTCTCCTATAAATACTCCGTAACGCGGCGTCTGACACCTGCCTCATTAGAATAAGAATTGGCCAAGTTTCTATCAAGGTATTTCGATTTCACCGCGACTAAAGCAGCAGCCGAACAACAAATTAAAACTTATCAGGAGTGTTATGAACTGTTTTGGGACTCTTTTGCGTTGTGCTCATTGAGAAACCCTTCAAATTAAAAGTTTAATCAAAAAAGAAACTTATCCGAGCATTTCAGCAGGCGAAAACGTAATGTTTTGCTTGCTGATCGGACTGTTTATTTTAATAAAATTTGTCTTATCATAACGCGCAAAGGAGAAACGTAAAACATGAAACGTAAAATGAAAATACCGACGCGAACACATTTTAACATATAACAATAAGTGATTGCATGTTATTCCTTTATAATTCAAAAGAAAAAGAAAAAGAAGAAGACCGCATCGGTCGTGGATATCGATCGCGTTGAAAGCGAAGAAAGCGAAGAAAGCGAAATTAATAAGTCTTCTTCTGAGCGTCTTCGATCGATGTAGTTATAAAATCGAAAAATCGTTTAATGATGAATTATTCCTAACCAAATGCGAGCCTCGCATCCGATATGAGGCGACATCTCCACATATCGGAAAACGGAGTACAATGGGAGGCACGGCACTGCCAACCATCCCCGAGGAATTTAATTAAAACTCTCCAGTCTTAACCGAGACGCTGCAAAACCATAATAGCAGACAAGCTCACCAGGCAGCAAATCATATTCCATCTATTATCTGCGGAGATACCGCGAACCTGGAGTTTCTGCGGCTAGCGCTCGGAATCTAGAAGCACCAACATGCATGGGTGTATATAAGTGTAGTTTTGAGTTTAGGATGCTTGATATTAGCGAGCGGGCGAAGTTTCTTGAGATAAGCAGAACGAGGTACCTATGTGCATATATATACGATGTAATATGAATATTGGGTTTATAATAAATTAATTTATTCATTGAGATATAAAATAATACAATGCTGCTCTTAAAATTGTTTATTTTGATGATTACACGATAGACCAAATAACCAGTTTAATCAATCCGATGAGAAACTCATTTGATATTGAGTAAACATTGAGTAATATGCTTCCAATCCTTATAGACTTATGGCTAAATCCCAAATCCATTTACTAAGGTCTTACGTTTTATTTTTCGAAGTCTCTCACCTGCTGTGGATCTTGGCTACCTGTGTTATTCTCTTTTACTATCTCTTATCCCGCGTTCCATCTTTCAATGCTTTATTCATTTATTTATTTTATCCATCATCTTCCTGTCTTCCTTCAGCCTAGGGTGTCCTGCCATACCTTCTTTCTTTCATTCCTTGGTCATCGATCGGGATCCATAGTGTTATGCTTCTGATCAAACAATCACGGGATCCGTAGTGTTAGGCTTAGGGTTAAGCGATGAATAATATTTGCTCATCTCTAGCCCTACCCGTTGTAATCGCTGTCTTACAACGTTCCCTGTCCGCGTTCATCTTTTGTTTCTTCGTTTGGTTTACGTCTCACTTCTTCTTAAGCAACTTATTCTTAAGTATCCTTTCCTATATCTTGTTATCGTCCCCTTCTCATAGCTGATGATTATCTTGCCAACGATCTACGTATGTTTATTATTGTGTTTCCTTTGTTTAATCATACGATTGGTTTCCTTTATCTTGTAGTTTGTTCCATTGCCACAGCCAAATAAATGGATGTGACTACTTCGAATTTGTATCTTCGCGTTTTCAGGTGGCGTGATGCAGCTGCGGCCCCTCTTCAGATTCCCATGTACCTCACTTTCCCTTTGTTATATCGTCTCATTATTCGTACTTACATAGTTCTTGGTAATCTCTCATCTAGTTTTGCCCTTCTCGTAACATCTTCTAACATTGATCCTGGCTTAAATGGGAATTTCACATTGTCTCCATGTCATTTCTTAATGATTGTTCTTTGGATCGGATATTCCTAATATTCCTAATTTTTTTAAATCTTTATCGTTGTGCCATGTCGTTTGAATTATTTTCTCTAGCGCTCCATATATCCTTTCAGTACTGACCAACATTAAAAAAATAATAAAACTTTAAAACTTTTTATTTGATGAAAAACCAAAAAAAATCATTACTTTCGCGCCGTAACTACCAACAACACCACAGTACGGTGACACTTTCGGATTAATTAAATTTACATGCCCCCCTCCCCCTTTTCGCTAGGACTCCATCCGGACGCGTACGCCAGCTACCACCCTCGAAAAGCTCGAACGCAATCAACAGAACAATCAATTAATTGCTGTCATACCGCGGTAAAGGCCGACTCGGATTCTTTAAGCGCGCGAAGCGCCGGAAATAGAACGGGAATAGGGTTTCCCGTGACAGGAAATGTGCTAGAGACGTAAGGTTTCGCTGACGCCCTCTGTCGAGAGATGTCGGGCGCGCTGTTTCGGTCGTAAGCGCGCTTTATATATGTACATATGCGCGTTGTACATATGTACGTATGGTCCCGTGCGTAAGCGAAACAACGTGGAACCGTCCTTTTATTTATATGTTATTCGATTCGTGTGGGATGTGTTCGGATAACAAGGATTGATTTAAGGCCTGGGACCTCTTTAATGATAAAACTTCACGTTTTAGACAGGTTTTAATTGGTTAAACGCTAAATTAATCAGGCCAGAACAGCTATTTCGAAGATGTGTGGATCCCCATCGTCAACCGTACTTTGTTAACTAGAATGTACGTATTACATTCTAGTTAAGAAACGACCCGCCCACCATCTTTCCTGCTCAACGAGATTACGATCAAGAAGCTATTTATCAAGAATATCTCAGCATCAAATTAACATGGTTGAATTACATTTTTCGACGTTAACGTTCCGGGAAACTTTGAAAAATTAATCACTGTTCGATAGAACAAAACGGCATCCGCTGATACTGCGTAAATTTTAACCGCGTCGAGTAACTAGTGATGCGACTAAGATTAATCGCGCAAAGTTGAGAACAATTTTCAAATTAAGACCGGGAATAGGAGGAGGTCCTCAAATTCATTTACAACCCTGATATACGCAAAGAGAGATCCGGGGTGACGGCGAGCGCGTAGCAACTTTAAACAGGTACAATGAGCAGCTCTGTGTAAGGCTTCGAAGCGCACCGTTCTTTCTCAAGATGAATAATTTGCCGTTTATTTTCTCTTATTTCTACATCTATTAGATTTCTTCCGTTCTTTTACGGGCGCTATTGTTTTATGTTTGGTAAAACGAGACGATGAAGTGAAGAAGGGAGGGAGTGGAAAAAAAGAATTTGAAATGCTCCCGTCTCTTGTTTTCCTTGAACGGCTGGTTAATGCCATTTTTTTTCTTGTATAACTAACTCGCATTTTATGACAGCTTTCCTTCTCCATTTCCTAAGCGTCATCGATGTCGTCACACAAGGATATTTCGAGAATATCGTTTCCCGTCAGAGAGATGTAAGTGAATATTATGACGTCACGGTTCCCCTTCAAATTTTCAAATGTTATTTTTCTAATTGCAATTGTCTAAAAAAAATTTGAGTAGAACTTTGTTCACGTTAAAGCATCCGTTAACACAATTACTTTGAGGTAGATATCGCAAAATTCCGACCTTACACCGATCCAGACGACGTCTTCGAGCTTTGTAACGTGCCGCTCTCGAAACGAACCACACGAGGCGAACTATATCCCATCCACAAAACGACTCATTAACGTCAACGCGGTTAACAAAGACGATTATAACGCGAGCGGGGCCTGTTCCAGACACGCTCCGATTTCTACGGATGGAACCCCCGACTCCCTGCTAACTGCTGAAGTTTCGCCCTTAAAACGTGACGATCTGGTTAAGGACCTACGTACGCTGGCGGTATTAATGAAGCGTCACGCTGAGATATGAAAGTTCATGGGATCGCTGCTGGAACAACACCGGGCAAATGAATTCTAAATATGAAAAGTTAGCATGTTGCTAACTGCAGGAAAGCTTAAAGCGATCGAATCCTTTGTTCGAAGAGGATGAATTCGTACGTCTGTGCACGTGTAAAACTCTGCCGGTTCTTTCGCTTGTTTATTCTACATTAAAGCGAGAGTCTCGCGATGGAAATGTTTATGTGCTCGTATATTGGATGGAGGTGGTAGATTTTCAGCGATCCCGAGGATACGAAGGCGTCGTTTGCCGAGAAGGCCAAATCGGAACATGTCGCTATCTAGCTTAGTGCTCGCGTAGAACTTTAGTTAAATTCACGTGGTTAAGACACAAATTAAAAATATAAATCGACTTGTTCGAGGACTTTGCCAGAAAAAGACCAGATATGCTGGAAGCCGGAATTGCACGTGCACGAAACTATCATAAGTCGGAGCGATTCTCATCGCTCTGATTAGAGGACCAAGAATCGATCTAGATGTCCCAGATAAACATGATATCCATGTAAAATCGCCACAGGGCAGGAATCATACGTTGGCATTGCTCGATCTAGAATTTTCGAACTAGAAATGCGAGCTGCGAGTGCGCTTTAGCGCAATCCAATGTAATGCAAGACCTTTTACCGGAAGTGTTAGGTTAAAATGTTGATTCTAGCTCATTTGAAATTGTGCCCCCGAAAAGAAGCTGAAACCAAAAAAAAAAAAGGAAATACAAAGATTGGAAGCTATAGTTCAAAAGGTGCTAGATCGCCAGATATTTTTTGGTTGGAGCCACTGCGTATAATTTTAAAACGTTCCGGGCGCTTGAAATTCGTTCTTTTTTAGTTGACCAACGCACAGTGTGGTCGTAAAACAAAACTAGAACTTTAGTCGTAAATATCGTGGGCGGTTGCATCGCCAATTTTGCGCGACGCTCGCAAAGCTTTTGATTTATTTTGCGAGACTAAATCAATACCGTTGGTACACCATGTTGGTGTGGGTGCAGAGTTGTCCGGATGTTTGAGCAAATAGCGATTTAGATCGTTCTATAAAAAAGAAAATTGGGTAAAAAAAAAAGAATTGACGAAGTGTAATATTGGCAATGCAAGCTCAAAGTCATGTTAGGCATCTTTGCAATTCACCAACCAATCCTTCACACGAATGAAATAAAACACGCGCCCACCATTTTGAAGAATCACCAAAATATAGGAACAATTCTACTGATTCAGCATTCTATCGGCACTACCGCCGTAAAAACGGGAAACGAACGTAGAACCGCTCTAAGCACAACGAGCACAACATCCAAACGAACCGGTAGAGATTATATACGACGACAACTTGCGAATTCGTCACTCTGGATGTCTCTTCATCATTTTCGTTCGCGGGGGACGAGCGGGCTAGTCGGTTATCGCGCCTCTATCCGACCGTAAAAACTTTTTATTCTCGCATGAATCCAAGTGAGCCGGCAGCGATAAATCCGTGGGCGAATCTTCGCACGCGACGCGAACCCAATAACAACAACCGGGAAACAAAGGAGATGCGATTAAACAAAAGCGACGAGATCTGTAAACTTCGCGTTCGGAGGAAAAAAAGCAGGGTTCGAAAAGGAAGTTCAACATCGTCAGCCTACCACAACGAAGAATTTAACAAGCTACTAGTCCTGGAGGCTTAGCCTTAACGACAAACTTCTAGACGTCGACCGGATGCTTTATATTCAGCTTGCGCCGCCGGCCGTGTCTATAGAATGGTGAGTGGTGGACCCGTAGAAGCGGATGTAAGATGATAATTAGAATTTCGAATGAAGCACCAACAATCAAATTAGTTTTAAGGCATTTAGATCCTGGAATTTTGGCGATCAACAATTATTGAGGAAAGTGGCACTAAGTTCCTTCGAATTGTCGCTGTGAGATTGTGGATGTAATATCTTTGAAGCTTTATCCTTAATTGCCTTGAGGATATTAATTTTTTGCATGAGAGGGTGATTAGAATGGAAATTGAGCATTGTTGCATCTACGAGGATGCGTTGATTTTAACATGTCAAACTAAAAGGTTAGTTGGGCTTCTTGATCCGAAAAATTGAAAATCTTCAATAAATTGGGAAGTAGTAGTTGGTTTTGTTGGAAGAGGTAACTAAAAGAGAAAGAAGAGAAGAAAAAGTAACTAGCAAGGTGATAAGTAGGAAAGTCGGTCGTAACGTGAGCAAATGCCATTGTGTGGAATAAGAATACGATAGGTTGGTGAATCAATTGATTCTTCTTCATTAAGCTATCACAATGATTTTTGGATTGATGATGTTACCATCCAGTAGAAGGTACATGTGAAGATCTTGTTTACTGTGCAATTTAAGATACTTATATATTGTTTATAGCCGATTATTATTAATAAAAAAAAACGAGTGAGAATGTAGCCGTATCGCTGTAAAAGGTAGCTTTTCTTCTAAGTTGAAAACGTCCACGCTTCGTGCGCATTCTGCGCCGATTTGTGGTCATGCCGTTCATATGAATATTCGAGATTCGAGAAAGCAGGAGCGAACTTCACGTAGCTTCTGTACTTCTACTTTTTCAAAATTTGACCGAGTCATTATTTCGTGCTGATTTATAGTGAGATGAGCTGAAGATTGTAAATCACACGAAACAATCATGAAATAAAGCGAAATAAATTAAATCTATTGAGTTAGAGAGCGGAATACTCGTAAATTGCGTAGTTTGTACCTGGAAATACTTGGAACCGGTCGAGATCCCAAACAATGTTAAGAATAACAGTGTTTTGGATCTCTAATAACATTCGATATCGGATGATCCATATACTGATCCAGCATTAATTGGTCTGATCTTAATAACAAAAAGTTACAAGTTACATACATATGTAAGATGGAAGAAGGCAAACGAATTTAATTAAACAGACGCCCCTAGACCAGGTAAAACATGATGTACGTAATAATAAACCTTCGACAAGCCGATCAAGTACGTCCAAAGCAGGAAGCTGTCAAAATCAAAATTATTATACCCAAAGAACGAATCAAGACTAATAATAAGCCGGAACTATTGTAAAAGAAGAAATAACAACGATTATGAATGATGAAATGATTCTTAATGATGAAAGTAGCTGATAAATAACTAATAAAATTAAATTAATCAGAAAGTTATAGCATTAAGAACTAAGCCAACTGAGCACGGATGGCATAACCAACCTTAACATTTTAAATTAAATTGAATTTAAATTAGGTATTTATTGATTTCATTTTATAGTTGGAAATGGCGCAAGGATTGCCGTGGAGGATCAAAAAACAATTGATTACCCAATGATTTACAAACAACTTGTTCAACAACGAGCAATTGCTTGTTTGCGCCAAAAAAAAACTTTTCTTTCTTTATTTTTGTGAAAATTTAAAAGGCATTGTTGCCACTGTTATAGTGATCCAATATCATGAATTGTCGTGAAATAAAAGATATCGAACGCCATATGTTTCTATTCGTAACAAAACGTTCAGTCCAAAACTTAAATAATATACCGGGTGTTTTATTAAAAATATAAAAAAAGGGGAAAAACATACGTACTTTAAAAGGAAAAGCATTTTTTTTTAATTTTCGATTAATGTATTTTATTTGAAAAATCTTAAGTCGCTCGTCATTCCAGTATGAATTTCTCCAAACCCTTCCCGAAGCATCCTGCCGGCGGCGGATATTCCAAAAAACATCTACATTTGAAAGGCATTTTGTCCTCGGTCTCTATAGTGTAGCACTCCTCGTCGATTCTGAAATTAGTAAAGAACACGATACGAAGAACCTTCTCGTCGAATTTTCACCTCATCTACGAGCGACGGCATAAATTGGTCGTACATAGTACTTCGAATGTTTGTACAGATCGAAAAGAGGTGCTCGCATTCGGTAAATTACTAAATCGGTACTTACATCCTATCCTGCCAAATTCCTTCGACTACGAGGGAAGCACATAGCAGTACAAGGACACTGATCGCTTTCGACTTCATTGTCGGGTAACGGTTGGGATATTTGTTATTGCTTCATTCAACTGTGCGTCCCTACCTCTACTGAATAGACGTCGGTCCTTATCGGACCTTATATATTGCTCATTGTTTAAAACAATCACGATCGGTTAGATATTGAATAAAATTGTTCATTGCAATTGCGGCGCCATTAAAAAAACAAATTCCATTGTACTCCGATTTTTACGGCGAATCACAAGAACTGGTAATACGTATAGTTCCTTGTCCGTTTCGAATAAACCCGCCACTGTTCTCAATCTTTGATAACTTGTTATATTCGAGCAAAAGTACCGTTGATGTACAGTACAACCTATACGAAGTATCCTCATAAACTGGGAGGGCCATTTTGTTCTTCTATAACCGTATCAAAAATGCAGAAAAAAATTATTTGTTATATGAAATATACAGGGCGTCCGATTAGTGCGTGGGCGGCAGATAGTTCATTACTTGAGTAACAACCGCCACATTATTACGCGCTTAGATACTCCTCCTCAATTCGCGTCCACCTCATCCCTCGTAGATTTGCGATTTTTCTTTATTTTCCCCCATCGAACAGCACCCAAAGAGTATCATGAATTAGGTACCTGCGATCCGGAAAATTTTCAATAAACCTCTAACCTTCAGCTTCCTCTCGTTTGTCCCTCGAAAAATGTCCCGGTTTCCGCTTGCCGCGCTAGGAATCCGGGTGCCGTAATAGATCAACCGGGCAAATCTGCCGCCGTTACACGCGGGCATAAGCGCGTCTCTAACGTCGGATAACTCTCGTTTATATTCATGGTCGTGCACTCGTTTGTAAATAGTTCAAACGGCGAACTACCTACCGGCTATAAACTACGCTATCAGCATCTAAGGTGCTATATATCACTTCCTACGCGGGAAATTGTGGGCAAAATGTTGTTTGTCGTTGCCTACGGTGTAAAATTAAACGATAAGTGTTGTGGAATATGCGGGATCTTGAGACGGTAAATGAGTTATTAAGAACTAAAGCTTGTGGTTCGCGTAGCTTCGTATTGGCATGCGTTGTTTTTTTTTTTTTTTTTGAAGAACCTATCTTACTTTGTAAACACGTTTCTCGGGACGGATATGGGAAACGGCGATGTAACATTCAGCAACATTGTCTAAAACTATATCTCACAAAGTTGAGAAGATGAAAAACAAGAAGTTGAAGTTAAAGATAAACTTTGGTATTCGCAGGGTTAGTTTGCTTAATAACTTCGCCAGCATATAAAATTATTTCGTTACAATAAAGCTATCAAAAAGGAACTTTCCGCATTTCCCTTCTGCTCCTTTATTCGAACAAAAAAAAAAAATGAAAAAAATGAGAAAATAACTCATCGCTAGGCCATTAATTCTTGATGAAACGAGATCGCGATCCTCGACAGCCTGCCTAATATAAGGATTTAATTAAAATTAATGATTCCACAAATATCCAGATTAGAGCCGATACGCCGCGGCTGACGAGAAAGGACTTAAAAGATTTCCTCTACATACTCCCGAGGTGCTTTCTACATCTTCCGCTGGGAGATTGAACAGATGAAGGTCCTTAGGGCGCTGAGGTGTTTCTAAAAAGGTACGCTGCGGAAATCTACTTATGTCTTACGTAAGATTGCTTTTTTCGAGTTTTCGTGCTTGGATTTTGAAGAGCGAATTCGGTTTAATTCTAATTAGACGTGAATGAGAATTCTCCTTTAGCGGATTACGTATTCCTTGAAATTTTCGTCCAAATGTTACAGGAGTTACAGGAACGCGTGCAGTATGCGCCAAGCGATCGCGAGCGATGCCTTTTTAAACAATCAGCGCCCTTCGAACGTGGCCGGATTATTGGACTACATGGAGGCGGCGTTAAATTCCGAGAAATTCAGCGTAGATTTAATCGAAATCCTTCGACTGTGCTACGGCGTTGTAACTTGTAGATTGCAAATCAAGGTAAGTCACGCGAAGCAGGTTTAGGCGCACTCAGAAGGATCGACGCCCCTAAAAGATTTTTTTTCCAAGCGCTTGGTTGTAATGATGAAACGCTCTCGGTCGTAGAACATCGTTGCGGCCTTTATTCTTTAACACTTAAGCATAAACGCGCTAATCGAACATTATTTAATTTTTTTTCTGTCGAACTGTCTTTTACGTGTTTATACGTAGCGTCGCGTTATTGTGCGAAATTCTTTTGGTGGCGAATTTTTTAAAAGCGGCCAATGTACCGTAGTTGCGTCATGGCACAAGTACATTTGACTATTGCGGCTTCAATAGATCTATTGCAACGAAATGTCCTAGCGTGCGTTAAGATAAATGGAGGCTTTTAAGAAATCTTGATACCAGCGCAGTAGGTGCAAGAAATACTGAAATGTCGGCGTCGTTTGCAGCACGACACATTCACGTGAAATGTGTTTTGCCGCTTTCGGATCTTCTCGGCATTGGCGACAGATACCATCTTTAGCTTTTCCTTTCTTTTCTTTAAATAAGGAGAACGTCAGAGCATACGAGACTTTTAAGACCGTACATAGAGAAAAATTAAATCATTTATCATTGTTCCTTCGTCAGAAAAATTATTTTTTAAAGATTTACATTAGCTAATAAACAATTTTCTGTTGCTAGTAAATACGTTTACATGAACATATTACTGAGTTCTAGCACTTCATAGAGGCCCAATTAGAATGACGATGTTATGAGTACGACCATAAATTTTCAATAATTACATTGATAACGCCCTCCTGTTGTCGATATTTAGACTATCATCATTTAAACTATCTACTCTCAATGCTTTATCTCCGCAATGCTTCTTTTTCAATGTAACCGTATCGTTTGCTATCCCTTGGTCGTATGTGACGATCTCGGGGAAGAAAGCCTAACCGGTTGCAACGAGCGCTAAACTCACCTGAACGAAGAGCATAGCCAGAGGATCACGGGACTGCCTCTTAAAATTCCCCTAAAGCTTACTCCCCTTCGCTTAATTCTGAAAAGGGAAGCCAAGATTTGCGGTACGAACCTCGACAAGCTTCTTTATGTTAGGGATCCCGTCTACGCCAGCAAACGCTCTGTGGGTCATAAATAACACCGTTAAACAACTGTATATTATTACGACTTCTTACTTAGAAGTCATATTAGCTGAGAATGGTTACTACAAACCAATCGATAATAAGTCTAAAGATTTATTAGATTGACTTTTGGATACTTTCTTAAATTCTACACGGAGATTCTTTGTTTTCCTTTTTAAGTGAAAATTATTCTATTCGATATGACGGATATTTCTTCGCACTTATCTTCTCCTTGTCTTCTTCGGACTTAATCAATTCCCAATAATTAATTTAATCGTAACAATAATTAAAAAATTAATTATAAATACTGTCAATAGTGAACTTATCTCTTGTTATGTCTGAAATTCTTCTATTCACTTGCAACAAAACCATTAAAAAACTATCACGAAATTGTGAAGGCAAGAAGCACAAACGTCATGTCGAAATCGACTATATAAAGCACCGAAATTCTCGTTTTCGGTAGACTTTATTTATCCTCTTTTCAACTTAGCGAAATATTTCCTTTTTTGTGTCATTGAATCTTGACTTATATTCCTTCCCGACGTAACTAACTGTAGAAGTAGTCTTAATATTCTAGGTAATTACCCGTATCAGGCTAGTAGAAGATATAAACTTTTATGGCAACGTTGCTCTTACTAGGAGGAGAGCTGTAAACGTCCTACAGAGTCCAGAACCTTCAGTCGACGTATCTCTTAACATTAGGTTTAGCTCATACTTGAGACAACGCCGAAAAGCTCCTAAAACTTGATAAAAAGACCCGGCCATGTTCGATTAAGCGAACACCTACCCAGAACGAGGCTGGAGAACAGGATTGCCGTATTTGCTTGGAAGAAAATGAAACACTTAAGCATACATTTTGTCTGCAGACTCGGATTTTCTTTGTTTCGTGGGGCTTTTGTAACGTCTGTGTAAGTCTGAGAGAGGCCTCGCCGAATGAAGATCTAAAGTTTAAACATTAAACTTTCATCGATACTTACTTACGTTGACAATTTTTTTTTTCCACTACAAAGAATGAAGTTCGTAATCTAAATTTAAGATTATAATTGAAACTGTTCCCTCGATGGAGTCAAGTAACTCGATCGATTAACGCTCGACAATAACAAATGGACTGACACGCCGTAACGTTATACATAGAAATTCTTGCAGAATCCTTTTTGGAATATCACCCATTTATGCCAGACATAAGCGACGACATTCTAAACTTCGTTTTATCCTCATTACAATGAAGCAACTTTAACTATTCCATTGCGAGATTCCCAAAGAATTCGCGTTCACGTGCGACTTACCCCCCCCTCGAGGGGTGTGTCGCGCCCCTACAAAGGCTATATAGTATCGGAGGCATGCAACGTTGGTAGCTCCTCGGAAATTGCATTGTGTAAAGTTAAATGGCGCACCGTAAATCCTCGATGCACACACAAACATACGACTTCGCCAACGGCGTCGGGGCCGGATCGCGTGAACGATGTTTACGAAAATATTTCAATGCTGCCGTACCTCGCGTACTGCGACTTTACGACGTTAGAATTGAGCGTAAGTCTTCTGCTAAGTCTCAAAGGTATGATCCTTAGGCGAGTACCAACGCTACCTGACGTGATAGATGCGTCTCAGTGCGGGAAATTGGAAATTGTTACTTTTTCTCGCGTTGAACGGACGATATATTCCTGGGATAAGAGTCGGGAGTGGGTAGTATATTATATAGATTGCTTTTCCTTCGATGCTTTATGGTGTAAAGTGGCGAGATTAATTTTTTAATGGTTATAGTTGTTTTCTTTTGTTTGTTCTTGCGAAATGGAAAGTAATGTTGAGAATGGTTACTTCAAACCAATTGATTATGAGTCTAAAGATTTGTTAGATTGATTTTTGGATACTTTCTCAAATTCTATACGGAGATCCTTCGTTTTCCTTTTTAAATGAAAATTATTCTATTCGCTATGACGGATAGGTTTAAAACAGTTTATGTTTAGGATCAAAAGCTCTCGTATGGTCTTATTTAATTTCCATTAATTAATTTAATTGAAAAAAATTAAAAAAAAAATGAATTACAAACACTGTCGATAGTGAACTTATCTCTTGCTATGTCTGCAATTCTTCTATTCACTTGCAACAAAACCTTTAAAAAACTGTCACGAAATTGTGAAGGCAAGAAGCACAAACGTCATGTCAAAATCGACTATATAAACCGCTCAAATTCTCGTTTTCAGTAGACTTTGACCGTTATTTCTGCTCATTTATTTACTCTATTTTTAACTTAGAAAATTATTTTCTTTTTTATGTTATTAAATCTCGATTTATACGATGATCCCTGGACAAGTAAGCCACCTTTGATAGATATTGATGGAGACAGCATTATCTTTACAAAGCTGTAACCCGGTAATTAATTTAAACATTCACGAGGTGATGTGAGTATAAATTCAAAAGTTATTGAATTTTCGCTACGAAAGCAGCGTTTCTTTCCACTGTGCAACGTCTACGGCAACAATAACCACGACGAACGCAATGAAATGGCAAAAAATGTGAATGATACGTTGCGAAAAGTACGTTTTATTCCCAAAAAAAAAATCATTGAAAAAAAAATATGGAAGATAATAATTTGCGACAACTTCTAAGGCGTTACATAAATCACACACGCAAAAGGTTACGAAAATCGACTTCCGAAACGATGTAGCATTCTCAACTTCCTCAACTCAAATATTTAACTTCCTTCCGCAGTTGCCTTTGTCGCCTAACCGACGGTGGCGGGGGCTATTTCGCACGCTCCTAGATGTGTACGAGCGTCTATTTCACCTCCTTCCCATCGAATACCGACCGTTCCGAGACGAGGTCATTTCCCAAGCCTCCGTAGATTGCGTGCTCCGGTAATATGCTCCTTCGGACTTTCGATTGTAGGTCGGGTCGCGAAACTCGAGAATGTCTGGGTGGTCGCCAGTGTTAGGGCGGTAAAGGACGGTTTTCCGCGACGCGATATTCCTCGATGGAAATCGTTCCACGTCCTTTTCGAGGTTCGAGGCTCAGCGGTAAAACCGCTCGCATTGTTGCCAGAGGATCCCCTTAGAGCTCGATTTTCGACCGTTGGATGGTCGCGGCGGAATTATAAGATTAGAAGAAACGGGATGCGTTAGGATTATTGTATCGAATAAACTCACGAGGAATGAGATGGATGGGTTTAGACCCTTCGTAATAAATAAACATCACAAGTTATAGCGGAAGCGAGGATGTTGGAAATTGAGTTATTTCCTGGACGGAACTTCGAGTATTTATTCTTTACAAGTAAATAATCTCATTGATCGATATAATAACTATGTATTTCCTCACTATGAAGTATATACCGTAATTAGACGCGATAAATAATTAACAAAAGTTAACGATAACATAGATACCGTGATCCACAGCAAAAATCGCCTTTGAGAGAAGGCGTACTTCGCCTAATTTTGTTTTAAAACCAAGATTAATTCAAGGTCTCTCATTTAATAGAATCGGAGGTTTTGTTGCATGACGTGTTATCGCGAAGAGGGCACGTAAACGTCACATTCTGTAGAATAGAGTTAACCGCATCAATTTATGTTTTGAAAACGATATTACTTCGTAATCGCATCTCGGGTAGGTAGACGCTAGACGCTTTCGCCGTTAAGCTTCGATGAATTTATCAGATCGGCCAGCTTACTTAAACAGCTTTAATACTAGTCCTCGGACGAAATCTGAATCGAAATTACTAAAAAAACAAACGATCTTGAAAGCAAGCGGAACGGATAACATCTTAACCTTTTAACAGTCTCAAAATCATCGAGAACTCTTTGTAAATAAGGTAATAAGCCGAAACGTCTACCGGCGGTTTCCTGATATCGATGTTAATATCTTAACGTCTTACGGAAGTCGCTAGTTATTTTTTTCGTGTCCGTTTCCTCTACAATAGAATTGGTACAGCTGCATTGCTGTAGTTGGTGGGAAGAAGTAACGGAAATCTGTCCGTTTCACTTTAAAACTTCATTCCGACAAGATAACGCCAATAGCAGACTGTTGTCTGCGGAAGCAACTGCAGCTAAACGTGGCGGGGCAGTCGTTGTAATGGACGGCAGGAAAATTGCATTTGATGGGTGGAGGGTAGGGAAATTAAAAGGTCGTACGTAGTGTATATGTCGAGCCGCTTGGGAATAGAACAGGCGATTTCCAAAGAATAAGGCTGGTTGTTCGGTCGAATCCGATCCTGGCGGAGAATCAATTAAATGCGAGAACTAGAAATAAAGAGAAGTTGTATTGTGATAGATTTCTTTAGTGTTTTAAGGATCTCAATGTTTAATATGGTTAATCCAGTTTAATCCGGACTTATTGCATTCGCATATTTGCCTGTTCGTTTATTTGCCTTATTTATCTTATTTAACTAAACGAATTTTCAAATGAAATCAACGCCCTTAGAAAAGACGAAAATGCGATAGTATTAGATCGTGTAAAGCAACGTATGTTGATGAAGTGATTAACACAAATTATCAAGAAATCCTGACATTTTTGAAGGGGATAAATAAGTAATTTTTATATGATTAAAGAAGGATGAAATTGGATGAAAAGGTCTTTAATTACATTTATTTTAGATAAACGCTTGTTAGTAATTAAGTAAGTAACTTGAAACGTCTTGCAAAGATGTAACAAGTTCAATATCATATTACAATAGATCGGTTTCATTGAAAGGAGGCGAAGACCACGCGGAACATCACTTGTGGATACAAAATTAAATAGTTTAGCAGTTGCAGAAAAGATAGTTTAATCTTCATGCTAATGAATAATGATTCATGTTATGGTCCTATTAATAAACACATTCTGGGAGAGAAACTAAAAGAATCTAACTTACGTAAAAAAAAGGCCGTGATCAATCCTACCAAATGCCTGCGATCTCGTTTTTGTATAACGGTGCATACGTCTAACATTAAAAGCAAAAGATATATTTACAGCTCCATTAAGCCATTGTATCCGAAAGTTGTCTGCCGTTATTATTGTTTGGTTACAATGACAGCAGTAAACAAAACTTTAATCATGCGTAGCTACGTACTACGAAAAGAATTGTTAAGAATAGAGTTAGTATGTACGATTTATTCACGAACTTAAAGGTGGCGCGAGCTATGACAAATAACCAATTATCGTTTTTAGGAAAATGTCTTGTGATCACATATTGTAACAAGATGTTGTAGAAGTTCTTGCCGTTATTAGAGACAAACAAATCTTGCATTGTATATGGGAACGGTCGCTTTAAGAATCAAGTATTGCGACGCTGTTCACTCGCCCGCTCGTTTTCGTCGCCTACCCGCCAATCGTCTAATATCGACGCTGGGGTTGATGATATCGCGACTGCTTCGCGCCTTTTTTCTCGAATACCATCGCGCGTAAAAAATCATATGGGCGAAAAGAGGACAATACCTTAACCGAAATAAATTCTGTATACCATATACATGGATATTGCGGGAAACTATCAAGAAAGCGCTTAACTGGCAGCATATTCGTGTCCCGCTAAAATCGACAAAGTTTCTTAGTGGGTCCGGTACGAATCAGTTGAGGTACAATTAACTGCGCTTCACCCTTTACGGCGAGGGGGTGATAGTAACAAGGCAATGGAGCATTTTTTACACGTACAACTTACACATTAAAAGGCCCTTGAGGTTATAACTAGCTTGCAAAAGGCTTATATACCCCGTTGGGCCGCTACCACACTTGAAAGAAAAACAAAAAAAATAAATGTAAATTAAAAATACAATTTACAATTGCAATTGAATAGTTAGCGGTAGCGTTAAATCCTTTTATTTTAGCCAAATATTCTTATTGCGTCCATTTAGATGTTAGAAAAATCTCTCGAAAGTAGCAATTTAATTAAATCCATCTAAACTGTCTGGAACATCGATTCTATCGGCCATCGATACGACCGCAAGAAAATGCAGCAGCAAACTTTCCGAACAAGTACAAATATGATTCCATCGAAGTTATACGACCGCCGCGCCGTTTCTCAAGTTCGAACGTACATAAATGCATATAACACTGTACAGTGTACGGACCGCAAGCCCTCGTCCCAACATGTATAAGAAATCCCGCTCACGTCCGACCGACTTCTGCCGTTCGTTTTTGGCGATTTCTTGGGGTGAATGGAAAGCCTGCGTCAGGCAATAAATTGCTGAAATCTCGATGTGTGTAACCGCAGCCGGGAGAGATCTCGTCGAGGACGCATTCAAGTTCGTGATGAAGTTCGTACAGCAACTAGGGGATAGATACGTTGTTACGGTAACCACAATGTTGCTGATATGTTTTGGGATTGTTACATTGACGGTAGATTCTATTACGGTCGTAACGCGCGAAGAGGCGTGATAAATTTGAAAAAGTTGTTTCGTACGCCGTTATTATTGCAATGAAACGCTTCGCTGAAATCCTATTAATGAAGTGTTCCTACGTTCCCGTGCCACAGAGTTCGAATAGTTGTTTATTGATATTTTGACTATGTTTGTTAAATATCGCGAACGATGTAATTCTTAGATTTGGGCCTCCGAAGAGATTGAGAAACATTCATATTTTGCCTTTGAATGAGTACTTTGTTAATTGTACTTTTTGGCTGCGTAAAGTTGCAAGCTTGCGAGGCAAAGTAGTATTTATTTAGCCATAAAACACAAACGCCCTTGAGATTATAAGAAGCTTATGCGCCCTGTTGGGTAGACTATACAAAGGGTAACTAATGATGCTAAGATAGCTTAGCTTCCTCATGGTATTGATGGAATAATTCACGGCAAATGCAACAAAAGGAGAGAAAAAGATATACTAACACGCGGACACGTTTCTGTCTACACGGCGTCATCAGCGTGGTTTCGTGTGTCACCTTTTTATCTCTACCTTCTCTCGATGTTGCCTCACAGTTAATGCCACAATTTCCAAAACGACAAATTCGACATTTCTTGGCGCCCTCTAGTGCTAAAAAAACGCATACCTGCCGTTCAAGAAGTAGCGACATAAACCGGATACTTTTGCCCAAACTAACCCTCGAGCAGTTCTCTGGCTGCTTAACAACGAGATGAGCGCTTTGGGAAGTCACACATGTGAATATTTCGACAGGATTACCATGATGTACATAAACAGAACACATCAGAAAATGACTAAAAATAATAACCAAAAACTATATAATGCTGTGAGGCAATAGCGACAGAAGGTAAAGATAAAAAAAGTACTGTCGAAACCACGCTGCTGACGCCGAGTAGACAGAAACCGTTGTTGCGTGAGAGAGCTAAGCAATCTTAGCATTATATATATTTGGTTATTGTTTCTAGGCATTTTCTGATGTGTTCTGTTTATAAAAAGGACCTATAAAAAAGTAAAAACACAATCTAAGAAATACGTAGATGTATTTTGCTTTTTCGCTAGTTAGGCATATATAAATGCGACCGGTTTCGTGAAAAAATCACGCCATGCCAGAACTATATAATAAATAAAGAATTTGCGAGAAAAGGGATCCTCTTTCAAATTTCTTCTATTAAGATATAGTTCATAATGTAGAAACACCTCTTTCTTTTTAATCCAATAACATCCAATAACCTGATTACGCATTAAATCCATTTAAAAATACCCATTATTAAATATTTATTATTAATTTATTTTATTTTTATTGAATTGTATCTCTTTTTCAAGCATACAACATGCATTTCCGTGAAAGAAACACCTACAAAGTGGTACATTTTTCGATATTTCCTTTTTGGCTTGGAGGTTAAGGTCTGTTAAGTTCTTTCGTATATTCAAAGGAAATAAAAAGTCTCATGAAACATTTTTTTCTTTGTTTTTTTCAAAGGATATAGGTAAATGTGCTCATATATCCCTCCTTATCTTGCCCTAAGATATAATGCGATATAATACATCGCACATAATAATTTGCGTTCTTTTGACCAGAAAAGCGTCTTTAGAAGTAATACCAAAGTAAGGCAAAGTTATTTACTTCCAGCTAAACAAACTTGGATGTTTTGACGAGGATTGTCAAGCTACCATTTATTTTTTTAGAAATATGCTTTGAATGAAGATTTCAAACTTTTTGTGAAACCATCGTGGTGTATTAGCGCTTAAGACATACGTACCTGATAGCAGGAAAGCAGGGTATCATAATGGAAGCTCTTTACATGCAAGTAACTGATGAGTCTCTTGTTTATTTTAATTATTAAATAGTTTTTTTTCTTAATGTTGATCCATCGGGAGCAGACCTATCTGTAAAAATCTCTTTGAGTTAACGATTAGCCAATGTATTAAATGAAATATTGAGACGTAACGGTGTCCCATTAGCATTTAAGTTGTGGCTTTATATAAATGTTGGCACCTACCTTGTGACAGGATTTTGGAAATCATCGTCCACTTCATTCTTAATATTACTTAACCACTACTTGCACATACCTTGTCATATTTACATCTTTATGCCAACTCCACTAGCCCATCGATCTGTACGCCAGAACATACGTCGCTTGCTGTCCTAACCTCTATCTGATTTTCAGGGTATTTCAGATCTTTTGCTAGTTGCAATATTTGCAGAAATCAGTGCTTCAATGAGTTTTAAGCAAGATGTTAGTGTCGAAAATCCGCTGATGCAGAAGAACAACCAGCAACAACATTTTTTTTTTATAGTCCTAAGTTATTGAGGGAATTTACTTCTAATATTTTTCAAACATCCGCCACACGTCACGTCTTGGACTATATCGATTGACTTGATACTTTTTGTTGCAATCATTTAGAAAAAACAAGATTTATGCTTTCACGTAATACCGACATCGCTGCCAACATGGAGCCGATGTGAAGCCGACGTTGCGCCAACGTTCCGACAGCTACGCTCTCATATTCCGTGTTAGTGAAGCGTTATGATAGAGGTTTTAATGAGGTGTTCCAATCCTACAGTGCTCGAATAGTTGATTTAGTGACCTGGACAAACATTTTTCAAATCCTGATAACATGTATCAACCAGTTCATTTATACTGAAAGCTTGTTGTCCGTATTTAAACCAAGATAATATAAATCTTCTTCGGAGGGCGTTATCAAATCACCCATTACATAAACACTAAGCGAAGCATACAATCTAACTGGCTATTATCCCTTATTATTACTTATTCGACGAGGAGGCCGTCGTCAAAGGCACCGCCACAGGTCGCAAGCGTCGCCTCAAACCTAAACGTACAAAGAGGAACGACGTACACGGGTAATTACAATTGAAAAGGATACTGCGCGCTAGCTAAATAGGCGCTTCGGCTTGAAATTTATTAGAAAACATCTTTTATTGACTCATAAAATTGCAACGACCGTACGCCTGCGAGGATGGGACACGCGGGGAGTATAAAGAAGGGGGGAAGCGGAGGAAGGGGGTAACGTGTGTTCTCGCAGAGAAAGCTTGCGATGCCCGGAAGCGAGTCAGCAACGCCGGCTGACTACAAAAGCCAGAGGCCAAGCTCATGTTATTAGTCCTTTTCGTTTTGGCGTTAACCCTTGTTCAGTCCCGACCCCTCGTAGATATTAATATGTGTACGTACATTGTTACTGGAATGTTACAAGGGAAGGTAGAGGAAAGTAGGTGGGGGAGACACCGAAGACCGCTATTAGTTTAATAATAATGAGCAGATTAACACAGAACTTGTAGCTTTACATGAATAGAACGTTGGAGAGCTTAGATTGCCTGGATTGAAAATTTCCGAATTGTACGTATGACGTGAATTGAATAAATTAATTGAAAAATCCGCTTAAATAACCGCGCAATATGCTCGATTGCGATCGATCGATGCTGAAGCACATTAAAGTGCTGAGAAAAACCAGCAATACACCTTTAAAATAACGCACGTATTCGTCTTTGTCAAGATGTTTCTTCCATTGTCACGCAGAAGTTTAACATTAACATATGAATATTGAATAATAGCTCCCCCGTGCTTATTTCGTTTCGTGCCACATCTTATTTCCTCTTTTATTCGACATTCCACGCAGGGCTCTTTTTTTTTTAGTTTACTTGCGCGAATCGAGTTTCGCAAGCACGAAACGACATTATTCTGAAAATCTAACGCCGCCGCTTCGATGCCTATCAAGATAAATTGAATCTTCCGAGGACGATTTTGAGGGAGGCGCTTGTCTGCCGCAGACGGAAGGTGCATCCCGGACGGACGCGAAGTTCACGACGCTGAATCCCAAAATCGCCCGGAGTGCGCTGCCGCGTACAGGTAGCGACGTTTACACGTGAAATTGTTACTCCACCCCGGAGAATGCTCCTTGTTTTCGTTTTGCTTGCCGGAGTTAGGTAAATTGTGTGACGCGGTAGGGCGGCATGACGTATGGATTTGAATAATTCATTGTTAGGTAGGTGTTCCTTTGACGCCTTAGAGCAGGTGATGTCGCGTATTTGCTCCGATCCGTAATCTTTACTGAATAATCTCCGATCGCAGTGATAGAATTAATAATAATAAGAGATGTAAAGGTAACATGGCCTATTAAGACACTCGTCGTGTGTAATTGGCCAGAGTTGGAGTATTCTCAACAGCCGCAGAAAGGCGATTAAGGCCTTAGCCGGCGTTACATATCGCTCGCTCGATGTCGCATATCCATCCGAAAGCAAAACTTTTTAAGCCGCGCGTTATACCGACGGTTGATGTTGTTGGATAAGATAACCTTACGACTCTCTTTCGAAGTTACGCGGTTAACACTGACATGGGATCACGATAGGATGAGAACTATCCGCGACGCAGTACATGAGCCTCAATTTTAATCTTTTTTTTTACCGCTTGTTCTTTTTTTTCGCTCTGCATGTAGCGATGTTCCCTAATGCGCGGATACCCGTTTTAGCACGTATTCCGCGCAGAACTTTGATATACAGAACCCGCGTAACCGCTCCCCAATCATGGATTTTATTGAGAACAACGGCTACTGTCCCGAGGGCAGCACCAGGTCGATCGTTAATTAGTAGCATGTATCGTCACCGTATCGTCCTCCAAAGAATACGCGAGAAATACATCTAACACTTCGGAGAAGCCAATGAACACACCCAGCGGAATCAGCTTTTCTTTTATCGGAGATCCTCGTTGCTTTTAAATGGAAACTGGCCGCATGTATAGGACCGCTAATGTTGTGGAGGTTCGTGGGATAATATTTACAATAGGACGGTAGTAGATAGATTCAATTTCCGTATACAAGCATCGCAACACAAGGCCGAGGTTGCCAGCGTTATACCAAGCGATATTAGCACATGGCTGGGGTAATATGAATTATTTTCTAACGATGCAATTGCGCGTCGTATTTCCGTAGTCTACGTAAAATTTATGGAGATGCACGTCATTCGAATCTCATAAATACGGCAGGCGCAATAATGAAGCATAAATAATGCAATAGACGGAGCTTTTTATCTGTTTCGCGAGAGATTTTGCACAATAGCGTTCACCTATCCGGATAAATATTGACGGTGCACGACGCAATGCATAAATTAGATTTTCAATTGTGTAGCTGTTTATGGTGCGCTGCAATCAAAGCTACGTTCAGCGAACGCTATTAATGTCCATTTGCAAGCGTTAGATGAGCGATAGTTTATTACGTGTAGATTTTATTGCATATTTATGGTGCTATAATTGCATTTGATATATACGGAAGTCATCTAGTGTTGAAAACAACACTAAAGTATCGGCATACTCCGCACTACGCAATATTATTTTTTTTTCTAATTTAATATTATGAATGGTGCGGAGTGTGCCGATACTTTAATGTTGTTTGTCTTATTACCTCGCAGTCCTTGCTGCTGATGCTGCTATCATTATTATTTATTTGGCATTATACAGAGCCCAATAAAAAAATAAATGCACGAAATCCACGTTATCAGGTATTGGAGCTAATAAAACAAAATTTCTCTGTGTTTTTTACCATTTGTTCTCTCTCCATGATCTTTTTAATGGTAAATAATAAAATTGACAAAATTTAAGCGGAAGTTGTTAAAAAAGAAGAAGACTGGAGGTTGGATGAGGATGTTTAAGTTTGAAGTTTAAAAGGAGAAAATAAGAGAAGAATTGCGCTAAGCGAACACCACAACGTGTCTATTTATTGCTAGATCAAGAAAGACAAGAGAAACGGCTATTCTTAAGCTAATATCGGGCTTCCAATCGGAAAGAAAAAACAAGTTTGTGAACGCAACGTGACAAAGTAACTGTAAATTTTTAATAAGATATACAAACTTCATCCAGATGCATTTCAAGTGGATCGAGATTTCTGAAAAAAAAATGATGTAATTGCAGATTGTCTTCGTTATTTGCTATCTCCGCATAGTTATCTGCTTATGTTCGTAGAATTTTCCCGGCCGATGCAGAAGTTGCATATACTACACGCGAAATGTAACTCCTTCTACAAAGAAGCCACTATCGGATCGCTTATCTAAAATAGTTTTCGTCTGAAGAACGCCGCCACATCTTCTTCTAACTTATCCCGCTGGACTTTCAGGGCCGGCACGTGACGTGTCGCGCTCTGCAGATTCAGATCAATTCGATAGGATCCAATATGTGTCGAGCGCACGAAACAAGACGTCGTCATTTATGCGGGTTGATTTCAAAGCCGGAGAACGCGGCAAAGTTGGCTAATAATTTCCGTTTAACGTTTTGCGCAATATATTTCGGGTTTTACGCCGACGAGTAACGGTAATTTGCGTCTACCGCCGGCGGGAGAACGGCGTAGCAAGCATATTTACCGGGCGAAAAGGTTGGGATTAGTTTTATTGTGGAGCCGCTAATCCGGTGCTTGTTTAAGCTATGAAGAATCGCCGCATTAAAGAAATGAGAGGTTTCTGGGGGATATTACGGTTGAAATATTATGGTTGGGAGAAGTTGAATTTTTGTTTGTTTAACTTGGTTTTTTTCTGCGAATGTTGAAGATTATTTCGATCACGTTATTATTATCATTGGAGATTTCCAGCTGGATGTTGATGTAATGGTCAAATTGTTGACAACTTGATATCGATAAGTCTAAAGTGATATTCTTCTCCGCGAAAGGCTTTAATTTTTCCCCATTTCTGCGACTATGGCTTTGACGTCGAAATGGTAACTGAGCGAGACGTCCGGTAATAGTCATTCGCAAATGATAGACGTAACATCCACGGAATTCTGAAGACTTTGTTTGTTGTATTTATTTATCATTGTCCTCTGTAGTTTGGCAGATTAGCCCCGCATAGGCCTTTTTTCTCTCAAAAAGATGGAAGCCCGAATAGCTTAGTCGTTAGTTAACCGAGGCCTTAAGATTCAACAACGATCTACCGCAAATAATACACCGGAATTGCACGAACCGATAAATCCCAAATCGATGTCGCACGTAATATCTATTTGTTCATTACTATTCAGCGAACGAATAGGTAGACACCTACGTATAACCCTCTTTGGCCGTATCACGATAACGATCCAAAGCAAATAATCCGTAAATTCGGATCTCGATAAAGCAAGCGCAAGACTGTTTGGAGCCGCGATTCGCGCACGAATTGGCGTCCTTCAATTACCGCTAATACCTGTATCTATAATTATCCACCGTCTCAATCAAATGCGTTCGCCCGTGATGTTAATTGGGGATGAATGTCTAACGATTCGATTCGTACTGTGACGCGCGCGAAGGACTTTCGGTGGTGTCGGTAAATGGAAAAATTAAAGCGTTTTGCCTAGGGGGAAGGTCTAATGGTAATTCTAATGAACTAATTAATCTAGTACTTAGTCCTTACATTTTCGCCGTTTCTTCCACGAACATTGCCCGAAATGGACTAAACAACCCGTCATTTGCGCACCATCCTTATAACTGGCTAAGTGCATTTCGGATGGCTCTCTCGAAATCTCGAAGTCTCAACTAGATCCATTTTTGAACACTCCTTTTCTCCTCTCTTATCCTGGAGAAGTACATAGATCAAGGGAATAGCGCGGTTATCTACCAATGCATGAGTGGCGTGAATACTTGTAAAAATAATACTAAGGGCTACCTTAAAAGTTCCACCTACCTGCGAGTTGCGCTTGAATTTTTCTGAAATATTCAGATTTTCTTCAGCATCAAACATGATGTTGCGATGAAGGTTATCCTCAATGAGCGCATTAAAGTAAAGAAAGTTGGACACTCTAGCTCTAACCGTTCCGGCGATACGGTGTCTTAAAGTCGAAAATTCTCTTTTTCAACTTTGCAGCGCCATAGCTCGCAAACCAAAAGAGCTAGAGGGCTGTGGTTGGGTGTAAACGATTCGACGCATAATTTTCCATCTCCTGAAAATCCTGAATCTTACTGAACAGAGATATCTAAGGAGAAATATGTCGATTTCAGCTTGGTTTCCGCCGCCATTTCACGTTGTTCCGAGAACTTCAAACTGCCATAACTTCCGAACGGATACAACGGTCCCTTCGAGTAATATGTGCTTTCTGATCTCCGCGAAAAGACGCGTTTGGTTTCAATAAAATTGCTAATTTTCAGCGTAAAACATGCATGGATACATAGAGAAGATAGAAAAATAAAACATTTCAACGGACGAAAGCCGTCGTCTTCAAGATTAAAAAAATTTAATTCTTTTTCTCATGAAGAAGACGGCTTCTATCCGTCGGAACGTTACACTCAACATATCAGAAAAATTAAAGAAGATTTATACGTTCCTAACAAATAAATTAGAAACATCGTCCCCAATTGCATTAAAAAAGTTATATGAGTTCCTTCTATTAGCTCTTCCATGTTATAGGTACTTAGCGAGATGTCGTAAGAAGTTCTTTGATCTCTTCATTCCATGGAATACAGCTATTACCTCTCAGTCATGCACACCTCAGCATTTATTAGAATAAATTGCGGATATTACCTCCCCAAAGTGGATCGCCTTCTCCAAAGGCGCTTCCCAGATGGCAGCACGTGCACCGCCGCCGTTAAGGTATTAACCTAACGGAATGCAAATAACTTACGAATAAAATTGTCGTAAAGCCTGCGGCACATACATGAGCCAAGAATGCACCGACGGCGGTTGAATACATTAAAGACGGTTTAAGGGTGGACGGGGGAGGTAGGAGAAGGTCAAATTTTTAAGGATGAAGCCGCGACCGACGAATTTATGGAAACGTTCGGCAATAAAGTAACCACCGGGTAGAAGAACGCGGCATGTACGACGGTAACCGCACATATGCCGTATACCTTTACCGTTCATCCTTATAAAATATTTAAAGGTAACCTCGTTCCTCCTTCGAGTAGGATAAGGGGCTTTACGTGAAGTTGTTTACGACGGTTGGCTTATTCGGGTTAATGCAATTCTACCGGAAAGAAATACACAGAACAAACGCTGAAGGCAATGCACGAGATGTCATATGCAGTGTTTTATGTTTGCGGGCGCACTATTGCACGTAGAAATTCGCACGCTATATTAAATTATGATCTTCGCCCGCAAGGATCGTAATAATTGCCAACTACGTACTAATTTACGATAATGCATTCTATAATATATATAAAACGATATGTTCCTGCGATTTTCCGCAACAGAAAACGTGGGAAAGATGTAATGTTGTATTGCTTCTCTAACATTGTTACAGTTCAAACTTTGAATTTCATAAATTTATTTTATTTATCTAGACTAAGTTATGTTGTTACGAATTTTATTTGGTACTTCTTGTGGTAGTGTCAAAGCGTAAAGGTCTGTGGTCGTTTCCTTCTAACCGCATCTATATTTGCTTATGTCTTAGAATTGTCAGTTACATCAGTCATTAATCATGATATCTCATGAATATGATGAAATGATGAAAGATAGGTTATGTTGTCCGCTGTCAGTAGCGATATTTCGATATATACAGTTAGGGTTACATTTGATCTAACGCGTTGTTGACCTACTA
The DNA here is from genome assembly GCA_020654165.1 of Oryctes rhinoceros. NCBI lineage: Eukaryota > Metazoa > Arthropoda > Insecta > Coleoptera > Scarabaeidae > Oryctes > Oryctes rhinoceros. The sequence continues at coordinate 1,718,904 of JAIOKQ010000978.1, forward strand.
GGTGAGTTGTGTTGTTTATAGGTTTGTTATTGGTTTCTCTCGTTGAGGTGCCGTTTTATTCCGTCTGGTTATTATTGATTATTGATCTTGGTGTCGTTTTGTTATTTCGACTGTCAGATACATTGCTGGAAATTTGTGATATTGGTACTTTTGACCCGTTAGGTTATTTGACACTTCTTGTAAGCGTCCCATTTTTTTTTATCCGCTTCCTCTATATTTGGTGGTGTTACATCGCACAAGTAAGGTGGACATCAGTCTGGTGAGTACTTCTCCATTTTTATATCTGGCATATGGAGCCACCCGTATGGTAACTTCTAGTCTGGAGAAGTTGGTTATGGTTTTCCCCGTCGACTGGATTGTGTAGTCGTGACGTAGTACAAGACCGGAAGGTATTAACCACCTGTTAAGTTAAGTTATTTTGAATTCACCGCGTTTCTTCTTCAACTATCCGTGAATCCCGTGAATTTTTCGGAATTAAGGACCCTTATTAATTAAGATACGTCAAATCTCAATTAATTGAGGGTGTTTAGAACATATAGCGCTTCACGCGTAATACTTTTTCCTTGCATTCTGGCTTACCAAGGTTCTTCCAAGTCTCCGACTAGATTCTTCGTCTAGATTTTCCTAGATTCTTCAGCTATCTACTTACGTTTTGTCCAATTGTATTCGGTTGCTTCCACTTCGCGAACCATCACATAATTTTTGATGCTGTCCAGTTCGAAGGCTGTAGAAATTGCTCTGTTCGAGTGGACGCGCTGTAGATGCCCTGAACGAGAGCCAACTTCAGGTACAAGACTAGTGATTAGAGTTACCAGGAGACAGATGACCTTCCCTTTTAACTTGGAACAATTCGTAAAGTAACTAACGTATTGAAAAGCTTTGGATAACCGTTCAAGTAATTTTTTTTTTGTGTTTGTCCGGTTTGGCATAGTTAAATAACTATTTTTTTTTGTTTTATATCAATATTACTTATTACTTTAATTAAATAAATAATAAATAAAATAAATTTAAAAAAATAATTAAATAAAATAAAAAATTAACGCTACTAATTCGTTATTCTTTATAAACATTCGTGGTTGAGACTCTTGAGCTTGTTAATCAGGATAACAAGCACGTGGCGCCCTTCTTTTTACACCGTTAAATATTTTATATTTTGGAACCCAGCCCTTTGCTCTATCACTAGGACCGAGGCATTTATTCCGATTAGTAACGACGTGGTTAACAACTCGCAAACGAGCCAGCAACATTGGTCGCACGTTTCTGTATCTAAGCTACCCATCTTCGCCGGCAACAATCGAAATTAAAACTAACGGCCGGTCTCATAATGAATTTAAAGTTGTTTTAAATCTAAAGTAGGCCTTAACCTTAGTTATTTAGATGGTTGAAGTTCGCTTTAAAATTTACAGCCACTTTACATTTATTATGAAATCGACCGTTAATGGTTGATACATTTTTAAAGTGGTAATAAACTGGCCGAGGTCATACCTGAATTAACAAAGAGTAAATCTTTCATCGGAAAACTTTTTAGTACATCGTACTTAATTTCCGTTAACTTGAAGCGGATATTAAAAGGAGCTCAAAGAAATCATTAAAATTGTAAACCTTAACTGTGACGGTTGCTTAATATTCTTAAATTTTTGCGGCAATATTTTTTTATCGAAAAAACCCTTCATTTACGAAAAAAAAAGAAGAAAAAAAACGGGAGAAATTTACTTATTTACGTACAAGGGCTTATGTTGTAAAACGAAGACCGATCAGCCCATAAAAGTAAATAGTCACATTCAAATACAAGAACAGCTATTACAATACGATAACTTCAATCCAAGTATATAAGAATTAGTGAAATGCGTGCAGAATGTCTCAAGCGGGACTTGCAGATGAGAACATGAAGTTTGCAAACAATTAATCCCCTTTGAACGTAGCCGGATTATTGGGCTACGCGAAAAAGGCGCTAGTTTTCGGGAAATTGCGGTAGATTCGGGCGCACTCAGAAGGACTCCACCCCGAGAACGTTTTCTTTCGAAGCGTTTGATTGTGCAACATTGGTTTCAGTCGATAATTTCTTTTTGATTATTATTCTTGTTTTCTTGAGTTTTTATTCTATTTTGCAAAAAAAAATCCACTGTAGCGGAACAACGCATTTATTTTTTTCAAATGCGACCGCCATTTCTGCCTTTAGCTTGTCAAGTAATAACGGATTGTATTATATTACCAGAATTTTGTTGATTAGTAGCGCCATCTTCGCGTTAAGGTATGAAACTTTTCAAACTAGCCTCGTACAAGTTGATATTTTACGAATTGCGCGATGAGCCTATTCGAATAGCATATTATCGAGCCGCTGCATTAATAACATTGTTATTATTAAGATGCACGTCGTCTAAGAGCAGCCAATTTAAAACGTTAGTCGTTAAGACGAACGGTTGCGAATTCGCAAATGTTTCACGTACAGCGAATAACAGATACATTTAATGAAAAAGTTACAACATTTTCATTTGGCAGCGCTTGTGAATACAATCGACGATAGAATTAAAGACATTAAAAGAAGAGTATGCAAAAAGTAAGCAAGCTTCGACTAGCAGCTAACACACCAAAGGTAATTAATAATAATGAACCAGCTACCACGCGTCTATACAAAGCACTCTGTGTAGACGCGTGTTTCGCTGTATCGTAGCTCGTCGGTTCACAAATCTGCAGTTTATGGCAAGAAGATCTGGAGACGGCAGGACAAATGTGTCGCCATCAGTCGTACACGACGCCCATACTTCAGCAAGGCGTTTCCTGTGTCTAGCGAATTGAAGGAAGAAGATCCTAGAGTAGTACTAAGGTTTATTAAGAGCCTCTATTTATTCTAACGCACGTAAAGACGTTTCATTACAATAGGTCAAAACGACCAATGACATCTGCGCCATCTGGTGCTCGAATATAATAGTAATAACAATAATACTGCAGGAAACAAATTATTTTCACCAAAAAAAAATCAGCAGTTGTAAGCAACGAGCAAATTGATAAATTTATTGTGCGATTGTTTCCGAAGACGTTCAGCGACATTGTTAACAAATCGAAGAAGTTGATTTGCTGATTTCTGGTGATTTGCTTTCAATTAGAAGACACGGTGAATCGAAGTCGTTTATCGTGGCAGTGAAGGGATATGTAGAAGATAATTGGCCAAGAAATACACACAACCAGGGAAATCGGGTTAATTTTTAATTTCTGCAACGTCTAAGAAGCAAGTTATAAATAGAGAGAACAAAGGCGGATGAAATTATTATTTTCTTGCTAAGAGTAGAGAGACTCGTGTTTTGTCGACTTTCGGGAACATGAGGCGAATAGACACGAATCTATCTAGTCGCTGCAAAAAAAGGAATAATTCCAGTGCCTTTGTCATCTCTAGTAAAAAAAGCTATCTAATGGTGTTATAAATGTTAAACTACCTCCACAATCAAGATCAATCGAAACAAGACAAATCGTACAATTTCGAGATCGATCATAGTTTATGTAGCATTGATGTTTTCACATGAATTACCTTGAAAGCATCATCCGCAACATCCATTAACGTCTTCGCAGTCACTTCAATTTCCTAGTTTCTTATCTTAAGCATCAGATCTAAATCTAACGAGAAATTTTGCTCTATCTAGAGACGATTCGCCGTTTGCAACTAGAACTTTCAGAACTTTATAAACGCGACCCATGTAACCAACTAACTAGATTATTAGATAGTACAACTTCCAAACTTTTTGGTATTATTGTTACTATGAGCGAAAGGTACCTACGTTAGGATACGTCAAAATTTCCTCCCCGTAACAGGATTAGATCTTCGTACCGGGGACGCGTTAAAAGATAAACGAAAGTGCAGCAATCTTACTTTAGTATTGCAGTAACTCGTCTGATTAATGAATTTTGGCTAATTCGATCCTATCGGAAGCGGAAAACGACATCGTAGCATGTGTAAGTGTTCCTAGTAATTAGACTAGTTCAAGGATTTAGTAGGCTCTCGATGGGAAGGAAAGAAATTGAATTTAATGAACTCGATTATAAGGTTAGTTGCAACTTCGTAACTATACGAGGATGGTAATGAGAACCTGTACCCGAAGACAGATAGCGCTTCGTGACGAAAACTGCTTTACCGACTGTGAAAGCTATAACTTAATCGCCTGTCGAAATTACAGTAAGTTTCATCGATTCGTATTGTTTTAAGAGCCGTTGAAAGCGAGCAGTTTCATGAATGCATGAAGGCAAGGTGAACGGTTAAATGTACCGCGGAATATGTGGTTTCGACACTATTCGTTGATAGTACGTGAAGCACTTGGTCGCCGGTAAAGTTAGTCCAATAAATTGGCCCGTTAGATCACCGGATATGTTCCGATGAGGTTATCTCAAATGAAAAGTTTACGAACAAGAATCAACGACATTTGAGAATATAGCTGGGCAGAACAGAAAGGCTTAAGAAGACATCATTCTCAGTTGCGTGCGGATTATTCAAATTGAAAGATGATGAGGCGAAGGAACTCGATCAAGCGCTTCGATATGATCACGATGAGAGAGGCGAGGAGGCTCGGGTTAATCAAGCATCCCGAAGCTGGTACTACGATCAAGTCGTTGATTTTGGGGTGAGGTTAAATGTAGTTCACCGTATAAGAAATCTCTAAATGATTCGATACTTTTAATGAAGAATGCGCGCTCCTAGCGTTCATATTTCTTAACTCAACGGTATCGCGGCAATAATTTCAAACAACCTGTTGAATTTTCCGAAAGAAAGAAAATATTATCTCTACCTAACGTAGGACGGAATCCATTCCCGGCTATAAAAATAAACGCGAGGAGGCAAATGAATGAAAAGGATTTTTTTTTTATCCTTCTCCCTTCCGTATCGGCATGTAAATTTCGATTCTGCCCTTCCGACTTTTTTGCCGGATCCACCGGATTGGTCATTTTCCATTATACGTTTCGAGTTGCGACAGTCAGCAAGGAAGGAATCCTTAAAACGCCAGCTTTCGAGATCCTAAGCAAACAATAGCGTTTTGTCCGATGCTTGTTCAAATACATTCTTTTTTTTTTTACGACTGGAGTACGCCGTAGGACGATTTTCAATTCCAAACTTCTCTGGTATTCCTTTTGAAGGGCTTTCGCATGTACTTGTGTCGGCGGATGAAAAAGTTGATCGGTTAGATATTGCGTAATAAAGCAGAAAAAAATACATATTCGCGTATTTACCTACGCAGTAAGGTTGGCACTATTAATACTTCCAGTAACGATCGTCCGGACAATTGCAAACATCGTGGCACCGTAATAAGCCCTTCCTCAGCTCCGTACGCGTCAAAGTAATTGATAGCCAAGAGGGCAAGTTAATGGAATCTTTTTTAGACTAAATTTGGCTAAATAGACGAGACCCAGCTACGAGCTTTAGAATTTTATATGATGAACACAATATTTCCAGTTTTTTTTTTTGAGATCTTCAAATATCCAACTTCGACCCTTCATTCTTTCAACATAAACGGGGGAATCACACACACACATCGTGTAGACACGGGCATATGATGTTTGTGTCCCCATTTTAACGAATCATCTCCATCACTTCGATCCCATGTCATTTTTCGTCACTGCATTCCGCCATCCAATTAGTTGGGAGCTCTCTGCTTCAACGAGAGAGGACTCCACCGAGTGGACCATTAGCTTTAACGTAAAGCATTTTTTTGCCCGCTTTGAAGTGGCTAGTAGTAAGTGATTATATTAGGTTCGCCATGGTGAGTTAATAGAGCGGGAGAACGTTGTAGAGGACTAATGTGCAGGATGGTAAAAGCTTTTATTCCCGAAATTTTGGAATACGAAACGCTAATATCGGATTTACCTTTCAAAGAAGAACGGAGGGAGAAAGCTTTCGACGTTGGTCGCGATCGAAAAAAATTCTTTCATCATCCATCCGAAGACCAAATAAGATAAGCAAAAAGTAATTCGGGCGGTAATTCGTTCTATTATTTGTTTCTTTCCGTGTTCTTTTTGATTTTCGCTTGTTGTTCCTCTTCCGACATTCAATAGTCACGCCTTATTACATATCTACGTAATCTGGTTTCCTTCCTCCTTTTTTCCTTTACCAGATGAGGCGGCATCCGTTCGTAACTGGGGGAAGCAACCCGATTTGCACCTTTCGCGCTTCGCTTTTCTGCATTTAATTGCCGCACAAACTTATTATTGGGTTTCAGACGACGCTTTAATCGATCTCGTACGTCTGTTCTGAACGGAATTATCTTTTGTCTCCTTTTCTGACGTGGACGAATAGAATAAATAAGGCGGGAATACATATAAAATTAGACTAGCTAAACAATAGAGGATGCTCAATGCTTCCGCGTACATAAAACCTTCCAAAAACAAGTCAATTATATTAATTATTCGAATTCCACCCGGCACATTACATGGAATGATGCCTCCCGATAACCCAGAGGAGCCCCAATCAAATACAGCGAGAATAACGAAGCGATCGATTCGGATTGGGCAACCTCCAATGGGTCCAAAGCGGGGATTTGCGAACCGGTAATCTGGAATTATCGTTCCCAAGGCCCCATCCTTTACTGCCATTCGTTAATATGTGGGAGAGAAAGCTAGCGTTGGTACCTGGACATTAATAAATGAATGAATGAATTGAATGACATACATGGTTACGGTTATCTCTGGAGGACGAAACAGATGCACTTGATTAAATTGCATCATGCGAAGTATGTACTATTCTTGGTCGTTTACATAAAATGAAGTAAAGGTCGAGGAAAGTGAACACCTTGTATATATATTCGAATATAATCTTATGTTGTACAGCACTTGTCTTAAAGAAACACTCTTTCACTAAGATATTCAACACGTTAAAGCAAAATATTATTCCTTCGCAATTAGCAGGCGTAAGCGCAAACAAGCGTACCCTGTTGTTTAATCTCGTTAACTAATCTGCGTGCGAGCTTCTGATTCCTTATTCAAACTACCCAAGCAAATGGTCTTCTGCTTTCGTATCTACGCAATGCTCTTAGAGCTACTTATACATATGTATACGCCGATAATAACTTCGCAGAAAGGTTCTGCGTACACGGCGCATCGGCAAGATACGCACGCTTAGAGCTTATCCGTCTACCTTAGTATACGTGAATAAGAATTATATTTACAAATTCGGTAAGATTCGGTGAAGGATGCTGTAGCGCCCGATCATCCTTTAGTCGTCGAAGATTTTCATCGTAGATGTATTGAATTTCGCGCGCTTCCTTCCTCTGTTCGCGTATTAAAGCAATGTTCTCATGTTTCATTTTAGGGGAGCTGTGATTATGACGCGTTCAGTATTGATCGGGTTCAATTATTTTTAGACAAATCTATTAAGCATTACGTTGAGAAAAAAAAAGATTTTGTACTGCCTTCTAGCTGGTTTGAAGAAGCATTTGATGTAACGCGAAACCGGTCGCCCAAACTGGACAGGCTCGTGTTTTACCGACTCTCGCGGTCACGAACGCATTCTCCGAAAGGCGAATAAGCACGAGCCTGTCTATTCGCTGCTAATTACGCGAAGGGGTAACTCGTTTCTAGAAGCTTGGTCCGTCCGTAGTCAATGATCAACCAATCTTATTGAGGCGAAGCGCTGGATTGTTTGAGTAATCTAGCAGAAGACAAGCGGGGCGGTCCGAACGGTTAACCACCTTCTTTTCTCAAAGAAGCTTTAGCTGGGGACCTTCGATTCGCAATTGTTTTGTCATAAAGCCGGCGAATAAAATTACAATTGCCATCTGCTCGTCCGCATGTCTGCCACTTCGTCACCAGCGAAAATTACAAATAACTTAGAAAATTTGAAACTTCTAAGTATGAAAAGGGAAATATCTTGTTTGCATCAATCGTAACTTTTCAAGGAAGTATTTTTGAATAATACAAGCACTTTTTTACAACTTTGTTCTATATATTACGTTAAGAAGCCTTAACGATGATATTTAAAGTTTCTAATTTACAATTGTTTTTATTAGAAAATTTTACAAGAATAGGACGGCTACACATTCCTTTATTCTTAATCAAGCGGTGGCTGCAATCAATCGCATCCACTGGGACGATCATTTTTAAGTAACGAAGGAATTAAGGCGCTTTCACTGGCGATCTCCGCAATATCACACATCTTCAGCTCGATTAAATATTGTTCGGGTAAACCAGTAACTTCGTAAGCTACTTCCTCATAACTCTCGATGATTTCTACAACTTTCCAACCAAATATTGTCCAACAAGTCCTGCGATTTTGGAACTTCTTCCGCGATTTTTAAAATTACCACGTCGTATTACCAGCATTCTATCGGAAGACATAGCGCAGGCGGAAATACGAAGCGACTTCTTGTAGAAAATAATAATTCCGGTATCGCTCGACACACGTCTAAAGTTGATCCTACCACATCGCAGAATGTACGTTTTTTATGCGACAACAAAAGCAATAATACACGTTATAAATGGGATGTCATCTCAACCTATCATAGTCAAATCCATCCTTGATGGAAACAGGAGAAACAGGGTCTGGGATCAACCGCATTCGACAATTGACGCATGGAAAGAAGAAATTATTTTTTTCTTCTAGAAAACAAGAGACGTGAAAGATGAGAGCGCAAGTTGTATTTCTTTATTTTACTTTCTCCTGTAGGATATTGCGCTTTATACAGGGAGAATATTTATAAATACGCGACCTTTGTCCTTGCCGATGCTGTCGCATCAATCTTTCATTTCGGCGAATTCGCCACCGTGATAAGGGTACGACGCCGCGCGTCAACTATCGGGCATCGTAAACCGAACGGAAGAAATTATTACTGGATACCGGAGTAGGGATTGTTTTGCGACGGGCGTGGATCGTGTCTGTTTCTGATTTCGGTTGTGATAACGGCATGCTCTCAACGTCAACTGAATTAGCGGTCTTATTAAGGAAAGTTAGGACATTATATCGCGTGCAAAATACATCTTAGAGAAGATAATTTTCTGTAAGTATCCGTGAATTCTTTTTTTTTTAATATCAGGATTTGAAGTATTTGGAAAGTAAACAGTTTCTTTCCTAACAAAGAAAAAAGAAGTTTAAAGAAGGAAATTGAAGAATAAATCTTAAGATCGAAAATAAATAAATAAAAAATGTCCATCTATGGAGAAGATCCCGAACGATATTTTGAGTATTACGTATGACGAATGGCGTAATAAGCAATGATCAAGAAATGATATCCTTCACTTCTTGACCAAATCTCTAATTCAACGAACGTATCGTCTGAGCATATGAGCGACAATTCTTCAGCCACAAATATATGCTATCCATAATGGCATCAATCTAATGTTGAGAAGGTATGTTAGACGCAGATCGATCAAATTTTTTTCTGATAGCCAGACATTGCATTACGGCCCATCGAATGTATCCTAGCTAAACGCAACAAGCTTATTCTTCCGGGCACCAGGAGACACTAACATTGGTGACAACCAGGCGACCGATGCGCTCGATGAGGAGGAAGGTGAACATACCCTTGAATCCAGGACCTCCAGTTACGATATCTGCTAACACTGCCGAAACGCATGTTACTCACTGGTTGCTGCACAACCGGGACATTTTCCGGGACTGCCCCGCCGTCTGTAGAATCATCTTTTCTCTATTTGATGGAGCTTTCGTAACAATTGAAAGTCCGAGAGAAACTTTACCGTGTGAATGTCTGCAATGCCAGAAGTATGGATCTACTCGTCGATGTCTTCAATCGCGTTACTTACCCAATATTCTCTTTAATTCGTTGAATGGACGATTTCGTTTTCTCAATGCTCAAAAAAAACAGCTGCGCAAGGTGTCTCAATCGCTCCTAACTAAGAAAAAAAAATTGCATCTTTTTCGAGTGTAGGCTTTCGCGACCGTAATACATAGCGGGAATCTCTTTCGGGTGCTGGCACGTACTTGACGTTCCTCTGATAACGTTATCAGCATCTTCAGAAGCTCTTCAATCTTCATAATTCTTCTGAAGAAGCTGCGAACATGATCAAGTCCAAAATCAAGAACGCGACAACACGCGAAAGATGCATCTTTTTTCTTTTACGTTACTTTTGAGGATAAGACAGATAATATCCTCGTAATTTCTCGCAAATAACCTTTTTTTTTATATAGGAGATATCGAAATGAAATCTTTAATCTCTGGTACATAATTCATTCTTTCCTTTACACATCTTCAACTCCGAAGGGAAAAAAAGGATAGAATTTATTGCTTCGTTGCCAACCTTCCCTCGCTATGAAATATGGTTTTGAAACGTTTCCAAGGCTCTAAAATAATTACCAAGAGCAAACTGTCGTTTTATACACTTTCAAACTTATTTATATCCTTTCCAGGGAAATCTACTGTTTCCCGGAGAACTATTAAGCGATCTTTCATATCAAGCAAGCGTTTAAATTTTTAAAATAAGACGGAAATACACGTGAGTTATCCTTCCTCCTTTTAATCGTTCGCAATGGAAAATTACAACGTGCTTCGTGGCGTATCCGATAGACATCGGCCTCTACGTTCGCGTTTTTAATATTCGGCCTCGTACGTACACTTTTTAATTTTATCGTTAAGTTAATTCGCCGTTAATCGTGCCCGTATACACGCGCAACTGCTCGCTTTGTATTCGCTTCCTTTGCGCAATCAAGTTCCACGACTTCGAGGGCGTACGATACTAAGCGGACCCGAGACTAAAAGCTTTGCCGCGACGAAGTTGAAACAATGTTTTCTAATAGGGCCCGAAGAACTTCGGTACTGTTTGCAGCGAATGCAGATAGGGAATGGAAGATTTCCTATTCGAAAACTCCGACGTCTACTAGACAATATAGCGGGTATACGTGGAACTCGGAGTAATTGCATGCAAATTGACTATCTCGTTCTGCATAAGGGTCATTTCGACTGGCCTTTGTTGCGTTCCCCTTTGATTGTTTGTATCAGCGTACCTAGTTTGTTCATAGAGAATTTTAGGGAAGGTCTGTACGGTTCGATGACGTCTTTTTGCCCTTCTTTATTCTCGAGGAAGGCATTTGAGTGCCGTGGAAAATTGTATGCAAATGTTATGAACGGATTTAGGGAAGGACGTCGTCGAAGTTACGTAGGTCAAAGGTGACTTTTGGGAACAATTTTAATTTAGGCGAAATTATAGTTTCTGAAAATTGAGGATTTTGAGCTTAATGCGAGTAAGTCGTGGCCATCGCAAGAGAGACATGGAGCTAAATTAATAGCTCAGTTAGTTTCGACTTTGGCATGGTCTACACGTTGAGTCATCGTGATAATTGTGGCCTACCGCCTTTCTTTCTCCTAAAGAGGCTCTATTATAACTGCACGGTCTATACCCGAAACATGTTTAGTTTCAGCCGATCGTAGCCGTGGAAGAATTCGTTATTATTTCAAGAGCTTCTGCTGGATAAGCGACAACAAATAACTCTTTGGCGAAAGTTTGCGTGAAGCAACGTTTTGTCAAATCGATAAATCCTTTCACTAACGAGCCAAACACACGGCATTGAACAATAGCTTATCTTCTATTTTCAAAAAAAATCACCTCCGGAACACTTTCTATTTTCTACGACATTGGGTCGATACATCAAGGCACTCAACTCTAGCAAATGCGCAGCAGCAGATTTTTCTTCCTCGAATTTTCTCCATGTTACCGATAAGAAATTCTAACAGGACGCACGATTAAGACCAAACATCTATCTCGTTTCATATGTTTTCTTGCAATATTTTTTTTTTAAATTCACTCCGAAAAACATGAACCCGCTTAATCGCCCGTGAAGAAAGGCAAATAAATAACGTGTATTTTCGTCTTTCGGCGGTCCGAACCTGAGCCATCAACATGCACGATTTCACTCGTCAATTTCAACATCCGCCGACCGTTTTAAAAATGAATTATATCCCTCCGTCTCCGTTCAAGCGTTCTGCCGGCATCGGCTACACATCATTTTCAATTTTTGCCGTGCCATTGCTTATTCAGAGGATGTTCAGCCGGTTTCGCCGCATGTTGCTAGTTTGAACGTTGCGTGCTCGTGTGCGCGTTGCCCGATCCGCGGCATAAATAGTCATACTCCAGTCGACTTGTTTCGATAAAATTTAATTTAAATATTTTACCTTTAGCAAGAAATAATTCATTTTATTTTTTAATATATTTTCCTTCGAAGTCGATGGAGGACTTAGTTCAATATTTCTCTATCTTCCGTATCCCAGCTAGAAAGTTCGATTCCTTCAACCCCGCAAAATGGACGTTTGTTAAGCTTTATAGGAACTTCCACAATCAGTTCGTTAAACCAAAGTGCGCTCCTATTTGAGCGCACATTAACAGCGAACTCGATGCTCCGTGTTGACCCACCGCTACCGCAATGCACGCGAGCCGCATTAAGTTAATTAGCCAATCTTTCGAAACCTACCGAAAATGTACCTCAGCGGACATCAATTGCACGTGAAAACAAACCAAGTAAAGCGATTTCATAATATGTATATATATATGTACTTCACATACATCGCGCGCGCTTAAAAAAAAGCAATATAAGCTTCGAATTCCTAATATCCCATTTGCATATAGTGCTAAGGTCTTTCCGCAGATAACCATCTGTTGGAGGTGGCGGCGTCGGTTGGTGGTCAAGGTGAACATTCTACACCCTTTCGACGTGCCACATCGATTGCGTCATCATTTTTTTGCCCCGTTTTACTTTCTCCGCAAATACGTACCGACTCTAACGCGCGGCGGTTTTTAATTAAATCCGAAAGGCTGAACCCTTCGATGTCTAATCGTCGAACGCTCGCCTTGGGCGCTCCGGCTCGGGTTCGAGGAAGCTCCGGCCGTCGTAATTTCACCGCTATTGAGTTCGTAATAGATTGGAAGGAATTTGTTTGTTTTAATTCCCGTCTTTTTTGTTCCTTTTGTTTGCTTTTGGGGATGGCGCTATGGATGATAGTGAACAGTAAATTGGTTTGGCGCTACGGGCGTTTCCTTTAAAAGCGCAACAAAAATGCGATGAAATTAAATATCTTTTGTTGTAAAATAACTGTGACTTTATTAACTTTGGAGGTTTTATTGATCTATCGTCGATGTTACTCCATCGTAGTGGAATGTTGTTCTTTTAATTCGTCTAATGGTTAATGATGGTTGCGGTAATTACTGACTCTCCGGGAATAGAGTGAGACAAGCCGCAAAAGAGGTCCTGGCTATATAAACCACCACCATGCAGAATCAAAAAAAACGTCAGGGAAATAGCCCTGTCGCTGAACGGTATCTGCCGTAATGCTAATAACAGCAATTTTAAATGTTTTTTTTTTTTTTTTTAAGCAAAGAATGATTCTTGATGATGATGCTTATCGAAAATTAAAGAGTACACATTGAACAATTCTTCCATGCACAACGAAAGCGACTATTAACGGCAAATTTCGCTATAATGAACAATTTCGTCTTCTAAACAATTGAATTGCTTTTTTTCGCACTCAGCTAACAAAAACCTACCCTCCAAGAGACGGATAAAAAAATGGCACCTCCTCTCTCGTAAAATATCGACGAGAACGCTCCACTGGACGGTGTTAGCAGATCTCCCATGAACAAGATGGATATAATCAGTAATGGATGAACGAGTTTCCTAGACCGGAGGAAGAACATCGCTCGCGAAAGGAAGCGAGGAAAAAATGCATCGACCTTCGAGATGGATTGGAAATAAATTTTCTTCATCTCGTAAACGAAGAAGTAGCCTGAGCGTTTCTTTTTTGATAGATAGGTGATCAGCGAAAATTGCTTATCGCGTGACGTTGTACTAAAAGAATATTATCTCCTCAGAGATAATTAACGTAAAAATATTATTTACACAATTACATACGAGGATAGCTTTTTAAGTTCTTAGAAGTGACCGTTAGTATTAAAATGTGGCATTTATTAACGTTGGGGGATTGAAGAAAGCAATTTTGTGAAAACATGGAAATCTCGCCTGAAGATTTTCGTTTTTTTAGAATTTCGGTAAAAGCTTAACACAGCAACAATGATTGCTTCATTCAACTGTTTGTAATGAAACACCATCAGAAAGGATTGTTTACAACTGGTTTGCTGAATTTTGCAAGTAGATGCTCAAAGAATCCTTCATACTGATAATGATAACTAGGCAACTAAGTAACAATCAACTTTTAGGTATTTCCGGATGGATTAAAACGAAGAAAAATTGTTCGTTCACAAAGTATCTCGAAGAAAATTTGATCGCAAGCATTGTCTTGGAAGATCAAGGAACAGTTAATTCTAGATGCTATACGACATCTTGTTTGCCAGAAGTCATCGTTGAAATCAGGGAAAACAATCGATAACATCACATTTTTTTCATCATGACAATGTCAGTGAAATGGGATCTCCAAACGCAAAGCATTGCAAGAACGGGTAAAATCATATTCTTAAAGAAACCATATTTTGGAGGTACCACCTTCAGAATTGAAGAAATAAAATGATTTGCACCAAAGAAATATTTTTCCTTATTTAATTGTTCTTGTAGAGACTTAAAAGGTACCCCCTGTATATTGATTTTTCTAATTTTTTTACACATAATAGGTGTCTTTAAACTCGGAAATATTATTCATCATTTCTAATTTGAAGGATCGTCCTTGCGACATTTCCAGCGACATTGGACGATGTACATAATACCTGCACAAGAAAGCATTGTCGACGCTGTATCTTACATCTATCATTGTTCTTTTTTTTGGTATCTATCCGGACACTACTCTCTGGAACGTCAAATAAAAGTCGGTTTTTATAGACGTATCATCCGAACTGCGGTCTTATTCTAAAGGAGATAGCTCGCGCAAGCGTATGTGTGTAGCCATGCAGTCTGGCCGTGTATAACGTACATCGGCGAGCAAACGTCTCCGAGCGCAGGATTCGCTTAAATGCGAATTACGAATAGGCAACTAGACCGTTCTTAGAATACTTTTACATCCTTGAAGATAAACCCGCCGATAAATTCGTATCCTTCGAATCGCTACTAATCCCAGGAACGAAGCAGCGCAGATACGTCCAACGTCCCGCCGTGCATCGGCGATATTCGGGAAATTGCGCTCACTATAGCACGATTTTGGGCAACCCTCCCCCCCTTAGTATCCGTGTCAGCCCGCAGATGGCGGTCGCATCCGAGCGATAATGGAAAGTACCCGCTAGGCTCAAACGACTCAGAAAGAAGGAAGCAAAAAGCTCCATCAACCGGAAAAGATAGGTCTACGCTATGTGTGCATCTATAACGTATACATTTCGGCGTGCGTCAGATCGCAGAAGGGCTGGAAATCTTTCGCTCCGATACGTTTTGATATTATTACTTGTCTTTAATTTTTCTGTTTTCTTTTTGTTTTTCGTGAATTTGAGATATGTTTTCGAAAACGTCTACGTAAAGGCGATGATTTTTTTACTTAATCTTATCCGATCGCAAACCACCTCCGTATTGATGGGTTCAGATTGAAATTATAATTGCTTATAATCACAAGGTAGGATTGGAATTAATAAGCTTCGCTCATGTTTTATCCTCATTCAGAGGCTTTAAGATAATCTTATTGGTCTTACGTAGGCCTTACTTTTTTCTATTCCAACGGATAAAACCGAAATATCATAAAATAATAATAATAATAATAATAATCCCGTCAATATATTACTTACATTACATCCCAAAAGATAACCTATTCCATCCCTCATAACCCATGCATACGCTACTAGATTTATAGGTATTAGAGTTGATGTTAAATTCCATTTACGAAATTGACGTCCTATTGAAGAAGAACGTCGTTTCGACGTAGACGGATACGAATCGTATTACTACGCGAGTAAATCATTCTCCTTCCAAAGTTCCGCCTCTACGTCGCGTTCGTGCAGTAGACGCGAGAATATACGGAACGAAATATGTATTACATCGGTGCCCTCTTCGGATGACTCTTAAAAAAAAGGATATTACAAAACGGCTAGGATGTCGCGCCGCTTTAAATCGAGCTACGTTCATTTTTTTGTCCTTGGGAAGGACGCGAAATATTTTGGGGCCGTAAAAAAGCGTCAATATAGGGGAGAAAACCAAAAACTAGATATGGAATATTGGATAGGTTGCTGGGAAGTGAATATGGCGATGAAAAAATTTCATCAATATACGTTATAAGTAGTTATAAGAAGTAAAAGAGACCGTAGATCGCGCTTCATTATTATATAAAATATAATACTAGATACATCGCTAAAAGTTTATCCCGGCTTCGTTAATAGTATCGAAGATCTTCTTTATGGAGCACGCGTACGCGGCGGTCCTGAAATCAGTGCCCAGGTTGAATTCCCTCGCCGTTTCGCGAAGCTCCTTAGACGCTTCTCGCATGATCCACTCTAACCCTTGACGTACGACAATCTTCTCCGTGGCGCCGTAGATCCTCTTCTTGAATACCTCGGACGGCGGTATCGGAATGGTGACCTTCTTCTCCTGCCCGAAATACCGTTGCAGCGATTCTTGCACCGATTGCAGTAACAAGTAGTTGCAATCCCTTTCGTACTTCTTCGTTAATCGACCGAACGATATATGATTCAAGTTCTTCAGCCATTCGTAATAGGAGATGATAATCGCGCCGGCGCTCGCTATGATATCCGGAAGGATCAGGACGTTTTTCGACAACAGCACCTTGTCGCCGGCTGGAGTGATTGGCCCCATAGCGCCTTCCGCGATTATCTTCGCCTTAATGTCTTCGGCGACCTCTTTATTGATGAGCTTCTCGGCGGCGCACGGCAGTAGGATATCGCAAGGTTCGCAAATGAGATTCTTCCCTTTATAGGGCTCCGCACCGGGGAATCCCGCTATTGTATCCTTTTTCAATTTATAATTTCTCAGGTCTAAGTAGTCGATGCCCGTGGGATTCACTATGCCAGCTCTGCTCTCGCATACGCCGATGCATTTAGCACCCATCCGCGTCAGGAACTTCATAGCGTGCACGCCAACCTTACCGAATCCTTGCACGATGAAGGTTTTATCCTTCCAACCGACCTTCAATCCCAGCGACTTCATCACGTCTTGATCGTGGATTAGTTCGTTCAAGATGCAGAAGAGGCCTCGTCCAGTTGCGGAGTCTCTGCCTTCGATACCGTCTTGGTTAAGCGGTTTACCCGAGACGCAACATTTTGCGTTGATGTCTCGGTGGCCGAAGAGCTTGATGTAAGTGTCGGAGACCCAGGACATTTCCGTTTCGGAGGTATTCATATCCGGTCCGATGATACTTAATTCGGGCCCGAGATAGCCTTTCTTGTACAGTTCGATGGTATACCTTCTGGTGATCCATTCCAGTTCGTTGGCGTTGTATTTCCTCGGGTTAATGCAGATAGCTCCGATCGAGCCGCCGAACGGTATACCGACGCAGGCGCATTTGAACGTGACCAAAGAGGATAACGCAAACACCGTGTCCCTATCGACGGTCGCGCTGTATCTCAATCCTCCAACGACGGGCATCCTGTGGCACTTATGCATGGCGCGAAATCCTTTGATGATATCGTAGGTACCGTCCAATTTTCTAGCGGGGAAATTCACCTCCAGCATGGAGTCGCACTTCTCCAAGTAGGACATTATGTGTCTGACTTTGTCCTTCCTCTCGTTTATGTCCAGGCGACGGTCTCGCTTGTGGTACTGGAGCGATTCGATGAGATTGTCTTCGATCACCATCCTTGCCTTGTGGAAATTGAATTGGACCATGTCGGAGAACGTCCTAGTGTCGTCTTCGGGAACGGCTCTTAACTCTTCGGGGATCTTTCCCAACTCCGCGAAGCGTCGCGAATGAAACCCATGTTGACGGGCTGAAATTGTCGTAATGCAATTCAAACGGTGTAGTAGGATGGTCCTCGAGATAAACATATTTGTAGGAAGAACGTAAAAGGTAAATAAGGAAAAGGTTAAAAGAAGTATGTCAACGTCGATCAATTGACATAATAAAATTGAATTGATTATGTTAGTAACTTAGGTATCGGAGCTGGGGAATTTCTTTCAAGTAGTGATTAATTGCAATAATTACAAGGTACTTCTTTTTAAGGGATTCCTTATAATTACAAAGTAAGGCAATTAAGAAAGCGTTTTTCTTTTTTTTTTAATTACAAACAAAATGCAATCACATTTGTTTATAAAATCTGAAGAAGGTTTTTTGTTATTAATTAATGCTGTTATTGGATTGTAGCGCTTGTTTCTCCTTTTTGTTCTAACTTGTTCGTGCTCTTGACGTAATTAAAATAGAAAGGCAAATAAAATGTTGCACGGCAATGACGAAATTAGCGACTTTATAATTAAGCATACTATTAATGAATTAACGAATCGCTTGGCTTATTTCGTAAATCTTTTGCTCGCTGAAGGTTAGTTTCTGTCTTCTTGGAATATTGCTTCTATGGCACCTAACTGCGAGATGCGAGACGCGTGGATTTGAAAAAGACGTTGTCTCCTTCTTAACTGTCTCAGAAGCTTGAAGCTGGCGTGATTCGAAAGCGGAGGATGGGTAGTTTATGTTCTATCTGGTTTCGGTCGCCAAAATGGAGGGATCCATTGGATGTGCTCGAAATAGAATTCTGGCATGTGTTAATGCATTCCAGGATAGCGGAAATGGGTCCGCAGGGAACGTTGAGAAGATTCGAGCCGCAATTCAACCATCTCAATTGTTGCGTCTCGATTCGGAAAGAGGTAGGCGCTTTTAGCATTTCAAGACCCTCCGTTCAACGAATTTCAAAATTTTCAAATTTTCAAGACTCCGTTCAACGAATCGTTAATGAACGTGATTTTAAGCTGGACTACTCGCTAGTCGAAACGTGTTTGTTGCGTTGCCTCCAGACAGCATCGTTTTCTTCAGTGACGAGGCGCATTTTTTACTTCAATGGATGTGTTGATAAGCAGAATACGCGCTATTCGAATGATACGAATTCCAAGAAGATCGACCAGCAGCCTCTGCAAAGTTCAAGAATTTTGTCAAGGAAAGGTTAGAGTAGGAAGGCGCCTGGTTTCAACAAGACGGGAGTAAAGCCCACACAGCATGGGTTTGCGTGGATTCTTTGCGAAGCTGGCTAGCGCTCTCTCCGGATTTGACCCTTGCGTTTTTTTTTTTTCGAACGGAAATACCTAAAATCGCTTGCCGAGCCCTCAAAAACAACATTCGAGCGTGAAACGCCGACATTCCCGCGGCAATGCTTCAAAGAGAGCAGGGAAAGTTTAGGAAAAGGCTTGCTCGATGTTTCGAATTTGGGAAGCGCCATTTGGACGAAAGCCATATTAGGGAATCCGGAAAAAATAAATAATTTGGCCATTTAAGCCTCATAAGCGGAGTTGGAATAATATTTCCAACGTAACTGAATACGCGGCTTATGATCAGTTGATTGGTTATTTGCCGAAGCATAAATTTCAAATAAACAACACGGACTTAGGTAACAAAGATCAAGATCAGAAATGTTATGGAATCAACATAAGAAATTAGATGGGGCTCCTTCGAGTTGCGCGTTTTCTTTGATTGAATGTAAAGGATTGTTGTCTGAACGCCTGAGCCTTGAATTTCTTTTCGATCGCCACAAATAGAAAATCGAAGGATATCTATGCAAATTAAGGTTCTTACGGATGTCTGCGATGTTTCGTCTTTTATAGCCCTAATCGTATAGCACTAAAACTGTTTGATCATCATTTATGAGCGGTAAATTGGCGTTGTGTTCGAGAAACAGTAAGCGCAAAAACCTAATAAAAGTTTGAATATAAACCACTGCACGTCTCTTTGCAAGTACACCCGATAAAATTTGATATGTTTATTCAACGTTTTAAAATAGGATCAATTGGGTACACCGATTTTACCGCCCGCCGCGGTTATCGTAAACGAAACGCAGATTTTGCGAGATAATGCGAAATTGAACGGTATTAAAACGCTCCACTTTTAATTGATTCATTATCTTTACGGCATTCGTATCGCTTTTGGTATAAAGAAGTCGGCGTTTGGAGCGTAAACAGTGTTAACGTAGAATACGTAGATGAACTTCGTCGATGTACATACAATGTTGTTGATATTATAAATGAATAGTCCGTTATGGTTACGACGTTAATATCGATGGATCTATCAACCGAAATACGTAGCTTACGGTAAATTTCGCGGCGCGTAATGGTGGCATCTAGATTTGCGGTTTATCGGCTAGTCATGCGTCCATTAATTTCCTATTTACGGACCAGTTGATCTTCATAAATCAACGCCGACTAGATGCCTTTGTTAGCAATTAACTAGCGTACCTGATTTCGCGGGATTCGGTAGTGTAATGCCGGAGTTCGCCGTTTCACGATGTTGCATTGTTACGGGGATCGTGCCTCAAAATATTAGATTATGCTTTCGCCCTGGCGATTCATTAAAACTTCACATTCAAACGAGGCGTGTCAATATTAGCGAATTATAGTTTATTTTACAAGTAATAAGAGAAATTTAACGTATTCGATGTTGCAGCCCGATTTTCAATCTTTGTGGTTAAACGACGTTTATTTAAACGGAACACGTCAGAAAATGGCTAAAAACAAAAGCTTCCTCATGGTATTGATGGAATAATTCTCGGCGAACGCAACAAAAGGAGGGAAAAAAGCACACTAACACGCAGGACATGTTTCTGCCTACCCGGCGCCTAGATCAGCGTGGTTTCGAGAGTATTTTTTTAACTATACCTTCTATCGCCGTTGCCTCAGAGTTAATGCCACAACTTTCAAAACGTCAAATTCGATATTTCTTGGCACCCTCTAGTGCCAAATAAACCAAGTACTGTTCTCCAAACCATTCCTCGAGTTCTTTTTTTTTTCTTTTTTTGGTTAACATTTATTTATTAAAGGAAAACATTAGAGCATGCTATTTATCGAAAATTATTTAATTAATTAATACTTTTTAATTTAATTTAATTAATACTATTCGTTAAATTAATTACATTCATTGAAGGATCAAATATGCTTAAAAGGGTACGTGTTCTCTCCGGACCGCGAAATGAATGCAAAAAATACCGATCTTTCTCCCTTTCATTGATCTGCCAGTCGTAGAACACATTTTTCATTTTCATTCCTATCATTAAACTTGAACCGCTTCAACACTTCTAAACGCTATTCAAACAAACTTTAAAAGCAAAAGTTTCCCAAATATTCGTGCGTTTAAATTTTTCCATTTATAACACGACCGAAATAAACAAGTCGAGAGTTGCACGAACTTCACGAAATATCGCCCCACGCTGCTTCATCTCGTACATCCGCAAATAAATCTACCGCCTAATGAGCGTAAAAACTACAAACGTAACTATCCGCGGTTACTTTACGAACTTGTGCGTCGAGAACCGGCACTTTTCGAATTGCCATAAATTTTACACGCCACCGCCGCAATTTGAAGTTCTCCTCTAGAAGCTAAGCTGGAAGAAATGTTCACGAAGAAGTACGACCAGAAAAAAAAGATTGAATCGTACCGGTATGAATGGTATCCTAATGAGGGCGCCACAAGCGAACGGGCAACCTTAAGTTATATTCATAATACGCCGTGTAAATTATATCGATGAAATGCTGGTGTTATTTGAATTAATTTAAATTGAAGGACTAATTGTAGCATCACGCGATAAACAAAAGCTAAGTGTAAAATAAGACGCCGTTTCTTCGGGAAAACGAAGGGTGAATTTTTAACACGTTGCGGGAGGTGATAACATCGGCGCGGCCAACTTTGGCAATTAAAATTTTGCGAAACGCGAGAATCCACACTGCGGGTTAACCTGATAGCTTAGTGGAGCAGAAGGCGGGGGTAGTTCCGTTGTTAGAACGATACAACGGTAGCGTTATCCTCACGATTACAATTTTAATTGGTAGCTCCCTTGACTTTATTCGCGGCTAATGCTCTTCTAGAAACAATTACCAAGTTATTAACCAGTTGAATAATTAAATTGTCGTTAGGCATTGATGCTGTTTTGAAAAGAACATTTTCGACGAAAATCTAGTAGTTGCCGTATTTCGCTCGCGGTATATGCCGCCATCATCGCCCAAATGTTCCTTATTAAAGCGTATTCAAACAAATCGAACGCAAACACCAACTTGTAACACCTTCCATCCGTTAGCAATTAGATTTAGATAAATCCTAAAATGTTGATGCCCAATACACTTCTCAAAATCTATAATCCTCACGGACGACTTCGAACCACAAACTAAGCTACGACCGTACATCGGATTATGTTCACATATCTACATAGGTATTAAAGCCACGAAAGCTTGTTTGTTATTAAGCTCTACCTTGCAGATTTTAAAGCCGAGCTAGTGAACCTAAACGACTTTGAAAGCTGCGATTTTAGTTTGTGCCCTAATTAATGTCCGTACGCATTCAGGCGGAAAGGTGAAGTGTTTAGATTAATTTTGGGGAACTTTCCAAATAAAATCGTATTCTCTATACAGAGTGTATCAACGTCGTTTACAAAATGGATTAAAATCGCGCTCCAAAGTCGACGAATAAACGCTACGCTAGTATCAGAAACGATAACAATTAAGATCAACAGAGATTGTCCTCAAGGAAAGATCCTCCCACCTCTGTTTTGGTGCCTGTTTGTAGATGTATTGGGTCATCTGCCTCCTACAGGACGAATATGAGGTGCAAAGGTACGTTCACGACCTGGTAATCATGATGCATGGAAAATATGAGAACATCGTACCGCAAGAGGAAGAAATTTTATCTAAAGACACCCTCCATTGGCCTCAGCGATGAAGTTAAATATTTGAGTTAACTTCGACAAAAAACTAACACGGTACTCTCGCATGTCCTTCTTACTGACAAAAGAGATTACGGCGCCACCGGTAGGTTGCTTATTAAGAATTGAGGCCTTAAGCCTCAAATGACCTTCTGGTCATAGACAGGATCCTCTCACCTCTGTTTTGGTGCCTGTTCGTAGATGTATTGGGTCATCTGCCTCCTACAGGACGAATATGAGGTGCCAAGGTACGCTGACGACCTGGTAATCATGATGCATGGAAAATATGAGAACATCGTACCGCAAGAGGAAGAAATTTTATCTAAAGACACCCTCCATTGGCCTCAGCGATGAAGTTAAATATTTGAGTTAACTTCGACAAAAAATCTAACACGGTACTCTCGCATGTCCTTCTTACTGACAAAAGAGATTACGGCGCCACCGGTAGGTTGCTTATTAAGAATTGAGGCCTTAAGCCTCAAATGACCTTCTGGTCATAGACAGGATCCTCTCACCTCTGTTTTGGTGCCTGTTCGTAGATGTATTGGGTCATCTGCCTCCTACAGGACGAATATGAGGTGCCAAGGTACGCTGACGACCTGGTAATCATGATGCATGGAAAATATGAGAACATCGTACCGCAAGAGGAAGAAATTTTATCTAAAGACACCCTCCATTGGCCTCAGCGATGAAGTTAAATATTTGAGTTAACTTCGACAAAAATCTAACACGGTACTCTCGCATGTCCTTCTTACTGACAAAAGAGATTACGGCGCCACCGGTAGGTTGCTTATTAAGAATTGAGGCCTTAAGCCTCAAATGACCTTCTGGTCATAGACAGGATCCTCTCACCTCTGTTTTGGTGCCTGTTCGTAGATGTATTGGGTCATCTGCCTCCTACAGGACGAATATGAGGTGCCAAGGTACGCTGACGACCTGGTAATCATGATGCATGGAAAATATGAGAACATCGTACCGCAAGAAGAAGAAACTACTTACTGAAAAAAGCCATTACATCGCCAACGGTAGGTTGCTTATTAAGAATTGAGGCCTTCAAATGACCTTCTGGTCATGGACGCCAATAATCACGGCCACAATTGCCTGCGCTTTTTTGGTTTGGGAAATTCAGAGACCGGCAGTACTATAATTTTTGTTGAGACAACTACATATTTTGTTGCATTAAATGAACGTGTTGTAATTTTTAATATAAATTTCCAACGGTTCTAAAGGCTTCGTAATTCGCATAACTATTGCTGGAAATGTCCCATCCAGTTCCGCACGTTTTTATGTTTATTTCGCAGTCGTTTAGTTCTATCGCTTGAAGTTTTCATTTAACAGATTTAGACTGAAATGTTCAACTAATACGCAACTTGTACCATTTTCTACTTTGAAGCAGAATTTAGCAAACATTAATGAAACATCAAAATAGACGTTAATGACCAATAGACGCGTCAAAATACGCGTTTACCTCTACGGCCAGAGTTGCCGTTACAATGCTGATGAGGTACCATCAATTCAAATTTATAGCCTGAAAATTGATTTAAGATAGCGAAATCAATCCTTCCCGCTTAAAGTTACCTTAGAATTACGCACGTAAGATTCACCATCAAACTTTCTCAATCCTAATAACGACTGTCATATAGCTCCATCCTTTCTCCGGCGACGAATTTGGCGAAATTATGCGTACCTCCCGTTTCCCTAATTTTATTCCACGCGTATAGGTACAAGTAACGAGGCACTATTCGTCTAAATTAGCGATTTTATGCTACTTTAAAGCTGAGGCGCGTCTCGCATGGATCCCCACGGCTAACGCAAATTGCCAACCGGTGTCAAATCTGTACCAATTTACGAGAGAGAACGGGAGACGCGTATTCTGGACAAGATGGTTACGCGCAGTTGATTAATGGTGGTCGATTCTTTCTGGGCGCTCAAAAAAAAAACTCTTTCCAACGGTTACGAGGACTAGCCAGGGGAGGGGGGTCCTCCGCATAAAAAGCGGTGCAATATTTTTGGATAAAGGAACTGAGATGAATGGCGTTTTTAGGGTAAAATTTGAACGAAAATTTAATTTACTTGATGAGTCGAAATGGGAATGATACAGGTTTAATTTTTATCGGGGGAAAAGAAGGATGGATTAACCTTTTTACGAAGACAGTAGCTTTAAGAGATTAGATTTTAGTACTTTTTTTATTTACAGGAACAGCTACAACATGCACCGTTTGCACGTGAACCAACAATCACTTCACCTGAAAGCCGGAGCGTAATAGTTAGAAAACGGCCCACAAAATGGACCCAATAAAGGCCTAACTCGATCACTACATCTACAGCCGCATCGAACATGAACGTGACACCATTATATGACGGCCACTACACCTACGACTACGCCTACACTGCTTACTATACGTTGGACGACGCCAACCTCACCAGGAGGAATTACTCAGGTGAGTGTTCTCAAGGATATTGATGCGATGGTATTCATACCATGTTGTTACCTTTCAATTGGTAAAACAAAATCAAAGAACCGCTATATTATAATGACTTTCATAAATCTTCAAGTCTGCATGTATCAGCGCAGCCTGTTATTGAGACAACCTAAAATAAGCACCTATCGCTTATAACTAGACAGGGCAAAGGCGGGTGGAATTGTTGATCTTTTGCGTGTGGCGAATAGACAGACTCGTGTCTGCCCGTTACATGAGAAAGGAGTTCGTGTGCCTATTGGTTTCCCCGAGAGTCTACAAAATACGAGCTTGTCCGGTCGCTGTAACAGAGTGGTGGTTTCACCCGCCTTTGTGCTCTTTACTTATAACCACTAAAATCACATGAAACTCATATCCTGGATATGCTCAATAGTTTCATTGGAAAGGACTTTTCAGCTTTCTCAATAAATTCATTGATTTCTTCTATCTCCAATACTTTAAGTTTTCTTGTAATTTGGAATAGTTACTTTGATAAGGACGTAACATTGAATACGTCGACCACAAGATAAAAAATCGTTTTAACATTGTTCTCTCTTCGTTAATAAGTGCCTAATTTCGATCTTTTTCAAAAAATTATCGAGATTGCAACAATAGTTTCTACTGTCAGATTATTCACGCGATGAACGTGTCGATTAGTGAAGCTTAAGCAATCGCTGAGTTGAATTTATTCTTTTAAAGAAACAATTCAATTTGTTCGAATTTTGAGTTGAAGCATAAAATACCGGTTTGGAGAAATTAAGCACGCGAAGGATTAAAATTTCGCCGCTCCGGCAAGAAGTTAGCCCAATGCGCCTAATCACATTCGAGAAGGCGTTCATGTCAATGGCTTTTACAAGTAAGCAAACGATGGTATTCGATCGAAAACGGTGCGTTTCCATGTTTGCATCTAGAAACATTGCCAGCAGAATACGCCACTATCCTAAAAAAATCCTTTCAAAATGATAGATATGCCGAAGTAGCATCATTTAAAGCTGGTAGCGTTGAACGAAAACTAAAAATCATTGATTTTATTGGAGGAACGGTAGAATCATGTTCTGAATGTTCCCATTGCTACGCTTCAGTTGAGGTTTAATTGAATGAAGCCTTTTCTCGTTTTCTGGCTTTCTCGCCGGGAGAACAGGCAAAGAAGTCTTTTCTCGCGGATCCGAAGAAAATCGAACGTCTTAAATGTTGTTTGTCGATGCTTAAGCTGCAAAGCGTTGTTCTGATAACCCAGTTAAAAAAAGGATGGTGGGCGTCATCCATGTAGACGAAAAGTGGTTCTATCTAGCAAAAAATTGATCCAGAATTTTATCTCGCTCATTTGTTACGAAGATGATGTTTCTAACTGTGGTTGCGCGACCACAAAGAGTTGATTCTTGAAACTGCTGGCTTGACGGAGAGTTAAGTAGAAGTACTTGGACACTTTTTTATAAGTTGAAAGGAAAATAACCTTTTCGATTTTGTAAATTTCCCGGCTTTTCCTTCACGAGGAGGTCGAATTTTGAACTGTCCCATCCTCGGATATCCGTGTTCAAAAATTTCACCCGAACAATATTTACTTCCTCATTGGCTAGTTTCATCCATATCCGCAATTACCCGAGACTTATTAATGACTATTCCGCAGAGATTTGTCCACAACTACACGTAAAATACGCTCAGTTGGGAGAAATCCGAAAGTTGGTAGAACTTAATTTTTTACCTTCAGCAACTGTGTCTATTGTCCGTCCATCCTACCATTCATTACAGCGACCACGAAGCCCAAACAAAATCTTCCCCATCAGTTGTAACTTCGTCAAATTCATTCATTTTTATGTACTTTATACCAAGATAACGTTGTACGATACACCACAAGAGAAAAATCGTGGAGCTAGATCATTTCGGTCGATCGTTTAACTTTTAAACGGCCAAAAAGTCAATGTCGGAGTTCAAGTGAACGTTGACTTCACTTGAACTCCGAATTTGAACCAAGATCAGTGCAAAATACTGTTTGTACAATAACGTTGCTTTCATAGGGAGCTACGGTTGAAAAAAAAAAAATGATTGTAATAGCAATTCTTTAATTCAAACAATGCCAGCGTGACCAACCTTCGTATCACACGAGCTTAGATGTCTCCAATAAGTATCGAAACGTAAGGATTTGTTATTCAAAGAAATTTAAAGTGAAGAAAATGAATATCGAAAAACAAGTGTTGTATTCGATGTAATTTTATTGAAGAATTTTTCAGCAAAATTTTAACAGAAACGAAGCCAAAGCATTGTAATATATCTATTCAAGAGGACGATAGGCATTTTATCGCTTTTTTATACGCTTCTTTCTCCAGACGAAACCAATTCAATCCAACCTCGATATGTAAACAACCCCAAACGGACGGCTTTACTGAAGCCAACGTTGATTTTCTGTTATAACTTATAACTACGGTCGGCCAGTAATTACTTACACTTCAAAGAAAACGCGGCGACTATAATTTACCAAAAAAAAAAAAAGGAAAAACATGTACGTGCGTGTATTTGTAAATACTAAAGTTAGATAATTATTGTTTTTACCAACGTCACGTTTTAATGTTGCAGATGCTAATATTTTCATCCTGCCCGTCTGGAAACAAGTGCTATGGACCATACTGTACACGGGGATGATCACCGTCGCGACCGTCGGAAACCTGATCGTTATATGGATTATCCTAGCGCACAAAAGGATGAGAACGGTCACCAATTATTTTTTACGTAAGTGTAATTCCTGTTATTTTCATGGAAATATTAAACTTATATACATTATTGTTCTATTCCTGCAAAAGACGAGATTTATCTCGTCTTTTGCTCGAGTATCTTAACGGATCCCTTTAGGGATCCGTTAAGATACTCGAGGGACGATCGCAATCGCGAGATGTTAAAATCTCGAACGCCCAGCACATAAAATTATCATCTATCACGGTAAAAAGGAACGAGTAAACAGAACAATAGAAGAATAACCAATAAGACGGCGCGGTCGTAAATAACGTCGTGAATCGTGAACTATGGTCGCTTAGTTCGCGGCGCATTGTCACCCTCGTTCCTCAGCTGATGACGCGCGGTAATCGACGACGTACATTAAGATAATAACGTTTCAGGATTACTCATATCAAAATCGCGCTGTTCGTCGGAGCGAATGGATAATTAACTCCGTCACGGGGTGTCTTGAAAATGGAGCGTGTCCTTTACCTGTCTCGTATCCGAATATAGAGGTTAATGTAATATTGATCTGGTGTCAATTTGTATTCTTGAATAATTTTTTTATATCGAGTAGCGTATCTGATTGATGCGTTTGCTTTTTGAGGCTTTGATGGAATCAACGAGAGGAAAACAAATCTTTATTATTAATTTTAGGACGGAAAGCTATTCTTCCTGATTAGAGAGGACAAAAGCGGATGGGATTAATACTTTTTTACAGCGACGAGACAGACTCGTGTTTTGTCGACTCTCGGGGACACCGGTAAGCAACACGAACCCTTTCTTATGAGGCGAATAGACACGAGTCTATCCAGTCGCTGCAAAAAAGGAATAATTCCACCTGCCTTTGTCATCTCTATTCGTGACTAGAGAGGACAAAGGCGGGTGGAATTATTGCTCTTTTGCGGCGATTAGACAGACTCCTGCCTGTTCGTCTCGTGAGAAAGGGTTCGTGTGTCGAGAGTCGACAAAACGAACGAGTCTGTCTGGTCGCTGTAAAAGAGTGGTATTTGCATCCGCCTTTATCCTCTCTATTCATGACTTAAATATTCTGCTTTTCAAAGGCTAGAGTATACAGTGTGTTAATAAATTAAGAAAAAGTAGAAATGCCATAAGAGGGAATTGTTTCTACTTATTATTTTAGATAAATTGTTTCTTTTTGTCATTAAGTCGTTAGTCCATGTCTTACTGATGAAAATTTAAATCGACCTGTTTATTTGGGGCCTCTAGAGGATCTTCTTGACACGTTGGAGCCAAAAATACGACTTTATATTACAGCAAAACGGGTGCTCTATCCATTGCATTCATTTTTTTTTGCTAAATCTCCTGATCTTACATCAATTGACTCTTTAACACCCTGTAGATCCGATAAAGAACAACTCTCCATCGCAAAATTAATAATAAAGACGTTTCCAGGGAAACGCCGTATAATGTTGGCTGTTTAATTTTCGGCACCGGTCGTCGACCAAATTCGATTTAATAGCGACATACGTATTTAATGGAGAAGAGAACAGGCATATTGCTTTCCGAATAAGGCAAATTATTCTTATTGCCAACCTGTACATGCTAGCCGTATATTTCGCAATAATACCCTTCTTCATTACGCTGCAACTATAAATCAATCTTATCTTAGACAAACGTGACGTAATTCGCAGTAAAGTAATTTATGAGCTCGATGGAATTCCAAGAAAGCGTATCCATATCTATCTTCTGTACTTCTGGGCATTGTAGAGGTGTACAACGTTTACGATAAAGTCCTTATTTGACTGTTTAAATTGATGGTGGATCGCAAGAAAACGTTTTCTATACGTGAGCGAAATACGGTTGGCCGGAAAGTATTTTAACAGATCGTATTATCACGTATCATGTCCGCGGCAAACTTTTAGGGTTAGTTACATTGAAATCGAACAGTCAAGCAAGTTACAAACGAACAGCCTAACAAGTTGAAGGAATCGAAACAGATCGAAAGTAAATAGGTTACGGCTTACGTCGAAACGGTTGCAAATCTCGCAATGCTAACGAAAAATTCATTTTTCGAGATGATATTCAATCTTTCCTCCAAAATCCTTAAGTGACTTTGAACAAATCTAACCAAATCTCATCTATTCTTTCCCGCCCAAAATTCGCCCTAACGAAACGTTCGCTTTCCTGTTGCAGTAAATCTATCGGTGGCGGACACGATGGTTTCGACGCTGAACGTGACCTTCAGCTTCATGTATATGCTCCATTCGCACTGGCCATTCGGGGAGCTGTACTGCAAGATATCCCAGTTTATATCGGCGCTATCCGTTTGTGCGTCGGTATTCTCGCTCATGGCCATCTCGATAGACAGGTGAGTATTTCAGTGAACCCCCCAGATCGTGGAATTTATTGAAATTTGGATGGTTCATGAAACCTTAGGATTATACAGAGAAACGGCTTTTGATTGAAAATAGGCGTTGAATATTTTTAATGGGCTACTGATCTCGATGCAATAACCCCCGCCTCTGCTTCTTTGTGGCGTAACGTGTTGCGTTCGGTAGCACGAAAGCAGTATCCGCTGTACGCAAAGTACGTATGGATATGGGTTTACTAAGAAAACGATATGTTTTTTTTTGGGAAGGTTGTTTTAATATGATTGTAAAACTATCAATCGACTTTGTCAATCAATTAAAAAAGTTGAGGGTGAATTGGAAGATTTTTGGCTTTGTTGGCATTATCGTGGGCTTGTACCAAGAACTCGTTTGTCCTCTATTGTAATTTGACGTACTCGATACAAATAAACGAAGATTAGCTTCATAATTCTTCTTCTTCTTCTTGCATTCAAAAATTAAAGGTTAATTCTTTGATTACTTTTAAAAAATTAAAGCAATCAAAGAATTATGAACTGTCCAAGACATGTAAAAAATGAGTTTTATGTTTAACATGTCCTGCTTTATCAGTATTCGTTTAAGTATAAGTTCCTGAGCTGAACCATGAACTTGAACTTGAACCATGAACTAAGTTAAAAAGTTTTTCGATGCGTCGATCCTGAGCTACTTCTACAAAAAGGAAGACCATGTGTCTTAAGTATCTAAATATTGATGTTGCCGTGATCCATAATTGAATTAAAGATGGCAAAGGACTAAACTAGACAGACTCGTGTTTTGTCGGCCCTGAGGTGAAAATGTATTGGTGTATTTGGAAAATGGAAGTTTTACGTCTAATGATTCTACGCTGTTCACGAGGCTTTGACGCCATCTATTAGATTTAACGCTTTACGTAATGAAGAACTTGATATTCTTTAAATTCGAAAAGTATCTGAAAGAAATTCGATACATGTCATCCCCGCCAACGAATACATGCTCGTTGCTGCAGGCCTAAAGGTCAACTCTCATTGCCTCCCGCCCCCTCCCTTCTTGATCAAATTCGGGCTACTCCCATGAAGAACTTTTAGAAAACGAACGCGATAAGTAGAGAGGACAAAGGCAGGTGGAATTATTCGCTTTTTGCAGCGACTAGACAGACTCGGGTTTTGTCGACTCTCGGGGAAGCCAGTAGGCAACACGAACCCTTTCTTATGAGGCGAATAGACACGAGTCTGTCTAATCGCTGCAATTTCATCTGTCTTTGTCCTCTCTACTGATAATTAAAGTTCGCCACTTCACGAAATTAGCAAAAAACCAGAGAGACTCGTGCTTTGTCGACTCGTAGAGAAACCAGTAGGCAACACGAACCCATTCTCATGAGGCGAATCAACACGAGTCTGTTTAATTTCTGCTAATTTCGTGGAAGGAACGGAAAGCAACGAACTTTATTAATAATTAAAGAAAGAGAAACGTAATGTGGGAAGGTACAGAGGAACAAGCAAATTGAAAGAAGGGAACAGCTTCTGCAAATGGAGGAATTAAAAAAACATACGCTCAAGATGGGTGATTAAATTAAAATAAAAATGATCGATGATGACCCTGTGAGGATGTCGTATCGAAAAGGTTCCTATCGTCACAAAATGCTTATAATTAATCAAACAATAATACGATGGGTTTCGCGCTTTAGCTCATCCTCAGTCGAGCTAATAAAAAGGGGCCACAATCCATTGCATGCGGTGGCTGCTCGTTGTTGAGGTAGAGAAAGGGTCGTCAGTATTGATTTGATTTGACCCCCAATAGGAAACCCAAAGGAAGGGATGCGCGAGTATAACAACATTAATAACAACTGAAAGAGTATCTAAAAATCTGAAAACTGGCAATCCAGTATTTTCTTTTTCTAAAAATAAATACCGCGAATTAACCTACGACGTTGTTAATGCTCTTCCCGACCAATAATCTCTCGGCAAGTTACACCACCCCAATTAATAAAAAAAACTTGAAACCCGCTGCCGTGCGTACGTAATTCTGCGTTTCGACCAATTAAATCACGAACAAAGTAAATATCCGACGAATTCTCTAAATTTGCACAACGGTGCCCTTCTTTAAGCTCAAGAAGCGATATCTCGTAAGAGCTTTACGAGGTAGATAAGGAATCCTGGGAATTAGAGGCGGTTTTAAGTGCGTCCAAATCTGACCGAGATCTACAATTGAAGATATACGATTTCGTCCGCCAAAAATCTTATAATTAGCGAGCGAAGTGGAGTGCGCCTTCGCTTCTTCGTCGACTACTAATTCGCTGTTATTTGTTGTCCCAACGAGACCGTTAGGCGTTCATCTGAAAGATCTCGGAGAAATCTCCAATCTTCTGGTACCCTATCGTTTAGGACTAAGTTCAGACGGCCTCGACGATTGAAGATTTCCCTTTAGCTCTGCGGTGAAATACGTCTTTTCGGTGTTGTTTCACGACAAAAACTGCGAGGTACGCGGTTGTTTTAAATTAAATGTTGTGACCGTCAACGCTTGGTATAAATAGAAAATCGTGTACGTACGTTTCGCTTTTGCTTAGTCTTCCCTAAAGATTACACGGTTGTAACAAAAAAAAAATGTTTTTTTTACAGAGTTTGCTTATATTTAGCCGACACCAAATATTTTACTTTATTTACGAAATATAGTCTCAACGAACGCACTTGGATATTACAATTTTCCTGTATATACATGTTTTTTTTTTTCGCACACCGAATACAGGATTTTATTTGTTTTTATATGTTTCTCGAACCCACGCAACGCTCGAATTACAAAATGTCAGTACTCGGAAATACTTCGCGTTTTTCTCTGGTGCTTTAAAAGTCGATCTCCGAAAACGTTCACACATCGCTTAAACAAAACGAGCGTTGGATACCGAGAATTGGGAATTATTTTGAAGGAGAGGAGTTTTCGCTGAAAAAACAGAACGAAAGAGAAATTTTCAGGAATATATTTTTCTCGTTTCTTTCCAGGTATATGGCCATCATGACACCGCTGCGTCCGAGGATGGGAAAATCGGTCACCCTTTGCGTGGCGTTCACAATTTGGCTAGTCAGTATAATATTTTCTAGCCCATACCTCATGGTATGGACCATAGCCGACCTAGAAGACAGAGTCATCTGTTATCCGAAATGGCCCGACGGACTATCGAACGAATCTATCTATGAAAAGATGTGAGTTAATGTATTGATGCGGAAGACATTGAGGCCGTATTGAAACGAAAAGCTTAGATTAAAACGATCGTCATAGACAAATACATCCCTGGCCACATTATTACGGCCACCTACGATCTTAGCTAGGTAATTTTTATTTTTTTTAAGTGTGGCGACGCCCCAACGGCTTATATATGCTTTTTAAGTTTGGAGTGTATAAGCTTTCAGCGTGTAAGTTCTATGGATAAAGTGTCTCGTCGTAAACGGTGAAACCTGGTTAATCGTACCGCAACTGCGAATAATGACTCGGGAGTCCAAACAAAAAGGAATTCGGTAAAATTCGGTACATCTTTTACTTATATCGACGTAATATCTTATGAATACCAACGTACATAGCCCTACTCGTATTATCTACTTTTATTATACATTTTCAAATTATATTCGCTCAAATACGTAGAATGACGCAATTTCCATGGTAGTCCTAATATAGCGGCCAAGCACTGTACATCTGAGGCTCAAGTACAAAGATATCCTCCATCGAATCATTTACGGCAAAAGCGATGCAAGAAAAGAAAGAACATATTACCCACAGAGACGTTTCTGCTTACCCGTCTACGTCAGCATTGTTCCGAGAGTATTTTTTTACACCGCCTTGCACCGCTTTTTGTCTCACAATTTATATCGCAACGTTC
Source organism: Oryctes rhinoceros (assembly GCA_020654165.1). Classification (NCBI taxonomy): domain Eukaryota; kingdom Metazoa; phylum Arthropoda; class Insecta; order Coleoptera; family Scarabaeidae; genus Oryctes; species Oryctes rhinoceros. The sequence continues at coordinate 1,752,941 of JAIOKQ010000978.1, forward strand.
GAAGCGACGTGTCGGACATCTTTTGACGCTCTCAAATACCGAGAAACGATAGCCTGTAGCAATTCTTCGACTACTTACTACGAGATGGCGTGCGATGGAGCGTTTTTGGAAAATTGCACACGTAAAGGATTCCTGCAGGTTTAACATGCCGCATTAATAAAACTCATTCAAAAATAACCCTGGCAAGCAAACGAACGCTCGAACACATTTAACAATTTTGCCAAGACTTAGCCATTTATGGGTAAAAGAAAGATCGAGGATAATGTGAAACTACGCTGTACCAACGATAGCGGCGCATAATTTCAATGCGATCTCAATCTTTCGCTTCTCAGCCAAGTAAAATGACCATATTATTATTGTTAATCAATGTTCTGCAGATACAACGTATTGTTCCTCTTCATTACGTACATCGTTCCGATCGGTTCGATGACGTACACCTACGTCAGGATAGGCATAGAGCTGTGGGGTTCGCAGAGCATCGGTGAATGCACGCAAAGACAAATGGAGAACATCAAGAACAAGAGGAGGGTAAGTAGTCTTCCTCGCCTACTTCAACCAATCCTTCTTGACGATCCCCTATTGTCTGGCTTCTCAATTATGTACGCCTCGGGAAGCGGCTAGATGTGATTTCGTGCCTTTTTTTTTATAGCCAGACCGAAATAGCGGTCTTGGTCAGCTTTTTACGTATCGGGCGTCGAATTTCGATACGTCACGAGCTCCTTTTACTCCCGTGGCATAGGACGCGTATTGCGTACGGCGAAGACGAAGTTATACGTACATCAGTCACGCTTTACGATGTATAGGTGTCTCTGTTTAATATTTAAAGCCAATAGAACATTTACGCTTAGAGCGTCATCGTCGTGTACAGATTTATACGACGGTAGCGAGGGAAAGGTTTTTTTTTTTTTTTTTCGTGAAAGTACCTTTACTTGTCGTGAAATCGATGTCTTTATACGTGTGATATACGGTACGAGAAAGGTTCAACGTGATTTTAATATTTATTGATATGGGACATGTTTTTTTTTTTTTTGAGATGTCGAAACCTGTTCCTTGTCAAATATTTAAAATCGGGAATTATTCAGAACTTGGACGGGTGTTTGACGAGAATCGCTGGCCAAGGATTGGTAATGGTAATTTTTTTAAAGCTCGTTTAAAATATACAACGTGCTTCAAACCAAGTTTCGTTAACATTCTCGTCGTAGACTTCTTATATTTCAACGTTCCCTACATATTCCTCGAGTTGCTATTGGAGAAAGCGTGCAATAACGTTCCAAAAAGAAACATAAAATTCAACAGAAATACTTATTGTCATTCGTCACAGGTCTATTCTCTCTTCGGGTGCGTACATTCATCTTTCACGCTGTAAATCCCGACCCGCGCAATATTCGCGATAAGCCCCGCATACGTTCGCCATCAATTTTCGGATAGGTCTTGCGATAAGCGTAAAAAAAAAACAAGCAGAAGGAAAAAAGACCCAACCGAAATTCTCCGCTTACCTACACAACGGATAATAAAGTCCTGAAGCGGGGAATCTATGTGTAGATATAAAGAAGCCTATGCATAATCAACGTCAGTTTCGCTTAAATTTTCATCGGCCTACACGCTCAGTTTGGCAGCTGAAATATTGAAGACCTAATCAGCATTTACGGGACGCGGCTACAGGTTTTCGCAAGATATACGGCGGAATTAATTCAATTCAAGAATATACGCTACGTCTCGTTGTTTGATTCGCTGAAATTCTCGAGATCAAGCGAGGAGCTAAGGAGATACCGCGATCGGCGCTCTAGATTCTTTTACTTGATGCATAATTTGTTTTATCTAGTTCTCATGAAGTTAATGCAGAGCGTTTCGCGCCGCGAAAAGAACGCACGTTAACGTAGTTGTGCTATAACGGTTCCATCTTGGCGCTGAAGACGTCGCTGAATGTTTTCGATGATTTTTTCGGTCGAGGAAACCGTTCAATGTACAATCGTCTAATACATGTCAGTCATCTCGGTGTTCGTGTACATAGCAGAGGACTTCACTAACTATTAAATACTCATCAAACAACTGATGATCACTGACGAGACGTATTCAAATGAAATCCACTTGTACGTTAGTAGATGAAACAACCGTTCCAAGTTATCGTCAGTCATTTTTTGTACTTGATAAACTCATTGGCGTACGCCATACTTCTATTTACATTAATGGTTTTAACAAATATCGATGATATAGTTGTCGGAAATTTTCTTCACCCTGTATCTTCGAAACGAAGGGTTTTTTCAGAAATCATCATAGGATAAAATATTCTTAGAATATGGCCAAGGAATGACCCTTTGAATTTTGTCGGTATGTTTACCTAACACCCTGTATATCTTCCACGTGAATTTAGCAAGTTCCTCTCTCTGCGGCGATGTAAAGCATGGCCTGTATTAAAGAATTTGCCGCAGCGCATAACATACCCCTTATGCAGCAGTAACTCTGCAGATCATCTACGTACAATAAGATAGAGTATTGATAAGAATGGCTTCAAGTTTGAGCCTTGAGGTACTCCAGATGAGAATGCAGCAGTCGCTTAAGCAAAGTTGATCGATACTTTCGATACAAGACAGATTCTCGTTCGTTCCAAGGTTAAAATAGAAATTTTTCTAGATATTCTAAAATATGCCAAGGATACGTTAATCTTACGCTTGGAGCTTTTGCTTTCTTTTAGTCCGACGAGGAGAATATCTCTGGTGAACGTTCAATAATCAGCCAGCATTGACTAGACCATTTATCCCGGTATCGTTTCTTCACCTTGACAATATCCCGATGAAAGCTTTTGCCGTGCTCGTACTTTCCCGCACAATTCACGGTTTTCAGCCTTCTTATTCTCGAGGAACTTTGCTGCCACTTGGCAGAACGAAACCCAAACCTGTATTCCTTTACTTCGAAGAAGTTTCGCAAAGTTGGTATCTCTAAAGGATCGTTTAATCTGAAGCCCCACAAAACCGCTCCTTGTAATCGTTGCATCATCGAACCGAAGGACAGGTCCTTGAGTGCTGTTCCATTCTTGATTTATAGCTTGATATGCAACGAGAGCCAAACAATTTCTTTCAAAGCGATATTCATGTTCAACAAGTTAAATTCGTTCAGAATTAGATGTCTTCACGCAGGATAAAAGCACCTTTCATAATGTTGAATCAATATAAATACAAGTCCACCTGATAGAAATTTGTTAGTTGAAAAAAGAGAACCATGTTGATGTATTGACTAGAAGATACTGGCGAAACCATCTTTTCTAGAGGGCCAAATTTTTGTGTTCCTGTAAAAATAATATTGCATAGCCGACAGAAATAAAGAATATATCGCCTAACAAGTCGCTGCTGCTCCATCCTCGTCTTCTGATGATCACTGCAAGGATTCCTCCTTATTGTAGTCGTTACTAAATATTTCAAATCCTCCAGAGACAACCGACAAAAACTTATATTTATGGAAACTCTCTAGCATCCCTTCCATACTCGCACTTATAATGCACAGAAGGTCCTAGCACTTCATCTTCTCATTTTACGCCCGCTAGGTCCGGTTGTCGCAGCTAAAACAAAGAATTTCCCCAATTTATCCAACGTTGTAATGTACTTTTCGTCCATAAATTTCGTATATTTCAACGGTAAAAGTACGCGGACGAAGTTTTATCGTCGAAGGAGTTGGAATATCAAATACGTGAAGCGTGTACCTCAGCTTCGACGCCACGAAGCCAGCTGCTTCGGCTCTCAAACTAAACTAAACTAAAACGCTAGATTCGCCGGGCGAAACGACGCTTCCACCTGAGAGTCACCGCTTAGATATCCAAGTTCGGTAGATCTTACTCTTCGCTTTGGCAGCGGTAGAAACGGCGGTTCGTATAAAAGTTCCGAAGGATAGTTTATGATGAATTGATAATGCGATGAGATGAGCTTCTGCATTGGCCGAATAGGATCGGGCGAGTAATCGTAATAAACCATGGGGATCGATAAGAGGATTGGATGATTGGAGACTTCTTTGTTGAGTTTTTGTTGAATAATATCCCGGATGACTTTCTTCAATCAATAGTCCGATGGTCTTTAATTTTTCTGTCGTCGCCCACACCGACAAAAATAAATCATTTTGTCGCAACCAGACGCGTTAAGTTAAGTAAATAGTTGCTTGAATATATAACCAAACGAGTCCCTCAATGAATCCCTATTCATTAAAGAAAGGCTCAAATTTCGATAATTTTTGCTCGAACAAAACAAGGCTATACTCTAATCCTATTAATACCTTCCCGCATTCAGATCTTCGAGAAAAAAGGGCACCATCGATAAAAATTTCCAACCGGAAATAATGAAATCCAAGTGAAAAATTGATGCTTACAGTTCTTCCTCTTCTGGTTTCCTCATTCGTCGTGTTTATTGCCTACATCTTGTCCCGAACGGAACGGGGACGAAGTAATCGTAAAAAAAAAGAGACGATCGTCTTCGATACATCACCTGAACGTGTCTGGAGATTTTAGCGACGCGATTGTGCTCCCGGAAAAAGACCGATAAGGGAATGCGACTACAGTTTTCGCCGCCACTTCCGTCCTTTCCGTTAGCTCGGACGTTTCTCCTTCGACTGCCGCGACTTATTTCCTATTTCTTTTGCGCGTTTTTTTTTTCTTTCGGCTTTGTTTCCTTTTCCTTCATGTTTTCGGTTCGATGCCGAAAGAAGTTCGAAATTCGATACTATACACCTTTCATTTTTTTTTCCTCTCTCCTTCCGCTCGAGAGCGTTCCGTGGGCGGCGACTCTAAAGCGTCCCTATCGTATTCGGACGAGGAATTGGACGGTGCCAATTAAACTTTCGAAATGAAAGGTCCGAATTTAATTTAGAAGTTTTGACGTGCCGCCCGTTTTAGGCGACGGGCGTCGGCTTACGTACAATTTAATTAAAAATAATCAGGTGTTGCGAGAGATGGACGATAAAATATTCGAGAGATGTCTAAACAAATGAGCAACTGTTTCTGCTGTTTCATGTTTTGCACGAGTCTGTCTCCTTTAAGGAAGAATCGGCATACGCGAACGATGATGGCTTCTAAAATAGAAAAGAGAGCCTTCTTGGCCTTTACATAAGTTAGTTAAATTGCTTTCACGTCCTTCTTTTCGCCTGTGTTTCGTGTTAAAATCCAACGTACGCATGCATTACTGATGAACCAGTTCTTAAATGTTGCTTTTCTACACCCTAATGGATTTAGTTGTATTTTGCTCTTAACAGCTGTTAAATTAGAGCAAATGAACGATGACGTCGTTTTCGTGCACCTTAAGTAAGCTAATCTTCAAACTACTTGTAAATTTATCACCATCTACGCGGTAGCGTCTTTTACTAAGTGAGTTAATCTTCAAACTAATTGTGAATTTATCACCGTTTATATGGTAGCGTCTTTTACTGCGAACATTAGCGCCATCTGCTTTACTGCAACCGCGAAATTTTCGCGTACGAGTTGCCATTACAGTTGTTCGTAATATGGTGGGCTGCAAGTGGAGAACCGCTTTTATTTCTGTTCTAAAATCCCCTCGAATTTACGCTTACGATTATCGCTACGGTTGCTCTAAAGCGGCACATAGCGCATTCGAAAGCTTTTTTCCCGAAAAACCTTTAAACAACCCCGAAGAAAATGGATGAAATAGATAAAATAGATAAAAAAAAATTAATCATAGAATCAAGGAAGTTCATGCTGTTGGATGTATTTCTAAAAGTAACAAAGACACACGGTTACCACATCGAAAAGATGTTGAAAGACTTGTAAGCCTGCAATCTTCCATAACTAATATTGTCCTTTGTAACTCCTTCAAATGGCATGACAATTATCGACGGGACACGACAGTCTCCTAAGAAATAATAATCTTTTCCTTACTCCCATCTATCTCTTTCTCTTGGTATTCAACGTTCCCATCCTCCAATTAAAGCGACTAAACGGTAAAGCGTCTAAATGATTATTCCCGCTCTAACGACCTTCAGTCCGGAATCCCCATTTCCTACTTAAGTCTTCGGTTCTCCGCTTTAGAACGAGAAAATTCTCAAGTTCACGTCTCCCTCGATCCGGGTGCGATTCCCCGGTAGCCTTCCTTGGCCTACATCCCGGCTTTTCCTTTAATTTCACTCGATTCTCGCTCATTATCGGGCAGCGCGGGCTCGCCAGCTTCGAGTAGACGAGCGCTACGAAAAAGAGGGGGCGCCCATCAAGCGCCGCTGAATAGTTAAAATTAAATTAGTTTCGTCGCGGTTTCCTTCGAGCAACGGGGAACCTTCTTTTCGCTGGTTCGGATGTAAAATGCTCGAGGAACGCGGAGGAATTTCGAACGAAAACGATTAGATTGTTGGGAGAAACTAACTATTTATTCGCGGATGTCTGAAGTTAAAAGAAGATTCTTTGTATCGTAAGCGCCAGTTTGGCTGTAACGTCTATCGTAGCGTTTCACCAGTTTCGAAATCCCTCCTTCAAGAAAATCAGCCGCCTATCGTAGCATCTTGAAGGTCTTCATCGTCGTCGAAATGTTGGGCGCGAAACTACGTCTTCGTGTAAGAGAACCGATGGAAATCGGGCGGAGTCCGGTCAGGGCTCCTTTAAGCCGTACCGCTTAAAGGACATTGACTTTTCGCAAGCTCTCTTTCATCCTTTCATCATTAATGTTCATCCCGTCCTTCCCTCATGTATCGAACATATATCTTAAGTTTCATCAACATACAGCAAACGATCTAGCCGCATCAAATTTTTAAAGCTAACAAATACTATTTTGGAGCTAGTGAGCATCGGCGTCCCTAGAGACAGGGGCTTCTTTTATTTCCACGTGTTTCACGACGGCTAATTAATCAATGAGCGCGACTTAACGGTATAAAATGTTACATTCATCCGCCAAAATTTATCGACGTCACCGCTTAATAACGTTGACAAGTCAATACCCCGCTAATTAACTCTTTTCGGTCCGTATAGCTCCCATTGTGTCGTCGCCAATAACCTTTCGTACCGGCGCGTTTATTTTCGTTCCCGCATGTATACGGCACACGCATCCAACAAGACAAAAAACGACGGCAAAAAAAAAAACGTCGAACGAAACAAAAGCAATAATTGTTGCGGTCTCCGCTGGGAACCGCGCAGAATGAATCGGGGTTTTTCGAATCTCGTAAAAACCGAAACGTTGCCCGTCCATCGGCGACCAACGAAGAAACTTGTTATGCGCTATACGGGATGTTTATTATAACGCTGGTCGAATTGTGCGCGTTCTAAAAGACTTTTATAACATTAAGTTGTAGCAGTCGTCTATATACAAGTTATCGTCACGTTTATTTCTTCCCATTAACGATAATTGCCCGACCTGAACTTTTCTTTCTCTCGACGTATTCGATGAAGCCTATCGGGAAACCTAACAATTATTCAATTTGAATCTTTCCCGGCCGATGCACGGCCTTCGGAAATTCCTCGGCAAGTTTTCCTCGTGCTCGTAACTTAACATCGTGATTTTCCGATGCGACGGACGACTAATATCTGTCTGCGCGGTAGCTTTCAATAACATTCAATAACTATAGAAACATATCTCAGGCGAAGCCGTCGGAAACTAAATTACTCCGTAAAGCCAAGCTAATCCGGTTACCTAAGCCCGACAAGGTGGAAATTTAATCCGTAAGTTTGCTTGAAGTCCCGTCAATGTATCGGGTCCCCGCAACTCAAGGCGGGCGAACGCGTGCATGGTGCATCCAATATGTCATCTTCCGGTCCAATTCAATTCAGTCTCTAAACGGGCAACGGAGTAATTACAGCGCATAGAGAGTTTCCGGATCGTTCCGGGTGGTTGTCTTAATTTCACGTCGTTTCCAAAACCGTAAAAAGCTGCGCGTCGAATAGATATCAATAATATGATTCGTTTCAAATTAAAAAAAAAAAAAGGATCGCGTCTTCATAAAGAAAGACCTCTATCTGGATATAAATCGACGTACGTTCCGTTGAGTTCTTCATTATCGTCGAATTCATCACTTTTATTGCCCAGGGCGAGGTTGCCGTCGTAAAACTGAACGCGGCTAGTCTCCGCGTCGCGCTATATTGTAGTTAGCTTCTCATTTAAATAAATACGCTTGAATTAGTTTAATACGTAATAAGGGGAAGAATACGGATAAAAATAAAGGTAAGTTTTTTTTTTTTTCGAAGGTAGAAAGCATATGCATCGTTCGAAAGCAAGGTAAAACGATCCAATGAAAAAATTAAATCTAAATTAATTATTTTAATTCCCGATTGAACTTGTTACAGGTTGTCAAAATGATGATGGTGGTGGTTATCATCTTCGCCGTTTGCTGGTTACCCTACGACCTGTATTTCATCGTAGCTTCGTTCTGTCCGGATATAACGAATTTACCGTACATACAAGAAACTTATCTGGCCATCTACTGGTTGGCCATGAGCAACTCCATGTATAACCCGATCATTTACTGTTGGATGAATGCTAGGTAAGTCTTTAGGTGCAGGATGTGGATGCGTAGCGAATGACTTAAGAGCAGGTTACAATCGCAGATAGTTTTGCCAGGAATCATTGGATCTTTTGGACGTTGCAACGAGTACGCCCAATATCTTACACGGTGGACTAGCGAAGTTGCGAAAAGATTCGCTCTTTCCTCTCTTATGGCACGCTCTTCTCGGGAACGTCGGTAAAGACTCGCGAGATCTTTCTCCCCCCAAAGCGGATGGTTAGAACCTTCTGTAATGTGAAATACAAAGAAAGCTGCTGATCTATCAGTGGAGTACACGATTTTAGCTCCAAGCAACTTTAAAGGGAAAGTGAAGGATTGCTTGTTGAAATGGAATGGTTGGCGTGTTTGTTGCCGGTTCTTTTTTTTTTGTAGTTTTGTCTTTTTTTTCTGTTTTATTTATTTATCGATTTTATCGATGCAATTGTTTTTAACAAATGGTACACCTTCTAACGCCTATGGGCTTGCCAGATCTGAACGATCGTACACGCGATTGTGAATTAACGATCGGCCGGATTAAACGTCATCTGTGAAAAGGTGAAAAATCGCATTTCGCAGGTTGCAAAATTAGTCAAAAGCTCACATCTATTTGATCGCATTGAAATAAACCCGTCCGTTGGAAGGATTTACACGGAATTATTATGAAATTTTAATGTCGTACTCGTCGAAAACAATGGGAACGCATTGTTAGATCGCCGTTGTACGGGCGAAATTTGGCCAGACCACCGCGAGCTAACTTCAACATTCCTGACAGGCGAGGCTTGGAAAGGAGATGTTATAGAAGCGGTCGCTTCTGTAGCCCTGTACAAATATATTATTCGTCGGCGTTACTGCGGACGGATGTAATCCCATTTCTGAAGAAGACATTCATGCGAATTGCGGTTATGGCGAACGGTCAACGAAGAGGAGTTTTGGTGGATTGGACCGATACAAATATGAAATAGAATTTAAGTTACGTCCAAAATTAATAACCTCCGCGAACAAATCTAACCCCTTAAATTTCTCAGTTATTAACCACCACGTCGCTTCTATCAATTAAAAAAAAAAAAGAAAAAGCAAAATTCGGTAGTCGTAATTTTATTTATCGCGCCTCGTAAAAGCCGCGCGTGTCCTACATTTAGATTGTAGTAATTTGATTTGGGACTAAGCGAGGGGAAGATTTTGAAAAACGAGGCAACAGGGACGACGTGTATTATACGCATACACATATAAATATATCAGATAATACCTTTGTAATTTTAAGCTTTTAAGCTTCAGCTCCGTTAACGATTAATTAATTCAAATGTTATAAATTTGACCAATTGAGAGTGCTTAAAAAATGAACATCGCGCTTAGGGACGCTTAATTGATCATTCACGCAGTGCTGTTGTCGAAGAATGGTAGCGGAATCAACTCCGAAAAAATAGGCAACCGGATACCATCACCATCCCAGGATCATATTACTGCGAGAGCGACAAAATTCTTCATATGAGCAGTACTGGATCCGAAGCACGTCGATGTGTTCCGAGAACTGGAAGGCCATATTCAGCTGTAGATTAGACTTGCAGATCATCTCCTTTACGGATTTACGATCTCGCGATCGTTTGCTTCGCGTCGGCCAAATGGGGCAATACGAAATCCATTTCCTCAAGTTCTTCAAATAGAATGTTATGATGAAAGGCTTAAATGAATACCGGGTATTCATTCGAAAACTTTCCGCCTTAGATTTTGGGAAATTCGGAAATTTATGAAAAATCTCCCGAAACACGTTATAAGTATTATCAAAGGGACAATTTTTTTTTTATGCAAGAATTGATTCAACCCCCTCGCCCCCGGAAGCGCCCCCATCAATATCTTAGATGGAAAAGGCTATCGAGTAATACCTCGTTTTAATGGTCTTTTGAAACGATACACTTCGGCGTTTAGCTTTTTGAAATTGATCGACGAGTTTTCGAAATTTTAAGAAAATCGTTTCTTTTTTTGTTTGCTTTCGTTTATTTCTAGCTAGTCAATCTATTTTAGGAGCATCCGAAAAAAAAAAAAAACAATATTAAAAACCTTCGCAAAACCCTCAAAGACGAGGAAAATAAATGACCTTATGGTTATTTAATCTTTTTTTGGTCTTTGGTACGTTTTTATGCCAATTTCGCGTTCGTCGATTCAATTTTTTTTTACGAAACATTAAAATAATGGTAGAAACTAAAAACATACATAATAGCTTAAAAAGCGAGTACGTTAGTCTTTGTTCCGATGCTTCTCCGATTTCCGATGCTCTTTCCGATCTTTTTGGAGAGATACATGGTCTGTTACGTTACAAGCTGTTCGAGAAAAAAAGCTATTTTCATAAGTCAAATGTTTGTGTCCTGGCGCTATGGAATTTGTATTCTTTGGCGCACGCACAGAAGCACAGAAGATGCCATTTAATTTAATTTTGACACCGCCAATATTGAAAAAATGTACGCGCGTTTCATTTGGCGTCACTTCTTTTTATATCTTAGCTTCCTTCGTACCTCGAAAGTGGTAATTTTTGTGGTTTTTCTAATATGTTAGTTGCGATTCGCCAAGTAATTTGGCGAACGACTTCTTCTGAAATTTTCCATTTTTATATTTTTCATATCGTTCAAAAAAAAAAATGCTAAATCATCGTAAATATTGTTCGCATTGATTTTTAAACGTGCATCAAATGGATAGCGCCGTTCAAAGCCTTAACCATCCTCGATATCTCCTTCCTCACTTTAACCAAAGCTAAAACGTGCTATTGTTAACATCTCAAAACACAACATCTCCCATTAAAGAAGATAAACGAGAATCTTCGCAAGCTCCCATCGGCTCCAATTAAATCCGCGCGTTTCAAACCGGGATGAAGCTGCATTCCGGAAAATTTTAACTTTTCTTCGTTTTATTGTAAGCCGTAACGTTGCACTTGCAATCAATTAAACATCCGATATCGGCGACGCCTTATCTAGCGGCGGCTGGATCGTTTTAAATCCTCCGCTAACCAGATTTTAATCCGCGAAAGCTTCTCTGAAGTCGATCCGTCTTTGTTAATCTCGCGTTTCTACGCCGACCGCCAACCAGAGCCGACGCAATTAAGGCTAGACAATGGAGCGCTGCAATATTGGGCTGGAAGTAAAATTGACGAGGGCCGAAGTAATGCCGAGTTGATAGCATCCGTTCGAAGGAAAATGTCGGCTAAATTGTAAATAATTCGATAATAATTGTTCGAGAAATCTAGAGTCTCGAATAAGATTTATCGCCGGCGGGTGTTCACCTTAAAAGAGTTGATTTTTCAGATTCCGACGCGGTTTCAAGCAATTCTTCTCATGGCTACCGTACGTCCACGTCAGTCCGGCGCCTCTCACCAGAAGAGGGGTCTTCACCAGCGGACGTCGCTCGTATTCCGGCTCTCCCGACCACAATAGGATCGTCAGAAACGGTACGTATGCCTCGCGATTACGTCAACTATTCTCACCGTGATTCCGATCTAACGCTTAACGCAATACCACATAGATCTTATACACGTGTAATCAATAATACGCTTACTCGTACTTACTTACCCATATCGATACTCTTTTGATTTCATTTGTTTTTTGATTGGATTCCTTTCTTTCTGTTTGTGCTAACCGAAAATCCGACGGGCGCAATGCCGGTTATAGATGTCAGAAAGTCGCATAAGGTCTAATGAATAACACTGATCAGACGATTCCACAAAAGTGGGTTCTTCATTGTTGTTTTCTTTTCCCCTTTCCTTTCTGTTGTTCTCATTTGTTTTATTGGCTGTGGTTTCGTGCATGTTCGATGTCGCCTCTTTTCTTCACCGCTGTTAGATGAAGACGTGTAATTTAGATGGTTAGATTGAAACGTCATTTTTTGACATTTACATTAGATAGAATGCAAAAGTATTTTGGTATTATTTAATGAAACACGGTAAAGGATAATTTGGGGAAGTTTCTCAAGCACTTGCTGTGGATGAATCGATTTTGACTAACAAAAACTTTGATTTAACACTCTGTAAAATCATCCTGGTTGCCTCACTGAAAACATGTATTAAGATTAAAGATTACTCTCGAACATGTTTGAACCAATTAAATTTAAGATAATCTTGAAACACTCCTAAATATTTTTTTTTCTTAGCATGTTGCGAGACCTTGAGGTAGTCGTAGACGCGGTTTTAAATACGCCGCGCAGAAATTTTACGTCGAGATCGAAGTATTCCAGTACTTACGGAGATAACATTAAACGTTGCCGGATTTCCAATCAAAAGTTTATTGAAGATAGTAAGTTATCTCAATGCGTTATCAACTCCTATTTGTTGGAAAGTGCCTTTCCTGATTGCTGGAGGAAGGTCATCACCCTCAAAGGTCCTTGAAAGAATTATTGTTCATTAACGTTCACGATAAAGTTCGCGAAATTAGCAAAGGCTAGACAGGCTCGTACTTTATCGACTCTCGGGGAAACCAATACGCAACGCGAGCCCATCCTCATGAGTAAAGTTCGCCAGTTTCCGTGCATTTTACGAAATTAGCGGAGATTAGAGAGAATCGCGTTTATTCGTTCTCGAAAGAATGGGTTTCCCCGAGAGTTGGCAAACCACGAGTACGTCGCGTCTCTGCTAATTTCGCGAGGATGCACGGAAATTGGCGAACCTTATTGTGATAAAATCACTTGGTTGGCTTTATTGGATTACTCGAGCGCCTTTGATGCCTTTCTCTTGCTGGCTATTCCAAATACTTCGAGCTCAACGTGATAAAAAGCTCGCGAAAGCTTGCTCACAGAGCCTGGATTCAATTGTCCTGTAAATTCTTTATATAGATAAATATAACACATATTCTCAGTGAGAGGACGCCTTCTTGTTTAAAGGATCAACATTATTTTTGGTTATTTTTCAGTTATTCTGAGACGAATACCGCAAAAATTGCCGACATTTCGTAAAGGTGCGCTTTATACCAGCACAGGACTAAAGAGCACGAGCTGGAAATAACCAAAAATATCGAAAAATTACTAAGCGATTGGATCGATACAATTGTAGGTATATCATTCTTGTTCTTTAGCGACCATCTAATTTAGAGATCCGCGTAGTATCCGGTATACTCCATTGTTCATTCGATTACGAAATTCCGCTCGGAGGAATTACCATCTCAAAAGTCGATTTTACATCGGGAAAGAAGGCGCGATATCCGCCTCGCCCGAAAGTAATATTAGTAATAGAATTATCCGACGGAACGAGACTAAAATGTATACAACAAGTCCTTTGTGTTACTTTCGCTTGACTAATTTCCCCGATGCTGACCGGGTACGGAGAGGAAGAAGAACTTTTCGAGTTTAAAATAGACGGAGCGGGATGAATATTTCATGAAATTAAAACGTCATGGTAGAACGTCTTTTAACATCTGTATACGGAAGATAAACTTTACGGGGCTTTTATCTTTCGGCTGTGGTGAAAAAAAAAAAAATGGGGATCCTCTATAGATGGGCTAAATATTGGATTAAAGATGTTTATGTACAGGTAAATATGTACGGAAATTGATTGCTATCTGTCGATTATATAATTATTATAAAAAAAAAGTAATTGAAAGCATATCACCGAACATCATCATTATCATCATTATTCGCTTAATGTAGAGAAAAGCAATTAACGGAACGACCTCTTCAGTCTCCGCATTTTGCGGTAGCGTCAACAAATTGTTCACCGTGTTGCTAAATTCACTAGTGATAGACCTAAAGAAGAGGCTGCTGTATAGACCATTCTCTTAATTAAAGAATCAATTAGTAAACTCACGAGATACTCATTTAGGGTCGTTCAATATCAGGTGGATAAAATTTAAATCTAGTCCTCACTCGACCCTCTCCTATTTTTACATTTAAACCGGATGTACTTATGGTCGCTTACACGGAAGTGATAGCCATCGTAAGTAAAAACCTAGCCAAGTTTTTCTAACGCCCGACTTTTTCATATTTGATCATTAACGAATACATCATCAAGTTCGTTTCTTTACGGCGAACGATCCGAGATGACTACCCTGCCGAAATTAAACGATCCCGCCCATCCTTTTGAAGACAATCGGACAAGTAAGAGTTGTCCTTGACAAATTCTGAAACTGATTCTTTCCTCCTTCATAGTCTATCAGCATCTCGTGCGGCTACCTAAGTGTAAGAGTTATCCACGTTCAAATTCCATTTAAAAATTTCATTTCTCGATTATGGCTCACCTGTAAGAGGCTGTCTTGATTCGGCACATGGTGGCTTAACCACTACCAGCCTCGAAGGCTGGTATTCCCGTTTCCAAAGGGGTCGGATATCCGGGCAAGTCCAACCAGAGGTAGAGCGGTATCGTGTCGTGAAAAACTGGCTTAGTGCAAAAACTTGGCTACTAACCCAACCGTGTTACTTGCGAAGCTGTCCTTTGGCGTAATTCCATATAAGACCTATATGTATATCCGGTAAAGAGCTCATCAAATTTGGACAAGGAATTGGCACTTGTCCGCGTATTCTTAGAAAATATCTTGAAAAATACTCGTGTTGTGAGCGAGATTGCTTTAAATCCACTCTTGCTCCTCTAGTTTGAGCGATAAGCAACCCCGGCCACTCTAACCTTACCAATGAGAAATACATTATTGCTTTAAATTCTCCAATGAAACGTGTAACTCGTTCTGTGGGCGGTCTAAAGTTACCAATGAAAATGCTGTTAAGTGTTTTATTGTTTTTTTGCAGATAATAGATCTATTTGACAAATGTCTTGAAATTACATCCTCCCACTTCCTGCAATCCTTTGTATGCTTAACTTTAATTTATTCAATTAATCACTTTCTGCGCGAGGTAAACAATAAAAAAAAAAAGGAAAGCTCTTCAATTGGCGAAAAACAAAAATATAAAAATAAAATCTTATCATCCTTCCCAAAGAGGATAGTTAAACTCTAACAACTGACTTCTTTCAGCTTCACCTTATTTCCAAACTAAGGCAACGTACATATTTACGTCTCTCATCGTTAACTTCTCTCCCACCGTTCGAATTGCGTAAAATATCGGTACCCTTAAACCCAGTTTTACGTCTCGAAAGCGCCATAAACTGAACGAACAACCGTACTTGAAAAACTCGCAAACTATAACTTATTCTAATCTATAACGCTGGCATTATAAAGTTCTCCGTAATGGGCAGCAATCATTTTCCTCGACGGCATGTTGTATAATATCGCATGGCAGCTTAATTTTGTTCCGTTTCCCTTTTTCATTGTGCTTTTTTTATCTTTCTCACGCACAAATAAATTAATTAATTCATCGCTGTCATACGTTTTATTTCATTCTTTAATAGTTTTAAGGAGGCGGTAAAGAAATTATTTTTCTTGCGATGTGTACAGGATGGCTTAAAAATCGAAGCTGAATTTGGATAATTGGGTTTCGACGATTCAAACCTAAAATTATTACGTGTTTAGATGGCCATGTCAACTTCCTTCAATATGTCCCGTATCTATTTGGTTTAATTTTTGAGATAATCGAGATAATTTGGGATCTTTACTAAGTACCTTAAGCAGTTGAGCAATAGGTGTGTGTGATGTGATAGAATCAACTTGATTCTATAAGATACTAACTCACTAAATGTACATCGAGTATAAGAATCGGCTCTTAAGGAGCCATCCTGTACATTTAGCGAACCCAAACTGTAATTGCTGCAAGCCAATTCTTCCGCGCAGGTACTGTTAGGACCCAACTGTACAACGCTTGCCAGACGCCCAGCACTACCGATACGTTCTACACCAACGTGCACGACCAGGAACTAGGTGGCGCGTTCAACGGCAACAGGGTCGGCAAGAGGAGCTGGAAGAACACCGAAATGCGACAGCTCTCCTGACATAAGCAGTACAATCGCGGGGATCTGGAGCGGGATTCGCTTCGCGAACGGAAGACTTGGATCTAGTGCGAGACCTCGCGGTGCAATCGTAATAACGCTAGCGATTGGAACCGCGAGGACGCCACCGGTCACACTCAAACCAAAAGAACCACCAACGCAACCGTCGTCCTGGAGACTAGAATGTAGCTTGACAGGATTCACTCGGATTAGCTTGTAGGATTAACGTTAGCGACATCTGGCGGGAAAGATTGTATTGTTTAATCATCGCTATTCTTCCGGATCTTTTCAATTTAAATCGATGGTGGTGTAGAGGCAACGATGTAAAGGATTGAAATTAGCAATTTAGGCTAATTTCAATCGTTAATTGCTTCCATTGCGCTTAGAAAGGTGGCGTTTACATATGTTAAAGATTAATATGAAATATTGCACTAATTTCGTCACGGTATGATCTAAATTTCATAGAGCTGCTGTAAACGTTGAAATTGCAAGAAAACCTGCATCGATTGCATCGATGCGGCACCGTATCTGCGTCAAAGCGGCACGTTTGCATAATTTCGCATTACACTAATCCTTAATTCTGCACTGCGTGTTCAATTTGCACCGTATAACCTTTGACTCTGCACCTTCTTCCTTGCGCTAATTTCGCAGTACCGTATCTGAAAGCAACTTTGTCTCAAATTTAAATTTAAATATTTTCTTTTTAATTCGCCGTGTTACCACCTCTTATATCGCCTCTTACATCAGATTAATTCGCTCGGTGCGACTAAGCGAAAGCTGGATAGTTAAAATATTTATTTCACGTATTTGAT
This sequence comes from Oryctes rhinoceros, assembly GCA_020654165.1. Lineage (NCBI taxonomy): Eukaryota > Metazoa > Arthropoda > Insecta > Coleoptera > Scarabaeidae > Oryctes > Oryctes rhinoceros. The sequence continues at coordinate 1,770,044 of JAIOKQ010000978.1, forward strand.
TTAATATTTAACCTTAGAAATCCTCGATATCCTTTATTTTAACAACTACTACGCTGAAGATACTAAGCTAGGACTACTAGAAGATAATTACGAGGAAAACTTGCAGGGTACATCGATGCTGGCCTCATTTTAATGGTAATACGACAAAGAAGGACCTTGTATTTACAAATATGTATGTAATTCATAGGTATTAGTATGTAAGATATATTTGTAGTACATTTAATTTAACATACACATATCTTAATCTTAAATGGATGTATTTATGTATATCATCATGTACAGATCGACCGCCTAATATGTTTAAGAGAAATTAGGCAATATGCGTATTATATACACTAGCTAATGTTACTGTTAGTTACTGCACAATATTATTTTTTTTATATACAGAGTGTTCCGGAAAGCAATGCGTTAATTCAACATTGTCAGAGACATATCGTATATTAGGCTATGGAGATTTGATAACAAATAAAAATTGTACCAATGAAAAAAAATCACAAACTAGCCGGACGCGATTTGATTGGCTAAGCGCACACAAATAATTCGTTTATTTAGATCTAGAATCATGACCTACCGCAACATGTGAAGTTACCAGAAGTTACCGCACGAATTATTTTCGACGTCCTTCGCCCGTCTTGTCGAGCACAAACTTTAGTCATCTTTGTTGCCTTTGTACCCAATAAATATAACATTCGCTGTTTCTATTTAAAAATGAAATTACTACCCTCAACAAATACGATGGGCGTAGCCAGAATTTGGTCAAAGGAGGAGGTCAATCAAAGTTGACTTTTTGGACAATTTTGCGTGTGCGACCGAAGTGGAGGGGGTTCCAAGAATTGAAAAGTGAAATTGTTCGGAGATTTTTAGGGGACCACGGCGCCTCTTCTAGGTACGCCCATAACGAATACTCTTTCCAAAGACTTCGCGTTATTACTATCACGTACGTAGCTGACTAATACAAGTGTAAGATCCAGTTTTTTAGGTAATCAACAACATAAAGAGTTTCTCCGATGTTAATGGGAAAACATAAGCGCTTTGAAATTAAAAAGAAAAATAATAAGAATCGTAGGCAATCCTACTGCTTTCGATGTTGTACGAACCCATTAAATGTAATAATATGGAATTTTGTCACTATTGGAATCGCTGCGCCCTCTCTTAACGGGTGTTCGTATTAGTATTACGTAAGAATATAATACCCTGTATGTGCGTGCGTATAATTGCAAGTGAAATAGATATACAGGGTTACTGAAAAGTATGTTAGTCCTTTCCATACTTCTGAATAACGCTGTATATTCTAATGCATTCGACCAAATATGTGATATACTTAGGAGTCTTACAACTATAATAAAACCGTATGTATCCGTACTTTAATTAGCTTAAATATGCTGAAACCTACAATTATTACTATAAACTATTTACCTAAAATAAATGAATGTAACAAGTGAAAACATACAATTTGATGCACGCAGTGTTAGGAATCACATGTATAATTATCAGAATTCGATCTAGAGATTGTATAACTCTCGATTTATGCAGAGCTAAGACGAGATGCCGAATTGTATTAAAGATAATATCTTTCGAAACCTCACACACGAAAACACATCCACCTTACAATACTATCCGTTCTGTCGAATCTCTGCGTAAATTGAAGGTCGAGACCGTTAATTTTAACTGTGTAATAAGGGTCTTTTGTAAATAGTGTACAAAGATTTAAAATGTACATACTGTATATGTAAGGTAAATTGGCTAGGTGTAACAGTTAAATGTATTAAATTATTTAAGGACAAGTTACAATTAATTAATCTAGAACTCTAAAAAGTAAATGTCTACTATTTCTTGCATATTTGCTATTTATTGTATATCGCAGTAAAGTACATCTATCTATGTGACAAAAATAAATATGTAAATTAATAAAATGTATGTCAAAAAGGGTTTCTTTTAATTTATTTTTCGTCGTTGATATGAAAAATTTCCAAACAAACAAGACGGCATAATCAGCATTTTTCTAATATTTACAACCTAAAAAATATGCAAAAACTAAAAAAAAAGCATTGATGTTGTAGCTCACTTTTATGTAGAACAATAACTACAGGTTGTAGTAAATATTTTACGGGTGCTATTGTATCACTCCGTATATGGGAGTGTTGCCAACAAACTTCATCTAACAAGTGGTGCAAAAGTAATGTCATAATTTGAATTTTTGCAGTTGGCGCTAAATGTCAAAGATATACCAAGAATTAGTTGTCAACAAACCATGGAGCGATACACACCTCAAGACGTGGAATTATCGTCACTTCTTATTCGACAAATGTTAAGTCTGTTGTTTTAACGCAGCTGTCGTTTTCCTAATCGTCGTGTTCCAGGTGTTCAAACAATTAAACGTTTGTCGGAGCGCCTCGTGCGAACCGGGTATACTAGAGATGTCGCAAGAGGTGGCCGGCCTCGTAGTGCTCGATCGATGGCACTACCGTAACCGTAAATGGTGAGCGTTACAGACAGATGCTAAACGAATATTTTTTGCTGCAAATTGCTACATTACGTCTCGATCATTGTTGGTTCACAGCTCGGGCAACTACGGGGATTTTCTGTCACCAACTTTCAGGTCGAGTGATCTCTCGTTTTGGAGATGATTTGAAATCTCACGTTTACCACAACAAACCACGAACCTTGCAAGCTTTGAAAGCTAACATTGAAGCGGAAATCGCTAATCTGGGGTCAGATGTTTTGCGAGCACCAATTTAAAATGCCGTAAAACAGAGGCAATTACCCATCAATTCGGGAGGTGGCCATTCGAACGATATCATTTCATCCAATTAATGCCATCAATTTTACACTTTCAAATAAACTTTTTATGAAAACATAGCTCTTTTTTTCATTTATAACAAAATGGCAGCCAATTCAAATTATAACATTACTTTTGCGCCACCTTGTACAATTCCCTTTCGAACGCATAACGCAAATTGAGATTATAGCGATTAAGCTTGCTTAAACTGGTTTTAACAGATTACTGAGGGCTGTTACGATTTGCGCATCCGAAGTGGACAAACAGCCAAAATTCATCTCCTTGAACTCCCATCTCTTCGAAATCTGCGCCCAGATCCTCTCCAAACTCAATCCCATCGGCGTAAACAACAGATGCGTCCAATCAGGCCTCCATTCGCCTGTTAGAAGCTGGGAAAATAGTAGCTATATTAGTGCTTAATTAATAACCTCTGAAACGTTGCTGAAAACCTGATCGAAAGATTTGTATCCGATATGGAACATTATGTGCAGCAGATGGTTAGGAACTGGATGGGCCCTATTCGCTTCGACCGCAGTTGCTACGGGGCTAACTTGCAAATTTTGGAACACCCATTCTGAATTGCAAGCCAGAAAATGGTGCAAAATCTGGAAAATCCGCAATTTGAAAAGTTTAATGGACATTGAACGATGTATTACACCTTTAAGCTCCTTTTACCGTACTGCGACATCAAAACTTCACTAGCTAATATCTCGACGGTCTGCTGAATTGTTTCAACTCGTCCGCACCCGTCATTTTTAACTACGTCGCCGTCTACACCCTGCTTAACCTGCTCCAAAAACTCCCCGATCTGTTCAGTATGTTTATTATCCTCGTCTATACTACAAATAGCCTCGGCCACGGCCAAGGCGATAGCATCTTCTGTGCTTACCGTCCCGTCAAAACTACAGATGGAATTCTTATGCGTCAGAGGATCCTTAGCTGGAGTCACGCTGGATGTTTCATCGCGTATTGAAGCTCTGGCGAATTTGACCTGCTTCTTCTGGATAATCTCCGATTTCTTTAGGAGATCGCTATACAAAGAGCTCAAAAGCAATTGGAGGAGAGCAGAATTTCCTATAGGCGTAACATCCGCTGGTAAAAGTTCGTGTATTAGATGGGCTATTAAAGAAACTGACGGGTTGATGCAATCCCATAGTTGGCTGAAACACGCTAATACGATGGACATCGCCTGGTACATGCTGGCGCCGGTTTTTACAGCATTTATTACTGTCCGTGTTATCGGCGGGAGTATCGGATTGATTAGGTCTACTATAGCTTCGTACCAAGCTGGCCTCTTCTGGTTCCATATCTGCAAATGGAAAAAATAATCAAAACATATTTCGATGAAACAATAATGCTACAAACTTCACGTCTATCAAAGCACTGCCCCCAGTTTTCATTTCTTCTTAACAGGGGTAAAAATAACGTTGCTAGATCATTTTCGTTGCCTATAGTTAAAAAAACATGGCTAATCGCATAGATGATGTCGTAGTACTGCTGGTCTCCGAGGAAGCTGGTCTTCCACTCAACCGATTTACAGATTCCGTCGCCAGTACACAGAAACCCATCGCATTTCGTACAATTTGGAGCAATCTTTATGAAATCGGAAGGATTGTTGAATTTTGCCAAAGATTCTCGAAGAATTATTAGAAGGATGTTGAAGTTCCTCATGCAGCAAACCTAAAATTTTTTGTAGCAATAAATGTATCCATAGTGCTCTTTTGGCCATTGCCCAAACAAAACATTCATTCTTTGCTACCTTTAAAAGAAGTGCCCAGTTAGGCTGCGGTTGATTCAGCAACACCAAAAACTCCAACGCTATAGCAGTGTTATCTGGCAGCTCTGTTACCTTGGTTACGTTCTTGGGAGCTTCTTTAAATATGTTTTGCAATGAGAACACTATCCACGGACTTAGCGTATGACCACGTGATTTAGACAATTCGCAATTATCAAAACCCTTGCGAAAGTTCTTGAAAAACACTTATATTAGATAAAATTTTTCCCTTGGTTAAGCAAAGATACTTACTTTATGTAGCACATCCAACGGTGCACCACGAAGAACAAAGCAAGTTAACAGCTCTTGACATTTAGAATGAATATCCCTTAAAATTTTGGATTGGTTGTTGAGATATAGCCCGATTAGTTGTTCGGCATTATCGCAGATGCTTGGCAGGAGCTGTGCTATACACAAGAGCAAATTGCTAATGTCTACTATGACTAATTGGGACCTACATTCTGAAGAGGATACCTGGAAAGTAATAACCTCTAAATTGTAGTTTAGGTAATGGCGAAAAACATTAAAGAAAATTTCGCAACCTGTCCATAACGAACTGTTAAAATGGTCAAAGTCTCGTTTAACATTCCGGAAAACACCCTCTGAGCCATCTTCGGTGGTACAGTATTCCAGAGATCTTCTTTTGTGCCTTCATCGAAATAACCAACATTAGATATTCAACAAAATATGAAGAACCGGTCTTTAACAAACCTTGCATGTACAACCACCACATCTGGATGACATACGAGCCCCTTTCCGATTCGAAAAACGGTTTATTATTCTCCCAATCTAGGGATTCCGCATCCTGCAAGATGTACAAGGATAGCAACCTGCAGTGAAGGTCCAATAATCTTTCGGCTAGAGCTTCCGCCATTTCCTGGTACTTCTTCAAGCTGGAATGCAATTGTTCGCTGTAGCTGGATTTAGTGGTCGTTGTAGATTGCATATAAGACCAAAGACAGTTCTTTAACAAAGAGGCAGCGCCAATAGTTCCGATTAGGACAGTTAAATCGGAGTGATCCAAAGCTTCTTGGGTCAATACATGGAGATGCTCTGAAAAATAATTGCCGACTTAATTGATCCAATAATAAAACTCACGATTTCCTTACCCAATAATTGTTCGGACGTCTTAGTTATTGCAGTTATAAATTTTGAAGGATCAGATGTCTTAATAATACCGCCACAACCACCTTCGAATTCAACAGTAGTGTCGATATTATCTTCTACGGGTCTCATGAAACCTGAATTCTTCCTAAAAGCCGCTAGATATTCATCTTCCCACCAGATGACTAGTTTGACGGCGGCAAAAGATGCGTATCTTGGAAAATCCAGTTTGCCTCCAACTATACCGGGACATATGCTCTCTTGCAGCACGCACTGCTTCTTCTAAAATGAATAGTATTAATTCAAATTGTAACTAGTGAAAATTTCGAATGACTTACTTTATAATATTCCAGGTCTCTTTGAATCAATATATTGACCTTATCCATCAAGTTACCATCTTCCATTACCTCCATTTTTAATGTGCGAGAATAAAATTAAATCGAACAATTAAAAGAATTTATTAAAATAAATAATATAAAACAAAAAACAAATATACGAATTAAGATAAATAAATATTAAATCACTTAATGTATCCGACTATAAAGACAATTCGAAAAATCGACTTTGTTCCTAATTATCTTAGATATTTCACTTTGAAGAAGTTGATGCAACGTCCTCCCGTCATGTTTATATACCCAATATTCTCCGTTGGCAACGAAATCATATCTCTTAGGACCTGACGTGGGGGAACTCAACCATATTTGCTTATTCGGCGATTGTCTGTTAATAACGTAAGTACCGTACGGTTCGCCAAAGTTAATCGTCAGAACTCCACTCTATATAGCATCATGAGATTAGTACAATGAAAGATTCTTGTTCTGAAATAAGTACTCACACTGTAACTTACGTCCGCCAACTTCAAATGATCAGCACCCTCGATTAGTTCTTCGAAATATTCACTTAACGACTCTAAGGTCTCTTCGCAAACTTTCTCAAATTTTAAGGGATCCACCGGTTGGATTTCGAGAGTAGTCGGCGTCGAGTGACTACTTACAAGCCTGGCGTTATATAAAATAGGCAATTTTCTTTGAACTGAGAGCTTAGTTGCTATGGGAAACCTTGTTGTTATATTAGCGCTATTGATTTTGCTAGTTTCCATCATGTACGATCTTCCTATTAATTTTGATGATTTTAAGTTCTTACAACGATTTATGCATCTTGTGATGCTTTGCATCTTCACTTGAATAATTTAAATTGAAATTTGAAAAACAATCTATTCGACAATATAACCTTTTTCATGGGTACATTTCTCGTTAAAGAGGGGGAAATTCTGATGTAATGATTCGCTTTGCCACCGAGGCGCTATTATCAATCGGAAATCCCGCTAAATAATCACTTTGAAACGGATAATTGCTGTTTCGTACGATAGGTGGCTCTGCGGACAAGTTTAATCCAACCAGCTTGTTTTGGACGAATCGGATGAATTTGTTGCGTTTTAGCTTCAAATATTTACCGAATCTTTGTTATATTTATTAGAGCGTTGTAACTTATGACTTTCCAATTACGAGCTTGTATATTGTATTTCAATACGTTTTAATTGCTATTATTCTTTATTCCTCTTATATTTACTATATAATAGAAAATATATAATTTAATTAGTTGTTATTTATCTGACCTCGATTTACATCATTTCATAAATTTACTACGGCGCTAACTTTTAGAATGATGTTCTCAACAGTGTATTTATCTCGAGTTCTCTTTCTTTACATTACAAAGTAGGTTTATTTTAACTGTACTTTACGCAAATTGCGATGTACGCATATTTCTATTTAATCTAAAATTGAAATGAGGCTACTTTGTAACGTATAGAGAGAACAGTTGGGAGAAATACAATTCCAATTAAATAATTTCACTTTTAAATTAAGAACAATTCCCGCTAATTTTCATTTTAGTTCGTCATCTTAGCACGGCAGCGCTTATTCTTCAATTACTATCCTAATAAGTCCTCTATGAAGAGATGGACATTATTACAGATATCGATTTTAAATTAACTTTACTGCCATCTAGTTGACCCTGACTGAAGTTGGTAGCTTGTATCTAAATCGATTCTGTAAAACGGCATTCGGTCAATAGATGTCCCTTCATTTGATATTTTAATTATTTTTGTACAAATTAAAATTTTTTATAGATTGACTTTAAACCAATTTATCATTTTAGTAAATGGTCAGTTATTATATTCAATAATGATAGCGAGGACTGTGGCATAGTAAGGTAAACAACACATAAGTATCGGCCCCGTCCACACCACATAAGTTTAATTTATTATATAATCATATAATAAATTAAACTTGTCATCGGTTGATGATGAGGACCGTTTATATCCTCGAAACGGCCGCCCCGGACTAATTATTATATATTACTATATGATAAATTAAGCTTGTGCGGTGCCGGAGGATACCGATACTTATCCTATTACACATAATCCTTATTTAATTTATTGTTTAATGAAAAATCTCTAAAGTCCTTTTTTGCTTCTCGCAAGTTAATAAACGGTTATTTATTTTATTAATAAAGGAGTTTTAATTTGATAAACGCAGTTCATTGTTGTAATAAATTTATTTGTTAAGGTAGTCATTCCTTTGTCGCTCGAACAAAGCGAATTCAACGACCAGAAATTATTGAATTCGTTTTCGATTCGAATGATATGAGTTCGAATTCGGCGGAAACTGTTATTTGACGCAGAAATTGGAACCTTCACCGAATCCAATTTTACTAAAAACATTTAACTGAACCTTTTGCTCTGAATGGTCCTCGAGGGGACTTAGAGTAAAATACGCGAAATTCAAACTTCGGTTTTTTGTCAGAATTTATTGAAAATTCCAAAATTATCAATTTCGCGTAGAAATCATTGGATGACGAAAATTACCAAAGATACGGATAGGAGGAGACGGAAGATGGGGATAACTTTTAATGGATTCAACATATCGAAATCTATGAATGAAGCTGGAGGGATGTAGGAAAATTAAGAAAATAATGAAATTGTTTTGAAATATTTATTTTTTCTTACGGTTCCCTTATGCAGTTTGACCTGTTGGTTACGGGAACCTTCAATTGTATTTGACAAATATGACTTTGAATGTCATTATTTTATTTTGGTTATCTTAATGTAAGAAGTGAGCTGTATCCAAGAATTAGCTAATAACTTTTAATTTAACTTCTTCTTCTCTAGCTATATAGGGCCAAAGACGACTTATAAGATTTAAAATTTTATTCTTCATACTTGAAAGTTCTTTTCTTTTACAGCAAAAGGAAGGAATTAAAGCAAGTTTAAAGAAATTTAAGTTAAAGGTCATTATCAGAGATAAAAGTGACAGATTCGTGCTTTGTCGACTCTCTGGGTCACCAGTAGGCAACACGAATCTTTTCTTATGGAACGAATAGGCACGCATCCGTTTAGTCGCTGCAAAAAAGTAATAATTCCATCCGCTTTAGTTATCTGTAGTCATCGCAAGAAGACGAGAAACCCGACGAAGGCTTAAATAATGTAATCTCCATTTTTCCAATCTTCCATTTTTTGTGATCGGTTTCGATTTAAATTTAGAAAAACGATATCAATTCAACGTATATTCAATTGATTTAGCAAAATTCTAATTGACCATTATCTAAGGTAGCAGTAATTGATGTTTTGAAGTGACGTATGTCCCAATAACAAATACGTTTTTTTTTATATAAATCGAATAAAATTCTGGCACTACACTCTAAAAAAAGTTGATAGTTTTCCTCGCAACAAGTTTGTTTTCCTGCTGAAAAGCAGTAAAAGTAACAAAGTACGCAATATTTGCTAAAATTCGTGATTTTTTTCTATTAATTCCAAAAAATTACTTAAATGTTACAAGTTCTTTTTAATTGTTCTAATTTAAATTGTTCGAGTAAAATTTCAACTTTTTTTAGTGAAGCCTGAAAATTACCGCAGAGATTAGGGGAAATCCCGCGAGTAAGAGTAAAAAAAAAAGTTAGTACTTGCTCCCTTTTAACTCGACGTTCCGTGCATGTTCCAAAGTTTATATTTCGTATTATCAATAGTAATTTTCTGGCCCCAAATCCTCGAATGGTCGCAGTTTCCGGTTCCAAAAAAATTTACGAGGCATCCGTTAACTTTTTGCTGCCTTCTTATACTTTGTTCTTATATATTGTCAGCTGTTACTCGACAACTTAATGAATAAATATTTTTCTTAAAACATCGTTTTTTAATCTTATACTTTATCCTTCTCTGATCCTTTTCTTTTCAGGAAAAATACTCCGAGAAAAAGTGTTTTTCCCCTATTTCAGTTTTAACTGAAACCTCCTGCGGAATTTTCAGTTCTAACTGAATTTTCCCGTGTAAATTTCAGCTGCAACTGAATAAAATAAAAACACACCCAATGTTTTATTAATGCAATGCGTTTACAAGAATCTGCTTTATCTTAATAATTTCTATTCAAAAAAAAAGAACGTCGATGTAAATATTCGATCTCCCCCCCGCTTACAGTTTTTCGTTAGAAGTAGCCGTCGCCTTCTTTGCTCGAACCACCGAAGCTGCAATATCGGCGATTCTTCTCTTTGCAAACATTGTGCCATGTAGGTATATTATCTTTACCCTACAAACAGCTCGCGTACGGTTGACCGCTCAAAGAAGAAGACGTCCTTTTTGAAGGGGGCGCTTCCCGAAAGGTTACACGCATGAACCGCCTCAGGTGTGTAAATATAGTTACATCATATACAGTCCGGCACATTAACCAAATAACACCTCGCTAGTCAAAGCCCCGGCTATATGGTCCGCTTCATTAATTTCTTTACGGATCATCGAAGCAAAACGCATATTTTATGAAAATAAATGCGGCTATATCGATTACCCTTAGTGACGTACGTGCCGGAGGGATCCGGTTGGGGTATATCAAGGCTGAAAAATTGTTTAAAAATAGACCGGTAATGTGGCTGAACGCGAGTTTTTGGGTTTAAATCTAACGCCGTTTGCGAGAGGAGGCGATATAGGCTGCTTCCTTTTTTTTTAATATAACAATATCCTTCACTTTCACTCCTTCTAATTAAAAAATAGAATAAGTGAAATCGCGACAGCTTAAAGAGAGTAAATAATGAATAGAAATTTCAACGGATGTTGTGGAAATGTTACGAAGCGTCCCGTTTTCGTCTTGAATGTGACAGATTATCTTGCATTATATCATAATAGAGGAGAAAATTCATTGTACGAGGGACTCACTACACTATAAAGCCGTGATCTTATTACGTAAGAACATGGAAGCGTATCGCTTTGGAGAGACAAGAAACCATCGAGAATATTTCCCGAATGACAGCTAATTTCACTTGACGCTCTTCCGAGCTTGTGCCGCTTTATTCCTGCCCTTCACTTACCAGAAACCCCCGTCGTTACCGTTCAAGACGTACCTCATCTGGAAGATGACAGAATTTCGTTGGAAATTTCAAGTTTTTTTTTTTTCTGTTCCCCTTCGACGTTTTACCTTCTCCTTTTTCCTCATCGTCCGACGGTATCTCCACCGTGTTTTACGCTCACGAAACCGTGTGACCATCGTCGCGAATTATCTCGCCGTAGATATTGATTGGATGCGACGATGAATTCTTGAACCTGCACGTTATTAAAACCTTGACAAATAGTCGAGGCGACGGCCGAGATGAAGAACTAGACGGCCCGAAGAGACGTCGGTTTTCGGCGTTAAGTAACTCGCGAGATGTTTTAGATTGTTTACTGTGACTTTCGCGAAATTATATTATGAGGCAGGTGAAGCACGCTTCCGACGGAAAGAATGGATGTTGACGTGTTTTGTTTTTTGGCCGTACGAACGAGGAAAATCGTTCGTTGCAAGAGACAAAAAAGAGAACGGCGACTTTAAGGACGTAGATTGTCGAGAAAGAACAAGCGCTCTGTGCAAAGATCAACTTATCTATTGGATTAATTCGTTCGTCGTCGATGAAATTATCGGATTCGCGCGTTACGACTGGTAACGATGTACGATTTACAAAGTTTTCCGTAAATTTCGTCTACGTGTATAACTCACTTTCGGTGAGTTTTACCCTAGTTTCTGGCGCTTTAGGGTAAAGTCGCCCCACTTTCTGTTCTCCCTAGATGAGGTGAAATTCCTGCCTGATGTTTCAGGAGGATCTCACACTTTCGATGAGGCGAGATGACACGTTTAATGCTTAATCTTCAACCGACGCGACACCGACTGAATTGGTTTAACGTCGACATCCTTATGTCACTCAAGTGTAATTTTTCGATTGTCGACCAACGCTTAAATAATTTTGTGACGTTGCACCAAGTGAAGACAAGCCGTCAGCCAGTAGGTCTGTGTCGATGGAATATTCTGGAAGTTCCGTTGGTAGTTCAATTACAAGAGAATGGCTCGGACGATTGAGATTTGTTAAATTTTGGTGCCCTCTTCTTAATTATTTTTCATTTCTCTTTCGCTAACTTGTTCTTTTCTTTCATTTTGAAGAGGACGATTAATAGTTGGTAACGGTTTAATTAACCAAAGTCAGATTTTAACTTTAAGCTGCTAGAGTTTGCTTCATGTTCAGAAGAAGCTAATTTGCGCTTTACAGGTGGAAGTGATGACTCTTCTAGATGAAGAAACATCTACGGCTGCCTCATAGTTTTTTGTAATTTTTGGTAATTCTTAGTAATTTTTGGTAATTTTTTTTTGATAATTTTTGGTAATTTTTGGTAATTTTTGGTAATTTTTGGTAATTTTTGGTGATTTTTGGTGATTTTTGGTGATTTTTGGTGATTTTTGGTGATTTTTGGTGATTTTTGGTGATTTTTGGTGATTTTTGGTGATTTTTGGTGATTTTTGGTAATTTTTGGTAATTTTTGGTAATTTTTGGTAATTTTTGGTAATTTTTGGTAATTTTTGGCAATTTTTGGTAATTCTTGGTAATTCTTGGTAATTTTTGGTAATTTTTGGTAATTTTTGGTAATTTTTGGTAATTTTTGGTAATTCTTGGTAATTTTTGGTAATTTTTGGTAATTCTTGGTAATTCTTGGTAATTCTTGGTGATTTTTGGTGATTCTTGGTGATTTTTGGTAATTCTTGGTAATTCTTGGTAATTCTTGGTAATTCTTGGTAATTCTTGGTAATTCTTGGTAATTCTTGGTAATTCTTGGTAATTCTTGGTAATTCTTGGTAATTCTTGGTAATTCTTGGTAATTCTTGGTAATTCTTGGTAATTTTTGGTAATTCTTGGTAATTCTTGGTAATTCTTGGTAATTCTTGGTAATTTTTGGTAATTTTTGGTAATTCTTGGTAATTTTTGGTAATTTTTGGTAATTTTTGGTAATTCTTGGTAATTTTTGGTAATTCTTGGTAATTTTTGGTAATTTTTGGTAATTTTTGGTAATTTTTGGTAATTTTTGGTAATTTTTGGTAATTTTTGGTAATTTTTGGTAATTTTTGGTAATTTTTGGTAATTTTTGGTAATTTTATTGGCACATCGACCGCCACCCTGTTGAAACCCATTAGTCGACCGACGGATGTCTTTTGATGCTCTGATATTAAGTCGATTGCCTTTTTTCTTTTCTTTCTAGGGACCAGTCGTCATGAGCAGATCTTTCCCCATATTCCTAAGCTAATTCTTTTAAATTGGTAAGGTCAAGCCTTCGGTTGCTGAATTCGTTTACACAAGCAACAAATTTAGCAGTTTTTTGGGGATTAAAAGTTCTGCTGATACTATCTATCAGAGTCTTTGAGTAGGGCTTGTTTTTTTTTAGATTTCTTCGATATAGCGTCGCGGTGTTGCTTCCAGAACAACAGCTTCATTGCAGGTTATCACGCATAGCTCCTATTAATAAATCCTGAGACGGCTCATCAGGATTGGTCTTCCTTTTGTACGTCCATAGCATGTTGACCTACATTAATACAAGCTTATTTAAAGGAATTAAGATGACTGTATAAGATAACTGTATCAGAATCTTATCGATTGACTATATTAAATCATCTACAAATCTTTAGATATTGTAGCGTAAGAAAAAATAAAGATTTATAATGGTTTGTCTGTAGTAACCCTTCGTCATCTTACTCCAACTTCCTCCATCTTTAATTCAACCATCTATCTCGCCGCTCAGAATCTATGAAAAATAAGGATAAGCCCCCCAGTAAATCTATCGACAATTCATCACCAACCTTATATATTATTCATTCAGTTTCAATTTGAAACACGCCTATTAAATATATTGTTTGTGAACTGTTGAGAACTCGAATGGTTGTGTGCTGTCGTGGTGCTGTCGACACAAATCGCAACGAACGTATCCCCAGAAGAGAAGGGGTAATAACAACATCGCATGATACGGGCTAAACGTAAACGAATCTACGGCTCCATAAGGATTTCACGTATCGACGTTTCCTTTATGTCTTACGTCCGTCATTGTGTATTAAGCTTTAGAGATTAAGCTATTTCAATTTCAACGTTTAAACCTACGTACATGCAACATAATTTTCAGCGAATTAACAAGCCCTGCGGTGGTTCGTGCTGTGGAAATCTGCATTGAACGTAACGCCGCGTACGCGGGTTTATAAATACGCAGCAGGTGTTTTTAATTATTTAAACCTATACATCATTCCATTCTCTACGGTTAGGAAAATTAAGGCTGCAGGTTCCTTTGTGCTCTTTTTTTTTTAAGGATAACGCTATGTTGGAAAAGCTAACAATGAAATGAATAAATAAGGGAATTAAATTAATATTTTCTTAATTATTACCGCGATATTTGTACGTACAACAACAAAAAAGAACCAAAACTAAGATAGAATCAAACCATATTCAACCCGAATAGAGTAATCTTCTTACAATTGCAGTCAGCTCTTCGCAAAACCTCGTAATTCTAAATGGCGGCGAAGACACATTTCTTTACTTGAAAAGACATCCCCTTTTGTAAATTTTTCAACAGAGTAATGCCAAGCTTGCCTTCTCTTACAATGCATAAGCTACAACCTCTCGATGTCGCTTTTCTTGGCCCTCTTAAGGTCTTTTATAATCAAGCATGTGATTAAATAATGGTTAGTCAATCAGATACCCCGGTTTCAGATAGAAATTTTGGGCCAGTATTTAGGGAGGCATGTCATAAGACAGCGACGGTCAATAACGCGGAAAAATTGATTTGGCCTGTGCGAAACTGAACCGTTTAATCTTCGCAAAGAAACATAGTTCTTCGTAATTCTAAATGGCGGCGAAGACACATTTCTTTACTTGAAATGACATCCTCTTTTGTAAATTCATCAACAGAATAGTGCCAAGCTTGCCTTCTCGTACAACGCATAAGCTACAACCTCTTGATGTCGCTTTTCTTGGCCCTTTTAAAGCCTTTTATAATCAAGCATGTTATTAAACGATGGTTAGTCAATCAGATACTCCGGTTTCGGATAGAAATTTTGAGCTAATATTTGGGAGGCATGTCATAAGGCAGCGACGGTCAATAACGCGGAAAAATTGATTTGGCTTGTGTGAAAGTGAACCATTTAATTTTCGCAAAGAAAAATAGTTCTTCGTAATTCTAAATGGCGGCGAAGACACATTTCTTTACTTGAAAAGACATCCTCTTTTGTAAATTCATCAAGAGAGGAGTGCCAAGCTTGCCTTCTCGTACAACGCGTAAGCTACAGCCTCTTGATGCCGCTTTTCTTGACCCTTTTCAAACCTTTTATAATTAAGCATGTGATAAGTGAGGGAATCATGAGCCAATCGTAGCTGTTTCTGACCATTCCAATGGTTCAGTTTAACTTAGAGTCTTCATCAGATTAAACAACCTTTCGTTGAAGCAAATAAAAATCCTTGAGCTGTTTACTCCTACAAAAAATAATAAATCGTCTTCATGAGTTGCGTCTCTTTCCTTTGTAAACCGCTACACTTCACTTCCGGAAGTTGAACCGTTACCAACTATTAATTGTTTCATATAAATATTAAAAAAAATAATTGAGCGAAAAGAACAGGTTAGCGAAAGGAAACGAGGAGAAAAATTAAGAAGTCAAATAAAAATACTAATTTACCTTTACAACCATCCGAGCCATCCTCCTGTTATTGTGTTGGTTGTGCATAGAACAACCAACCGAAGATTGACTACAATGTTGTAAGTTCTCACGAAGAATGGTGACCGAAAGTGATTTATGTATGTAACCACCATCTTACCCCATTACATTCGTCAGCGTTCTTTTTAATCAAAGAAATAATTTTTTTCTCGCAAAATTTATTTGATCCAAACATATAATCTCCTAAAACAAATAATGTTAATAGGGTAAGTTGGAGTAAATGGAAATTAAGTTTCAAATTTCGCGCCGGCAGCATAAAAAGCCGCGCTGATTAGTTCATTGGCTAAGACTCACGGCGACAGCAATGCGAGAAGGGAGAACGCTAAACGTCACATATCGCCGTTTGCCTTTCGGCTCATGATCATCCTCCTTCGAGAACGACATATACATATCTCTTGTTGTCATTTAGTGTCTAGAAAGCGAGTCGCACGTTTTGGGTATCTGCATTTTAAGCTTACCAAAATACATCAAGTAACGCGTTAAACGACAACAAAAAATGCTACTAATCTGAGGGTGGCAAACAGCGACATGGATAGAGATGTGTACGCGCGAAGCATGCAACGACCGACGCAGT
This sequence comes from Oryctes rhinoceros, assembly GCA_020654165.1. Classification (NCBI taxonomy): domain Eukaryota; kingdom Metazoa; phylum Arthropoda; class Insecta; order Coleoptera; family Scarabaeidae; genus Oryctes; species Oryctes rhinoceros. The sequence continues at coordinate 1,786,303 of JAIOKQ010000978.1, forward strand.
TCTCGGCGAGAACACCCCGATAGGAAGCGACGAAGAAGTCGAATAGAAATGTTTATGAATTTCTTAAAGGTATTGCAAGAAATGTTAGTCCTAAAATATCAGTTTTTTTTTTTTTTTTTGCCGAGGAAGAATTAAAATTATTCAATTATTTATTAGATATTCTTTGACTAATTCCTTTTCTCTCAGCGTAACGTCGGCTTTTCTGGATGATTATAACCGTTCTTACGGACAAAGATGCGTAAAGATGCACAGATAGAACACTTTGCATTCTTCGATTCTGCCCGGATTTGAACGTACTCACGTTTACGTACGTACAACAACGGCTCAATAACGTAACGACATCAATATATCGCTCGTTTCGCCTATCCCGTGCTGCAAAAGCATGAATATGCGCTCAATTCTGGGGAACGTACAGAAACCATTAAGCGAAAACTCACATATAGGAAAATTGTATCAGCGCAACGAGATTTTAAAAATCTAATTACGTTCAGTAATTATATTTAAAATTGCAAAACTCTACCCTTCCCACCCTCGTAGGAATCGCGAACAACGTACTCGAGCCCCTACAATATCGAATTTTAAAAGCGTTCGTTTTTTGTTTTTTGTTTTTTTGTTTTACCCATATTTTATCGGCTTTCACGGTACAAATTGATGTTAATTTAATGAGCATGCATTTGACGTTGCGCTCCGTTATGTGTTGTATTGCAGCGTGACGTCCTCCTTTGATCGATCCCGGGGAAATATGGCGTCGACGGGAACGTATATACCAGGCACGCGTACACCAGGTGTAATTAATATATTGCGTCGATATGGCGGAAGGCGATTAATTCGAAATTAATTATTAAATTCCGGCTATAAATTGATTACGCTCCGTTATTATTTTGTTTTTTCGATATTTTCGAAATTATTGACGGGATAATGTAAATAAAATTACACGAGGAGAACGTACTTTACGCTCTGCTCATCTGCGTATCGTTATCCAATAACGTATACGGGTAATTCTTCGATTCTCCTCAACTATTCCGCGTTTCAAGAGAAATGAACCACCTCGAAGGAGCAAACGCAGAACTTCGAAATCATGTGGAATGAGTTGGTGAATTTTGACGGCCACTTCTTTCACTGCTGAATTCGCTGCTGAAAGAAGTTATCTGTCTGTTAAGACCTGATGTTCGAAGTTGAAGTAGTTCGCCGTTTGTTTGTGATTGTTGTTGATGCATAAGTAAAGTTAGTGCTTCAGAAATGCGAGTGCCTCACGAGTTCGAAGAAATTCTCGCCATCTTAAGCCTTTTGAAAGGGGACGAATTATCTGGATGCATGAGGCTGGTTTAAGTTTTCGGGAAATTGGCAGACGCACGGGCCGACCACCCGCCACTATCAGATCGACTTGGATGGATTGGCAGGAAGAACGCTTAGAAAGTCCTAAAGTGACAGCGGCACGCGAAGATCGGCTGTTAAGGCGAAGCGCAATACAGGACCCAGTAGAACTAACGCGTGCTGTTGCAATCAATTGAGTGTGAGCAATTGGTTGTAGAGTGCCTATGAGTACGATTTATCGTCGAATACGCACATTTGGGTTACGTTCGTATCGTTCTTATTTTCGTCTTCCTATGACTCAACAACATAAAGATGGCAGACTGCAGTAGAGCCATAACCGACAACATTGAATGACGAATGAATGGGAAACTATCGTCTTCAGCGACGAATTCCGATTTTGCTTACGGTATTCTAACGGACGTTTACGGATCAGACGACTTACAGGTCGGAGGCAAAATTTACAGTTTATCCAGCGTCGCTACACAGCTCAAGCTGCAAGTGCCTCAAGTGGCAGGTCTTCTTGACATTTATCCGGGGCACTCCAAACGTGCGCCGTTACATTAGCACCATTCTGGAGCCCGTGTTAGTGCCATTCCTCCAAGACCTTCCCGAGCCTGTCTTCCAACACGACAATGCTCGGCTTCGTATTGCTCACGTAACGTTAGAGTTCTTAACACTAAACCATCTTCTGCAATTGCCTTGGCCGACGAGATACCCTTACCTAAACACACATTCATACATACCTTCCAACACTTTAGAGGAACTACGTCAACAGCTGCAGGTAGCCCGGAATGAGCTGCCGCAAGATGCAATCGACCATCTGATTTCTAGAATGCCACGCAGGGGTACTGAATGCATAAGAGTACGCGGTGATGCAACACATTATTAGCGATATTGTCAATAAATATTGTCATTTGTTTTTGAAAATGTAATCATTCATTTCGTAATGCGTAATTTCGAAGTTCTGCGTGTCCTCCTTCGGGGTGGTTCATTTCTTTTGAAACGCCGTGTAATTAAATTTAATTACTCACATGAGACGCCGCCGACAAGCAACAAGCTATTAACATCCAGCTGTGTACATGCGTTTCGCCATAATGTGGCTCATCAGTGTGCCTTTGTGGAAGATAAATAGCCTAACGTCAACAAATTAATTAACCTTCACGAACAAAAGTTAATGTAAAGCTATACTAAGAATTTCTTCAACACTATGTAGAACTTAAATTGATGCTGTATTCTTTTTAATTCTAGCTTAAAACTGCTTCAACTTAAATTAATCATGTAATAAGGCAATTCATTATATGGCCTGTTTCAGAGTAAGCGCCTTATCTTTTTTTAGCCACACTATGGGTACTACTTTCAAAATATTTGGCAGAAATATGTTTCAAGGACATATTCTCTACACGTTGGCGATATCAGGTTTTCAAATGGACGAATCATTTCAAAATGGCGACTTTCAACTTTTTTTTAAATGGCATGCCATAATTTTTTTTTACTATCGAGATCCTGAAAACATTCTTTTTACGATAATATCTCGTTTTTCTTAAAAATTCATTTCTTTCTCTACTAAAAAGCGAACTAACATTTTAATCTAGTAGCCCATGAATGTTTTACGCTCGATGTTAAATTAAAGTAAATGTTATGAAAAAAATGGTGGGTTTATATAGAGATGGTCCATCGCAGACGATATTTTGCGTTATCGCGAAGACGACGTGCTAGAAGCAATAAAATGACCGATTAAGTTTTGTTAAACATAAATCATTTCCTGACGCTACACCGACTGAATTGTTTGAACGTCGACTTGCTTATGTCACTCAAGTGTTCACTGTCAATCATTCCAAGCTTGCCGGCCAACGCTTAACTGATACTGCTGAGCCCGATCGATACCCAACGTTAGAAATGTACCAAATAAATATATAAAAATTTGAAAGTTTTAAAATCGATGGTTGAACATCATCCCTTTTCCGGCGTGCGTCACACAGTATTAACCTTTCATAAGCATTTAACGCGAAACGTTGATGATGTTATGCTATGCGTCGGTATCCAGCATTCTATAATTACGTATTCGCCATTTTTCAGATTGTAATTGTCGCTCAAAATAGGTTCAACCTCGACGAACAACTCGCACGAACACCAGACTAACTAACTCCCGACCGTCTGTTTCAGTCGATATGTACAATAACTAACGAACATTTTAATTAATAAAGTTGTAATTAATACCGAAACCAACCTTGTATAGAGTCAGGAAATGTACCCTCCCGTTAATTAATATTATTCTGTGTATACTATTATATATATATAATATTAGCCAACTAGCACCAGCGGATCCTCAATAATTGATATTATACGTATTATGTATCTATATTTTACATAAGTTTATAACAATCAGCGAGGTTCTGAGGAGGACGCCTTACAAGATTGTGGGATAGCAAGACTGATTTACGTACAATGAGTCAAACAAGGAAAGTGGTCAAAGAATCGCGTGGTAAGGTCGAATTTTCTAATCTGTTCAAACATCCTCACTATTTCATCGATCTAGAGCCAATAGGAGAAAGCGATGCTGTTTTGTATAAACAAATTATCCCGTTGGTTCAAGAGACGTTTCGCAACCGTTATCGACGCAAGTCCTGTGTTCAATCGCTCCGTATTTTATAACCTTATAGTTGTCAGTACTGATTATTACGACCCTGTGAAACCAAACTACATTTATTTCGAATTTAATTCCTGATTTGGAAGAGATTCAACCGACTCCAAAGCAATCTAACCACGTCATTAACCTGCAATATCACTAGCCGACAAATTTCAACTTTTGATTTTGCCATAAAATAATTTATACGAATTTCAATAGAAAACATATAAACATTTATTTTAATTAAAGGTAGAAGGTCAAGTTAGCTCGATTTTTTTTGATATTTCAATGAAAAGGTTTTTTAGATTAGATCATAATTTAATGTATATTTCGAATTATTATAATTAGAAATGTGAAGTAATACTGCTCCGTCTCTTACAAACAATATCTACAGCATCTCTTCTGAACATCCAACAATAATCTGCTAACATAACAGGATGCCATGTCCTCTGATACCGTTTCTCCATTCCCATGATGTCTTGGTGGAAGCGCTCGCCGTGTTCATTGCTAACGTCGCCCATATTTTCCGGACAAAAATCCAAGTGAGAACGTAGAATGCGCACTTTAAGGGACATATTACAGCCAGCAGCGTGAAATGCTTGTAACATATCCATCACTAAAGTTTTACAGTTGTCGGCTTTTTTGTTTCCCAAGAAATTCGTGGAAACTTGTACCATCGAAAGCCAAGCTGTTTCTTCCTTCGCTGTTAATTTGGTTTCAAAGATTTCCAACAAAAATCCTTTCTTTCAGTTTCCCTTGTGTTAATTTTGGAAACCTTTCAAGAAGGTATTTAAGACCTTCACCTTCGAGATCCGGTGCCTTTACAAAGTTTTTCATGAGCCCAAGTTTCACGTGGAGAGGTGGTATTATGATCTTTTCTTTTTCTGCTAGAAGCTTTATCGTAGTGGCCACTCTTGCTTATGGTAATGTTTTTCCCAAAGACATAAAAAGTATATGGTGCGACCAGTTTGGATACCCAAAATAATTGCAATTACTTCAAAATCTGCGCAAATATTCTAGGAATAGTCTTTGTACTTTATCTTTTCTAATAAAATTTTCAGATTTTCGTAAGTTTCTTTCATAGAAACAGCACGACCTATCGGAATAGAAGGATAATGATTTCTATTATGCAACAAAACTGCTTTTAGGCTGGTCTTTGATGAGTCCATGAATAATCTCCAAGAACAGGGATCATGACGTATTCCAAAAGCTTCAGAAAGTTTATAAACATTATTGCAGCAGACCAGATTATCGGCCATACTATGAAGGCATTTTCTCTGTAACCACAGCTAAGCCAACGTTGTCCCTTTTCGAATCATTTTTACTTTATATATACTGTTCAATTTCATCAGTTACTAACTTATGGTAAACACCTTGTTGGTCAATGTATTCAATCAATAATAATTTTTCAACGAAAGCAGGGATAGAACTGGATAAATAATTGGAGCGTTAAAGGTTCACCGTTTACTTTATTAACACACTACATTCTAACTACATCCAACTACTTCATCCGCCATCTTGCGAGAGAGGGAGAGCATTACTGCCTCTTAGCCTGCTTATATGCACTCATCTCCAAGTTTGGAGCGCGCAATTATAATACTATTACAACACAGGCATGTTAGAATTTAAAGCTGTTCAACGCATCGTTCGGTCATACGGCTGAAAACGAGGATCTCCGGATTTATTAATTCAACTTGTGCATCACTATCCAAAATTCAAGGCTTCGTGTCCACAAAGAAATAAAAGGAACTATTTGAATTTAAACGTTGAATTGTTGTAGTTATCTCCGTTTATTTTGCATTGTTATATTTCTTATCTACCATTTAATAAATAATATTTCTTTACGAGTATTGTAAAAGTACAAAGTGGTTTGAGGCTCCTAAAGTACTTCGTGTACTGTTCAAAGCGTTTCAAGCACTTTGCAATGCGTTTCGCAAGTGCTTTGCAAAGCCCAAGGAATATCTTAATTCTTTAAACATTCATCGTTAGAGGGGATAAAGGCGGATGAAATTATTATTTTTTTTGTAGAGGCTAGACGGATTCGTGTTTTGTCGACTCTCGAATAGACACGAGCCTATCTAGTCATCGCTATTCATCATCATATGCAAGAATTCGCACAACTTCTTTAACGTATTTTATTGAAAGGATGAAAGGCATAATTTCAAAAAGTACTTTCAATTACTTTAAAGCATCACTTTTTTTAAAAATAATTGAGTTAATACTAAAAGTGCTTCAAGCACTACATAAGAAGTATTTTATCGAAGCGTGTGGAGGTCTCTTGAGCAAATCTTAATATTTCTGTAGCATTAAACGGCATTATTTCTTCTCTTTTTGGACCTTTTTGGTCCTTTTTGCACCTTTCTGGACTTGAATCCACTGTTTTGCCAGATCAAGAGTAAAATATGAATTAGGACAACGTAAATCGTTCCTCTCTTTTGCACCGATATTTACCACGATCTAATCTCGTCCGACGATAAAATAAAATTACCTGATACACCATGCACAATTTAAATCGATACCGAATTCTATTATTCGTTATTGGGAGATCCCATCCGCATTTGTTCACGTACACGTTTCCGGTCGCTCCCGCTGGGATAAAGTCCATAAGCTACGGCGGTGTTTTGCCTCTGACAAGCGCAATCAAAGCCTATCAACTTGATTGACACCTTTTTAGAGCGAAACCGCCGCTCCCATCCCGCACCGCAACACACAGGACTTGTTCCGATATCGTCATTTCATCTCGTCGACATCCGAACGCAGTACTCCACCGCCCTCTCCGGACCGGTACTTCCGTGTATGTAGGTGTGCCACGCAAAAAAAAAAAAAACCTTTAGCCAGCATCATGTATCGCGACTTGTCGATCAAGTAGCGTGCGGCGGATTTTTAATAATACGCTGGAGATTTTCCAATTACGAGGTCTGCTGCGGGTTACGAACAAGATAAAGTTCATTTGCAAAAAAGAAAAGTAACCGCGCGAAAGATATCGGAAAGCATCGACGGCGTATTCCACGTTCCATTTGCTAGGCAAATAGCCGGGAATCGTTGACATCCGTCATGGCAATTCGATATTCGATTATGCTCGGAATAAATGGACAATGTGGAACGGCAAGAAGAGATGCGGGGGTGGCGCCAACGACTTTTCCCATCCCTACATTGCAATTGATCGTATTTCTCCGAGATTAAAGGTATTTTGATTCCAAAAATAAAATGACGCCAATCACGTTATAATAAGCTTGGATCGTCGGATCTGCCGCTGGCATAGATAGGTCCAAACGGCGCACAAAAAAAAAATACTCCCAAATTCATCGCCGGCATTTAAACGGTCGAAATCGGGCATCCGCGTCACGTCACGCCGCGATTAATACCACCTTGCGTTCAGTTGTTGCACCCCTATTTAGAGATTGCTGCTAGAGCGAGATATGTCCACATGGTTGCCTCCAACACCGAGAGGATCCAGATGAAATGTGATGAAGGGTTTGTTTCTGCATCAAATAGGTTTTGCATGCGTATTATACGAGGATATAAGGTCGTACAAAAGAATATTACGATTTGAACTTTTCAATTTAAAGCCGTACATAACCTTTGGAAAATTTCCGCGTTTTATGCACGTTTAAGTGAACAAAATTTAACTTCTTAAAGGAAATCTGCTTAGATTACCTTCGTTTTGTTGCGCAGAAAGCTAGAAAACCTGGTTGTAGTTTGCCAATATTTTTGCCAATATTTGCCAAAGCTTATGGCGCGACATTTTTCAGTACATGTTGCAAAATTTTACGGTTTCGCCTTAGTAACCTCTCCAAACAGACGAGTTTTTCCAAATTTCAGCCTGCAAACTATTTCCAAAGATGAATTTGCTTGTGCCGTTGTTACAACAGTGGATTGAAGATGGTAAATCAAGGAAGAAGTCATTTAGAATCTCGCAGCCAGTCAAATTGGATGGTAGTAATCTAGATTTCTTGCAAATTGCGCGAGGTGCGCCAAGAACTTGTGTGTATAATTGGTAGCAAGAGCGGAATCTAGCGGAACATGTCTTTTCCTCCTCTTCGCTAAGCTGAAGGAGTTTGCTTTTTTTTTGCACAGCGCTTGATCTCTCGAGTCCATTAATTATTCAATGTTATTAGCTAATCTAGGGGAAAAAAAACACAGGTTTTAATGGGGCCAAATAATCTAACGGTAACGTGCTATACGACTCGCGGAAAACTATTGCTGAGCACAGAAAAAATTATATTCAAGTAATTCGGCCAAAAGAAGCCAACCACTTGCGTATCTGAACGCCATGAAGAACAGTCCTAATTTCTTCCTACAACATGGAATACTTGCATTTAATTTAGAGTTGGACACTTCATTTTGTACCAAATCCAAAGAAAAATCTTCAAAATTATCCTTTTAAGATGACTATGATGCTTTGCATGCCTAAAATCCTTTTAGTTCTTTAGAAACGTAGCTGCAAAATGTTTTGATTTTCTTATTTCGTTGAAGTTTGAGAAATATACAGATTATTTAAAGCTACTTCCTTGCAACTAAGCAATGCTGATTGATATCCAGAAGTTTCAGCAAAGTGCACGTCGTCCATATCGTCTAATAACAATTAATATAGCTTCTTCTTTAAAATATCTTCATGATAAACGAGCGCCCGAATACGTGAATGTACAAAATTAGGCTCTTTATACGATTCGTATAAGAAAAAGCGGAGATTAGCCAGCATCCGGCGTGAGGAGATAATTAGGCTCGAAATCCAAGCATCTGATTGTGAACTAAAAGGAAGAAAAGCTAACATAAAAATAAATGGAAAGGAGATGGAACTAGTGACGTAATTAACAGCAGAAGCATGAATCATCAATAAATGCCACGGAGACGAATCACATGAGAAAGCAAGAGACGCGAAACGTTGTAGGTTCTAAATAAATAAAGAGCAAACACTTGAACTGGCTTAAGTATCTAGTGAGATTGGAACAAAAGAAGTAGAGAGTAGAGAGAAAGAAAAGAAGTAGAAGGCCAGGAAAGACGTGGGTAGGGAGAACAAAAGAGATCAATTTAAAAAAGGAGCAACAGCGCAGGCCATAGTACGATTGACTGAAGATAGGAAAGAATGGAAGAGACATGTGAGAGGCGGCCGAAGACGTTAGTAAATTCACTATTTTTACGCTACCAAGCATCTTTAGAAAGGAGAAGATCATACAAGATATTTTCATCCATTCCATTCATACATTTAATCAAGTTCAGTGGCAGAATATGAAAACTCCCTTTTAAAACACCCTGTACGTTGTATATTTTCCGTAAAACGAACTGCAGAAAAGTCGGGTGGGTGTCGGAGGGCGATGGTGGGAAACTCGGCGTCGACGACATAGCTTGTGTCCGTATTAATCGTGCTAATTGAACTGGATCATCGTGTTATGCACGTATGGACCTGCCTGCGTTCGTGTGTGAGGGACCCGCGCGCTGTTATTATATTTATAAGCTGCGAGCGGAAGGTTGCTCCGACACCGAATTAGGTGAAGTTTTACCCCATTTCACCCTTAACGGACGGTGAAACAATCCGTTTTTCGAGGGGACGGGCAGTAAATTTAGCTTGAAATAAAAAAAAAAAACGAGTACGCAGAGGGGAGAATTCTCTTCTTTTTTTTTTTCGTTTCGCGCTCACGGTAAGAGCGCAAAATGTTAAAATTTGTTTTGAATGCGTGAAAGCAAAATAAACCATGTTATTAGGCGAGATGGAATTAATTTCGTCATTTTGACACCCCAATCAACATGTTTAATTAAAAAAAAATTAATTTCGAACAAGCGCGTTTTTCAGTCGCTGCTTTTACGACTTCTTCCGATCACATCATACGAAAATACCGTCACGAACATTACACATCGCATGAAGGTTCTCGTTGGGTGATTTTCGTCGACTTTAATGGAAGACTAACGCAGCAACAGCGCTTTGAATAGCTTCTGGTAATTAACCACCGTCGGCAAAGGCTGCTTGCGGAATTTCGTCGTGGTCATACTTCCATCAGTGACTTCGTCCAAAATCGGTTTTTTCTTTTTAAAAACATTGATGCTATATGCTCTATGATTGGCGGCGATCAACATAGCCTGCTAGAGAGAGAAGGAGACATATCAAAGAATGCAGTACATGCACGAATATTTACATTCTCTTCAATCCGCTTGCATCCAATCACGTTAAACAAGGAACTCAATAAACAACCAACAACAACATAACTCAATAAGGAACTCAAGAAAAGTCTCAACAGAAGTCAAGCCGGGAGATACAGACACCAAGAAGGTCTGGGTGTCGTGATACCTCAAAAAATAAAAGAAGACGACAGAAAAGAAGCAATAAAGAACCCGGCAAAATTGATGAACAGTACCTGAAACATCTTAAAACAACTTCTGGAAAAGCTGATGATGAAAACAGTCCAGAACAAATGAAATTGGGAACAACTGGATGTTTGGAATTTAAAGGTGGAGTAATTGGTTCATTAAAAACAACATTTGTAGAGTCTGCTTCAAATTTAGGGCGTATTTCTCTTGGTGTCTCTATTATATTCCATTATTTGTGCCCATCTTCAGTACCGGAAAAAGCTACTTATGATACCGAATCAATGTAATCAAATGTAAAAAGATATTTATCATCTAATCATCTAATAAATCAGGAAATAAGTAGCTAAATGATCTAAAAGCAGGTCTTTTAACATTTATTGGATGAAGTCACAATGGTATCCTTCTTAACCTTCTCCTTCGTAGTCTACGTAAAACTATTAATTACTCGATTAACAAAATATCTCATATGTCGCTTATAGACGTGTTCAGTGCGAAATCTATTGACTGATGTGATTTAATTGATTTGACTTGAATGAATGCAATCGGTTTAATTTGGTTTGGGGCGAAATGAACCTTAGATGCGTAAAAGAACTGTTTCCGATGGATTTCGTATATGTTCCGTTTACGTATGTGTAATGCTGAACCATCTAATCCATGCGTCCTCTGAGCCAATGAATATGATATTTGTGCGAAAATTAGGTAATATCTACTTGTTCAACGGTGGACCAATGAGTTTGCATTTGACGTGGGCTCGCGGAGGTCGCTATAAAGAAACCACCTGGGTGCGTACATTAATATATCGGATTAGCAACTTTTCCCCCGCGTCCTTCTAATCCGCCCAATTAAATTTCATAATTTGATTTTTATCGGAAACGAAAACAAGCTTGTCTACGAGATCGGCCGTTCTGAGGATTAGACAGACACCTGATACAGGCATACGCGTACGGGTACATCGACGAATTAAAACTTCGAAAATCCCCGATTCGACGAAGATCGCCTTAGAAATAATTAAAAACACAACCGGGCAATCGCCCGAGGCGCCACCGTGCAACGAACGTCATCCTCGCGCTATCCAGCGTTCCCGCAAGCTACCCTCCGGTTGCCGGGACCTCGTTCTCCGATGAGCCGAAAAGGGACAAAAGTTCGGTCGCTTGCTCCGGCAATTTCGCCCGAACAGCTACACAATTTATAATGCCCTCCTATTGTCCCGGGCATAATGGATTTAATTAATGTTTTAATGGAAATGTTGTAGACGGAAAACTTTTGCCCCCGCTCCGCGGGCAATCTTTTAACCCGTCGCCGGTTCAGCACTTACCGGGGAATTATGAATTGATCAATTTAGGATGGATTTATGAATCGTTATGTGCGAGTTGCTTCCATACTGAGGATGCTCGACTTTTAAAAATACGTAATATGACGCTGGCCCAATAGCACAGTTAATTATCAAGAAATACCCTTTGTTTGTACCGGTGCAGGGTATCATTTTAAGAATTACATTTATTGGCACGTCTTAAAATGGCCCAAAAATCAGCGGCGAGAAATTTCATTTTAAATACGGGAGCCTGATCTTCCGGACATTGCTCTAATTCGGCTAGAACGGACATTTTAAAAATGACTTTATTCGCTTAACACAAAAGCTTTATTTGTATTCGTCCTTCATTTATTTGTCGCAAAAATCCATTTTTTTCCGCCAAGGTTAGGTCGCTTGTAATAAATCGAGTCACATCTGCGCCTATGCGCTATACGTAATACAGGGTGTCCAGAAAGGGTAGGGGGGTATTTGTATCTGCGCCACCCATATAACGGCGCGGTGGGAAGAGTCGCGGTAAGGATAGATTGTTGCACTGCTCTTTGGAGATTCGGTAGCCATGGAGATGTACCCGGGAGACCATCGCGCTTTTTGCGTACGCGCCTATTATCGCAATGGTGATTCGATGGTCACAGCTCAACGTTTATATCGTGCAGAATTTAACGTACGGGATGCACCGAAGGACGATACCGTAAGAAAATGGATTCGAATGTTTGAAAATACCGGTTCGACTGTACAAATTAACAAGCCAGGTCGCCCGCGCTTTGTTCGAAGCTAACAAACGATTGAAGAAGCGAGAGTTTCAGTGCGTGAAGAACCGTCTCAGTGAGTGCGCAAAAGCAGTCAAGAACTTAACATTAGAAAATCGTCGTCGCACAAGATTTTGAAGCAAGATTTACACCTTACAGCCTGTAAAATTCAGTTTGTACGACTGAATTTTGCAAATGAAATGGTTCAACGTTTCCCAATGTTCGATAACATTATGTTCAGTGACGAAGCGAACTTTCACTTAAATGGTCACATAAACAAGCACAACTGCCGCTATTGGGCCAACGAAAATCCAAGACGGAAACATGAACGACCATTACATAGTCCAAAACTTATTGTATGGGCTGCCTGGTGAGGGCATCGTTGGGCCTTATTTTTTTGAAGACCGGCGCGGGTGAACACTTACGGTAAATAGTGAACGGTATTGCGACAGTGTTAAGAAACTTTTTGAGTCCACAACTGCAGGTGTTTGAAGGTTTTAATGAGGAAACATGGTTTCAACAAGATGGCACCACTTGCCACACCTCAAACCAATCACTTGCGGCTGTCAATCAACTTTTCCCGAAAAAAGTGATTTCTCGTCGAGGCACCATCAATTGACGCCCTCGAAGCCCCGATCTTACACCCCCGGATTACTTCTTATGGGGATACCTTAAAGAGAAAGTGTATGCAAAACAAATTGAAGCACAATATCCACACTGAAATGGCAGCCGTTTCCAGAGAGACGTGTAGAAGCGTGATGGCAAATTTACGTGTTCGGTTAGCGGAGCGCCAGCAGCGCGGGGGTCAACATTTGGACAACCTAATCTTTGGAGCTTAACTTTCTAAAACTTTTTCTAACGATTAAAAATAAAAAAAATTCTGACATGCAGTGTTTTCTTTTATTGAATTTACAAATACCCCCTACCCTTTCTGGACACGTTGTATGAGATCAACGAAGAGCAACGAAACCGAGAGGATGATGGAAATAATTATTTACTTGGACGGTCTTCGTTTAGGACAATTAAGCACCTGAAAAGTTTCAAAAATTTCCTCAGATATTGATAATTGTATTGCGCGATAGAACACCTTGTATAGACGCGTTTGTATTTGCAAAACATTTAACGTTTGAGGAATGTAGCAGACATCTGCTTTAAAAGTCTATACCGAGCGTTATCTTGATGTTGCTGGAAATTAGTACTATATAGGTTATACGCGCTGACAATATAAGTTTCTCTGTGTAACAGGCAAGTTGCCTAATTATTATTTTTCGATTACGTTGTCCTATTACCTAGCGCCATACGAATCACATAATGTAAGATGGTAATACTTTATTGTTTCGCGTCGAAAGAAAATTACCTCAATACAAAGGTCTATTACGTATCGTACGGTATATTTTCGCAGCATTGTACGTTACATTATACGAACACCTCCCGGCCGTCAATGTTATTAAAAACGCCTGAATTATTGTGTATTTCCTTAGGGATGATATAAAATCGATTTATTAGATTAGACACTCACTTCTCAAGGACTCAATTTTATAAATGTACTTCGGCACGCGTTGGACTTATTAGTCTAGGTTAATTGACCTGAATTAGACTGACTATTCACTACGATTCCTTTCGTTAAAGAGTCGTTGATGATACGATGTTCTTGAACAAGATCCTCTTAAGATTCCAACCAGAATTGAATGATGTGTACGACTCCAATGGTCTATTCTATAAAATGAACCACATCTTCGGATTCATACCGTTTACGCTGGTACATTCGGAAAATAACCGAAAGCAATACAAGGTAACGTTTGGAAGTTCCGCACGGTACATCCTTCAATGTTGTCTCGTCATGTACGCCGCGATACTCAAGACGGAAGTCTACGATGAATGTATGAACTGCGGTAACGCCACGTCCTGGTACCGCGTCGTCGAAAACAGATACTGGCTCAGCGTCAGCATATCGAATATGCTTGTTGCCTTTATCTTATCCGCGAAAACTGCTTCGATCCTAAAGAAAATCGACAACGTAGATTGCAGCCTCCAAACTTCGGGGATTCGGATGGAGCACGGGTACCCAGATAAATTAAATAAGGATCTTTCAATTACATCTGCTATGTATTATTTCAGAAAGGTTTGGATGGGGAACCTCGTACTGGCCAGCTGCTATTGCTGTTTGCTCTTCACCATCTGCGCAATGGACTTGTACTATCAACATCTAGATGAAGACTTTCCGCTCCTGGATGTGCTGCTTATTCTCGGAGGTTACGCGGTGGATGGCCACAATTACGCGATGCAGGTTCAATACAGCGGTTACTGTATGATCTTGAAAAATAGATTCAAGGTGTTAAATAACTTCCTTCGAACTACGGGTTGGAGCGTGGGTTCTGGGAGACGTAAGGGTGAGTTTCGTTTTAATTCGCTTCTTAATCAATCGTTAGATGGTCCCGTAATCGCGTTCATCTCTGCAACGGCGCCGCGGCACTGATTCACGTTGATTTTGGGAATTTGACGATGTACAATTGTTGTCGATAACGCGGTCTCGTCGAGAATCGATCACAATCAAAATTATTTTCACGGGAAGGGTACATCGCGTCGCTTCTTCTCATCCTCGCGGCGCGAAATTGAAAAATCGCTTCAGGTTAGGCCAAGCTCCGAGGATGGGGGTCGCCGTACGCGTTTCGGCAGGTCTAGGTAGCGCTTAGTGATGCGTAACTTTTCCTAAAAATGTTGTTTTCGCCGGTCTCGCGAACTTACGAAACTTATAAATGCGACTGTTTTTAGTTTTTGGAGTCTTCCGTTTGGACTCCCCCTCGTTTGGTTATCTGTAACAGAGACGGTATTGTTTAATGCTTGATGATACTGTAGCCTGTTAAGGTATCCGTAGGTCGTCTTGTGCTTCCGCCTTCCGGTCCATTTGGGGATAATCGCTCTTTGTAGGGCGGGACTGTCGCTCTTATTGGTCTTCTCGAAGAACGCTTTGTTGAGTTTAGCCAGATATTCTTCCAGTTTCTCGGTATTACCCAGTAAACAGAGGGCATTTATTCTGGTGTCGCTGGGGAACCTCAGGATCGTCCTCAGGCAGCGGTTCTGGACCCTGGAGAGGGGTAGAACGTTGGAGAAGGCTGCCGTGCTCTAGCAAGGGCTGTCGTACGTTGGGATGGGCTTTGTCGTCACCGTTACCGACCGGGTTGATAAGCGAGGACGCGGCTAGAGGCGCGTAGTTGTCGATCAGGCTTTATTAAATATAATATTATTACGAACGTGTTGTCCAATCGAATGCTGTTCATTAAAAACATTTTGTTCTGGCAATTTTTCGACGACGAAATATTTTTTTCATGTTCAAAAAAAGAGAAAAAAAAAAGAATTCCTTACTTTAAAATGGTTCTCAAGCTAGCAGATGTGCGGAAAATTTTCACACGTGCTCAGCTACAATTCAATATCATTTCCACGTAATTTACTCTTACTTAAAAAAAGAGAAACGAATAATAACGTATTACTCTAATGAAAACATTCAATTCACCTAATGCAGTCGATACATACGCATTGACGTTTAAGAATGCTTGTCGTATAAGCAACGTACGATCATCGAACTTTAAGCGAGCGTCTAAGAAAGCGATATCTTTAATAATATAATTTCAAATAATCATGGAGAAAATCTTATCGAAATCGAAGGGCGTCTTCGACTCCGTGAAGCCCTTTTATTATTTCGGCAGCTTCCTCGGCTTATGGACTTTTAGAGTGATCAAAACGGAACCGGACACGACGGCTAGTCGGGTGACATTCTGGTCACTCTTCAGGTATCTCGTTCAATTCGCGTGCGTCATAATTATAACGTTTCAAGCTATCAAATCTTACGACCAGCAATGCAAATTCCGCCAGCTATTTCTGTTCTGGTACACCTGCTTTCAAACGCAGTATTGGCTCGTGGTGTGCGTCGCGATAATCGTCTTAAACGTAGTCTTCGCGAAGAAGATCGCGTCGATCTTAAACCTAATCCACCAGCTCGACACGGAGATGGAAAGTATAGGGGTTCATATCGAACATTGGTATCTTCGTTACGTAAAGATCTCGACTATTGCTGACGATTTTTTTTTCTAGGAAAATCTGGCGCTTAAGCTTAAGTAGCGCAATCCTTACAACAATGATGACGTTAACGTTATGCCTCACGGACTACCTGTTTCACTTAGAGGTCTTACAGGATTTTTCGATATTAGATAAGGCCTTCCTAATTCTCAGCTATATGAGTGATACTTTTAATTTCGCGATGCAATTTCTTTACGCGAACTTCGCTTACATCATTAAGAATAGATACAGCGCCGTTAACGCTTATCTGGAATGCGTATTTAATGGAAAAGTCGGCTGCAGATACAACGGTAAGTTGCTGGCCTCGTAGATTAGGGAACCGTTGCAAGCTGAAATTCGCGAATTCAACGAATTCATTGTAACAAATTGCAATAAATAGCGAAGGGTAAAGAATTGAAGAAACTTGATTAATTGCTCAGGCTTCTTTAATTGGCAGAGATTGTTGGGCGGAGTTATCACGTGTTTCCGCTCAAGCTAAAGTTGGTGAGTCTGAGAGGTCTTATAACGTTGTGTAAGACATCGTTTTCTGTTTCGGCTAGCTTTGCATTTGACTCTTTTCCCGAAATTACGTTAAAGCTACGGACTCGTGAAGCATTTCCGACATAAATCATCTTAAATTACGCGTCAAAGTCGTGGGAACTTAAATCGAATACTCTGTATATTAATCCATATTTTGATAGTAAAGACCGTGATGCTTCCTAAGAAGATAAGAACTTAACACCTATTTGTGCTTATAGCGTGTTAGTTAAACTTCCGTCAACGTTCATTTCTCTAAACAATCTTCATTTAACCAAGACCAGAGCTGTGCCGCAATGAAGTGTCTTTTAGAACTTTCCTTGACAAGTTCGTCGGCTGTTAGATTGCCCTTAACATCCCGATCTCTTGGCGTCCACATCAAAGAAGGTTGCTTAACCGTGTTTCACAGCTTAGTAATAGTTTGCTTGTAAATCGTTGCGCAGCCCCCGTTTACGACAACTTCAGTATGAACTACTACGACATGTTTTCCCAACTTTAAGAATATTCTCTGCCTAGTAGCTTCTACGCCTTAAGCCGATCATCCGGTGGCTTGAAGTTATTGTTCAACGAGGACATAAATCCTCACATACGTCCTCCGCACTTAACTATAACATCGTAGTTCACATCCGTTTGAGGGATGGAAAATACTGCAATCTTTATGGAATGTTCTCTAACGGCGAAACGTCGAAATTTCAATTTGGGCACTGACCACAAGATACCTAGAATGGGCTGCATTTGGGCGTTGCCAACAAGACGTCTTTCGTCTTCTGCTGTATCTATGGTATTCGCTCTTTATCTTCCAAATTAATAAGCACGCTGCAGTGACGGCGAGCAGATATAAAGGCTAGAAGGGATACGTGAAGTCTACATCGGAAAATGCCGGCTTCGACGTGCGTAAAATTATTATTCTAATCTGTTTTTGTTTCGCTAAGTACAGAATTGTCGTATTAAATTTTAATATCGATCGCATTTGCTCTAATGGAGGAGCAAACATAATGAATTTTAATCAGGTAACCGCTATCGATCATAAAGATGTCATCATAAGCGTTTTTAAATTAGTTGCCCAGCTAGTCCTGTTCGAGAAGCATGGGGAGAAGCGTGGCCCCTTTTAAAAAATCGTTACCGAAATTCAGGAACGGCCTGCACGATACAATCTATCCGATTTATCTATTTTGTCGCGTCGTCGGTTTGATGAATTTTAAGGCGGTGAATCGTTGGGAAAATTACGTCGTTTACAGCCTAGATAAGGCCGGTATCGCCAGGAGTCTGCTGCAGTTCTCGATAGTATCCTTCGTCGCGATCGAAGACTTCTACAACTTGCACGACGTTGAATATCGCGTCAGGAGGTTCAGGGATCTGGTTGGATTTTGTACCGGCGCTGTCACGAATACGCTATTCGCGATAAATCTGATTTCCGGTTTGGCTTTCACCAATCGGATCCTGTGGGTCTTGAACGAGGTCAATTCGATCGATTCCGAATTGAAGAAGCTGGGTTGCGACATGTTACATCGGTATAACCTTTCGCGATTGGAACCGTTTGAATCTTTTTCGTCTTTCTCTAACTGCTATTTCAGGAAAATCTGGTACTGGTCTATATTCGTCGCTGTATACTCGACGGTATCTCTTCTCGGCCTGCTAATCTTTGGATTAACGATACCGACTTCCGACTATAGCAGTTGGTACGAAGGATTCCGCCTCATTATGACGCTCTTCCTACATTTAGTGAATTACATGGTTGTTTTCCAGTACAGCACTTATATCTTGGTTGTCACTAATAGATACGAGGTCCTGAACACTTATTTAGAATCGACGATGGGTACCGTCGAATTTAGAAAGCCTGGTAAGTCTGGACAAAGTATAGAAAACTGAGGTTCATCTTAACGCGCGAATAACGCGGGCAAAAGTTCGTGAGCACGGGATCGAGCGACAGTTAGAAACCAAAATGTTGCCGGACGTAAAAGTAACCAGATAATATACAGGCGCGTTCAAATAAAAGTGGGAAATGGGAGAATGAAGCCAATCAAAAACAAGGGGGAATCTTAGAGGGTAGAAAAAATGACTTATACATTAACATCCGTAAGCTTTTTGTTTTCAAGATAGAGGTTTGAACGTTTTTTTCGAAGATGTCTTCCTTTTATTTTTACCATTGAAAGATAGCAACATGACGAGGAAAAGCAATGATTGAATTTGACAAATATCTAAGGTGCTTCGCCGTTCATCAATTGATGACCCTCCTCCTTTCTGATCTTTGCGTTAATGGTTGATGGAACCTTTGACGTATGCCCGGATTATTACGGAGCCTATCTTCTAAACGCCTCATATGGGCGTCAATAAATGTTTTAAGATTAGGAACATATCTTAATCTCAATCTCGATAGTTGAGCATCGTAGCTTTTTCAGTGTCGCCCGGTAGATTGAACCACATTGTGGTCAGTAGAGATGACAAAGGCACGTGGAATTATTCCTTTTTTGCAAGGACTAAATAGACTCGTGTTTATTCGCCTCATGAGAACGGATTCGACAAAACACGAGTCTGTCTAATCTCAGCCAAAAAATTTCAATAATTTCATCCGCTTTTGTCCTCTCCAGTGATGAAGGAATGCAATATACAGTGGATGGAGAAAATCCATCTCTTAGATAGAGGAGGTCCTTATTCCTCAAGGACCTAAGAATATTTGAAACGTCACAAGATAATCAATTACAATGCGAGGCAACTAACGTTTTTCCTTAACTGAACACTTACTGTACTGTTCTTATAAGGTACCTTATTCTTAATCTAGAAGTTTTGGGGATATTTTCGATCTTGAACGCGTACCTGACTCCTTCGTTATCCTTCGTCAAGTAAAAGTAAAAGATACCTCGCTGTCGTATTGAAGTTCTCTAGGATTAGGCTAGAACCCCAATACCCATCAGCTCTCCATGCAACATCTCACTTCACACTGCCAGAAGATGTATCCAGGTGATGACGTCCGTCCGGCAACTGTTACTAAGTGATCACAGGTCTATCACCTCCTTGCGCTTTTGCGCAATTCCACGTGCTGTGAGGAAGTGTTCGAAGATATGCACCACCTCGTACATGTAGAACGCAAAAATATTATAATATACAGAGTGTTGGGAGATACCGACAGAAAGCACGACTCATCTTGTAAATGGGTTTCGTTGATGAAGATGTCCTACAACTTATTCAGACGATGTTTTGGATAGTAGCTCTTAGGCAATAATTATAAAAATAAAATAACTTAAAAGTTCTCCGATTTATTTAAAGTTATTTCGTTAGGATGGTTGAGGAATATTCTTTATATTCTGAAAGCTCGTGGGTTCAAACATTCTCCTTTTCTCGGTGCGATGAATATATGTTTTGCATTTTTTCTGAGCACTACTTCTGAATGTAATATGCGCAAAATACGTCAATTAAATTGACCCAATCTCGTAGCCTGAAGATAAAGCGTACAAAAGATGGAAGCTGATTGGAAGCATTTCTGGAGAGAGAATAATTCCAGCCTTCAGCAGACGAAGAGAATAAGCGTAGCACATGTGCAACCTTAATTTTCTGAACTAATAAATTAATCGATACGTATAGTTGACAAGGTCTTATAAAATTCATTGTTTTGCTTCCTTAACGTCAATGACAATACAATTTCCAATTACCTAATTAGTCATCGCATTAATTGACTCTAGAGGGAATGAATGGCTATATATTCCGACGCCCTCTTGAATTATATCGATAGAACCCAAGAAAGCGTGATGTAAAGTAGTTCCTGGACTAGACGTAGACATGTTTCATTTTTTCCCCAAGAAATTTCTACCTACTCTCGAGAATCTCTACGAATCCTTCTACCCGTTTCACATATTTGGACACGTATTGGGCCTCCTGAACTACACGTTCGACGGCGAGAAGTCCGAGTTCGCTTTGGATAGAATTTGCGTCATCAAAAACGTCCTCCAGGCTCTGATCATGTACCCTATGACGATCAAATTCATCTTCACAATCGCGAACGACGTATTTGGCACCGAAGAGTTCCAGTTCAAGATAGCGATAGTCGCCACTTTAGTTTCGAACGTTCTGAGCATCGTAAACATCTGCATCGGACTGATTTTCTGCCGTAAAGTCGTCGCCATCTTGAACGGGATCAACGCCATAGACGCCGAATTCGAAACGTTGGGAACGGCGATTAATTACCGGTATCCGATCGTCTTCAGTTTCGAAACAGCGAAGTAACCGTTTACATTTTAGCAAAACCTGGTGCTTGTCCGTCTTCAGTGTGACGTTCCCAATTATATCCGTTGGTGCGGTAATGGTGCCGGGGGAATATCGACGGTTGTCGGAGATGGGGGTTAGTCTATGGGATATACTGAACGGTGCGCAATCATTCGTAACGAATCTGTTGAACTACAGCATGGTTTTTCAATACGGGATCTACGCTGCCGCCATTGGTACGAGATACGAGGCTTTAAATAATTATATTAGGTCTGCACTGAGTAGCGAAATTCCGAAGAAATGGGGTAAGTGTTTTTGGGATCCCCCGTATAAGCTTTCAAATAAATTAATAACTTAAAGGGATCAATAACTAGAGAATTAAAACTATATTGTCAACGTGTACATTTGAAGCAATTACATTGATTAACTTCCTTTAAAGACAAGTAGGTTATATCGTTATCTATATCCCTAAAGAACACCATTCTTCCTGTAGAAGGTCTTGAAGTGAGGCGATATGACGAACACTTATCTTCGCAAATTCAAGGCAAATATTCGAGATGTTTTCGATTCGATTAGTCCTCTGCATACGTTTTGCCGCGTATTCGGCTTGACCAATTTCACGATCGCCGCTTCCTTTGAACGGAGACGATACAAACTGGGTCTCGCAGCGTTGGCGAGACAAATCTTGCAAACCGCCCTTGTCGGTATCCTGGCTTGCGTCGAAATCGAAGACCGCTTGGATGCGAATTTTTTCAAGCAACGATTCTCCGATATGGTCCTGGATATTGAAGAAGTCACCCAGGTTATTTTATCCACGGCCGGAACAGTTATCGGCATCACGTTCGCCAAGAGGATCATCTACATCGTGAACCGTATCGACGACATCGATTCCGAATTGAAGAAGTTGAACATCCTCGTCGTGGATTGGTGCGTATCCGTTTCGCGTTTAGAGTTGGAATCATGATTGATGCTTTAATTAAGGAAGAATTGAGATTTCCCAACGACTTCTTGATGATTCCCTACTCTAAGCGGCGATCTCGAGCCTATCGCGTTCCTCTTCGAAGTTCTTTTTAGGTGGATTTGGTACTTTTCCCTGTGCTCCGTGGGATTCTGCTTCCTGTACTGTTGTTTCATAATCGCGTGCAATATAGCAAGTTCCCTGTCGCAGGAAGACATCTCCTTCCGGCGCATACCCAAGGATATTATAAGGGTCATACCGGAAATGATAAACCTAATAGTGCAATGCCAGTATAGCAATTACGCCTTAGTCATCAAGGCAAGATATTCAGCTTTAAACCGGTATTTAGCGTCTGCGATCGAACGCAATGGCTACTGTAGATCAGGTACTTATAAGATAATTTTAGTGGTAACTAGAGAGGATAAAGGCGGGTGGGATTGTTGCGCTTTAGCGGCGACTACACAGATTCGCGTCTGTTCGTCTCGCGAGAAAGAGTTCGCGTGTCTATTGGTTTCCCCGAGAGACGACAGAACACGAGTCCGTCTGGTCGCCGCAAAAAAACGGTGACGAAACGGTAAAAAAGCGATGACCTTGAATCGTTTTCACTAATTACCGTTATCGTGCGAGGAAATTACTTAACACAATCAATAACCGTTATAAAATTAGAAGTAGTCAATACAAACAGCGCAAACAATTGTACGGATGCGTTAATCGGAACCTATTGGAATTCGTTATCGTATTAAACGCCAGAGAAGACATGGCTAGAGCATTATTTAATAGATTCAAGCCGAGAATTCGCGACGTCTTCGACGCGATCCAACCGTTACATGGATTTTGCCGCGTTCTCGGCTTGACCAATTTCGAAATCGCGACGAACTCCAATCGGAGACGGTATCGAGTGGCGGGTTTGAGGCTGGCCAGGCAGATTTTGCAAGCTTTGGCTGTAATTGGCTTCTCATACGTCGACATAGTGGAGGAAATCGAAGGGGACTTCTTCGAGATGGGCTTCACCGAAATGATTGTCTGCATGGAACAAACGCTCAATCTCATGCTGTCGGTCGCTACGACAGTAATGGGCATCCTCTTCGTGAAGAGGATAATCTCCATTGCGAATACAATCGACGGCATCGATTTCGAGTTGCGGAAGTTGAATATCTTTATTGTGGATTGGTGCGTATTCGGCGTTGCTTAAGGTTTCGTTTATAGAATCGGCTTGCCTTTGTCGAAATTAAAATCTTCTTTCAGGGAGATTTGGTACTTCTCAACGGCTTGTGTGACGATCTGCGTTGTCAGTACTTTATTCATGATGTTCTATACTTCAATACTATACGGAGAGTACTTAATCGAATCAGCTTATGACTTATTAGCCAATTTCTTCAGCAATTTACCAGATACGATGAATCTGCTTGTTCAGTACCAATACGCTGCTTACGCTTTAACCATCAAAGGCAGATATTCGGCTGTGAATCGGTATTTAACATCTGTGATTGAACGAAACAGCTCCATCAGAACAGGTAATTGTCGATATTCTTATTTTAACAGATATGGCTCCAATTTTTTTTTTTTTTGGTCTAATGCGTTTTCAAACGTATCTTCAATTTCATCTGAACATTACGCAAATTGATCGATAACCTTCAAGTATCGTCGGTTCGTTAGGAAATTACTTAATGCAATCAATAATCGTTACAGAATTAGGTCTAGTCAATACGAACTACCGTTCTCAAACAAACAATTATATGTATTACCTTCTTTTATCCTCAAATTACTCTATCGGCATCAGAATTCCCAGCTTCGTTACTTATTGGTTCCCCGAAGGGCGTCGGAATCGTCAAAACATGGATAGAATCTTCCCTATCCGGTTCAAGCCAGAAATTCGCGACGTCTTCGACGCGATCCAACCGTTACACCGGTTCTGCTGCGTTCTCGGTTTCACCAATTTCAAAATCGTGAAGAATTTCGATCGAAGAGAATACACCGTAGCCGCGTTGATGTTAGCCAGGCAGATTTTGGTAACTCTAGCCGTAGCTATCTTACTAAGTATTCAGATAAGAAACGAATTCGATGGTGAACTCTCCGAACTGATGTTCTCCGATATGGTTTTGGACATCGAAATAGTGGTGAATATCGTGCTGTCGGTTGCGACGACGGTAATCAGCATCTTTTTTGCGAAGAAGATCATTTCCATCGTAAATAGGATAAACTGCGTCGATTTCGAGCTGAGGAAATTGAACGTCTTCGCTGCGGATTGGTGCGTATCGCGAAACTGCGTAGCCCGACCTGATCGACTTCAGTTGCCTTTAGACGACTCGGGCATTAAAATAACATCGCCTTTGGCGAATTTTTTCAGGTGGATTTGGTACTTCTCGGCAGCTTGCGTGACTGTATCCTCTGTTTATACTGTGTTCATGATAATCCATGTGGCAGACGTTTTTGAAAAGTACCTGGTTGGTTCATTTTATGGCTTAGTAATGAGCACCGCCAGTACTTTACCAGATTTGGTTAATCTGCTTGTTCAGTACCAATATAGTATCTACGCTCTAGTTATTAAAAGTAGATATTCAGCTTTAAATCGATATCTAGCGTCTATTATCGAACGGAATGGCTACTGTAGAACAGGTAATTATAAGATAATTTTGGAGAGAAGTTTTTATGCTAACGCGCCTTTAAATATATCTTTAAGTTTATCTAGATATTATGCAAATTGCATTTGAACCTTATCCAAGCAATATAATGACTAATAACTTTGAAACTTTCTCAATTATAAATTTCCTTTAGTTGGCTTGACGCAATTAACAATTGTTATAAAATCAGAATTAATCAATACCTTCAAACAACAAAGCACGGATAAACGTTCCTTTAATGATTTCCGTCATAAATAGTTTATACAACATCGATTTTAAGTTTCCTTCTTTGTTGTACAATTGCTACGAGTTCTTTAATATTTACTGGAAAAGTCCGGAATTCATCAAAAATTCTTTGATAAAATTCAATGGCGATCCTTTATCGCCAAGGCAGTATTACCTTCTCAGTGGCTTGTGTGAGGATTTGCATGATTTATAACTAGAGAGGACAAAAGCGGATGGAATTATTACTTTTTTGCAGAGACTAGACTGAGTCATGTCTTGACGTGAACAGACACGAGTCTATCTAATCTTGGCGAATAGACACGAGTCTATCTAGTCGCTGCAAAAAAAAAAGGAATAATTCCACCTGCCTTTATCATCTCTCTTTATAATGTTGCATATATCTTCGAAGAGTTCGCAATTGATATACGAGAGGTCGCTGTGCGAGTTGTGGCGGGGATAGTGATGCGGAAGGCGTATCGATCGAGAGCGCCATTTTCAAAAGACGTAACGATTTGACGAGGTGATCATCGTGCGTTTGTTGTAGAAGACTACTTTGCGTTCCGTTCGAACCTGGCCGACATGATCCTGTTCCGGATAGGAGAACTATTGAAGGTGTGGGTATGAAACCGAAAAGAAAATCTACCGGCCGACCTGGGACTGAAATAACGCCGGAAAATGTGAGAACGTCCGTCCGGCAATCTTCAAAGCGTTCAGCACTTAAGCATGCAGTTGCCCTTGGATTATCTGGCAGAAATGTAAGAAGAATTCTGAGTTCTTAACGCGTATCCGCACAAAGTGATGGTTGCCCAAGAATTAAAGGAGAGAGATTTCGAAGCTTGCAGAGCTGCGTTTGAGGAAATTCTTCTTACCTAGCGCTGTTTTGCTTTTTTCAAATGAGGTCATTTATTACACAGAAAAACAACATCTTCGCTACTGGGAAGCAGGAAACCTTCAAGATTAACGACCTCTTCGTTGCCCTCGTGTGACCATTTGGTATATGGCGTCCGTATTTTTTCGAAGAAGACGCTCGCTTCGAATCACTACTGTCGCATGATTAAAACTCATCTTCCGATTTAAGTTTAACCGATTTGTTGGAGAAGAGGCAGAAATCTGGTTCCATCAAGACAAATTCACAGCTCACACCTCTTGGCGTTCTCTAGAAATTTTGAGATAGTCTGGCCTTCGAGATCACCCGATTTTTTTTTTTCTTTGGGGACACCTAAAGGCTCAAGGGTACAAACGTCGCTCCACAACCGAAAATAGAGAGAAAATAGAAAGTGACTGCCTAACTATGTACAGCTTCCGGAAAAGGTTTCGTCAATGTGTCAACAATGAAGGACGCCATTTACCGGATCTAATATTTGAAACCAACTATAACAAATGTAAAATGGCATGGTACTTGTTGTTGTCGAATAAAAGTATGTCTTCTGCATCTTTGTTTGTTTGTTCGTAACTACTTGTTGAAATAGATCAATACAATATCTTCTAATCCAACGACATCCAATAACTCCCCAATAACACCCTAATACCCAAATCGCAGTACCCAATAATAGCCAATAACATCCAATAGCATCCAATAGCGTCCAATAGCATCCAATAGTGTCCAATAACACTAAATAATACCTAATAATATCTAATAACATCTAATAACATCCAATAACAACCAATAGCATGCAATAGCATCCAATAGCATCCAATAACATCCGATAACATCCAATAACAGCCAATAGCGACCAATAGCAGCCAATAGTAGCCAATAGCAACCAATAACACCCAAAACTAGCCAATAGCATCCAGTAACACCCAATAATACCCAATAACATCCAATAACATTCAATAACCTTTAATAACATTCAATAACATTCAATAACTTCTAATAACATCCAATGACAACATCCATTAACATCCAATAACATCCAATAACATCCAATAGCAGCCCATAGCGACCAATAGTAGCCAATAGTATCCAGTAGCATCCAATATCGTCTAATACCATCCAATAACATCCAGTAACATCCAGTAACATCCAATAATACCCAATAACATCCAATAACATCCAATAACATCCATTAATATCCAATAACATCCAATAACATCCGATAACATCCAATAACATCCAATAACATCCAATAAAATGGCATAATTCTTGTTGTTCTCGAATAAAAGTATATTTTCTGCATTTTCGTTTATTTGTAACTACTTGTTGAAATAAGGGACGTTTTTTTATCGAACCCTGTTCCTTATGAATGCCATTAATCTATCTGCAAAAAACTTTGTCCTATGTGAGGACGAGGATGATGATTAAAATTCATGACGTAACTGGTTGTTACGTCGTGAATAGTTGCGTCATTAATCGTATTAGACTAACTCTAATCATCTCATCACTATGTGTGTATCAAGTAAGTGTTTGGTCTAAGTAAACAATCCCGCACCCTTTATAGATTTCATAAAGGACATACGTGGCTGGATCGATAGTCATTATGAAATTAATATCATCCTGTTAACGATCTTCTGCTCCAAAGAAATTATAATATCATATCATATTTCATGTCATGTTTATTACCTACATACCTCACATCGTTATTTGCCTAAAGGTAACAGCCTTAACAACGTTATAACGATTTCTATTGTAAAAGGAAAATGTCTAGAACGCTCTTCAACAAATTAAAACCGAAAATACGCGACGTTTTCGATTGCATTTATCCTTTGCACGTATTTTGTCGCATATTCGGCTTCACCAATCTTAAATTGGTGGAGCACTCGAATAGGAGACGCTCTAAAATAGACCCTGTAGCGGTGGCCAGGCAAATTATTCAAATCCTTCTCATCGGCGGTTTGGCGTACATTGAGATCGAGAACGAATTCGGCGTTAATTTTCTCGAGCAGCGATTTTCGAAGATCGTCCTGATCATCGAGGAGGTCGTGGGAGTGATTTTATCGATGACCAGTACGTTTATCGGTTTGATCTTCGCTACTAAAATAACCTCCATTTTGAACAGAATTAGCGGAGTTGATGTCGAATTTAAAAAACTCAACGTAGTCG
The DNA here is from genome assembly GCA_020654165.1 of Oryctes rhinoceros. Classification (NCBI taxonomy): domain Eukaryota; kingdom Metazoa; phylum Arthropoda; class Insecta; order Coleoptera; family Scarabaeidae; genus Oryctes; species Oryctes rhinoceros. Next base: position 1,814,238 of record JAIOKQ010000978.1, read on the forward strand.
TGGTAGACTGGTATGTATATGATCGCGTAAAAATCGAAGAGTTATGATGATCGTTACAGCATTAGCTTTAGCGGAGGCTAATATTGTTTTCAGGTGGATTTGGTATACTTCGTTGGGTTTCGTGATAATCTGCTGCACCTTCTCCGGGGTTCTAATGATCTCTAATGTGATAAATCGCGATTTTCACCAACCCTACGCGATTTATAACATACTGAAACATATTTTGAGTGTTGCACCTGAAATGATGAATTTGATGGTGCAATATCAATATAGCACCTATACGTTAATCATTAGATCTAGATATGCAGCGTTGAATCAATATCTAAAATCTATATTAGAGGGGGCTAGTGAGAGGCCGCATTTACGAAACGGTAAGCTAGTTTTAATTTTTTCTGTGTATCTCGTAATGGTAGAAGGCAATTTCGTCATCCAATAACAGCCAATAACACCAAATAGCATCCGATAGCATCCAATAACATCCAATGACATCCAATAGCAGCCCATAGCGGCCAATAGTAGCCAATAGTATCCAGTAGCATCCAATATCGTTTAATACCATCCAATAACATCCAGTAACATCCGATCACATCCAATAATATCCAATAACATCCACTAACATCCACTAACGACCACTACCATCCAATAAGATCCAATAACATCCATTAACATCTACTAACATCCAATAATATCAGTTAACAATCAATAACATCCAATAATATCCAATAACATCCAATAACATCCGATCACATCCAATAATATCCAATAACATCCAATAATATCCATTAACATTCAATAACATCCAATAATATCCAATAGTATCCAATAATATCCAATCACATCCAATCACAGGTTTCCTCGTCTTTTAATCTTAAACCTTTGGTTGGTTAAACCTCCCAGTAACCGCCATGGGTTCATCAATCAACGACCTTTTCTTTCTACTATCCTGTAAGAAGCCACAGAAAGATTCCACCGAAACAACACGGCTCCAACCCGAAATTATTTCTTGTACAACAAAATAAAAGACTTCGCCAAAACAATTTTTAAATATTTGTTTCCCATGGCGACTATAAAAGCATTATTCTGTGCAATCTGAACAAACTGTATACGTAGGTACATATGTAACTTCCATCGTATAAATTTCAGTGTGGATATCGGAAGATCTACAACCGGATATTAAGAAACAGCGCAAGTTCGTCAGAAACACATCCGACAGTTTATTCATCGTAGACACGGTCGCTTCTTATCACATCAAGTTGGCGGATATAGCCGCTATCTTGAATCAGGCGTTCTGCGTTCAACTGTTGCTGCTGATAACCACGTCCTTCCTCGGTATCGTAACGGCGCTGTTCTTGATCGCTATCAATTTCAAGCAGCCGGTGGATGAGGATTCAAGCAACTATAATTTTGTCTTCACCGCCTGGGCGTTCTCTAATACAATGGCATTGTTGGTGGTGGTTCATACGACTTGCGGTTTGTGCGATGAGGTAAGATAGCGATATGGCCTGTGTAATAATAAAAACAAAAAGGAAACATGTGAGTTGATATGTTATGTAAATCAATATTTGAGAATTGGCATCGTAAATAGTTGATTTGCTCTGCTTTCTGTTTCAGGCCAATAAATGCCCAAGAATTCTGCATAAGATTCGGAACAATACGAATGATCCCAAGCTCCACACAACGGTAAATGTTTTTGTCGCTCTAAGCTATCTTCCTATTATATGTATATGTTTTTATCATTATATTACATATTACATACATAAATGAATGGCAACCCATTAAGTTTTTACCCTTTACGTGGTTGGCTGGAATAACGCGGAACCCGTCGGGAACAGATCTTTTTCACACTCTAACATGCCCAAAGGTGCTTCTATTTCACGATAAGCCTCTGCTGATCTTATTTAGTCACGTTGCACGCATCGATGATGATTACATCGATTTTTTTTAGAACAACGACCGATTTTGGCCAACCTTCACGAATCTCATCAATAGAGATGATAGAAGGCAGGTGGAATTATTAATTTTTTCAGCGACGGGACAGATTCGTGTTTTGTCGACTCTCGGGGACGCCAGTAAGCAACACGAACCCTTTCTTATGAGGCGAATAGACACGAGTCTATGTAATCGTTGCAATTTCGTCTTTGTCCTTTGTCCTCGCTACTCGTCAATAGCGGATGCACGATCAAGACGAATTTCTTCAAACGAATTGCAAGCAGTCTTTTCTGATCTTGTTCCGTTACCGAACTTCCGTTATCATATCGTTTGTCGTCTAACAGAACTTCTTTATAGCTTGTGCAAGCTACTTCGGTACATTCGCAACTTGCTCCTACGCGTTGCCAGGTTCCTAGCTCTCTCGAAGTGACCCGTTTTGACACTAGCTTTAGGAAGCTTTCGACCCCATAGATCACTCAATGCTTATATCTATTGGATGCATTTGTTTTTTCGGGTACTTTTTTATAGCTTATATCTTCGTATCTAACCAGTCACACTATCTTCGGTCGTAGAACAGGGAACAAACCTTGGTTTTGATCTTCTTACGCAGACGATCTCAAGATATTTTCAAGAATAGGAACACTAGGTGATCGCAAGAAGCTGTTGGCGGGTTGGCGCGACCGGAATAGAATTAGTCTAAACAAATGTGCGATAGTGAGCTACTCTAGAACCGCAATACTCTTCCTTTTCTCTTACGCAATAAGTGAAATCCTTGTACCACGAGCGGAAATATTTAGAGACTTGGATATCTTGTTTCACTCATCATTACGTTTCAATGAGCGCATCCGTGATATTTATGCATCAACCAATAGAACCTTGTACTTTTGTCAGAAGTTAATTGGAATACGCTGGCGTTGTATGATATCCATCCTATTTGTACCTTCAGCTTCCCGCGGGACGTGACCAGAGACGATTTTTGAAGTATCTCTCCTTTAAGTTGGATGGGCCATACCAAGAGAGAAGGTAGCTTCTTGAATTTTATGCGGTCCTTCGATACGTTCCCAACACTCTAGGCAAAGAACCACAAAACATGTTGTCGAAGGCTCCGTTGTACCATATGGCCAGTAATTGTAATAAATTTTATCCGGATCCGTTTCACTCGTAACATTTTAACATTAGTTCCCATTTTGCTTCATTGTTCAAGCTAGTAGATGTCGCTTCTATCTTTTGTATTTCACTTTCGTTTCACTATCTCAATGTTTGCGTTTTTATTATCTTGTATGTATCTATATTTACTTGGATAAATAAAAAGTGGCTGCTAATCTTGGTGCTAAGCGCTCTTTTTAACCCAAGAGAACTAAAGGGCCCTGTAACGAACGACTATAATTTATTTGGAAGCATTAGGTTAGAAGAACGGTTCAATTTCTGCCAATTGTTTAATTTGAAGAATTAGAACGCCAGAAAACATGCAACTAGCGCCAGAATACGTGTTTCTTTACTCGTTGGAAGACTTCAGGCTTCCATAAAATCTACCGTAGCAGTCAAAATTTAAACCACAACGTCAGAAGCCATCGTCAGCAAGCTAATTAATGAAAGTATCAAGTCGTTGGAACGGCATCCTCGGAACAGTAAATAACGCTAGCAAGAACCGTAGGTTAGCGTAACAGACAACGCTAAAGTTCCGGCACACTTCGCACCACGCAAGTTTAATTAATCATTTGCATACAATTAGCCTCTCACGAATAGCACATGTAATAGCCGCGATTGCGACCACCTACCGCCGAGTCGAAATGACTAACTAAAGTTAATATTTGCAGATCGAAATGTATTCGCTACAGATGTACCACAATCGCCTGCAATTCCACGTATGCGGTTTATTTCCGCTCGACTACACCCTATTATACACGGTATGTATAGAATGCGCCCTTGTTAGTGCCCGGCTAGTAACGTAGTTCGGGGCGGCGGCAAGGTGCGGTGAGACGGGGACGAAATATGGAAGCAATATCTTGTATAGGTATTTACGTAGGATGCATCGTAGAGATGCAAGCATGTATCGCAATGCGTAGGTTTTATTCGAGGTTCGCTCCGGTATATTCCGGAAACATTCAACGCCTTGCGTAATACAGGAAAAGTTCTCCGCTTAACGGAGCTTTTAAACAATACGCAGATCTACCGGTCTAAACGTTAATTAGTTGCACCAGAAACATATCGAATCAATTGAAGCCTCCGTTCCCGTAAACACGAACGTCGCGTCCCTCTCCCATATTAGAGGTGATCGATTTAATATTCTCTTTGTTTCGCAGATCGTAGCAGGCGTTACTACGCATCTGGTCATACTGATACAATTCAACAGCTTCGACTACGGGAAAAGGGCCGGCAATGAGAGCGTCATCTTGAATTATACGTCAACCGAATGAGATGTTCGGCAGGAAGACTTTCGAGCCGATATATTTAATATTGATGTTGTAGATGTTAACGAGTTGAGTTGTTTTAATGTTGTCATGAACGGAATCTCGCCTTCGGAACATTGAACGGGTTGACGGGAATTTAGCGACGGTAACGATAAGGTGTCGTACGCATTCCGTTCGCACAAACGTAAATATTTCAATGTACATCGATCGTGTTCGAATATTTAGTTTTAACGAGGGCGTGGCAATATCTGGAAAATAGTTGATGTTAAGGATAAGGTGCCCTAATTGGAATTATTTCCACGCATCGCGTTGGTACAAATTACACTGGCCAACAAATTTCAACTTTTGATTTTGCCATAAAATAATTTATACTAATTTCAATAGAAAACATATAAACATTTATCTTAATAAAAGGTAGAAGGTCAAGTTAGCTCGATTTCTTTTTTTATATTTCAACGAAAAGGTTTTTTAGATTAGATCATAATTTAATGTATATTTCGAATTATTATAATTAGAAATGTGATGTAATACTGCTCCGTCTCTTATAAACAATATCTACAGCATCTCTTCTGAACATCCAACAATAATCTGCTAACATAACAGGATGCCATGTCCTCTGATACCGTTTCTCCATTCCCATGATGTCTTGGTGGAAGCGCTCGCCGTGTTCATCGCTAACGTCGCCCATATTTTCCGGACAAAAATCCAAGTGAGAATGTAGAATGCGCACTTTAAGGGACATATTACAGCCAGCAGCGTGAAATGCTTGTAACATATCCATCACTAAAGTTTTACAGTTGTCGGCTTTTTTGTTTCCCAAGAAATTCGTGGAAACTTGTACCATCGAAAGCCAAGCTGTTTCTTCCTTCGCTGTCAATTTGGTTTCAAAGATTTCCAACAAAAATCCTTTCTTTCAGTTTCCCTTGTGTTAATTTTGGAAACCTTTCAAGAAGGTATTTAAGACCTTCACCTTCGAGATCCGGTGCCTTTACAAAGCTTTTCAGGAGCCCAAGTTTCACGTGGAGAGGTGGTATTTTGATCTTCTCTTTTTCTACTAGAGGCTGATGTTGTACATTGTCTTTTGCTGGTATAAACTGTTGTCGTAGTGGCCACTCTTGCTTATGGTTATGTTTTTCCGAAAGATATAAAAAGCGTATTTGGCGTAATCAGATTGCATACCCAAAATAATTGCAATTACCTTTAAATCTGCACAAATGTTCCAGGAATAGTCTTCGTACTTTATCTTTTCTAATAAAATTTTCAGATTTTCGTAAGTTTCTTTCATAGAAACAGCATGACCTATCGGAATAGAAGGATAATGGTTTCCATTATGCAACAAAACTGCTTTTAGGCTGGTCTTTGATGAGTCTATGAATAATCTCCAAGAACCGGGATCATGATGTATTCCAAAAGCTTCGGAAAGTTTATAAACATTATTGCAGTAGACCAGATTACCGGCCATACCATAAAGGCATTTTCTCTGTAACCAGAGCTAAGCCAATGTTGCCGCCTTTCGGATCATTTTTACTTTATATATGCTGTTCAATCTCATCAGTTACTAACTTAGGGTAAAAGCCTTGTTGGTCAGTGTTATCTGAACAATTTAGATGCATGTTAAGCAACGGTAATGTCCGTATTGTACGTTTGGAAAAGATGTTACGCACGTTTTTCTGAAAATTATGTAACTACCGAATATAGTCTAAATAAAGCAATTTTAACTGTTCTATCCCGCTTGGCAGAATGTGTTTAAAGCACATTTTTAGCTTGCTAATCTCTTCCTTCCATACTTAATCCTTCCAGATCTTCATTAACATTTTTCACTCGACCAGGTTTAACTCGCTGAACGACATCAAAGTGGTGTATAACAAATACGACAAAGGCTTCTTCAATTCAACAGTAGAGTATCGGCTGTATAACGTGTGCATTTCCAAGTGAGCTCTCTCGGATATCCAAGTAACGTTGATGGTTTTAATTAAGTACCTTAAATCTTTAAATTTGGAAAATCGTAATTATAATACATGATGTGTGCGACAGCACTGACCTTATTTATAATTAAATATTAATGAGATCCTTTTAAGTAGATTACTTCCTTAGTTTTTCGGATCGTGTGGTTCTCGAGTGATGAGAACTCATGTACCAAAAACAAAAGATAAACGAATTGATTTCAAATAATTGTAAAAGATGATAAATACGAATGCAGATCAATAAATCATTTTGTACATTTACTTTAACTGAAAAACGATGGGACGGGGAGATTCTTGTAAATTCTTGTAAGCTCTTTGATGAGTGAGAGACGACGTCAATGCTTATACGATGGTCACACGTCCCGTCGCTTTGGCCGGGAGCGAAGACTTTTATTACAAGCAGAGATGATCAAAGCAGGTGGAATTATTGCTTTTTTGCAGTGATTAGATAGAGTCGTATTTTTTTAACTCTTGGGAAAATCAGTAAAAATCATTTCTTATGAGACCTGCGTTTTGGACAATTAGTCACCATCTTCACGAACTGGGGAGACTCAACAGACGATTCAGATAACTGCCTCATTAACTGATTGAAAAGTAGGCACTGCGTCGAGTACATCCTTGCCAATTCACAAGATCTCCATTTTAACATGTAATCCGATCAAATCAACTGAATGGTTAGTCCGTGGTCAACTTCCAGAGCCTATAGTTAAGCGCGGAATATTTGAAGCCAAGATGATGGTTGGAACGTTGGTAGAACGAAAGATACCAACATTACTTTACAAAAGTCCATCGAGAATCTAGCTTACCGCCCGGACGTAACGCCATTTTCACATAACAATGGCACACTTTATCGCCGGATATGCTTTTGCTAATATCATGGTAGGAGCAAGATGGCGTGAGTTCTTCGCTTTAAATTAAATTTTATTCACAAAATATTACAAAAAAATCTTTGCTCCATATCTCAATACAACTTCGCCCTAAAAAAAAGTAATCTGGTAAAAAATCAAAAACAAACTAGACGCAGCGAGATTCAATTTTTCCAATCCGTTTCGAACCAATTAAACTTGCAACGCTGTAATTCTATTACAGATTTCCGATGGATACATCATACAATCGGCCCTCACTTTTTTGTTCGATCCATTTCCGTTTTCCAGTTTCTTTGTTTTTTTCGCTTCGATTTCTTGCTTTTCCTTTTGCTGTTCCCCCCCCCTTTTTTTTTTGATTACCTTCCGAACGCTTCCGTCTACCGTCCACCCGTCGTCATCGTCAATCGGTAGAGGAAACGGACCTCGGAAATATCGAATCCGTGCTTTTTTGCGTTCCGTCGAAAGCCGCGCCAAACCGACAGGAAAAAGGGCTTCGTCCTATCACCTACCCCTTGCTGGGCGAGCACGGCGACGTCGATGGCATTGAATCGGGCCGGCAGATAGCGCTTCGGTCGCCGGAATCGAATTAATTGTTAAAAGGCTGCCGCGTACACGGTAATTAACTTAGTGATACCCGACAATATAGGTATCGGATGGTACCAGCGGCAGAGTTGAGGGAAGCTATGAGTCGCTTGAAATGTCGTGCGTCATTTCGCAAGGAACGAACGGCGTATAGCCGAAGGGTTATAATTACGTTAGCCGAGACACCAACCGCTAATGCACGACGGGAGATTGTTGGAAATGTGGAGGTTGGTTGAGGTAGGTAATAAATTAGTAACAAGTGAACTATTAACAATCTGCAGAAAGTTATTGTCGAAATACGTTTCTAAAGTTGCGCTAGGCAAAAAGCGGTTGTTCAACACAATCGGACGAATTGAGTTTGATGCCTTGGAAGAGGTTTTACGGTTAGTTACTGATACTTTGTGATAAGTAATCTAGCCTTGAGATAGCCTCTCACGCATATATTGAACCAACTAATAAAAAGAACAGGCGTTGTATCCGATCTTGTAGAAATTTTTCTAAAATTTTCGAGAAGTGCTTGAAAGCATGGCTTGTAGAGTTTGTAGAAGAGGGAAACGCTTTGAAAGGTCGGAAAGCTTAACCGTGTCTGCGAGATTCCTTTCAAAGTCGTAGTGATTTGGAATAAGAAGGGTGGCACATACAATTTTGCGGAAATAAATAATAACAGACTTGCCCCGGGACCCGGTGCTGCTCTTAGCCCTATTTATAACATATATTAACGACTAATAATGATTAGGGAGGACAAAGATGGATGAAATTATTACTTTCTTTGCAGAAACTAGACAGACACGAGTTTTATCGACTCTCGAGGACAACTCATTCTTATGAGGCGAATAGACACGAGTCATTCTACTCGCTGCAAAAAAGGAATAATTCCACCTGCCTTTGTCGTCTCTAATAATGATAGCAAGAACTATTGGATAGAACGGCAAAGAACGCTGAAGTATCGGACGGAAATGGATCGAACGGAAAAAATGAAGGCTGTGACTGTACGATGCATTTACAGGAGACCTACAGCATTGCAAGTTTAATTGGTTCCAAACGAATTGGAAGAGGGTAATCCTCGGTTCGTCCCGTTTTTCCGATCTTTCGATAGATTTTTTTACAGAGCTTTGAGATAATTAGAGTGGAGCCAAGGTTCTTTCGTATTTTGTGAACAAAATCGAATTTAAGCATATAAAAAAGACAAAGATTATTATCTTCAAATATAACTCTTCTTCAACAAATCTTAAAAATAATACCCGTTAATATGGACGATTCTCTGCCATCGGCTGATAAGATATCACGTGGTTGGAAAAAACGCCTCCCTATCAATTTCCATGTTGAGCTACCGTTCTAACTGTGGCCTATAACTTTTCACTCTCCTGAAGAGGTACCATGTGACTGTGGTCGAAACGTCGAGTTTCCGATTAAGCACGACTAGATCCGAACCCGGAACACAATGATCTGTTGCGTTTGCGTTGCGTATTAAGAAGGGTAGCCTCTGATCCCGACGATATAGTTATTCTATTCACGGGAGCTAATTGATGTGACGTTACTTAGGCTAGAGAGGCTACCAGCGGTGGCTCATAGAAAATGATCCAATTGATACTACATCCAAAGAAGACGAGACATATGAATTCCTCTCAAGTGTTAATCAGCTGAAACTGGGTGTATCACGGCACCGCCGTGGCTGTTAGATCTGTGAGGTGGGAACTTGTACTTCAAATGATTGTAAGAATAATGAAGCAGCATCGAAAATAAAATACTTGATTTGAGTCTTACTTGACTTGAGTCTAACTTGACTTCAGTGACTTGGAAGAAGCATTCTCTTTCTTTGACTAAGAAAATAAGAACTTTTAATTAAGGAACTGTGCGTCTGCTTATTACTTAAAGCATAGTTGTGAGACGAGACTCGTTCAAGAATTAAAGAAAAAACATTAAGGATTCGAATAAAATAATAACTAATAACCTGCTCTATTACGAGGTTCTAGCTCTAAAGCACTCTAATACGTTATTACGTCAAATAAGAAAAATCGCTAAATATAAAAACAAGAAAATAAGATGAAAATAGGTAAATAAAGGAACATCACTTTTTGCAAAAATAAACCAGACAAATGTATTGCATTACAATACCATGCTGTAACCGTGACATATGCTATCATTGATTACGTCTCCAATTTATCGCAGCTGCGAATTAGTCACTTCCATTTCCCCCCCCAAAAAAAAAAAAGTTTTATGGCGGTCGTCAATTATTAAACCGAGGTAAATACATCTCGATGTTTCATCAAAACTCGATTAAACAAGCCAGTTTTTCTCTGTTACGGTGTCTTATTTTTTCTTTCTTCGACTCCTATTCTTCTACGTGTTTTTTTTTTTCTCTCTCGCAGTAATATCCGTCATTTGAAACGTATCAGAGACCAAGGAAACCGTACCGTAAATATTTCATTATCGTACTGTCGTTCCTTCGCGCGGAACAGAGAACGAAGATGGAAGGGTCCCGACGGGCGAAATCTATTCTAAAATTAAATTTTGACCGCCATCCTTGGCGAGGTCGTCCCGTCGCGGTGCTCCACATATATCATCTCCAATCTGTGAACCGATGCGGTAGTTGAATCGGACGGGTTCGAGGATTCCAAGAAAAAAAAAGAAGAAGAGTCGAGGAAACGGGGAGAACGGGGCGGCGTAAAAATTGACAGGCCTCTCGGTGAGATGAAGGTGGTTACCTGTCTACCGAATGTTCCGGAAACAATTTCTCTTGTACGTCAGCGTCGCCGCCGCCGCCGAAACCGAATTTTGCTTTCTCCTCTTCGGTTTGACGCTCGGGGCATCGCCGTTATCCCTAAGGATAACGCATCCGTGACAGGCACGAGATGGTTCTTCCCGCTGTAATCTTCGCGTTTGTCTGCTACGTATACAGATCGTTACTGCTAAGCTTATCCTAAATCCGGAGGACGATATACGCTGTTCTGAGAACTGCGCGTACGTCATTATGACGTAAGCTGCGCGACGGATTGTTGTTGGTCCGAACGAGTTCGTTATATTTTATATTGTTATGTAAACTATATATCGAATAATGTTATTCGTCGTTAATGAATTAATTTAATTGAAATACGCTTTCGAATAGATTGGATACCGTTAGCAACTATTTGTTATTTTAAATTGAACTGCGGGTTTGTTCGTTACTTTTGGACTATCGATTTTATAAACGTTTTTTCAACGTTTCTTTCATTTAATTAAATTATCATCAACACTATACGGTTGTTCCATATATCTGCACGTATATTTAGCTTTTTGTATATTAAGTTTTTGTTGCCAGATGCCAGATGAGCGATCTCCTCATCATCAGGGTTACTTGAAAGTATGAAGGCGGCGATTTAGTGTCATTAATACTCATTCTAGGAAATTATGTTCAATATAAAAGCTTGCTTTGAAATTTTTTAAAACATTGAATTTTTTTCTTCGATGGTTTCCTAAATTAAGCCTACTCATGTAATTTTTTTTGAGCGGGAGCGTTCGATAGAGCATCTTTTTCCCTTTAACAATAGCTTTTTTACGAGAAAACGCCGTTTTAAGCATTTAATGGTGCTTGATGCAGATAGACAGAATTATTTTGCAATGAAGTTAACATGAAAAACAAATTAATAACAAAGCAAATCGTGGACATCGTTTCAATTGTCCTTCGTTCCTTAATTTGACAATGCCCCAATCGATTTACGAAGCCTTTCCTTTTTAAGAAAAAAAAATGAAAAAAGTACAACTGTAAAAAATCTTTTCACGTTAAATCACTTCTTGTAATAAGTAGAGATGGTGATTTTCGTTGGCGCGCAGACCGCACAAGCTACCACGTCTTTTATGCAGCAAACGCCTTGTATACAGCGAAGGCAATTAAGCATATTTGTCACAGATTGAGCCGCATCTATGATTAAAGTTGGCAGATTATTAAAAATAGATTTCCCGCAGCTCCTTCACGTAACATGTTTACTACATACTGTGGTAAATACCATCAGGCGCAGCTCTCTAAGAGTAGACCAACTCGTAGCCAACACAAAGAAAGGCGTTTCTCAAATCCCCTAAAAGGATTCGCCAATTCGAGAACTTGTATTCGGGAATCCCACAACCACCTGAACCTGTATTAATCAAATTGGGTACGTGGCTTGCAGCGGTAGCGTATTACCGCAAACATGTTCAGAGTATCAATTCTTTTATTTGGACATTGAAACCGAGAGATTCTGAAGTTATTGAAATATGCGAAGAACTGCTTTCGGATCATCAAATTGAAGCGGATATAGCGGAAATTCGCGAAAACTACTCCGTTGTTGGAGAATCTCTTGAAAAATTGCGAAATAGCGTATTACCCTTATCGAACGCGCTTAACACTCTCGAAAAGATAAACGAATGATCCATGGAAAACTCGACGGATCGTATAGGACAACACGTTAATAAGTTATGTAACAATTATTGTCACGTCTTACTGTATATTCCAGGCCTGAAGAAAGGCTCGTCGCAGACGAAAATTAAAAGCTATGCGAACATGCTTCAATTTAAAAGCAATCGAAATGAGTCGATTAGTCTCAAATGTTCATAATTCACCTATGCTGAACATAATTTTCGAAAGTGGCATCTCCGTACTTGTAACTAACCCTGTATATATTAACTTTCTTCGCCGTGGAAAGACAGTTTTTCTTACTTTCTCCAACCTAATTAAATTTAATTAACGAAGTAAAACTTTCATTGGCTCCGCTAGGCCCAAACCTATTCGGAGAAACCAGAGAAGAACCGCTTTTTCAATACTCGCCAACGGGAAGCCAATGTATTAATTAATTAATTAATTAATTAATTAATTAATTAATTAGTAGAGTAGAAAGTGCAAACATGGAATACGTTGGTAATAAGGAATATCATGGTTTCTCAATAACATAACGCAGAGCTATATCTTAAATTTAGCATTTTCACCGCTTTCACGTAATAAGTACATATGGACGATTACTTCTTTTCGTGACTCGCTATTATTTAAGCGTCTGCTTGCTACTATCGACGAGTAGTACGTGAAATGGCTTTTACAAAAATACTACCGCCATTTATTATTTTCTAATACCCGCCTCATCGATATTTCCTACGAAAGCTCTCATTTTTTTTTCTTTTAACGCAAAGAAAAAGGCAACGTTAAGTAGGTAGGAATAAAAGGAGACAGTACAGCGAAAAAAATTAAACGAGTTTGGTAATTAGAAGGAGAAACGCGCCCGTTCTGTAGGCGTCGAAGATCTACGTCTTAAAAGGATAAAAGGATTCGTTGCTACAGGCTTTCCGGTTGTACCAGACGCCGGCATCTAAGTGAAATGGCGCTTTTCTTATTGCATATTTCACTTGTTATTGTTACTTTTAAAGTTTTAATTTTTTTCTTTCCGTTAACGCAATCTTTGAAATCATTTCAAGCAGCTACTCTTAAATTGTAAATGGCGAGAGCTGTTGGGGAATACAAAGGTATGGGTGATTGTTGTTATTAAAACTAAGTTGGTATTTCGAAGAACCTTTAAGAATTGCATCGATGTATTTAGAAGATGGTTTATCTGCATTAACATCCTCTCCTTCTCTTTTTAAAAAATTGTTAGTTCAATTTTTTTTTAATAATTAAATCAATTATTTCAATAGCTTTAATACCATAAGTCCATTCTGTATAAGACAAAAAGGAAAATCGGGTTTATTTCATTTCGTCTTTCACTTTAATAAGGAAGACTGTTTTTAAGAACAAGGTAAGCAGTCAAGATAAATAAACGTCATCTTTAAATATTTTAACCATGTTTGAATGAAATAATCAGTTTGTTTAAGTTCAACTTACTCTTTTATTTCTCTTCCACGGTAATGCTTCTTTTCTTATTAGGCATTAAGAAGTATCAGCAATAGAACTATTCTTGCTCTCTTTTTATATAATATACTGTTTTGTAGAATTTTTTATTTAATATAATGCATTTAATCTCGTCTATTTTTACATTTTGTCCTGTCTTTTCTTACTCTGCCCTTCAAGAGACTGCGGAAGCTTCATCCTCCCGGAGAGGGTGAGCAAAGATGAGCTGGAGGATGAATATTTTTTACATATGTTCCAAACGATACTTTTCTATTTTCTCGGATCGCTTGGACGGGACGTTCTTGGGTGCGCTGATGGGTACATCTATCAGTTATGCGCACCTCTATAGTCCAAGTTATGTCCAGTCTACTGCGTATTACCGTGCTTGGAATATCCGATTCCAATATTGTTTGATACCGTTAGAGCGTTGGTGTTTGCAACATCATCGTGACGTCTGGTCTACCTCCCGGAGGCTAGCGAATTACATCCGCTTAAAACGCGCTCGACGAGCCTATTGTTATTGACTGTACATGCGACATAGACCCGATGTGATTCTCTGTTCTCCAATTATGTACTAAGGTTGGCACAACGTGATCCTGGATAGTTTCCATGAAGCCCTCCGTTTCGGGGAAGATGCATCCACATTGTGCGAGCTCCTTTATCCATCTCCTCCTGATGCAACATGTTAATACATCGACCGTATATTTCCTTACCTCTCACTGGGTTGTAGGCTTTGTTGTACAGATCAAGCGACGTTATTCTTTTGCCGGTACTCTATGTAGTTTGGAGATCTCTGATGGATGGATGGAAGTTTCCCATGTCCGCAATTCCTCTTCCTCCATTTTGGCGTGTTAGGTGGAATCGTTCAACGCAGCTTTCCGGATGATGCGCTCTATGCTTCGTAAACGGGGTTCCGACGATTCTATTGACGTTCTCTAAAACAGTTTGACGTCGCGTACGTATTTACGCTTTTTACCACGTTTCTAATGCTTAATTGAAGCTGTGATGCGTCTCGTAGTCTTTTCAAGAAGAGGTGCTTTGGTTGCTTTAACGCTGATACCTCGATTCTGCTGAAAGTTGCTTGTGATATACCTGCATCTTCCCATTTTTCTCTCTTCATAGCGCTTATACGGCACTCATCTAAACCAAAAACCATCTTAATATTTTGGGTACCTTATTATTATTACACTGACCAACAAGATTTTTACCCTAAGTTAGTAACTGATGAAATTGAACAGCATATATAAAATAAAAATGATTCGAAAAGCGGCAACATTGGCTTAGCTCTGGTTACAGAGAAAATGTCTTTATGGTATGGCCGGTAATCTGGTCCACTGCAATAATGTTTATAAACTTTCTGAAGCTTTTGTAAGTCATGATCCCAGTTCTTGGAGATTATTCATAGACTCATCAAAGATCAGACTGAAAGCAGTTTTGTTGCATAATGGAAACCATTATTCTTCTATTCCGATAGGTCATGCTGTTTCTATGAAAGAAACTTACGAAAATCTGAAAATTTTATTAGAAAAGATAAAGTACAAAGACTATTCCTGGAATATTTGTGCAGATTTTGAAGTAATTGCAATTATTTTGGGTATGCAATCTGATTAGGCCAAATACGCTTTTTACGTCTTTGGGAAAAACATAACCATAAGCAAGAGTGGCCACTACGACAACAGTTTATACCAGCAAAAGACAATGTACAACATCAGCCTCTAGTAGAAAAAGAAAAGATCAAAATACCACCTCTCCACGTGAAACTTGGGCTCATGAAAAGCTTTGTAAAGGCACCGGATCTCGAAGGTGAAGGTCTTAAATACCTTCTTGAAAGGTTTCTAAAATTAACACAAGGGAAACTAAAAGAAAGGATTTTTGTTGGACATCTTTGAAACCAAATTAACAGCGAAGGAAGAAACAGCTTGGCTTTCGATGGTACAAGTTTCCACGAATTTCTTGGGAAGAAAAGCCGACAACTGTAAAACTTTAGTGATGGATATGTTACAAGCATTTCACGCTGCTGGCTGTAATATGTCCCTTAAACGGCACATTCTACGTTCTCACTTGGATTTTTGTCCGGAAAATATGGGCGACGTTAGCGATGAACACGGCGAGCGCTTCCACCAAGACATCATGGGAATGGAGAAACGGTATCAGGGGACATAGCATCCTGTTATGTTAGCAGATTATTGTTGGACGTTCAGAAGAGATGCTGTAGATATTGTTTATAAGAGACGGAGCAGTATTACATCACATTTCTAATTATAATAATTCGAAATATACATTAAATTATGATCTAATCTAAAAAACTTTTTCATTGAGATATAAGAAAAAATCGAGCTAAGTTGACCGTCTACCTTTTATTAAAATAAACGTTTCTATTGAAATTAGTATAAATTATTTTATGCCAAAATCAAAAGTTGAAATTTATTGGCCAGTGTTATTAAAAGAAAAGCAGATTATTGCTGCGTCATTTTCTATATTTAACAAATTCTAAATAATAAATTTATTGCGTTTACGACATTAACGAAGCATCGCTAAACTGCAAATATAATTGTCCAGATAAGTTCTTTTCATCATCGATCCATTCATCCTATCTACAATACTTCAAACCGCTAAATATAACGCCAATAACATGTATACGCATACAAGGGTAATATGTGCATTGAGCTTGAAAAGCAGATAGATTTCTGAGATGTCTTGCAGATTCTCAACCTCCATCCACTGATAGCGCCATATGTGCTCGTCGAATACGCCTCTTGACGGAACCTTAAGTATGTTCTTGCGTCAGAGTGGCATTCGGATTGATCGTACATAAGCTTTCGTTCGTAAGCTTTCCCGTGTCTTCTAAATCTAATCTCCTTTTTTTTTCCAGTTGCGTAATCCTATAGCCTACATTCGTATTGTTTATGTTAACCGCATACTCTTCTCTTTTTGCGACATTTAAGATTTTACGTAAAATAAAGACTTATTTTCTTTAGAAAGAAATAGGACTTGCGGTAGCCATTTTCACGGTGCTCATTAAAAAAAAAAAAACTCCGAGGTTGGCAAAAAAAAGAATAAGGTGATGTAGGGATCACTAAAAAATGGACCGCACGGAATAACGATTACCTGTTAAAACTAAACGTATTCCGGATTTGGACCGTGTCGTGGTTGACCGAAAACTCGACGTTTCGCGCAAAACAGTTGCGACTTCTTCAGGGACCCATTGGAACATTCTAATTTCGCCAACTGGCGATTTTTCTATATACTGAAGAATCCTTTTTACATATTAAACATTCGATAACGGGCGACCGGTTTCAGGCTTAGCAACATTTAGATTAATTTAATTGTAAAGTATATTTCTTAGATACATATATTCTATTTTCTTCACTATTCCATTTTAATTTGCTTTTTCTTTGGGAACGCCGATTTGTTTGGATTAATTAAAGCATTTTGATCCATCATGACTAGATATGACCAAGGCAGGTGGAATTAAGAAATCATTAAATTACATAACGTAACGACATAATGAATTTAATTAATCCAAGCAAGCCGGCATTCCAAAAAAAAAAAAAAAAACAAGAAAAAACAAATTAAAATCTAAATATTTCTGGTTAAAGAAAAAAGGAAATATGAAAGAGATATGTTTCTCTAAAATTAATGTATGAAGAGATAAACACCTTATTCTTTTTTATTTATTATTTTTTAAATTTTATTGAATTTTATAAAGAAAAGGAGCCGTAGGCGTAGCCAGAGGTAAGTAGTGACAGGCTTTGCCTCGCTCTGCTCCCTAAATCTATAAAATAATTTAATTCTTATTTCTTATTGCCGATCATACAAAAGTCTCCAAAACATCAACTTTGATTGGTCCCCCCACTTGACTAAATTCCGGCTACGCCCATGAAAATACCTATTTTATTTTTCCTTCAGTCGATTCACATCGATTAATTATTTTCTGTATAAACGCGCACACGGGATCAACTAGAAATGCCCAACTTTTCCCAAAAAATTATCGTTTGATAGACTGCTGCGAACAATGTAATTGTTCGTAGCAGCATTCTCATAGAGTTACATTCTCGAACGATTTTTTGCTCGTTAGCTAAAATTAACTCTTAGTGGATAAGCGATACTTGTTCGATGGCTTTCAGATTTGGCGTTGGCAACGCTGCCTTCTTTGCCGAATTAATAGCGAAACCCCCTCCGCTTTTTCTTTTTTATTATTATTTTGAAAGCGAAAGGTATATGAACAACGAACGCGCTTGGTAGCCAATAACATACGTACGTACAACACTGTATTCCGTTCGATTTCACGCCGAAGTGGAATAATTTCGCATTTTACTGTTTATCAGTCCGTGTGTTTATTAAAAGCGCGCGTCGAGGGCCCATTCTAGCGCGAGCTTCTCCCGCACCGGCGAAGATATGTCGAAAATTTCATATCTGGCGGAATTCCATTTCCCGTTCGAACCGAACGTAACCGTGCGGGAGAGGGCCGCGTTGCCGTTGGTTAGGCGTCTCCCCCGATCTATTCAGCAGGCGGCTACAGCTTCGAACGGGGTGGAAAACGTCGGGGGGGCGGTCGGCAGGGAGGAAGGGCGGAATGGACGTACGATGATGATTATGATGACGGAGGCAATGGCAACGTAGTATCGCATACCTGAACGCGCTCCGAATAAACGGCTGCTTCTATTTAGCAAGCCCGGCGAAGCGTGCCGGCGCTGATAGTGCGGGACCGACTGTTCCGAACTCGACACAACTCGCACAAAACGTTGTTAGTTCCCGCGATCGACGAGTCGAGTCCTTCACCCGGAACGAACGAATAATGAACAGAGAGGAAAACTGTACTTACTCTGCACGTATATACGTAGTAAAATAACTCATTTCCCTATTGAACTTTGCTCTTCGGGTACGTCTTCCCAATTGTTTCTTTTTTCTTCTCTGTTTGGGTGCTACGTTAAATTATCAAAAATGCATACACAGTGATCCAAGTTAAATTCCTATTGCTGCTCTGTAATTTTAGCTACATCGATGTTTCTTCATATATGCTCTCACAGTTAAGAATATGCTTCGATAGTGTTGATTAATTAATCGGTATGAGACGAGTCCGATCGCGTCCGTCCCTGACGTCCGCCTCCCGCTGCTGTACGAAACGGGCAGGAGGTTTGCGGGCCATTCTAACGCGTCGCTGCGCAATATTTATTATTCTTTCTTCTGTTGTTGAACTCACGACGTCGACAATAAAGTAAAACAAAATTAAAATAAAATAAATGAAACGTACATAATTTTTGCTAATTTCTTATCCGCATGCTTTCGTTCTCTACTTCAACTTACTGCGTTGTTTCTTAACCATGATATCTCTACAACTCAAAAAACAAAAAGAAAACAGATAACACGTTAATGGCGCCCACTATTAAATTTTTATCGACTTCCCTACTGAATTATTGCAGCTTTCCTTTTTATACTCACCTCCGCAGTAACCTATCGCTTCCTTTTACGTTTCAGGTCCATCATATACGGAAACCTCGGAGCGATGCTTCTTCAGCTAAATCCGTTCATTTTCCAAATGGTTTTCCGAAGCAATCACTTAATAGGTTTGAGTTTCTAACCGCTACCGCGGTGTTGTATGCATGTATGTATTTATTCTAGTCCGTTGTGGTATCTCTCTCTTGAATCGGGGTTTCATTGCCATTCTCCGAATTTAGGAGAATTTATGTAGTTAATTAGATAATACTAATAAGTGGAAACGGTGCCCTCAGACTGGCAACATTGTATACAAATAAACAGTGAGAATTACAACGAAAGCCAGCAGGAAATAAGGATGAATACATAAAATACGAGTACCTTTGGTTGGTTTACGATCGATGATGCGACAGTTTTATATCATTTACGATCGGGTGTCACATACAGTGAAAAAAAAGTGGAATAAAAATACTCTCGGAACCACACTGATGACGGTGGGTAAGTAGAAACACGGCCGTGGGTGCTGTGTTCTTTCTCTCTTTATCCAATTATTTATGACTTCCTTAGATTGGCAACATTGAATGCAAATAAACAGTAAGAATTACAACGAAAGCCAACAAGAAGTAATGATGAGTACATAAAATACGAGTACCTTTGGTTGGTTTACAATCGATGATTCGACAGTTTTATATCATTTACGATCGGGTGTCACATACAGTGAAAAAAAGTGGAATAAAAATACTCTCGGAACCACACTGATGACGGTGGGTAAGTAGAAACACGGCCGTGGGTACTGTGTTCTTTCTCTCTTTATCCAATTATTTATGACTTCCTTAGATTGGCAACATTGAATACAAATAAACAGTAAGAATTACAACGAAAGCCAACAAGAAGTAATGATGAGTACATAAAATACGAGTACCTTTGGTTGGTTTACAATCGATGATTCGACAGTTTTATATCATTTACGATCGGGTGTCACATACAGTGAACAAAAAAGTGGAATAAAAATACTCTCGGAACCACACTGATGACGGTGGGTAAGTAGAAACACGGCCGTGGGTGCTGTGTTCTTTCTCTCTTTATCCAGTTTTTTATGACTTCCTTAGATTGGCAACATTGTATACAAATAAACAGTGAGAATTGCAACGAAAGCCAACAGGAAATAAGGATGAGTACATAAAATACGAGTACCTTTGGTTGGGGTACGATCGATGATGCGACAGTTTTATATCATTTACGATCGGGTGTCACATACAGTGAAAAAAAAAATGGAATAAAAATACTCTCGGAACCACACTGATGACGGTGAGTAAGTAGGAACACGACTGTAGGTACCGTGCTCTTTCTCTCTTTATCCTATTATTTATGACTTCCTTAGATTCCATGAATTGTTGTGGAGTGACTCGTATTAAGGTTCCCTACATGTAAAATTAACCGATTCTGAGTTATTTTGTTTTTGCGTTGCTTCCGTATCTTCTTTTAGTTTATCTCCGGACTGGTCTCTTCAATTTTATCCAATATACATCAATTATTTAAAACGTTCCCAAAACCAGAGGTGATTCCCGCTTAAATTTAGAAACGGTCTAATTATCTGTATGACGCCCGAAATGACCGTTATTACCCATATTTTTGATAATTTTCACCGCGTCCGATAGCGGTAATGACAGCGCAGTAGCTAAAATTCCATTAAGCCATAAATGTCGGAGAATTTGATTTACGTCGGACGCCGTTAAACGACACGTAACGGGCGATCTGGCTATTGGATTTTCCTATTATTTCCTAGCGCATTCAGACAATTTACCAGGATAGGTTCTACGGATTCTATGCGTTTGTGATATTGATGTGATTGAAATAGGTAGAAATTGTGCGTCGGCAAGTAATAACTTCGCGAGTTCAGTACGATGCATGCAAGAAATGCTGGGAGAGAAGACTCCTCTTTAAGAAGTAAATACCTTTGTACTTAACTAAAAAAACAAAAAAAACAAAAAAAACAAAGTACATCGCACGGGCTTCGTAAATGAGACTGACAGTCGGTGAAAAGGCAAAATTAAACGTTAATTTGTACCTTTCATACTAAGACTGTAAAAAAAGAAATATTTGAATGCTTAAAACAAGCCACCTATATACCTACGCCATTAGAACCCGGCGAAGAATACAAAGCAGAACTTTCTTCATACCCGTGTAAAACGAATAAAACAAAAGCGAATCGGCCAAGGTAAAAAAGCTTTTACGCTTCTCCCATCGCCCGTTTCGAAAACAGCGCAGCCAGCAAACAACCGCGCCGGCGACAAGAACACATACATCTTCTCGAATTAGAGGGAGACGATATGTGTGCGTTTGTAGGGAAAGGGGGGCGCGCCCGGACGTCGATGGCGGTTATCTATCAATGTTGAACGTGTCTGACACGGCCAATAAGACATTATGACATCATAATACGTTCCGTCGCGCGGATCTAAGACGGCGCCGACCCGAGGCGAATTTGACAAAGTGACAGGCGGGAGCAAGTCATCTATATCAATAAGGAATAAACTCTCGAGTATCCGAAGCTATCTCGCCCCCTCTTTTGTTTTAGAAGGAAATTTACACGTCGAAAAAAAGCTTTCTGGTGAAAAAAATTAGGTCAAGAAATAATCTGAATTTCCCAGCAAAATTTTCAGTTGAATGGGCGATGTTTCTTCTTTATTTGAATTTATTAATGGTTGTTTGGCCTGTTACGATTCTTCCATTCTTTTTTTAACTTTCCTTCCAATCAATTATACCCAGATTGCTTATATGGGTCGTTGCAGCATCTAGCTATTTCATTTTCAGTTTCCTTCAGCAATACTCTCTTCTCATGTCTATGCTCTGGTTTTCTACCAACATGTTCTAACCATCTCAATGCTTCTTGCTTTGTTTTATTGCATTAAACTACTGTTCCTGTATATTTCTTTCATTCGCTCTTCGTCTCCATGTTCCATCATCTTTCAAGGCTTTTAACTTTTCCAAACCGTTGAGTTATCCCGTAAATATGGAAAACTTCAAACTAGCGACAAATCAATTTGATTTACATGATTTTCGCTTGGGCGGCCCTTCAACTTACCCTCCCTCAACTTACACTCCCAAATAATATATCGATTCAATGTTCGAACAACCAGCGCCGACCGCAACCCGATCCATTTTTTCTTCTCTTCGCCCAATGAACGATGTTAACGTCACAACTAAAGTTTAAAGCGTTAAATTCAAAATTATCCGATTGTGTCCTGTTCCCCGAAAAGTTAAGGGAGTCCTTCTTCCATCCCCTACGCCTCTATCGGACCCGTACACCCGCTAACTGAAACAAATTACCCGAAAGTCTTTCCTAAATTCCTTGATGACGATATCGTCCGTCCTGTGAAGGCTGGCGAAAATTTACTTCAACTTCGGTAATTGTGAATAATGAACATCCAACAAACTTGCCCGAGCGCTTCCGAAGTATATAGAACAAACAGAACGAAAAAAAAAAAATGAAGAACAAACAGTAGGTAACGATCGGAGTTTATTATTCTCGTTGTTTTTTTTTCTTTCTTTTTTCTTTCTTTTTTTCTTGCCTTTTTTATTTGTACACCGGACAATTTTTCAAGCTAGCAAATTCGATGTTTTACTGGAGTCTTAATATACGTAACGATGTAATTAAAAAGTAGAAAATGGAGCGTTGTGCCGTGTTAAACAATTCGCAAATTCTAAGAATACGTAGTTTAATCATGGCTTCTTGCTCGGTGTTCGCTTCCTCTTATTTAAGCAATTCTTTAAGTGTTGAAATATTGCTGTTAATTGCCCCAGTTCCTCCGCTCCCTCTTCCAGCACGGTATGAAATCTATCAAAAAAAAAAAAAAGAAGCACATGTTGAATCCATTGGCAGGTTTACTTCGGAAAGCAATTACTTTGATTGTTGCATTAATTCCAAAATTCTCCACCACACTGCGCCAACGCTATTCATCAATTCGCGGTCGGAGCTTTGTAAAAACGCCCATTTACGTGTACCGCCGTCTTGTTCGATACAATAAATCTAGCGAAATGTTTACCCCGTTCACCTGAACCAAATAAATCTCCGTGAAATACGCCAGCCACTTAGTAGACGTTCTTATTCGCGGTATCGAAGGACTTGCGCCGCGACAAAGTAAATCATATTACCCGATGAAAGAACGGACCTAAACTCGAATAGCTCGGCGCCTATTACATTGGCGGCGGCTTATCGAAGGTCACCACCTTCTCCAATAGCCCTTTCTAGCGTAAATGGGAAACGTCATAGATTCATAGCCAACTGGCAATCACATGTCGACTCTATATCAAGCTGTAATGACACGACAGGGTTTTGCTTTCAAGTTCGGAGCGGGCCCCGCGGAGGATGGGCGGTTTTAGCCTTGTTCCTCGGTCCAAATCGCGCATAATAGATCGTGTAGCCGGCGATGAGGCTAAATATATTTAAATCGTTCCTTTTTAAACGATCTAATCGTTTCAATAGGCCGTTTTTAAAAATTAACATGTTTGTCGGCGTAGAGACGGTCTTCGAGTTGAGCTTAATTAATCCTTTATAAAGAATTTAATAAAGCCAGCGAAGACTCGGACGTAGGAGAACGGCTGTACAAACTGTAGAATATATAAAGTAATTTAAATGTACTTGCCAACGTTGAAACACCCCCCACCACAAACACTTTAGCGAAACTGTTACGCACGTTTCGATAGCTAAGCTATCATCTTCAGCAGCAGTACTGAACTGACTAGCTAAGCTAAGAACTAACGTATTGATACAAAATAACGTTACGGCTGACTGAACGCGAACGCGTTAACAACGAGAGAAGGCTGGAACTTAGCGGTCCTGAATTCTTTAAAATGTTTCTGTTTTTGTAAACTTCTGTTCCTTCGTAACAATTTAACTGTACATTGCTGTACACGTTCTTAATTAAACATACATTGCTGATATTTTATCTGTTTTCAAGCATACGCCGGGCAACACTGTATTTGTCAAATCTTCCGAATTTAAGGCGAGCCAGGTGCTCTTTTTACCGAATTCTGATTGGTCTTTTTGTTTGCCCAATATTGCCCAAAAGCTTTACATATTTTGTAAATTCCTCATTTTTCCACGCGTTTCCTAAAGGGAAGCCTGCAACGATATTGTTTGGTTTTTGGCCTAAAGCGCCTCTCCAAATATAGACCTAGTTTTATAGCGAAGCTGTAGACTTCATCTTTATGTTTAACTGTCATGATCGAGTCATGTCTTCGTTTAAAGCCATGATATTGGTTTCTATATGTTGTACGCCTATGAAAGGAACCAAGAATTGTTAATCTTTTAATTTGAGATTCGTTTCTGAATACAAATAGGTGCATTGAAAGTTTAGCTAAGCTGCAAGTAGTTGCATATATTCTAAGTTCTAAAGATTCTCGAAGCATTTTCTTCTTTCAGCAACTTACCTCATCTTCTAATATCTCTAATATCTCACCTTCTCTCCGTGATGTACACGTTAATAGCGATATTATCATTAATTTAAAGTCGTTTATTTTGCGCAACGAAAATCATGATGATCCATCAAGGTCTTCTAATCATTTCTTAGATAACTTTTAAAATGCAAGCTCATAAGATAAGCGTGTATTTTTAAAAACTACGTATGCCGACGCTCGTTCTTCGTTTGAAAGATTCTTGGTCTATTTATGCGCTTTCTTTATTTATTATTGTTTGACAAATTTAAAATAAATAAATATCACACGACGCATTGAAGTCAAGGTCTTACAATCTCCGAAATATCCTTTTACCTTTTTCTCCGGAGTAGTCGACGAGAGTCTATCGAAACAAAAAAGGAAAACGAATTTTCGAATTTCAATTCTAAATGCGTATTACGTCGACTTACGATTACGACGCCAAATTCCGAAAATTCGTAGATTCTTTGAAAACTCTTAGGGCCCACTTTCGAGGTGAACGTGACAACGTCGCCGTCCCTGGTTGCTGTAGTCTAAAGCAAAGTTAAAGGACGTTTAATTTAACGAGGTAGATGTCGTTAAATTTACCATGGCCTTTCGATTACCTTCGACGAAGGTCTTGCCGAGGGTGAACCAAATCTCGCGTTGCCAAAAGGCTCCAACGGTCGTCGTAAATCGCCATCTGCCATCGTCGAATTTTACGGTTAGAAACGATTCGCTGTTCCTTAGACCGTCTAACTTTTCGGGCGTGACCTTCTCCCCTATCGAAAAGTGAAAATACTAAGGAATAGGACCTGATCTTATTAACTTGTTGATTACCGATTAGATTAATAAACACTTCCGGCTTGTAAGTGACGACGTGCTTGTATTTCCCAACGATTTCCACCATGTTCTAATCACTTCTTATACTTCACTTACGCGCAAAAATCAATTCAAACCATCACTAAATGCAAGTATGTGCGTGTAATAGATGATTTGCGCCATTTTTTTTTTGCGTTAGATCAACAACATTATCGTATACGGAATCAACGTCGCTAATCTGTTTTATAGTACAGATAAAGCGAAAACAGTGTACGTTTGCTAATGGAGCCTTGAGACTTGATGATAAGCAACTATCTTCAAACCAGATGCAATTTTTTTAACACGTGGATAAGATATTGGCGTATTTCTTTTTTGGCGTATTATCTTCCTTTATTAAACGTGCTGATTTGTACAACTTTTTAAAGGAAAATACATCATTTTAAGCAAATAGGACTTTAATACCGCAAACAATATACATACATTTGAACTTAAGATTTATACGTAAACACCTTAAACTCTTTTATACTTCCGCGTAGCTTCCCCTGGAGTACCAGGATTATAGACCTAGTGAATAAACAAGCTCAAAATTAGGATATACGAGGTCCGCTATAAAAAGAGAGGTACGTTACCATATTCACACCAGCATCGCTAAATTCGTAGAACCTCTTCGTGACCCTATCACCAGCGGTTGAAGTGAAAACTAGTTTGTTCCCGTCTTTAGATACCAACGTCTTAAAAGAAAACGAATCGTGTTAGTGATGATATCCTTATATTTATACCGTGCAACTTACGGTGGCCGCTACAGCGCCCTTAAATTCCTCATCGTAAGGTTCACCGATGGTGAACTTGGTCTCTCTTTTGTAACCGCCACTTCCAACTGCAGTAGTGAAGACGTAGTTGTCACCGTCGGCCACTATCGTCAATTGCGAATTGCTATCGGTGATGCCTCGCAATGTTTGAGATGTAACTTCTTGGCCTGTATAAATGAAGAGGGAAATTTCGAATTATTTGTGTAACACGTTAAATACTTGGAAAAACGCACCTGCTGCTTTCAAAATTTCTTCTGGATTGATAGTCTCGATGTGTTGATAAGTTCCTGCGATTCGAACCATTTCCGACTCCTTCTTTTTGTTTCCAACCAAAGTTACTTAAAACGCGGAGATGTCTGCGCCCATAGATCAAATCAACCTATTTATATACCTGATTTTTTTTTAATCTTCGAGAAGGTGAGCTGTATTATTGCCGTTTATCTTAATCTGCTTTTCCAGGATTGATATTATGAGAGTCATCGTAAGATGACTTGAGACAATTCCTGCGAATCATGCTAGTTATTGGAGATAAAGAAAAAATCTATTGCTTTACGCTAGCTATTGAAAAAGTAATATAAAACGATGATGTTCCACAGCCGGATCTTGTAGAACGGATGTAACGTCCCACTATATGCAATACTGCGAACACCGGCAATGCCATGAAAAGTACCCCAACAGCTGCTCCGAAAGTTGTCCTAATCGAAGAAACCGCTACATCTGTATATGCATCCAGGCTAACAAACTACAGACTAATGAATGGTCAATCTGTTATATATACAGCTACGACAAATGCTATAAAACGGTAATACCGGATAGAGAAGACTGGAAGAAAGGCCCGCCTATAAAGACCGAAGTCTTCTGGTACATAAACGGCTCGAAGAGTCGGAGTCGGAATTTGCGGAAGTAAACTTAAAATATTTAAAGCGCTAAGTCCAATGCAAAGCGCCACAGTATCTCAAGCCGAGATAGTAACAATGCTGGGCTGGATAGTCAAGCAGTAATAAAAGCGGTAATCACCATATAGGCGAATTGAAAGCTGGTTTCAGACTGCATGAAAGCACTCGATAGATTGTTAAGCCGAATTGTTAAGGTGAGCTTAACTTCGGTGCCAGGACACGGAGAACATCGGGGAAACTCTACGGCAGACGAATTGGTGGAAGATCATTCCAGGTCAGAGACAACCTAAGCGATGTCTGATTGGACGTAGCCGACCTAGTAAGCAGAGCCAAGAAGTCTGTTCGAACAATAGGACACTGTATGCCCAAGAAGAACATGATAGAAGAAACAGCACGCAGATTTTGCTAGATGGAAGAAGAGACCGCCGTCGGTTAGGAATATTCACGAGCCGAAACCTATATAAGGGATCGCTCACAAGATTGCTAAATCTAGCAAAGAAATCAAAGCTAACGTAATTGATCAATTTCTTCTCTAGAAGATTCTTCTCTAGGTTCTTGTCTAGAAGGACCACAATAAATATGAAAAGGTGGTAGTGGGATAGGTTAAGAATCACCTCGAGTAGCAATCTAATCTAATGTTTTCCCTTATTTGCTATCGATGGTTTGCTGGATTCTTGCTCGTTTTCATCTTTCGCATTAATTGTCTAATTAATAATTTTGCCAAGAGGATTGGATAAGGAGGCCATCTCTAATTTTAGAAAAACGGTACAAAGGCTTCGCCTACAATTAATTTGTTCTGAAGTGATGATATGACCAGAAAACAAGACACGATTAATCTTCCATTTTTATATGAAGTTGCCACAGATGTACAAAATGTACAAAAGATGCTTTCTAAAATTAAAACGACTACTCTCTATTATCGTACCACTTCATATCCGTATCTAAAATTAATGCAGTAAAGGCAATACTTCTGATTGATTGTTGTAAGTAAATCGAAAAAAGATACGTTCTTCTTTCATGAACTTATTCAAAAATTGTTTTGATTGTAGTTATAAAGATAAAGAAATTAACAATGTTAAACTCTCTTGTAGACCCGCTTAGCTGTGACGGAACTGTTTGCCAACGTAAAAGTCTAAAAAACAAAGGACTAGCTTTTAAAGGATTCAGAATAAAACGGAACAACGTAAACATGTCAGACCGAAATCGGCGAATTCCTATATTCTCTTCGCAATCGCCGAGTCCGTTACGATTTTATCGCCATCTTTACTAGCGACAATCTAGAATAGATAGAAGTTGCTGAATGGAACTGTACCTTACAGAAATAGGGCGATGGAATCGAAATAAATCGAGAATTATTTCGGATTATATACACCCAAACGGGGTAATATCTTCGAATTCCTCGCCGAATGCGAACGCGACGGTTCTCAAAGGGCTGATCATCGTACACGTGTCACCGTCGAGTTTAATTGTGTCGAGCTTCAACTTGGTGTCGTTTAAGAGTGCTACGACTTTCTCGTCCATAGTCTTACCTGCGCGGAAATGTAACTTCGAAGATTTGTTATGATTTACCATATTGCCTGAATAAGGGCTTCAGCACCAACATTTTCGACGAATTGGTAAGTCCCATCGATTCGAACCATTTTGAAATAAAAATGACTGTGCTGTTTAAGCTTTGGCATTAGTTTAATAAACATGGGATTTCCGTTATATATTGTCGTAATCGCGGCTAATTTTTTCTAATGCACCATGAAAATACTTAAATTTTTCCTCATAAGTGCCATTCAATACCATGGTATGAATTTTTGTACGATTTCATCGAGTTCGAAAAGGTAGAAAAATTCAACGACTAAATTGATTGTTTATGTCTGGTGATGATTTGGAAGAAAATAAAATAAATAGAATCGACTATCTAATTCATGTAATATTCATTAATATCGATTGTAAGCGTTAATTACGGAATTACTGTGACATAAACTAAAGTGTTCCTTATCACAAAATGATGATTCAGAGATTACGCAGGTACATCGCATTTATCTCTAATGTATATCATAATTGTGGCCGTGACCTTCGATTTGCGGGAGCAAAATTGAAGTATTTTAAAATTGAAATCTTTTGGCAAGGTTGTCGCTAAGCGCAACGATCTTGGAGCGTATTAAAGACAGGCATTCTCTCAATGTATTTCTAAAAAATTAACTTGCAATGCTGACTTTGATATTTTTTATCTGTATGATTTCAAAAAAACCTCCGTAATCATTACGTAGAAATATTACGAAGGAAGGTCAGTAAGTAGGTAACAAAAAGCTGTTGCAAAAATAATCAAAGAAATAGTCGGCCAAAAACAAGTTTTATTTTTCAACAAAATTTCCATCTATGTTAATACACGTATCCCATGGCTTTATCAATTCCAATCAATTCCCATGAATTCCAATCAATTCTAATCAATTCCAATCAATTTCAACCAATTCCAACCAATTTCAATCAATTCCAATCAATTCCAATCAGTTCCAATAAATTCCAATCAATTCCAATCAATTCCAATCAATTCCAATCAATGCCAATCAATGCCAATCAATTCCGACCAATTCCAACCAATTCCAACCAATTCCAACCAAATGCAACGAATTCCAATCAATTCCAATAAATGCTCAAATGCCTGTTATCAATACACTTATCCCATGACTTTATCAATTCCAATCAATTTCAATCAATTCCAATCAATTCCAATCAATTCCAATCAATTCCAATCAATTCCAATCAATTTCAACCAATTCCAACCAATTCCAATCAATTCCAACCAATTCCAACCAATTCCAATTAATTCCAATCAATGCCAATCAATTCCAAACAGTTCCAACCAATTCCAATCAATTCCAACCAATTCCAACCAATTCCAATTAATTCCAATCAATGCCAATCAATTCCAAACAATTCCAACCAATTCCAATCAATTCCAACCAATTCCAACCAATTCCAATCAATTCCAATAAATGCCCAAATGCCTGTTGCATAGAAGTGTTTGGGCTCCCGCGCGAATCTCTTGTTCAACATTGCCAAAATACTTTTTGAGGGGACCAAACGGATGATAGTCGCTTGGGTGACTAGATCCGGACTGTAAGCCTCATTAGTTCTTCAATTTTCGCCTGGCTCAAGTGGATTGAATGCAGCCTGGCATTTTTGTGGTGCAGCAACGAAACGTTACAGTATGATTCGTTCATTTCTATTGTGGAAATGGGCTAGGAGCACTCCTCGAGAATCCCCAACCTTACCAGTTGAGGACACAACCTTGAATTTCTTTGCTAATGGTGTAAAAGGATGTTAGACCTCGATTTCGGGTTGGTAGTGGTGGACGCGTGACTCATCACCAGTAACAATCGTGTTTAACCTTCTCGGAGTTGCTAGGCTGTTTATTATTATCCGCCCGTTAGTTCGAAGTGCTTATATCCTCCACGCGTCGAAGTATTGCCACTATCGTAATCTGAATAGAACGGGCTACTTCATCGATCGTCAACAACTTGGGAGAATTTGTCCCTCCCAGTTGTACACGACTTTACGTGATAAAGACTTTTCACCGCAAACAGGAGACGTGTCCATTTGCAAAAAGTCCTTTTGCCCAGAAAAAACGCATCGCATCATGCTGCTCTTCCACGGTGCGTTCTTTCAACCCGTTCGCCATTTTAACACGGCAACTGTCACTTGAGTACCATAAAGCTAGATTAAGTTGACACTTAATCACGGATGAGAAAAGAGCTTACTGCTATTTTCAGCTTTCCCTCAACAGCTTGTGACATATTTAATGACTTTTCCTCGTATTCACATAAAAGTATTTTAGCCTCTCTTGCAAGCAATATCTAATGTTCTAATTATCGAATAAGATGGAATATAATCCTTCGACGCAAATTACATCTAAACAAGCGCATCTTTATCTTTATTCGCGTAATCGAAGGTACGAATATTAATCGGCAATCTATTGAAGTTTTGCAAAATCTTCTTGATCGATCAACTGATCTGTGACAATAATTGTATCCGAAGTACGATGTTATTATCTACGATATGTAAAATCATGTATGTATATAAAGAATATGCAACATATGTGAAGTTTTATACTTATCGAAAGACAATTCGTCTCTGGTTCGTGCGTTTCTCATCTTTATCGTTAAGAATTTAATAAAGTAACTTCTTTTTTTTTAAGTTCTTAAGTTAAAGTTAGTAAGTTGAAATGGTGCAATTCGTTGGGAAATATCAATTGGAAAGGAACGAGAATTTTATCGAATTTGTCCAATCTTTGGGTGAGTTACAATATTAACTACTTTAAACTTGGTCCTGAACGACATCGGCACCTCTCCGAAATTCCATTAAAGAGCAAACGTACTATTTAAGGTCTTAATAAAAAGGACCCGCCGTATTAATTTATTTAAATTCCTAGTCGTCAATTTTCGTCTTTCAGGACAAAATCTAAACGCAGAAATGATAGCGAAACTGAACAACACCAACTCGATCTTCGAGGTGACGCAAGACGGCGACGTGTATTCTTTCATATCTCATTCGGGCACTTCGCGTCCTATGACCTTCAAGTTTGGCGAGGAGTTCACAGAAGAAACCCTGGGCGGCCTCAAATTCAAGGTAATTCCGTCGGAGTCCATGATTTGTTCGAGAGCTCTTACGTTAATTGATATTTTAGACCACTGCCAGGCGAGAAGGTGATAAAATCATCTTATCGGCGAATATGGGATCGACATCAGGCGAGAGGATCTATGAGTTCACCAAAGATGGGCTAATTACGGTACGTTTCATATATGAAGATGGCGACTTTACCCTAAATTTCTGGAAATTTGGAAATTTATGTAAAATATCCTGAAACACGCAAGAAGTATTGTCGAGAAAATTGACTCATCTACCCTAACCTCCTAGCTTCGGGAGCTACCCGCTTAAACGAAAAGGGGTATCGAGTAATACCTCGTTTTAATCGCCTCTTGAAACGGTACATTTTGGCGTTTATTTTTTCGAAATTCATCCATTCGTTTTCGAGATTTTTGGGAGAATCTTTTGATTTAGTTTCCTTTATTTTTTTGACTAGTCAGCCTATCTTAGGAGCATCGGAACAAAAACCAAAACGAATCGAAACTAAACGCCAAAATGTACTATTTCAAAAGACCATCGAATTGAGGTATTACACGGTACCCCCTTCCATTTAAGTTTTTTAGGGGGGTAACCCCCGGGAGCGGCGGATTCAAGTGATTGAGTCGATTTTTGCATAAAAGGTCGTTCCCCTCGCGTCCTCTTATATGTTTCAGAAAATTTTTTATAAATCTCCAGACTCCCCGAAGTTTGGAGTGGGAAATTTTCAGACTACTCGGTATGAGTTCCTGCATTTTTTTTTTTTTGCAATTTCAGACATTCACTTCAGCAGATGTCGTCGGTAAGAGGTTCTACAAGAGGTTGTAGAAGAATATGTATTTTAAATCTTTTTGTGCAATATAATCTTGTATATAATGTACGGATTGTTTTATTTTATTTAAAAGTGAGAATGCGACTATTTACTTGCTACAAACACTTCGAATGTTATCAAACAAAATTTAATGCAAATTTATATTAAGCATAGATGATCAGCGGATAATCATCATCATCAAAATTTAAAATTGTTTACGCAAGTAGTAGAGACGATATATAGGTAAAACGATATACAGGGTGATCGAAACTTTGAAACTATTTTAAAACCGAAAAATTTGTTTCTTCAACATATTTAAGCAAAAA
This sequence comes from Oryctes rhinoceros, assembly GCA_020654165.1. Lineage (NCBI taxonomy): Eukaryota > Metazoa > Arthropoda > Insecta > Coleoptera > Scarabaeidae > Oryctes > Oryctes rhinoceros. The sequence continues at coordinate 1,846,940 of JAIOKQ010000978.1, forward strand.
TATCTAAAATTACGCCAGTTTAAAGTATCTATAACCAACTACATCGCTTGAAGGGCTTAATTGGGCCTAAAAAAGAACAATCAGACGAATTAGGCAAAAACTGTCGATTTTCCGTCCGTTTCGGCGAAGCTTCCGAAAACTTCAAACGTCTAAATAAAGGCTGCAGGCTGAAATTTTACGGGGAAAATACACGGCCATAGAGCCCCCGATTAGCGTCGTTAGATCGGCGAAACCGTGTACTTTTCTTTGACTCTTCAAAGATGTCATCACTTCGAGTTCAAATTTTTACGTCTTGTCTAGATCTCGGCAGCCGAACGAGCTACGAAGATAGGATCGGGCTCGTTCGAGAGGTCTCGACGAGCGTTTTAAGGGAGGGAAATCTCAACTCCCTAACTCTAACCGTTCGGACGCTACGGCGTCCCAAATTTGAAAAATGAAAATTTCTTTTTTTCAAATTTAAAGCCCGAGAAACCCGCCAAAACGAAGAGCTAGAGACTTCCGCTCAGGCGCAATCGATTCCCCGGCCAATTCTCTATAGGACGCGTATCGTAAGCTGTTAGAGGCTGCCGGCGAAATTTTATGGGGAAATTTTATAGGGCCATTGATTACAGCCGTTAGATCGACGAAACTTCGTACTTTTTTTTTTTATAATAATCTGTACCAGTTTTGCAATTCCTGTATGAACGTTTTAAATGAAGTGTTGCTAGTATATCTTGCAATGGAAGACATGTTATCGCATTAGGACAAGCATCCTCGATCGGACAAGAAGAACTTGAGGGACTTGATAATGAAAGAAACCTTTCTTTATCAGTACACACAGGTCTGGAGAAGGATTGGATGGACGGCTCAATTTAAATAATAATCATAAAAAACATCCGGGAAAAAGATTCCCTATGCGCCAGTAGAACATTTCGAACAACTTTTTAGCCGCTCTACAGCTTTTAAGTGTTCTTCGAGACTCTGGATTTTCGAAACAAGGTGGTATTTGTGGAGAATTTACTCCCGAAAATTTATCTTTAAAGTTTCAGCAACCCTCGCCGGCCGCGTCGTTCTTTGTTCTTTCTTCGGTTTCGGCAGCCCAGAGTCTCCGTTTCAGCCACCATAACTAATTTATTTATAAATAGACGTATATACAACGCGGTAACCCTAAACGAGAGGTCGCTGTTTGTTTTGCTTCGTCCGCCAGAGATGCAAATAATTTATTATTCCGGGCGAGATATTTGCGGATTGTAGAAGCCCCGTTTCACCTCTCCTCCATACCTTTATTCTATCAAATATTGTACGTATATATTTCGGGATTTTATGCTAAGCGGGAGGATTCGCGCTGATTATTAAAGGTTCAATATTTACGAAAATGGCCAAAATTGAGGTAGAATTTTTACGTTTTGAACAGCTCGAACAAACAATCGATAGGACCAAAATACATGAGCAATGGTTGTTTTTCTACCGTTATCTTATCGTGCAATCAATCCATACTATAAATAAAGCCATTAAGTGCTTATACAATTCTTTTAATGTATGATAATCTTTATTGACGAAGCAAAAGTCAAAAAAATAAGGAAGGCCGTTGAGACTATAACGCCGCAAATAAAAATAGCTAATAAATGCGGTGCTTCAGCAGGAGGTATATTAACTTATTTAGGCGAGATTGTTCTCACTCAAAGTGAGATGGTGCTTTAATGTGATCTATTCCGCGCGTATAAAGGCAAACGATACATAACTAGACGATACGTAAATCTTAATGTTCTTGTTTACACGGGAGAAACTCGCCACCATCCCAGACAACATTTACTGAAGTCATTTGGTTTGTCATTAGATCATTGCTTCTTAGCCAATCGCATAATTAAGCTAAGTAGTCGGTGCTTTCTTCGAGAACTCCTTTCAACGGAATGGGCAATACCATCGTTCCTGCGCATTCGCACTATTTGCGTCTTAAACGAAAGGTAAGCCCAAACCAAATAAAAGACTTGCCTTAGCTTCTATCGAACGTCCTTCACGGATCTTGTAGAATCCCACAAGTCTTGTCAGCTTTGCGTTACTGAAATCAAGCAATGCTTAAGGTGCGACGAGAAACATCCAATCTCATGTGGTTCGCTTACAATGTGACAGAGTGGCTGAATATAACTATCCCGGCATTTTTATTAATTAACCAATGAACTTAGTTCTTCGCTACATATATACATGGACAACACGTAAAAACGATTTTTTTTTGTGGATTTGTAAACTTAACTCTAGCGATGAAGATCTCGTTAAATTGAATGGCGAGGGCCTTCGTGTCCTCTAACGTAGGTAACCTATTGACCTGTAATCGAATCTATTATTCGCCATGTATGTCTACTAATATTTAAAGAGTTTAATTATTGCTGCGTTACATTTACAATGGTTTACAGCGTCGTCAATACTGTTTTATAGTAAGTATCTTTATATCAGTCGTTAGGAAGCGATATTGCTAGCATTACTGAATTTGTAGTTTTAAGGCTCGCTTGCTCTTAAGATAAATAAGAGAACTGACGCGTGCTTTACTGGAAAATAAGCAATAAAATATCTCAAGAAAATGTGGAGAAAGATTAACAACGTTTCGTTGGTACCATAACGCTCCCAATAGAGATCTGCCCAAGATTGGTCGGCAATCGGAAGAAGAATATCGTGTTTTTTTCTTTTTTTTTTAGCAAATATGGCAACATCGACAAAAATCAATGCTCTTTTTGTTACTGTTTAAAAGAATCAAGTTATCCAAGTTAGATTGTTGCTGATGAGACTTTTGGTCGTCCACTAAGAAATCATCATTAAAATCGCCGATTGCAATACCATATGCAAATGTTTAAGCGCCAAATTTTTAAATATTCAAAAAAAGTCGCCATCTTATCTCTAAGCAAGCAGCATATGGATTCACCTGCTACCTTTTGCAAATTTTTATTTTAAATAAATCAAGGTAATTGATCAGCATTTTAAGTATGCAACGTATTTCTAATTAATTTGGAAAAAATAAAAGAAACGAAACGAACTCGTAATAGCCAAATTTCAAGTCCTCAAGATTCTACGATCTTAGTCGCAACGCATACTCTGTATTTTTTAAAAGTCACGGATGATTTAAGTCGATAGTTCCTGCAATAAAGATCATTCGCGAGCATTACACTAAAAAATTAGCGAATATAATATTTCGGCAACTACCAACAAACATCTTTCCCGAAATTAAAAAAAAAAAAAACCAAGTAAGTCCTGTGTGACTTCGACCATTCTTAATTAAATCATTAAATAAAACAAGAGAATCTTTGAATATTTAATAAATTTTAAGCCTAGATAACGATAGCAAAATAAGTACACAACACAAATTCACAACTTCGTGTATACACTCTTGGCAACCACGCTTGTGTTACGCCCTGTATATGTCTGAAACAAAAGAAAGACGAGTGAAATTAGCATTACAAAGCACCACAACCTAATTAGATAGATTTTGGGATTTCTCTTTAAGCAAAGGTGTTATACAGGGATGATCCAAATAAACGAACCGCTATACTTAAATTAGTAAATTAGCACTCCGCTTTCTAATGGAACAGTTTCTGTAAAGATGCACGTTTATAATCTAAATTTACAGGAGACTCATCGCCAATGTAACTCAACAGGTTTCCGTGCAAAACGATGACGTCATGATACAAGATTTTTGCCCTGTTCCACTTCGTTTCTGCTTACTTCTAATGTGATGGATGTCATTCGAAAGCGTTACATATTTTGCTTTTTGCGCTTTGCTTTGGTAAGACCGAAGCCGAAAATTCAACGCAGTCAACGTTGTTTATGTCGCAGAAAAAATTTAGGTACCCACCTTTTTTCACGCTTGTCTAAAATGTTAAAAAGAAACAATTTTTTTATTTTTTACGTTATGTGGTAGAAGCTCTACTAATTTGCCAATTTAATCGATTTCGTTGGGCCAATACCAACGGAGCTAGCAATAGCGGCCTCTTAATTCTGATCAGCCTTTATACTGGAATACTAACCACCGTTAAAGTGTTGTCGGTGAAGGCGAAGTCTCTTATTACCTCAGGAGCTGGCTGGCAAGATAGGCATAATCCAATCGTTAAGACGTTACCAGCAAAGGCACTTGTGCACTGAAATTGAGAATAAGATAATTATATCGACAACAAATAGATATAATTATAAGCTTTCTATATCTAACCCTAACAAAGACGCCCGGAAAGAACTCCTGCGTACAAGGCTGGCCCAAAATCACCTTCAGAGCAAATGCGGGTGTACTTATCAAGACGTTATCGCAATCATCCGCTTTGATTTCGACGAAGGTCCTTTCGTCCTCCATTCTATGGATGAGAGCGAGAACATCATCGTCGAGGACAGGGCCTGAAAAAAAAAACAGATGAAAAAGTTAATCATTTTGAATAATTTTTGCGAAAATATAAAACGCAAATGAAAAATTCAAATTGCTATTAATATGAAACTAATTGTAAAAAGATTCGGCGTTCAGTACTCCCAGATATCGTATTACTCTATCATGCAGCGGATAGCCAAAACGTTTTAAATTGATGAGATATCTGAAAGCAACATGTTGAGATTGAAGTTTTTCGACTAGAAAACAAATAATATCCTTTGATTTAATTAATGCTGATCATTGATTAAATCAAAGGCTCCAAATTCACAACCATTAGATGTTCATTCCAGGGATCGTTCCTATTAGTAAAAGAAGCAATTTCTGATGTTTTAAGCAATTTAATTTAGGTTATTGAGAACAGCTTTGATTCTGGAGAGTATCTTCGAATGATACTTTGCGATACATCCAAGACCTCCAGGCTGTACTTGACTCGTAGATAATATCTTTCTTGGAGTTCCTCAGGGATCTGCCATAGGACCGCTTTTATTTCTAATTTATATTAACATTATTTCTGTTTCTAGTTCTGATGTACAATTTACTCAGTACACTAGCTACATCAAATTTAGTAACTAGAGCCATTAGTTTTCCTTCTTTAAGTTTGCCGTAGAAAGAGATGCACTCAAAGATGGTGAACGGTGTTGTCTAACGATCACCCATTAAACTAAATTAAAAAATAAATAAATAAGCTAAACACAATTAAACAAATAACATATAATAAACTATAAAATATAAATTAGGAAAGCTAAAGAGGACGTGATCTGCTTCTTCGTTGATGGCGCTGTTACTTCTACCTATTTAGCTATCTATCTAAGACGTAACCTCTTAAAAAATGTCTTAATATCAGCGTGCTACGGCTTATTCAATGCGTGGGTGGAAAAAAGTTATTTACCAAACTAAAAGCTGTTAATTTCAATACCTTCTTTAGAATAAAGTGCTTTGTAGTTTTTTTTTTTTAGATCATCGTTCTTCTTCGTTATGTTACATTGTTATTTTTATGGTTATGATCAAGTTAATTTCGGCGGCAAGTGACGTTATACTCTACTAATCACTAGGATGCAAACAAAATTGTGGCACGTACTGTTAAACCAAATTTACTAAAATAAATTTATTACATTCACCCTCAAAAACCATTGAAGATAACGTAAAATGATCGCAATTTCTGTCATCAGCATGTCAAGCTGCACGAAAGATCAGCATCAAGATAAGCAATTTAAAACATCTTTGAAATATGACCCGAACTTCCAAAGATTTTTTTTTTCCATAATTTTCTTAATTTTCCAATGTCTCTCCAACCAACAACTTCATTCGTAGATTTCGATAAATTGGATTCAATTTTCTATGTTTTACGGTAAACTAGTTATAACCTTTAGAAAATTGAGAAACTTTGATGCCTATCTCTAGCCTTTGTCGGGGTGCAATTCGAAACATGAACGAGATAGATAACCGAGGGTGGCGGAAATCGATTCTCCGAGTCCGATTTACGTAAAAACAAGCAACCGAAACCTTCGTACTGCGCTGAAAAGTCCTCGAGAGGACTTAAGATTCGAATTTTAATTTTATGTTGACGACAACACCAGCGCGCGCGTAATAGTAAAACTCGAACTGCTTTAGAATGACTCGTCGGATTTTCGATAACCTTCCCTGAGACGTTAAAGGTTCCAATTCGAGCATCAAGATCTTTTCACCGAAGCGCATTATAACATAAACCGGTACTTTAACGATGTGTCGTTGTTTAATCTTGTTTTGACAAGTGCAAACATAATTTTACGTACACGCACAGATAAACTATTACTCATTTACAAAAAAAAGGGACTAAATCCTACAAACAGCTTTATTAAAAATTAGGCTAACGGTTACGTGCATATCATCAGGCCCAGATATTATTTATTTATCTAATTTATTTACTTACGTTAGGTACTAAATCCAAGCGTTACGTGTCCCAGAATATATAAAATTCAACGCAACTATGGAAATGATGCACGAGACTCACTGTTGAACACGACGAGGTAACGTAATAACCTTAGCTAGACCATTACGTAACGCATATATATACATACATACATAAAAAAAAAAACAACAACATGCTTATCTCGCTTATACCTATATACACCTACATGTATCACATCTCGTTGTAATTTTCGCTATGCGATTGAATACTACGTACATACATATTTACATACTGATAGATCAACAACGTTATATCGTGAAACCTACTCATCTGCTTGAAATATTCGGCGAAATTCTCGTGTCTTAACAGTTCATATTTTCCGGCGAATTTTTTCATCCTAGATCTACGACGACCACGTTCACCTTCCACCTGCTTAATCACTGATCACATGTTGACTACTAAACAACGTTGCGTATACATGTACATCGTGGACGATTCAAGAGCTGGATTTAATCCGGCGGTTGTTTTGCCGCGGGCTAGCGATGTATCGAGTTCTCGCAGTTGCCGCTAACGCGAATATTTTTTTTTTTTTTGTACATAGATACGTCCGTGATGCTTGGGAAGTCTCTAGTTAAGTCGTTAACTGGAAGTGATGTAATGACGAATATGAGCGCTTTGGAGCAGGGATTATGTTTATATAAATGAATTAAATCGGACGCATCGAATGGTATCGCATATCGATATGTCGCCAGGTTGTTTTCTCGTTTGGAACTAATATTATTCGGTAACTCGACAAAAATAGTCGTGATAAAACGGGCCCCAACAAAATAGCCCCCGTCAAAATAGCCTCCGACGAAACAGCCCCGTTAAAACAAATACTACCAGATCGACGGCGCTTAATCACTCAGCACAGTTTCCAATCGACGATTAAGCACATGCTTCTGCTGATGCTACCCGCTCTTGTTCCTTCCGGAAGTGGTCGATTAATTTGTAAATAGTCGGATGGTGAGAGTCAACGGTTTGTTGATGGGTTATAAAATTGTTAGTACGCGCAAGACCACAATATCATATATGGATCGTATCGATAAGTGAACCATTTTCTCGTCGGTGAGCTCCTCAAAGGCGGTGATTACGTCCCCCTCTTAGACAAAAGCTCATTTCTAGGTGCGATCTTACGTTTTCGTCGTTACATATTCTTCTACAAGATGTAGGTCCAATGGGCACCTTATCGTTGTTATTAAATTAAGTCCAACTATTAATACTGAGGCTGTTTTATCGGGGGCTGCTTTGTCGAGGTACTGTGTTGTTTTGAGCACCTTTCGTTCGATTACTTTCGGCTCTTCCTCTTCCCTTTCAGAATTGCAGACTTTAATAAAGTTTTCTACGTTTTACTTTTGCTTTTTAACAGCGTTCTATTTCTTCAATACATCCTTCAATCCATGTGGAATCCTTCCTTTTATCCAGTTGAACGTCGCGACTATCTCAAATTTGTGCTTCTGCGTCCTTAAATTATCTCCTTTTCGTGACGTTTCACTTCCGCTTTGCGTGTATTTTGTTTTTTTTTCCGTTAATTCTATACCCTCCTTCTTCTTCCTCCTCTAGCCTGTTGATTACTTTTAACAGATCTTTTTCCTTGTTCGCTATTATCGTTAAAGGTAAGCAAAATTATTCCTTTTTTGCAGCGATTAGATAGATTCGTGTCTATTTGCCTCATGGGAATGGATTCGTGTTGCTTATTGGTGTCCCCGAGAGTCGACACAACACGAGTCTATCTAGTCTCTGTAAAAAAGTGATAGTTTCATCCGCCTTTGTCTTCTCTAGTGATCAGTATATGCGTTCGCAATGATATTTTGATCCTTCCTCCTTTTTTGAGCCTTACCGTTACGAAATCTTTTAATTTCTTCTGGTACCTCAATTTCTGTGGGACATTTAATCTCATTTTCTTCTTCTTGTATCAGCAAATCGCCAGTTAATAAATGTACGTTTTCTTAGTCTCAGTAGTCTTCTTTCTAGGAGGTGGTATTCGGTTCTCTCATCTTTTTCTTCTATTTATTTACTTCATTTCATCTCTTTCTTTGATCGTCTTTCTTGCTAATCCGTCTTATCTTTGCCGAATTTCTTCGTGTTCGAGCTTCTGCACATTCTTCATCATACCAGTCTCCCCCTCTCGTTTTTAAAGGTTTCGTATTTATCCTTTAAGTCATTTCGCCCTAAGTTTCATCTATTTCATTTGTGTTTGTTGCGCGTATTTTTTTGTTTTTTTTTTTTGCAAATCGTTTTTTTATACCTCAAATAGGTACCAGAGGCATTTGAGAACATTCTTCAGGTTATGACGAAATCCTTGTTACATTAATTAAGAGACGTCATTGAACTTCTCATTTAGTTAGTTCCATTCAACAATGTATTTTCCCAAACCAGCGGTAATGGGGAGAAAGGAACAATCAATTACGGTAGACCTGATATGAAAGATCTGCATCATTTAACCACTAAAATAAAGGAACATGAAGACCGATCGGACAATGCAAGATAGATTTCACGCTCCCTCTTTGCAGCGCAGAAAGTTCAAATCAAATTAAAAATTCGGATTTATTTGCGCGACGAAACCTGCAAATATATCAAATCGATGTCAGTTGTAGATATATGTATATTTAATGATAGAATTTATGAGCGCTTTCGTGGATTTAAATGAATTAGGGATTGGCGGCATTCAGATTAAGACTAAGTCTCTTCGCGCGCATTGTACGATGCCCCCCCCTAGTACAGCGGCCGTATTATTTGTACTTAATAAGCTATCCTGCTTCTTCCTCACGGAATGAAGAGGAAACGATATATACACATGATGTTAAAAGGTGAAGCCGTATCAGCGTTATTCGACGATATTGACGTGTTTAAGCTTTTAGTTTTCTAGTACTTTTCGAAGCCCTTCCACAAAGAAAAGAAAACAAGATAAAAAGAGGATTTTCCCATAAAATCCGCTTCGACCCTTATTTTAAAACAACTCAATATACAAGGTGTTCAATAATGAAAATTTTGAAATAGCCTCAGAATGTAAATCGGAACAACCTAGGAGGTTGGCTTTTCCGAAATTTGAATAAAACGAAATATATAGGGTGTTAAGTAATTTAGGTGTAAGTTACTTCGCGGGCACAACCAAACAGTTTAAATCGTGACTTTTCCACACAAAATAAAAATAAATAAATTAATTAAAGATAAACGTGCTATTCAAGCAAATTGCATCCTTACGTTGCTCCGACCGCGCCTATGATATCATCAAAGTCCAAAAGATCCTCACAGAAACGCGATGAATGTCACATCGAACATTGTCCAAGGTATTAGCACTTATCGAGCCAAGCAAATTGATATTCAAAAGCCTAAAAGCCGATAACTAAGTCCGGTGTTTAATTTACGTTAGACGTTTTACTGCCGGTGTATCGCTTTTGTGCAATAAACATACTAACCACGGATCAATATCAATCCGTAATATCTAATGTAAATTGTACCTGTATTTATGCATATACCGTGCTTTGTGTGATTTCCAATATAAAAACGTACAATAAGTACGTGATATTATCTGCACAGCAACGCATATATAAAGAGATAATTTCCTACGTTTGTTTCATTCTGTATTTGTTCCGCTAGCAAAGAAAAGACGATAAGTGACGATGGTGCAAATTGCTGGAAAGTACCAGCTACAAAGCAACGAAAATTTCATAGCCTACCTCAAGGGATTAGGTACGTCGTTGAATATCGACGAGGCGCTTCGTTTAATCGATTCTCCTGCAGGTCCCGAGATCAGCGACGAGCTAGCCAATACGTTGGACTCCCTAAGACCGATACTAGAAGTTACCGTCGACGGGGACAAGATCAGTTTAGTGACAAACGCGGGCTCTTCAGCCACTTTTACGCTCGGCGAATCGTTCGAAGATGAAATCTTGACGGGGATCAAAGTAACGGTAAGTTTCCCAAAAAATTAAAGCGAAATACGGGGTGCGTTTACGCTGGGGACGTTGCAGAGCGTTGCTACGTTGTCCGGTAATACGTTGACGATTCAATCTACGAAAGCGGACGATCGCAAAGGCTTGAGGGAGTATCATTTCGAAGAAGACGGATTAGTAATCGTAAGTACCTACATGTACCATTTTGAGAAGAACGTTAATGGAGAATTGCTACATTTCAAATGTTAATTGCCATGTTTATTACATTAATAAACATTTTCAGCTTAATTGAATTAATTGAAATTTTCAAAATTAAGATTCGCTAATTTTAAGATGTAACCTTCTATGTTCTTGCTGCTTTGGATTCAGATTTTTCGAGCGTCTCGTACCGCAACAGAAACGTTCGATTTTCCACTATTTACTAGCTGGATCTTCTCAGATATTCTAACGTTGTTCTTTTTAACATTGTAGGTGTATACAGGAGGAGACTCCGATGTAACCGCTAAAAGAACCTACACAAGGGTTTGAAGATTTTAGTTAGTTTTCATATCTGTATTGTTATGTATTAATATATTTCATTAAACTAGTGTTTAAAAATTTATTATTTTTCCTTGATAACTAATAAAAGTGACCAGAAATCCAATTTTATTTTTTACCAAAACTTATCCCATAACAGAAGAATCTGCATACATCAATAAGGAGGACAAATTCGGAATGAAACCACAGACGTGATCGACGTTTGGGCTCCCTCATCCCGCATCCCACAAACGAAAGGTTATTCAATATGTTGTTCGTGGCCACCGTGTATGCACGTGTAATAGCAACTGGAAGGTGTATCCTGTGTATTTAATAATGTTGAAGGGGGCGTACAGTAGGAAAGCCGCTATCTTCAAAATTAGTGAATAGGTTTATTGAGAATTATCCCGGATTATCTTACAACGGGGTAAATGTAAAATGTTTAGCGGGCAATATATTTACAAACCATTCAATACGATCAAATTTGCGACGCCACGTGCATAGCGCAAAAGATAAAGATAGAGAAACTGGTGTCGATACAAAATACGAAAATTTCTTATTTCATTTGTGATTTGATGATGGTTGTGTATAATTTGCTGTTTACTTTGTTACGCAACGATTCGTTTATTTCATTTTTAAAGGATATATCAATGTAAAATTACTGGGCTGCACCCGCTGTTGCGAAATTATTTAAAATCTGTTCGTGCACATTTAGAAAATTAAATTAAGGCTGAATGGAGGGCTTGTGTGTGGATGAAACAACTGATAGCAAAAAAGGATCTGTACTTAATGTTGCGGTGCGTAAAATCGAACCAAATCAATCGCCATCCTCAATTTTATCAGCTACCAGACAAATAGAAGAATGTACCGCGCAGGTAATTTCAAAAGTGGTGTTAAGTACATTGGAAAAATTTGAAATTTCAAATCTTAATGATTGCGATAGATGGCGCCGCAATCATGCTTTCGTGTAGGTCGGTCTTTTAAGAAACAATGTGGGAACTTTTTACATGTTACATGTAAAATTCGTGCCCTACATCTTGTAGCAGAACAGATCCGTAAATGTTATCCAGAGGTAGATGCATTAATATCGAATACAAAAGCAGTATTCCCGAAATCGCCAAACCGTATTCGCAAATTTCAGCAATTGTGTCCCAATATCTTCCTACCACCGCAATCGATTCAGACACGACGGGGAACATGGCTAAAAGCGGCGTTTTACTGTCATGATTATTTGGAAGATGTAAAAATGTTGATTTTATTATTAAATCCGAAGAAATGTGCCGCTATCGAAGAAAGTCGACAAAAATTGAAAGATAGCCAGGTTGAACGTGATCTACAAACTATTCCCTGTATTACTCCGAAATAATGCAAGCAATAGAAAAATTATAAAATTCTTGGCTATCATTGCAGGAATCGGTGCTAGTTGTGAAAGATGTACACGCACAGCTTCGTTCGATAGAAGACGCAAGAAATGAGCCTGTTTTAATTAAGTTTGAAGATGTTTTAGATAAAGATTTAGATTTTGCCCAGCTTAGACAAATTCGTGAAGGTACATCTATAGATGCGTTAAGTTGTTTCAAAGATTAGTTTAAGTATGCAAATATCACATCGTTGGATGTAGAGCGATCGTCTCCTTTATGCAAGCACATATTTTCCTCACGGCGGACGCGTTCGCGAGAAATAACGTTGGAGACGCACCTTACGTTAACAATATTTCATCGCGCTTCTCCTGATTTTCAAGTCACGGAAAACGCTTAAGACACGGTGATTTTTTTTTTAATCGTCTAATTACATACACTCTAGATTTTATTTTTTGTGCGTATCATCGAGAGCGTGTTATAATCTACAAAAACCGTCCCAACTTTTTCTTGCAGCTAACATAATAACAGCGTCGTTCGCGATAATATATCTGTAGATATTAATAATGTTTCGCATGCGGGGACCACGCTTTCGGTATCACTCCGAATTTGTCCTCTTTATACATCAATCTTGTATCCTCCAAACATATTCCACTTCGATAAAGCCAAATTCGCCAGCTTACATTGTGCCAGGTGACCTTAGATTTGCTTTTGCATCCCAATCCATAAGCCAAAAATTTTCCGTCCTTCACGTGCTTTCGATATCTAGTTTCCACTTTGGCACGGCCGGCATGACGAAGAAACTTTGATTTCTCCATGTTAATAAACTTTATTATGAAAGCGCTGAACATGCAAGAATTTAATCACGTTAAAATCATTTTCTGCGAACTTTATTATATATGTACGTTATGTACTCGGAAGTATGTGCTACGTATATTTTCGAGTAAATACGTTTTATGCAAGCGGTACAATGGATGTACGTAAATGTAGTGTCTGCAGCGTGTGACGCGTATAAGAACATTAATATCGAGACTAGTGATACAGGGAGAAGCAGTAGCGTAGGATGAATGTGGTTTGAAATATATTTTTTTTATATATAAAAAAAAAAATGGGAAACGTTTAATAACAAGAGATTGTAGACTTTGTTGCAGGTAAACTATCCGTTTTCCGATTTTCCCCACGTTACCAGGTTGAATTTAACAGGTTTCCATCTTACAATTACTGATCGAAGTGAACTATTATAAAGCTAAAATTACAAAAATTACGTAAACATTAATTCCGATTAATTCTTATTACTTTAACGAACGCCGCTTACGCCACTGGCATCTATCGATGGGTACTCCATTCCCACCGTAATAAACGCAAGCGTCTCTACTCTAGGCGTCCACGCAACCTACCTCGATCACAGAAAATCATCTACCTACACTCACCGACCATATCTACGTGTAATATTATATACATGCAGCTTGTTCGCGTTGAGCTTAGCCATATTATCCTTTGAGATGTCGATTCACGGTACAATTAAGGAGGAGGTGGACGTTGTTAAGCGGTATCAAAATTGCAAATGTTGTTTATGGTTGCTTTTTAATAATAAATTCTATAAATGGGCTTCTTAACGGTTTGGCTGCATCATATCAACCTTGAAATCGTTTACTGCATTCTCTAATACAACCATTACAAGTTCAGATAAATATACAGACTGTTCTACGTATTTCACTTAATAACTATAACGAAATTTGTTCGTTTGGAGAACTAGAGTCTTTCGCTGTTTGTTGAACGCAACTTCGGCTAAGTTTAACGCTAACAATCCGTATACGTCCATATAGGCGGCTTTTAACGCAAAACCTTGCTGCTATTCCGTTAGGCGAACGGTGCCACGTGGCGTACAGGTGTATATACTTCCCCCTCCCCCCACTCCAAACCCCGACGACTTCAAACTATCGCTCCGAACGTGACGCTTATTCGCCGATAGCAGCGCAACGCCTGACGCCGTAAGGACCACGGCGCAGCATCCCGCAGCCTCCGACGAAGGATCAAACGATTCAGTCCACTGTGGGCCTTTATTCTGTGCGGAACTGTTCTCTCACAACAACCCAATACCTCCCTTGTTAACCCTCGTATAACCCGAGTAAATTCGTTCAATATTATTCGATTCGACATTAAAAAAAAAAAAACAAACAAAATAATAATTAAAATAGTAACATTCTTTAAAAAACGATTATTAAATTTTGATAGCCGAAAAAAAAAGAAGGGGAAATTGTTAAACGTTTGAAAAAATAAATTAAAATAAAGGAAAGACAAAAAAAAATAAAAGGAGGGAATTTTAAATAAAGATTTTTTGATGATTTAATAAGATAAAAAAAAAAGATAATTTTGAATCCGAGAAAATCTAAATTTTTCAAAAATAAATTAAAAAGAGAAATCTCGACACTAACACATCAATATATTTCTAATAAACCACATCTGACACGTTTCAAACCTCTAAAAAAATATTTATTAACACTTTTCTGTATAAAACATTTAACGGCATATCACTTTTTTTTTCAATTTTTCGAAATAATAATAACAACAATAAAAATAGCCAAAGACCAACTCCGAAAATGAAAGATAAATAAGTGAGTCAACAGTCAAACAAAAGCAAAAAAAAAAAAACAAATAAACAAATCGAATTTACCCAAAAATCTAGATAACCACTACTAACGAACACGCTTAAACATAGATTTTAAACAATTAAAAAACGTGAAAAAATACATTAAAATAAAAGACAAAAGGACGGCGATTTTTCCCAAAAACAAAACATAACAAGCGGAAAATTTGAGATGCGTAACGCCTAGTCGTTCTCCGTCGCTTTTAGAGAAACTTGATAACTAATTGTTTCAACTGGACAAGGAGAATCGGCGGTGAAAACGAAAGAAGTACTGAAGACGAATTTATGGTGAGTTTTTGAGTCTTCTTTTTTTTAGTTTTATTTTAAAATGTTGAAAAAAGAGGTGGAAGGGGGAGGGGGTTATTTAAATAAATATTTATTATATAGATTGTATTTTTTCTACTTTAATATCCGATTTTTTGTTTAATTAAAAATCAATAAAATGGTTAAAATCCTGTATCGCGTTGTACAGCTGGATGTAAGTAAGAATTGCTAAATAAATTCAAATTTGAAGTGGGTCTTCGCCTACTTCTCGGGCAGGACCATAATAAACCATTGGCATTCTTGCCAAAGTCAATTTTTTATGATATTCTTTTATAGGAGCGTACCAGCCTTGTGTTCGGAATAACCAAATCATTTGCACATAATGGTCACGCTATTTTGCGGCATGAGATCGACTCCCCCAACGAAAGCAGCGAGCACCATCATGCTAATACTCCTACCAGCAAAGGTCGATTTTTCAAAAAAAGAAAAAAATAACAGCTCTACGTTGTTCCCTATTCGTCATATTCGCAAGAATTGCCTTCAGTTGATTTCGTGGCCGAAAAAGAAAAAGACCCGTCCTCGAAGGGAATATATTCAAATCTAAATGAATACTTTTCTGCCATTCATACAACACTTTTCAAATTGAAATCCGTCCACCGTAGATTTACAATTGAATCGTATATCTACTCCGGCAATTTTTGCCGCTAATGGACTGGACACAATACAGCGTTCGTACGTCTGACACTGTTGCCAAAATAACCGCACACATAGCCGACGTACCGTATCGTGCATATTTACTATTGCGATCCGAATGCATCTGCTCGTTATTTTTAGAAACGGGACGACAATTCCAACGTGAATCATTGGATGACCTGATCGAATTAAATATATTTATACGATACATCGAAGGACTCCCGATGCGCCTGGATAACCCAGGCGCATTAGGAGACAGTTCTTTTAGACATGTGCTAACAAATAGAAATAGACGTTGTGGGGAATCTATTTAAGCGAATTTGTCGAGGTGACAACTTAAATTAAATTAATGTGATCCATTAATCTGTCGATAAATTAACGATTCTTATTAGAATAATTAATGGTTAGAATACCAACATTCCTTCATTTTATATTAAATGTCTTTGAGATGGTAATTGGTGTATTTTGCAAATAATTGTAGGGAGGTAGATCAAGAACTCGCATGTAAATAATAATAATTTCAGCCGAGAATCTTAAAGTTAACGTCTTTCTTGCTGATGTAACTTCTCTCGTTTGATTATCTTCCATTTTTAACGACATCATGTTCAATTAATTTATTGAACACGTATTCATACATTCTAAGATGAATTTGAAGTTCGCTAGAATCTACGTAATCTTTCCTACGATCAACCTTGGTCTAACTAGAACTACCAAATTGGTCCGATGTCGGCACAAGATTAACATGACTTACATTTCCTACATTCGCACCAGCATCAACACGTGAACATTTCGTAAAGTTGGCCTTTACTACATTGGCCATCAATATGACCTAGATATCCGTAAACCAGATTAATTCAATTATCAGGCCTAATATTTATAAACCACCTCGGTCCAATATTGGCCAACAATATCGGCGATATAGCGCGTTTGTGGATATTTTTATATGCTAGAATTGGTTCATTCAAAACAATTGTTCGATGGTTACGTGAACCAATGTTTTCAATTCTCCAGAAGAAATTCTTTTGATTTACAAATGTAGTACTACGGTTAAACAATATAATCCACGAACAATACAACCAATTGTTGCAAATAAATTAATTCATCGATGTGTAGTGTACCAATGCACATTACGGCCGTACATTAACAAAACTAATACGTCCTCCCATGAATTTCATAACGTTCATAACATTTATAAATATTATTATTATTATTATTATTATTACGATCTGTCCTCTCGCCCAGGTTCCTCTTAGAGATGACGTGAATCAACCAAGAGGCCGTATGATAACCTATAAAAAAGAAATATTAATTTTAAGTAACAGTAAGAATGACAATAAATTTCAACAGTGCAATAATTTTTAGACGAGATAGTTATGAACATCAAGCATTTTGATGAGCAACTTTTTCAACGTTCTACTTCAAAATTCAGGCTTTATATTTTATTCTGGAATAAGTAGAAACGTAGGTAGAATACGTTCTTGCACATAGTAATCTAAGTGACTACTTACTAACAATGGGAGATACCAAAAATTAAATAGTTAGCCACAACCATCACGTAAATATTGAGCAGGCGCATACGTAAGGATTATATCGGTCCACTTTGTAAGGTATCTCGCCAATTACGCGGCAACGATATGAAATTAATATAAGAAAGACCATATCTGCCGATATCCAGATATCAAACGCGGTTTACGGCCAATATTGGCCCAGTGTTTCGCCGACCTTCAGCCAACATGTGATTTTATGTGACGGATCTAATCAGTGAGTGATGAAATTCATTCTTTATCTCTTTCTGTTCGTTTTATAAATTTCAGACTCGTGCGACAAAAAACAAATAAATAAGCCATTCAGTCGCCTTATTACCTCCATCTGCAATGTCTTCGTCCACCATACCATCGAAAAAAAAAAAAAGGGAAAAGAAAGAAAGGTGGTAAATAACTTGTTCGGAAATATGGTCCATTTTCATCAAAACCAACCTTTAACTCTAAAAAAAGCGATAATTATAATCCGCTAAGAATGTTTAAAATCAACTTGCCATATCAACAAGTCGACTTCCAACGACCACGCCGGTTATCGTATTATGCTAACCGTAGGTGGTACAACCTTTTTCCTGCTTTCTGCATTCCCGACGGACGAGGTTCCGCGCCGATTGTACGTCGCTAATTCGTTAATATTCGCGTCAGGTGCGCGTAACTATGTTTACACGGGAAATGTATAACGCTTTACCTCAATAGAAGAGAGCCGCTCCGCTGAGCGCCGGTACAAAAATAAATTTAAATTCTGGCACGCTCCAAACGGCGACACCGTAGTGTAGTAGATGTATGTATACACACAACCTGATGATACACGCTCGTCGTCCGGAATATAAAATAGGGGGATCCCGAATCTTGGCATCACGCTGCCAGGCTCTTATCTTATTTCTTTCGGTTCCCTGAGGATATTATTTATTCCTTTCGGCGAATTTTCCGGTTACTTTTACGACTATTACGAGTATACATACATACGTCTGATACGTCGGAGAATTAATTATTCAGAATAAGAGAGAACCAAGCTACGGCAATCACTCAAAGACAGTGGCGCAAGAAGGAATGTCACACCAGGAAGAAGATGTGAACTTCTAAGATCACTTAAGAATCCTGTTATTGACAAAGGTTGAAGCTTCTAACTTTTGTTTGGGTCATGGGTCATTCCTTAAGCAAGGTAAAGACCTCATAAATAGAGATGACAAAGGCGAGTGAAATCATATTTTTGTTGCAGCGACTATTATGAGACGAATAGACGAGAGTCTGTCTAATCGCTGCAAAACAGGTACGATTTCACTCGCTTCCGTCCTCTCTATTCATAAGTGTTGATTTTAGGTCAAAACATGTTGTGATAAACCCCTAATCGACAAAAACCTTTGTCAAAAGAAGATACTTTTATGCGAAGGAACTTTTGGAAAGCCCTATAGACTTCCTCCTCCGCCTTATGGGCACGAAGCGAGCAATAATGCTCCCTCTTCGAGGAGAACGGAAGAAGCCAACGCGTATTCTTCGAAAGAATGAGGGAAAGAAGAGGTTCGTCGATTCGAAAGATGATATGACGATACGATGAAAATTTGTTAATTAAATTTCGCGAATTCTTCCCTCCCACCAGTTCGTTTTTAACGAGCCGCGAGGACGAAATATAAGTATCTTTCGCGTCGAAATTCGAAGCATAATCGAGATAGAAAGACCCGTTTTCGTTTTTAATGGGACGGCGACCTGCGGGCGGGCTGTTAAACGGGGAGTTCTTAAAAATGGAATTTTCCCAACGAAAATTGTTTCTAAGTAATGTTGATGGCTTAAATAACTTATCGAATTAGAATCTCCAGTAATGTCTTCATCGGTGTAGGGTTGAACCGGCAAAGGAAATGAATCAAACGATTAAAAGATAATGAATAAACGAAAATTTGTTAGTTGAGCGGATTGAGGCAGATGATAAGTATTACCCTAATTAAATAATCAGAATCATCTGATGCCATCACAGCATCTCTAATGCAGAATATTCGAAGAATCATCACCTTTTCGATCGATGGAACAGTTTTTTTGAAAAGCTACATCGCAAAAATTATTTGAAGGTAGTTCAAAGAGGGCCAACCAAAGAAGTCAGATCCCTAATCTCAACTGGTGTCTCTTAGAGGACAGATGGGCCACCATATAAAGATCAAAATGGATCCAAATTTTAGTTGCTTTGAACGTATCGGAATATGTTGAGTACCAAAGCGCCAGCAAAGTCAAACTGATATTGTAGGAGATACCAGATCGTGGAACTAAATACACCAAGTGAGAGTTTCCATATTTCCAAAACCATGTTAAATCGTCAAAACACCTCCAGCAATATAAAGAAATTTGATAAACTACACCCAGATGCGTATGTCGAACGAATCACATTAAGAAAATTAGTCCAAATGAAATATCTGATAAACCTGTCGGGCCAGAGCAGAAGCTTTATGTACGAGAAGATTCGTTCGAATCGGGTTCTAATAAGGGGATCGATCCCTCCGAACTTCAGCGATCCTTACGCGAAGAGTGCCTAATCTACAAATCGCGATGTCAAACCTGCACAACTATGATCAACATATCAAATTCAAAAATAATAGCCATCGAATCATTTTGACGTACGTGGAACGAGGATATTTATTTTAACGTCGCCATGCGAAGCCATTTTCTATTATTCCGAATCTCCGTATCTATACATTAACTCTATTTCTTTCCATTCAATTATCTAATGGACCGTAACTTAATACGACATTCCGCTCCTACCCAAGTAACGTCCTGTTTTTATCTCCGCGCGCGTATACACGGTAAATCAAAGGTACACGGGGAGAAATTCAATTTCCTCTCGCCAAGCGGAAACAAGCCGACAATCGAGGCTCGCTTATATTTAAAATCCAATCGTAATATGACAGTTTTTCTCTTCTTCTCCGTCCAACTTTTTTTTTTCCCTTATTTCGTCGCGTAACGCGCTAGATAGCAGATACATCTAGCTAGCTCCGAAATAGTCGTCGCGATAACGGACAAGTTTATGAACGTGAATTCCGACGACCCCGATCGGACGAAACGATATGATTAGTTGTTTGCGTGCTTGACGCTTCGCTTAAAATGGTAGCAACTTATAACGTAGCTATAACATCGCGAAAGTGTGAAATGGGCAGATTGTTGGGTTAAAATTGGAATGGTTTCTCCAGTTAGAAAATACACATCCATATTTAGAGAAAGAAACAGTGTTTAATCAAGAGCACCTCCGACCTTTTATACAATGCCATTCGTAAAGTTCCTGCATCTTAAAACAATATTCCCAACACTCGCGCTCAAACTTTGAGATCGTGTAATTTATTGACATTGGGCCGAGAAAGGGATTTGATAAATCTCCAAGCGAAGAAATCTAAGGACCCTCTTCTCATAAGAATTACCTTGTACAGTTAACCAGATAACTTTTTTTATGAATAATTAAATTAAGAAGATTGCGTATAGACTTTCGCGGCCATCGTCTTCTTTGAAACAATTCTCCAGATTTTACCGTGTGGTTAAGCTTAGTCTCGACGTTCCGTTGACTACACTGCCGGTTTCTTTAAAAGTTTTCTAAAGACTATCTTTATACCCGAAAACTTCAGAGGAGTGCTCTACATTAAATTAAAGATATATAAAAGTAAGTTGTGATATTCGATTTTAATGAATTTCTCATAGACGATTGGCTTCCGCCTGGCTCGACGTTGGCAGCGATGTCGGCATTACACGAAAGCACATTTTTAACCGAACATTGGCTAGCAACATTCTCGCTCTTGATCTTTCTACTTTTATCATGCATCAACTTTTAACGAACATTTCTTAAACTTGGCTCATGCTGACTCATGCAGATCTCCAACTAACGCCGCACCTACTGAATTGATTCAACCTCGACCTTGCTTTTATCACTCAAGTGATTACTACCAAGCATAGTTTGATTATCATTTCCCGATTGTTGACCGACGCTTAACCGATTTTGCCGATCTAGTGCCAATGGATACCCAATATTAGTACCAATGGTTTTGTGTGCTTTAGTGAAACTTTACCGACGGTGGTCAATCGTCACAAGAACTTCACCCACTGCTAACTCTGCTAGTATTGATAATTTCGTTAAAAGTATTTTCGTTGCCTGCCTCTCTCGAGTAATTAGAAGCAAGAATTGCTTCTGATATCTCGAATATATTCGATGGTTCGGATTAGTTTCATTAAAGCGAAGTTCCTAGATCGATGTTTTTCAGCAGAAATCGACAACTCGCAACCCAATTTTTTTCTCGTTTTTCCGCGTAAATCCCCCGACACGAAGCGCCGAACAACAAACCGTTGTTATTCCAACCGCTTCGAAACGAAACGACAACTCATTGCATTAAAGCGTATAGATTATAAATCATTTTTTGCCGTAACTTTTCGTCGGGGAGGAAACGTCAGAGTTTCGGTCGAAGTGGGGAGATCACGTTTCGGGTATCACGATGTCAATTAGTCGACCTACTTGCCGGCGTCATCCCCAACTACTACCGTATCCTCCTAGCGTTCCGGCAACGTGTCAACTTCCATTCGCAATTTGGCGTCGGCATTAATTATTAAATTCCAATCCGGCAAATCGTCGGAGTAGCGAAGTAGGGAAACTGTCGAATAAAGATAATAGGGGATTAATAAGGTTAGCCGGGCCTTTTTGGGAACGCCATATGTCGAAACTTTTCTCTAATCGAAGAGATAATGATGTATCGTGCCGTTAGCGATATATCTTATGTAATTCGCTTATTGCCAACATCGATTCTCCCAAGTCCAATAATCTAATTGATGTATTAACGAACAAAGTTGTTCAACTTACACACCGTCAACTTGATACTCTTTCCGAGCGAAAATAGTTTATCGCTGTAAGAAGTTATCGCCCAGAAAAATCTCTGATTCAAATATTATCCAAACATTACAAACTTTCAAGAGTAATGCTGCAAACTTCTGCGTTCCCTTGCTAATTGACTATATCATCCATATTTCTAATTACTGTACAGAGAATTCCGTTGATCCTAAGTGGAAATGTTCTCTAATTATTCCACTTTCGAAAGTACCTTTCGTTACAGAGCGTAAAGGCTTACAATTAGTATCCTGCCGGATTTAAGCAAAGCTTTTGAAAAAAAAAGTCCTTGCGTCATAGTTCCGTTTTAATATTACTGATCAAGAAATTTCAATATGGTTTTCGCTCTAGATACGGCTTAGTCTTACCTTAGATACGATATTCTGAAAACAATTGATACGGATAAAATTACAATGTCGGTATTATTGAACTCTAGGAAAGCGACTTAGTTATGATTGTTTTCATTTTCAAGCACTAGTTGGACTAGTTTTTGCTGCTTTTTTTTTAATTGATTCTTAGCTAGATAACGCAGATGGTTGGCGCAACGTTGATCTCCAATCACGGACCACTCGGCTCGAAGTTAGCAAAGATCTCGTAAACTTACCCGATCTTTGGACAAACTATCTGCTTTTGTCGTGTACGGATCTTTAAAAATTGTCTCAGTGCGGTCTGCCGACAACGATTAACAACTGATATTCCACCGATGCTGCACCGACTTGCTTCAACATCGACTTGTTTACGTCACTCAAGTGTTTACTGCCAAGCGTAGTTTGATTATCATTTCCCGATCGTCGACCGACGCTTAACTTTGTTTTGCCGACTTAGAGCCAATCAATGCCCAATGTTGGAAAGGTACAATTGGTTTTGTTTGCCTTTTTCTACGAATATCGTCGATCGTACGACGTCACTAACTGCGCTACTAGGATTATTTAAGCATTGTCTATCGCAGTAATTTCACTTTTTTTTTATTTTAATCTCACGTTGCCTGATTAGTTTGTTTGTTTTTTTGATTTACATCCTTCTCATCGCATATGGTCAACATTCTTGGGCCATCTTCCAGATTAATTTTTGTAAAAGACGATCTTAAACGACCGCCTCTAAAAGACGATCGTTACATTGGAACGGCTGCTTCCTGGTTTACTTAATTAAGATCCGGTGGTCTCATACCTCGCAAAATATCAATCAATAACAGTGCTATTGGTTACATAGAAGAAAATCGTAAGATCTTCACAGAACATCGCGCCTGAATAAACTAACGCTACACAAGCAGATTGAACTACAACTCATCGCTTTCACGCTTATTAATTACTTCCACGCTTATTAAATAAATCCCTGACGCAAACACCAAAACAAAACAATTATCAAAAATCGACGCCTCTATATTATTTCTCGGATAATTCCTCAAAGATATCTTCGACTCTGCAACAAACGCTCTTTGCAATGTATCAATCCACTAATTAGCGTTAATTACGGAACTCGTCGTCGGGGTATTAAATATAATTAAAGGCCAAATTCGGAGAGAGGTATTAATACAATTCGGTGAACTGGTATATAGGAGCGCGGCTCATGCTGGCTCCAAGAAGGCGCTGTGGAACGGAGTTTGCGTGAAGAGGGGTTAAGGAGGAATGGTTGGGGGGGGTGGAAAATCTTATTTCATCATTCCAGTTTAGGCCTAAAGCTGTCTATTTTACGGTAATGCGAAGGGTTCGTCCAAGCTTGAACACTGAAGGCCTATAACGTCAAAGAAGATGCTCGCTCTTGGGTGAACAACATGTCTCTATATTCAAACCTTATCTGAGTGTATATAACATACGGCTACGTCTATAAACACGTCCACATACCGATATTATTTTAAGAGGTAGTTTCAATGCTGGAGATATCTTGCAACTAATCTAATTAGATTTAATTTAGCCTGTTCGTTATCCCCAATTGAAACAGAAAACGCAAACTCCGATTGTTATTTTCGAAACCAGGCGTTACAATAATTTAATAGATACATTATAAATCGATCCTTAATGTCGACAGGAAGTAATAGTAGGCGTTGCCAAACAGAAATGGGAGAATTTAGGAAACTCCACAAACTTGATCAAAAGAAGGAAACCTCGCTTTTCCTTTTGTAACGAAAAAAAGGGTCTTTTTTAAATTTTTAAAAATAAGACGCTTCACAAAATTCTTTCTTTTGATTTTCTCAATTAATTTTAAATTTGCATTAAATAAAATACAGCACTTTGAAGGCTTCTGAGGAGCTTTCGTCGAATGTTATACGCTTCTCCAAATTTTTAAAATTGATAGGTTTATTAATCGCAATAATGACCTCACGATATAATTTTCCATTCCTTTTTCCTCGTTTATTATTCCCTCGTTTTTTTTTCCTCCGTATTTCCCCCTCTCTCCGCCCGCCCGTAAGCAGTAGAACATTGTTAGCATCCTTTATACTCTCCAATTACGACATCGTGATATTCGAGACGGTTCACCGCCATAGAGAGCGAAAAACATGAAAATATTAATGCGGAGAAAAATGAATTCGCGTATGCCTACCTAATACGACCCCCGACTGCCCCAAATTCCCCCCTCCCACTTCCTATTTCACCTGTTCTTTCTCCACTTCCAGCGTTCTCTTGAATTTCCCCATTTCCTCGCTTTCCCTTCTAAACATCGCTCTGCCACCTGCGTATTTCGTGCTGTTTTAGTCCTCCCCCTCCCGCCGCCTTTTCTCTTACGCTTCCAGCGTTCCCCCCTCTCGATCCCTTTCACCTGGGTACTTTTTTTTTTAGGCGCTTTTGATATCTCACGAGAGAGCGGCCAGGTAACCAGGCAACATGCTCCCGACTATAGGCGACCTCGCGTCGTCATGGCGACCACGCGAGCGCCTCCTATCGGTACGCGTCGACAACATCGATTCGTGACGTGACGTCGCGTATTCCTCCCACCCCACTACCTTCCCGTAGCGTCTAACGCATCTACATGTACGTATGTGCGATGATAACGGGGAAATTTTTTAGGAGGGGAAAGCGCGACGTTGAGGATGAACGTCTAGGTGTCGGACGAAACGTCGCGGTGCCAAAGAGCGTGGTGTAAAGTCGTATGTAGCACAGAAGGTAATTTTTTGTGTTGAACGTCTTCTTTCAACGTTGAAATGTTAATTTTTTTTAACTCTGACGAAATCCTCCTTTTTATCGTTATACGTTTGTATCTCTTGTGTATTATTTTTTTGTCGAAATCTTTCGTCCGTTAGGTTAATAATCTTGACCAGAAAGAAGATAAGATCCTCCACTGAATCCCTTCAATTTTACAACAACAAAGCCAGAAACAACAAGAACTACAAGACACGGAGCATGTAAACCTACTTATATACTTTTCCTAATATATATATAACAATATCTATATACAGCACATACATAACTTACGGAACAGAAAGAAATATAGCTCCATAATCCTCTTATGACTAGAATAATGGATATTTTCGTTGTTTTTTACATGCACAAGCGTATCTCGGCTTCGTTCTTGTGAAGAAATATTTGTCGAATAACAAGAACAAGTAACAGATGAACAATATCATGTTCGTTATTTACAGATACTCGTTAAATCCCTTTGTTCTTGCTTTTCTTGTTATTTATTCTTTTGAGGGATTTGGGAAAAATGCTTTTTGGAGCTTGCGAAATGTTTGGAACATGTTACACGTAATCAACCGTTTAAAGATAAAAAGAGTCGTTTCTCCAACATAGAAGAAAACGAGTGCACTTCATTTTTCGTAATGTTACGCGTCCTTATAGATCTGGTTGCATTAAAAAAAAATCCTAATAAATAGAGGGGACGCTCTTCTGGCGAACCGTATTAAACAGAAAAGGGCTATATTATAAGGGCGCAATTTTAACCGCAAGACCAGCGAATCTATCTCGATGATCAAACAATCAATAAGCTAATAATGCTTAAGGTAACACTCTCGCCAACATTTGGAAACGTTTAATCGACAATATATAAACATCTCTCGCTATTCGAGACCGCTACTCAATAAGCAAGCAGCTTATGAAATAATTGAACTGAAACAAGGATTCTGGTTGATATTATTTGTATTCTTTTGTTGTTTTGCAAACAATTGACGATCACCGCCAACTCATATGCAAGCCTTTCGAATTTCAGCGTTCCCAAAACACTGATGTCTAAAGTGGCATTTGCAAACGGAAAAGAGATAATTAAATATGACACATGTACAGGAAGTGTCAAAAAAATAAATGCAAGTCTGCTATTCAAACTTTTCTCGTTAGTCGCTTATTGCAAATTATGTCATCTAGGTATCTCTGCAAGACACGAAGGAATCCACAAACTGACAAAAACTTCAGGTACCTTCCTTGTTGGTCAAAAATATTGAACCTAAATGTGCATTTTCACAACAACAAATGTTGAACGAACCTTTGTTTCGATAAAGTTGACCAACTTTTCAACGGATCAAGTGATTCAAGTGATAAGTAATCTACTTTTTCTTTTCAAGTTAAAACGTGCATTGAAAAGTATGAATTTCAGTTGAATGCATAAGCTCTACTTTGTTTTCCAAAATTTTCAAAGACTTAGATATTCCGCACTTGTTTTTACATGAGCAACGGCTACAATCCGATGGATTGCTGCAGTTGCGCGTAGAAAAATAAGAGATAATAGCAACCAATCGATTGTATCACGGCGTTAACCTATAGCTTGTAAATCAAGATAAAGCACGTAGAGCAAGTTCAGGCGCACCCAGAAGGATCGCTCCATTATCAAATATTATCAAGATTTTATTAATTGAATTTTCCTCTGTTGAATTGTCTTTGTTTACTTTAATTTTTTTTGTTTTATTAACAGACCTTAGTTTCCACCAAATAAATTATGAATTATTCCTTTGATTTCCCTTACTGCTACGACGAGAAAAAAATCACTAATTAAAATATTCAAACATGTATTTTTCCTTTGAACGCCAGTATATAACATTTTATAAACTCCCAACTTCATATACCCAATATCCGTCCGTTTCAAAAACTTTCCCCATCCTTTCCGTGGTCCTCTCGAACGTCCCGTTTCATTTTCGTTAATTTGTTTGTACAACAGCGACATATAGGACGAAAGCTGACCGACCGAAGCACGCTTTCCGAAAGCGGAAACTCTCGGAAACCGTCCGAGACGAAATCGACGACAAACAAGTCCCGCCTAAATCAATAAACTCGGCGAGAGCAACGCTAGAGGGCGTCAGAATCGCCCTGCCTGCTTTTGTATGGGTTGTGCGCGTGTAGTACGTAGTACGTGACTATATGGACGGCGCGGGACCTACTTACGGACGCGCCAAGCTGTCTGGAAGCTTAGGACCGTGAATGGAAACGGTGGAAGCTTTCGCGACGGATCGGGGGAAAAAGTCGCAGGTACGATTCGCCAACGTTGAGGATTAATGGAAGCCCCATAAAGGGGACTGTCTAAGGAATGGAATGAATATAGTGATTGAAATAATTTTCGCTTTTGAGGATGTTCTATCGGTTCCCTCCACGTATGTATATGTAAATAGAAGACTCTTTATATGTATGTATACAGAGTAGAATGGAGAGAGATGTACGTGCAATATTAGAAAAACATCGATGTTGGACAACAGTTGAAAATGCGGCCTTTTTGAAATATTCCTATATGTCATGGCACGCCTTGAACGAAAGCATCGTTGCATCTTTAGGAATAAGAAAGTTACCCATAGAACGGCGTTCAAAGTGAACATCCTCAAAAAACAAAGACCGTTTTTAAGGAAGCTCAAATTATTTTTTTTTGCATAACGGAAGTATTCTTAATATGATAAATATGACAGCAACGGGTATTCAAATGTACTACATTGCTAGTCTATCAAGTATGTCTCAATACAAGAGGTTAGCAGAAGAATTCTTAACTCAGCAAAGACGGGAAAACAACACTTCAACAATTAAATAATCTTCATTGAACTCCGTAACCAAGAGAAGATGGTGGTACAAATTCTCTGAACCTTTCATTGCTGAAATCCTGAAAATCTCAAAACTGTTGGTTAAACATCGTCCATTCTCTCAAGCAGAGATTCCTACTCTACACAGCGGTTGGTCCGAAAAAGAGCATAATTTCCTTTAATACCCCAAATTAGCTTCCCTCCTTTCTTTCCAACATTCCATTCTTTCTTTCATCTTCGTCCCTCCCCATCAGAAAGAACTCAATTTTACCGAAGCCGACTTTTCTAAAACGTCCCCATCCCATCGCCCGCAAGCCCGTCGTTTCCTTCCTTTGATTTCGCGATTTCCTCTTTTTTTTTTTCGACGTATCATTTCATCGCCCGCGTTCCGCTCCCTCCGCGACGCCCGCGGTCGCCCTTCCGCCTCTTACCAGCGATCGGTCCGAACGTTAATTGAAACTGGAAATCAAATTTTGAGTTGGCAACGAGTTCAAAGTCAATATTGCCCTCTGCGAACGGTTGCAGCGATTTTTCGCCGTTTGACGAGCTCTCCGATGCGGCGTAATCGATTTAGGGTACTGGAAAGTGGTCAAAATCGAAGTACGTAACTGAATATGTACGTTTTATTTAGAGCTGTGTGTATAGTCGTTCGTAAAAATGATGTAATGTATCGTATAGATATAAATGAAGTAAATATCAGGACAAATAGAAAAAAAAATGTGGATAACATCAAATGGACGTGCTTTCGAAACAATTTAATTGACGCTGTTTATGTTCTTAAATAACTTCGTTTTATTGATGTTATGATTTTCAAGCATGCGATTTGCTAAATTTTCTGAATTTGAAGTAAGCCAGGTCTTCTTTGGACTTAACTCCGACTGTTCTTGTTGGCAGCGATAAAAATGCAAAATATGCCATCAAATCGTCTCATCCAATTCTCAAATCTACCCACAAAGAAGCTAGACATAGGAAGATGTAGACCTTTACTTATTGCTCTTCCTTCAATTGAATAATGAATGGTGTTTCTGATCTTAAAGAAGTCTTGTTTCATCCAAACCCTTACCAACAGACCATACAGGTGATTATCTAGCAAAGAGATTTTCTAAATATCTCAAAGATACATCGGGACGCAGCATTGAAGTTGGCAATAAGCAATTAATTTCTAACTGCCAAGCCAAAAATCTGCACCGATAAGCCTTTAAATTTCTCAAATAATCATCTGGAAAGCAAGCGTATGGCGTTATTCATCTTTTAGGCATTGAAGGGCATCAACATATAGACATTTATACGCCATGCTCTTGTTCAAGATCTACTTGCTCATATGCTACAGTCTTTTTCCAGACAAACATTGAGATATCCTGTTAACGCATTGTTAATATTTGATTAAAAGAGCTCGAAACTAAGTCGCTATCGGGCTGCTTTCTAACAACATCTGAAGTAAGAAACGATTATTGGGAAAGATCAACACCAAGTAATTATTGTACGTTAACATGAAATTAATTAATCAAAATAATTTGATTAACTTTTCCAAGAGCAAATATGAAATTGTGGCCTTAAATAAGCAACGGCAAAATCACTTTTAATCCGTATCTAACTACATACAACATTTGTTATTTTACGAAATACGATCCTTCGTACATATTCATATTACAAGTTTTACAAACGTACGCCGCACATTACACTTCCAAACTCATCATGCCAACGCTTCCCCCGATACCCCTCGAACAAAGCAAAATATCCGAGAGCGAACATAGCCGAAAGATACCTAATTGAATCTTAGGGCCTTTTGTCGGAAAGTTCGTACGATAATGTCGAGACAGAAGAGGCATATAATGGTGTCGCATCGATGTCGACTTGCCTCCGGGGCACGACGCCGCCCCTGCTACTCTGGAATATAAAGTTTAGCGCCCGAACTCCCGAAACGCGGATTGACAAGTTCGCAAAGTCTATATATCTAAAGTCGAGGACGTAGACACAATCGCGCCGCGATGGATCTCGCCGGGAAGGACGAGGTTTTAGAAAGGAGCATTCTCGCCTTCGTTCGAGTTTCTAGAGACGCATAGATCGACTAATTATTGAGATGAAAAGGATTGAAATTGGCTCGATAATGCACCGAGAATGGTTGGATTAACAACGACAAAGAAATGTAGAAATAAACGAATGCTATACAGATTTATCCAATGGTAGTCGTAACATTGCGATAGCTTCACGAAAGTTGTGTGAAAACATACGGACACTTAATGTGCGAAGAACTGGCTGTTAATTATTGCAAATGAGGTGTTCCTGGACGTGTTAGACCTAGAATAGAAGCTGGCAACATGTGCCACAAGAGGATTTCCCGTTAATAAAGACGATTAGCTTTATTTTATCTAAAAAATAGTCGAAGAATGTAACGAGTTAAAAATCATGAAGCATGTGCTGAAAAGAATATTGCTCGTCTTGTTTTTAAAGCAGTAAATAGGCTAAATTTTGTAAATAAAGCAAACAGCGTCCCACAGAAAAAAAAGAATATAATATTGGTTCAGTGATACCAATCAACCAAGTTCAGTGAAACCAAGCAAATAGTGTGCACAAAGACTGTTACGTCGAATGGCACACAACACAAAAGTATCGGTACACTCCGCATCACACAAGTTTAATAAATTAATTAATCGGGGACAGCCGTTTCGAGGATGCTTGGGATCCTCATTTTAAACCGGTGACCAATTAAAATATTTTTCTAACATCAAAAAATGCAATCACGTTGAATTTTATTTGCTTATTTTGAAGAACTTCTTTAAAACAGATTGATAAAATTTATTACACCTTCTTTAACGCTTATTTAGGGATGAAATTTCATCGAGAAAAAGGTAACACTGAATTGAATAAAAACAAAAACTTTTTCGGGTAAAACTCCGTCTGTTGCACCAAACTTGGTATTGCCGTAAATTTGCTCTAATTATTCCATTCAAAATCAATACCAAACAAACATCATCGTAAAGTTAAAGCACCTACACAATCGCATGCATATCATCCAGATAGCTATACGCCATCTCGAGATCGTGCAGTAGTTGTAAGACGGTCTCCTCTTATTCTCAAGCAGTCAGCTGTTATACCGCCGACCTAGACACTGCGATCGTTGTCGAACGATTAGCATTTTGATGACGAACGTCATGGATGGTTATTGTCTGAAAAGCGGTCCAATTACCCTTCCGAGGTCGACTTCGAACCTCACTCGATAATTCGGTCCGCTAGCACTTAACATTTTCTTGAATTGACTCTCGAATTGATCGTTGTACGGTGTAGAATTAATAGAAAACATCAGAGAACGCTTATAAACAGAAACCAAAGAAGAAATAGCGTTAACGTAGTTGTAGGCCTTCGCGTTGGTTGGTTTCTCTTAAAGAATTACGCCTACAATGACGCAGCGGTGGCTTATACATCTCGAGCCAATGATAATCCTGAGAAAATGGGAACTACTCGCCTTTACCTTAAGTTGTCTCTTCTAATAGGACGAAACAATAGCTTTAAACTATTGATCCTGATGGATGATTAATTATCTTTGTACTTCCTATTCAGTGCTAATAATATTTTCCCAGATCGGATGAGTCGTCAACTTGTCTGGGAAACGTTCGCATTTCAAGCTTGCAGATATGTAACGATACGACACTTCGCATTGACATTAGACGGAAAGCCCTAGCGTAATCATTTAAGTATTTTTTTTTAATTTTTTAAATTATTATTAGCTGTAAAGTTAATAGATGTTGTAACTTCTCGGTAAAAATAATTTAAAATATCATTATAACGATTCTTTTATCGTAAAACTGTTAAAGGAAAGGATTAAATAACGGCTAAACTTAACTCAAACAATTTGTATAGCCCTACAGCACGCTCATGAGATATTCTAACGTATTCGGCGGAAAGTGATTCCGGTAAAGTGTATTCAAACCTGTAACAGCGGGACGTGACACGGTCACACTCAATTAAACTTTGCGCCGTCCCAGTTGAGCCCGTTGAGCGGAGCATCGAATCGGGTGAACGTCGGAAAATGTAATTTGTTTTGCTCCGCGTAACAAAGAATCGATTAGAAAAGTTTTTTCCCATCCGATACTCTATTTAAGAGGTAATTGCATAACTTTCGGGAAGTGCATGTTTGCGTTTCGTTTGCAGGAGTCAAGATTAGAGCTTGCGGATACTATATTTAACTGCTACCCCCAAAGATATAATAATCTGCGCTCCATTAACTCTAGCGCTGCCGCTCTATTTCCGAACTACCCTAGAGACTCCAGATTTAACAAGGAAAACATCCCAATACTCGTAATGTCATTAACATCCACGAGTAAGTAAGAGTACTCCTGAGATGGAGCCCTGCGGACTTCCCAATGGAAGCCAATGTGCTTTAGAATTTTGATTATCATGTTGAATTACCTGCAATCTTTCGATTAAGTCGTCTTTTAAACCATTTTAATGCTTTATTCTTTGCACCAATTACACAAAGTCTGGCTATGAGACTCTATAAATAAAACAAATCTAAATAAACAAATTTGGCGTACAGAACATACTAATCCCAATTCTTCCTCTCCTTTAACAACAGGAGTGCGGATTATCGACATTTTCTCGTAAAGTAAGTAGCGAAATACTTCCCGCGATTCATTCACGTCGAACTAATACTAAACTCCCGAAAAAAACGTTCCTTAAACGTTGATAAATACTCGCCGAGGTCCCCGGACTAACCTCGTCGAACCGAAGGATGTGGCCGAAATCAATTACCCGTCTCTACAACACAGAACGAAGGTTAGAAGGTAAGACATAGTGAAAGAGTGGAGGATTTACGCGAGTCGGAAAGAAGGTCCTATATATATATATATATATATATATCACCTGCTGTAGGTCTCCCCTTTATCCCATAAACCTGGTTCCGACGCCTTTTTATGCATGCCGGTGAACCAGTTCAATCTGCGGCTGCCTTTCCGTTGGTGTTTTTACACGTTCGAACGTGAATTTCCAGCATGTTGTCTGGTTGCGTTACGACACGTTTTCTTCTCGTTTTGGTGTTTGTAAAAGGAATTTGAAGTCGTTTCGTTTTAAAAGTTAGGAAAAAAATAAATAATATATATATATAGACGGCATATAATAATAATAATGCTAGAAACCAGTTTCAATAATGGTAATAGTAATAATAATAATAATAATAATAATAATAATAATAATAATAATAATAATAATAATAATAATAATAATAATGTTTGAGAAGAAGTACTACAACTGCACGTCAGGAAACAAACAAAATTAAAGAGATAGTTAGCCTGTAATGATTTGAAGAAAAAGGAGTCTCCTTTATTCATAAAGCCTCGCTCTTTATTTAGAACGTCTTCAGGAACATAAAACAAGGAGATGATTAAAGCTGCAAGCTTGATCTTCAGGAACGTAAAAAAAAAGAGATGATTAAAACAGCAAGCTTGATCTTAGATTATTCAACGTGTTAAATAAACACGTCACTATTACCCCTTGCCACAAACATGATTGAAACATCACTGAAACGGTACGCACGTTTCGATACCTAAGCTATCATCTTCACCAGCAATACTGAACTAACTAGAACTAACCTATTTATACAAAATATGGTTATGATGGAGCGACCGTGGTCACGCCACCGTTAACAAAGAGAAAAGGCTGGAATTTAAGTGTCCTGAAGCTGATATCATTAAAATGTTTTTGGTTTTATAAATTACTAAAAAAATTATAAAAACAATAAAATTTTAAGGAATTCAGTTTCAGGAGCCGTAAGTTTCAACCTTTTTCCCTTGTTAACAGTAGCGTGGCCGCGATCAGTCAACCATTACGACTTTTTTGTATAAATAAAAGTTAGTTCTTGGCTCAGTTAGTTAGTTCAATATTGATGCTGAAGATGATAGCTTAGCTATCGAAATCTACGTACAGTTTCACTAAAGTCTTTGTGGTGAGAGGTAGCAGTGAGGTGTTTCAACGTTGCAGTGCCACAGTATTCGAGTACGTGATTTAATGTTAAAGGAAATGTAAAACGCTTTTGGACGGATCAAGACAATTAAAGAATCATCTCCATTTTCATACTCTTGATGAAGTTCTAAATAAAGAGCGAAATATATTTATGAATATCCGTTTAATATCTTACGCTTCCTGAAAGGTCTTCAACGGTTTCCAGTTACAAGACAACAATATGCAAAGATTCGTATTTATTCGATAATAAAAATAAGAATAACAATTAAAAAGAAACTCAACGATCATTAAGTTTATTGAAAAAAAACACATCTTCATAGAATGTATCGGTTACGCGACGCGCAAAGAAACGAGGTGTGGAAAGGAAGAAAGTAGGAGAGAAATTAGGAAATTTAAAGAAGAAAGCAATTCGGGACAATCAATAACACTATGCACCAATTTCCGAAACGTAAAACGTGCATCCGACGAGAAGTCGCTGCGTGCGTCCTCATATGCTGATCGAGAAGGGGATCGCAATCGATGCTCCGCGCCGAGAAAAATTCTATCAACTATGAAGGATAAAAATGTCAGAAATCCCCGCTGAATCTTCTCAATCTGCAGTCGTAGGTAGATGTAGTGCGGTGATCGAACAGGTGAAGCGTATTCGAGTTTAAAGTTTTGAAAAGAGATAGATTCTCGAAGTATTTACAGGTGCCCGTGCAAAGGTGGCTAACGTGCGACCCGATACTTCAGCCACCCTCAACAATAACTCACGAGATCATAAAATTCGTTAGAACTGTTAGAAGTGATGAAGTCATCCGCATAAGCTGGAAGAAGATAAGATGCAGAAATACGAAAATTATTGATCTAGAGGTTGAATAATAATGGACCTAAATTCGAACCCTGTGGAACACCTGAAGACGGTCGAAACTCGAAGGATGTAAGCAACGTAATTGCTGATTCTGTTGGTCGAATAAGTGAGAGACCAATTCAATTTTTTTTTATTGTTATCGTGTTCTTAGCTTTGCAGTAATTAAACATTTTATGACCACATCAGAAAAACTAATAATCCATCATAATCTCAAATATGGCGTTTATATTAGACGCTATTTATTTATTTATTTATTTACGAAGGATGGCGCTCAAAAAGGAACGTAACAAGCATCAAAATTTATGACGGCCGTTCGCCCAGTAATTCGTCCGAATAAACCTTGGCAAATTGAACGGATATAAAATTCTCCAATAAACATTTTTAACGCACAAAAATAGACGCGAACACTCCGTCGCTTCGCTACTCCAACGAGATCTCCCATATATTCAAACGAGACGCGTCCCATTTTCCACACAAATAACACTTGCCGGATCACCCGGCCCCCCCATGAATAATGTAATAGGCGTACGAGGAGAAGGAACGACTGAAATCGAGAGAGTCGACAATCACCTACGACGAACGTAAAAAGCGTACAACAAGTGTTGACTTTCATAAAAACACAAAAGGAAGTGATGATACAAATTGGACGCTAGAAGAAGGACCAGTTTTCGATTTGGAATAGTTTGGTTGCCGTTTGTATCGTTGAAGTCGTTCTTCCATGCTCAAAATAATCACCGACTGTAAATACTCAATGCGTCGGCGCAGTCCGCATCACATGCAATACGTTTATTTTCAAGTTAGTTCTTCGTTTTTTTTTTTATTTATTTAATCCGAACGTGCAGATTTGCTTTATATCGCCAGAAAGTGATGACGCGTATTAAAAATAAAAATTAGCAAACATACATCTGCGTATAACAAGTAGAAAATGAAGCCTCCAACTAATAATACTTTAATTCCGTCTCCAAACGTCTTCCTTGATCTACTTAAACGAATTATGCAAATATTCTTCCTCAGATTTTAATGGAAGGGAAGAATAATGTACATTGAAACTACCCCCGTTCTACAGGAGAACTCCTCCGTTTTTCCAATCACCCCGCCGGAATTCTAGTCTATAACTAACCCGCGCGAATACATTGTTCGATCCCCGCTGAACTTCGCGAATTCAACGTCGACTCGATAGTCTTTTTATCGTGTCGGAAATATTGCCGAAGTTGGAAACGAGTTGCGGCAAAAGCCGGAAGCGGCTGGCGAACTTGCGACTAATATCCGACGTCGCGTAACGTATTAATGCGCCCGATACTATTAGAACGGGTCCCGGCTTTGATAATTAATAAGATTAGAGGCTGCGAACCGGGGAAATATGATTCCGTCGGAATTTCTCGCGTCTAGTTTAACGCGCGGGCAAGGTTAAAATTGAATGCGGAATGTCCCGGAATTAGATTCTATTACGCTATTAATGGTGTACGACGTTGTTACCGAATTGGGATAATGCTGCGGGGTCGCTACTTCCTTTCCTGCGAGATCATAATTCTCCGAGCATTATCAAGTGCGGTGTACGATGAAGTAACAATCGTCTTCGCAAACAATCACCTGCTTGCGGGAGGAGAATTTTTGCAAGCGCAACATCGAGAAATCGATCGAGTAATGGGCGTTTAAAGAAGCAATCTAACAAAAGCCGTTCATTCGCGAGGAACTTACGGGACATATCCAAAGCATCGCTTTGGAGGATCGAAGAAGAGTTATTTATTCTGCCAGAAGACATCGATGAAATCAAGTGAAACTTTTGGCAACGTCTCAACATCGTTCTTCATCGGCTCGAGCACCTTTACATCGAACAAGGGATTGTTTCAAGGGGAAAACCATCGTATTAATGCCTCGTTTCCCGTATTCACTTGCTTTATCGAGTAACGACTTCTTCTCTTTAGCGAATGTCAAACGAATAGAGTGTAGACAGCCGGCGAATTTAATATTGTAACGCCGGCTGTGAATAAAAATGTTCCATTCAACACCTGATCCCCGACGCTCGCCTCGAATTTTACGAAACATGACCGACGCTGCGTATAACTTCGTGTTTTTGGTGCTTTTGCGCCTTTAATGTAATTTTATGGCGTTTTATCTAAGACAATAATTTAGAAACGAGTAGTGGTGAGTGCTTTTTGTTATATCTGCGTTTAAGCCATTATTATTGTATAAGACCTTAATTTTAAATTGAATCGGTTCAATTTAGACAACTAGATCAAATAAAATTTGTGATTAATGACTAGACGAAGGAAATATGGCCGTTGGATATAACAACTCTGGTTATCAGAGTCCGCGGAGAAAATCTAAGCGATTTAAACGAATGTGCTCGCTACAGCTACCGGAAAAATATTGTTTTATTCCTGCTAATCGAATAAATTTGCTGATCACCTATCTACCCCATCTACTGCAATAGCATTGCAAGTTAGTGCAAGTGACCACCCTAACGCGCTAGAACTAGTCCTTCAATTACATCAGAATTTGCTCTCCGCGCCTGAAGTAAATAAACCTCACAATAAGACGACTACATATCTGGCTATTCGTTGCCCATATAAGAAAAATCGTAAATATAAGAAGGATTCGACCACAAAACGAAGAAAAATGAAAAAGAAACAAGCGGGGAAGTCAGCCGCAGAGAAAGACGGTCGATCATAGATAGCGAACAACAATTTTTCATTTATCGAATGACTTGCCGATTTAATTCGTAACCGTTAAACCACACGAACTGAACAGAAATTGCCGGTTGAGCAATACGCCTCTTCGGGGTGCAAGAAAACACAAAATGGGAACGCTCTGGCTGCAATTAAAAATCCACCACCCCTAAATTGTTTGAATGTTTAGTTAAAATTTGATCAATCATATCGCATTCGCCTACTTTGTTTCATAATCAACTACATTATGGCGTTGGCGTGGAGTAGGTTCGGGCGCACCCAGAAGGACTCTAAGAACACTATCGGTATTACTTGCGGATGAATAACACGTAGGTGAAACTGTAGCTGCCGGCATTTATCGCGAAGCATAAACGCGCTAAACGAATGTTATTTACTTTTCCTTTCGACGTTTTAATCTAACGTAGAACCGACCGTAATAGGAACCAAAACCTTGCCGAGTAAGCAGCGAACTTTGCTTTACTTTGTCCATTACAAGGTTATTAAACTTAAATTTACGTATGTACTTTCCTTACCGTTAACCGTGTTATCTCGCTCGTATATTACAAGACGCAACGAGATGAAAACATCGCGTATTTGTATTTTTCGTACGCGTATTTGTGTAAATAGTCGCTACTACACAACATCCGCTCCATATATTTGTATCGCGTATCCTCCGGAGCATTTTAAATTCAGGTCTCGCCTCTTAACGCTTTGGAAATATCCTCCTCGGCGGGGTGGAGGGGCGACGGTGCGGCGTCGCGCCATAAATCTGTTCGATCCGTGTAAGAACGTGTCTCCCGGATTCCGATCGACTAACCCCGAAAAGAAGTAAGCCGCGCTCATGGCGAAAGCGGGGGAGCGAATAACGTCGCTCGGGCGCTTTACACTATAGATTAAATGACGTGAAAAGGACCGTGATTTGACGATTCGCACTTAAATAGGTCTCGAAGGTAGCTGAAGTAAACTTCTTCGCCGTCTCATCTTCACGACGTTGAGAAGTACAGGACGGCGACGGTCTCGGAGAAAAGCTACTAATGTGAATGGACGGAATTGGATGTTCACAAGTGCAATATACATCAAAAAAAAAAAAAGTTACGAGTCCATCGCTCGGGAACGACGGCGAAAGTATTTTATGTTCCTTTCCTCTTAACAAGTACTTGAAGATGTTTGTAGTATTGGGAAGCTTGGACTAAATTTAAAATATTATTGATTTTTAACAAGTACGTCAAGAATTTTCAACAAAGATATTTCTTGCGAAGGAAGATATGTCGAAATTTAAATTGAACAACTTGATAAAACTAATTCGAAAGGCATATTACAAACAATATCTTGAATATTTTATGTCTAAGTAGCCGTATTATTAAAGGTGGTAGATGCGCGGAAAGACAAGAGCAATGCGGATTGCATTGATCCAACTATACCTGCTTATATAAAAGCTAGTTTTAATTTTTAGAGAAACAAATAAGATGTTTTCGTTGCAGAAGACTATAAGATGTAGCAACAGAAGCATGTTGTTGAACTACGCTGAATACACACTGTTTCCCGTTATTTGTTGTGAAAGACGTGCATTAATTGTTGAATCCTTGTCGATTCCTTTATACAAGAAAGGATCATAAAGAAAATGGCGAGATGTACACGTAACCTTTGTCTAAATAGAGTCTCCCATCATTGACCAAATCTACAGAATAAAACGCCCAGAAGTAGGACAAGGATAGAGCTCGACTTCTTGCATACCACATAGAAAAAAATTCAATGCGCTATTTTTTCCTAATTAATTAAAAAACATGGCAAGTCCGCTCTGCATATAACAGAAGCAAATAACCCAATACCGACGCCGGTCGGTAAACACGAAACTTTTCCAATAAATTAATCCGATTTTTCCAGTCGCCTCAACAATGGAGACGAAAACGGGCCCATACCAGCGATGTTCGCTCCTCATCTCGTCCGATATATACCCCGACTGTAGTCGCAAAAGAGATGTTCTTTGATAAATACGGGAGAGAAAGAGGGAGTTTCTTTTGTGTAAAAAAAAAAAACCGGCGGGGCTTTGCCGGGAAACATTTCATTATTCAGCATCGGAGAATGCGGCGTGGAACTTTACCGTCGTCTCTGTATGTCGATTTTCCACGGTTTTCTCTCGATTTCCTCTGTATTTTTTTTTCTTCTTCGGGAAAAGGGATTCGATTCGAGAGGGGGAGGAGGTATTATAATGATGATTCCGCTATTACACCGGATCGCGTGGTGAGATCGTCGTCTTACGATGGTTTGAAGTTTGGAGAATGGGAAAGGAAGGAGACTGGAAACATTGTATTTCGAAATTGGATTGTTGTATGTAATGTGAGAGGGTGACGTTTTGAGATCTTTTCGATTGGCAAAACGATAATGGTAAGCTAATCGCTATTAAAATGAAAAAAATGAAAAAAAAATGAAAAAAATGAATAAAAAAATGAAAAAAAAAACTATAGTGTTATGCTTAACGTGT
Source organism: Oryctes rhinoceros (assembly GCA_020654165.1). NCBI lineage: Eukaryota > Metazoa > Arthropoda > Insecta > Coleoptera > Scarabaeidae > Oryctes > Oryctes rhinoceros. The sequence goes on from JAIOKQ010000978.1 coordinate 1,886,876, forward strand.
AGCTTTAATAAAGCTGAAAATGTCCGACCTGCCTTGATGGTCTTCTAATTTCTTCTAGTTAATGCCGTCTAAACCAAAAAAATCTTTGCGCTGCATAAAGAGAGATACTCGAAAGTTAAGCTTTCTTGAGAACAGCGTTAGCCATATTAGTTGCTAATTATTTTAGAAACACTCCGCACAAAATCCTGCCAAAGAAACTAATACGAACGTCCGCCTGTCGTTGTACGTCCTCCTTTTCCTTACATCTCCTTACATCAAGTAAAATTAATTATAAGACCTAGTTGCGAAGATAATCCCGGCGTAAATCCCATAACACCTTCAATTTAATTTCAGAGCATAGTTTAGCGTAAATATAACCCTCAGACAAAGCTTGCGCAAACTTACATATTACGTACGTGTTATATGCACGCAGCCATTTGACATCCACGGATCCATTTAACCGTACTCATTACGCCTAATTAATGTACTTGCTCGTACGTAACGGTAATTTTCTCGAAGGAACGCATTATCCCCGGTTTTAAAAGCGCCGACGGAACTGAGCTAAGGTTTTCGACATGTTCGACGGAACCCTGCTGGTCGTACTCCAAGCACATATCTGCTTACGTCTAGCCTCGTATGGCCTCCGTACCTGATGTTTGCGGCTCTGTTGTTACCGGCGAGTTGGGATGATTCGAGGAAACAAGCAAACATTAGCCGCTAACAAGCTGATTACGTTAAAATTAATATCAGCCCTCGTTGTCTTCGTCTAAGTGAAGCGAATCCGCACGTTAGGATCGTACGTGTATCGTTGAAGTTGTGTTTACTGAAATAGTTTGGTGGTAAAGCTGGACGTAGATATGACCTGGAAAGAGAAATAATACTCAGCTAAGAATTTTAAGACTTCTTAGAGCATTCGTGGAACAAACACCGCCGTGCCTTACAACCTATTTTCCTGGTGACCATGTCCTCTGATGATGATATGTTACCAGTTGTAAATATTTCGGAAACATCCTCGATAATAAGGATAAAGTGGAAGAAATAAATAAGAAAATATAGCGTGTATTATGCCTTACAGAGAACGATTGTAAGACGCAAGGAAGACTCAAAAAAGAGCAAAAATATCGAACGATAAGATAATGTACTTGCTGGCATTATTACATAATGGAAAGAATTGGACATCGATCAAAAGATAAAGGATCAAAGGAGCCCTAGAAATGGAATTTTCAAAAGAGACGATGAAAATTGAAATAAGAAATGAAAGAGGTTAATGGTGAAATCGGCCGCTATAGTACTGGAAATAGTTCGGACATTTACTAAGAATGCCAGAGAGCAGACCAGCGAAAACGATATGGAAGACATGAACGATAAAGAAGAGAGAAAGGCCAATGAGGACCTAAAGCAGCACATTGCAAAACACTTCATGGAAGCAAAGCGCCGACACAGAGCAAAACGAATTGGAAGAACTTCACAACTTCGACGCCCAAAATGCAAGAGCATTAAAGTTGTGTTGTATTACGTTATACCACTATTCGCGTTTCCGGATTGGCGAACATCGATAACCTAGATGTTACTACTACGCCTCCAAGGGGGGAAAAAAACACCTCGACCTACTAAGAAATCGCAAGTAACGAAGACAATGTCGCTCCTTTCAAGAACAAAAAAAAAAAAACAAAAACAAGTAATCTCGTTTGCCTTTTTTTTAATACAACGAGCTCCGTACGCCAAGCAACCACGTACGTGGGACCGCGGGAGAGAAAAAGCCGGAGAGGAAGCCTCTTTGATTCACAACGACCACTCGAAAATTCTGCAGCGCTGCGTAGCGCGAACTAATACAAGCACGAGGCATCGGGAAAAACGAGAGGACGCAGTATAATTCTCAAGTACTCCGCAGCACCACCGGTACGAACACTCCAAATCATCAGCGACCTCCTTCTACATATCAGCCTTGCCGTTATATACAGCGACGGATATATGCTAACATCAGACAATCGTGATTTCCTTAACAAGCAGTTTCCATCGTGACCGAAACCCCTCTTCAATTACCCTTGAAATATATAGGGCTATTCATCGGAAAGTTGCACCTCGAATTCGCCGTAATTTTCAGCAAATTCAATGAAGAAGCGATATACGTTGACTGTACTAAAGCGACGGGGCTTATTCCGAAGATAGACCTCGCAAATTAAGCATCGGCTTCAAAGAAGACATATTATTGCTGTGTAAACGGAAATAAATAAAATAAAATAAAATTTGAATAAACTTCCACGTATACCAGAAATGATTGGATGAACTCTAGTGGCGGTTGCGGGAATCAACCAACTAACTTCGTCCGCGTTTTATCCTTCGGAAGCGAGAACACGAGGAATTTTGAGTTTCCTTCGCCCGGCCGGTGTTTGACAATAATCAAGGGCAACTCTCGAAGCATAATGTAAAGTAAGCAGCCCCGCTCGGGAAGGACGTCATCGTTAACTGTATTGTTTGCTTAGCTAATGATGTAGTCGCGCGCGGCGAAGGATTCGTCGTAGCGGAGTAATTTGTAGGGGAATTTTTTTGAGACGCTTAAAAAGCGCGAATTAGTTTATTTTGGGATCGGGCGCTACGCCAGTGGTACTTTAATTATTCCATTAAGGTAAGCCTGTTTGTCGAAGGAATTTAGACTTCGTCGGAACGTGTAAACATCGAAGGCCGAAGCGGCAATAACGATTTTAGAAGTCGTTAATGTATACGTTTGAATCGGTTGTCCTCTAATAGATGCGATAAGTGCAATAGTTGGATTCGTTAATTAACGTTTCGCCGAATAAAGCACGTCGAAAGCTGAACAATACGATTTAATTTTGCAACTCGACGTCGACACAATATATCCATATACGGGTATATTCCAAGCAAACACTATTACCACAGACGCGCGCACACGCGCGCACGGCAAAACCAAAGCCGGGGAAAATTATTTACGACCAATGAGAGGGGCTAAATTCAAACGCTTCGAAGCTACATGAAGTAAAATCAAATATTCAATACTCGAGAAGATAATCGGCTTTTATATAATGCGCATACTGTATGCATCGAAATATTATATTTTTTCCGTTTTTGTTTTCAATAACGATTCAAAATTAATCAGTATTGATGAGCATCGAATGGCTTCAATTTCGTACGTATGTATATTGCATATATGTACGCTTTCGGGCAAATAATAGAATCAGACACATTAAACATTTAATATAAAGTCGGGATTTGAACGAAAACTTCGCCATATGGAATTCAAAGTTTCTTTTTTTTTAATAATAATGTAAAAATAAATATTATTTTCGTAAACAAGCACGAAGATCTATCTCCTTATTCAGTGAAATTAAAAAATAATTATTTATATAGCACGGGAGAAAATTACACTTTTCTCCAGAGTCATACGATGCCATTGAAGCCACGTGAGGAGTGCCTCAATGCTCAAATTTTGGCTCTTTATCGTTTCTACTGTTCATCAACGATCTTCTTGAACAAATTAATTGTTATAAATGTCCATTTGCAGATGCTCTCGAAATTTTGTCAATAACTTCTAACATTTTACTATTTGTTGCAAAATTACCTTTTTCCTTGTAAAAGGGGCCTATACGAGGAACTGTCTCGGTTATCGCTGATATTTGGATATTTTATGGCTGCGCTTAAATGAATTCGTTTTCAAATGAAATATAGGCATATTTCTATCTCAATGTACATGCAGAAATAAACAAAATTTTTTTCTTATGAATTAAGAAGTGCGTTCCAGACAATTTAATTGTTTTAAATGTATTTTTTAAAATTATTTTATTTAAGAAGTTATGTTCAAAATTGTTCTATTTATTTTTTTAGAATTATTTTGTTTTTTTTATTATTTATTTTTTAAATTTGTTTTATTTATTTTTTTAGTCCATAATATCTTGTTTTTGATTGTTGCTTTTAAGAAATTATGTTCAGAATTGTTTTGTTTATTTTTTAATTTATTTTTTAGAATTATTTTATTTATTTTCGAGAATTATCTTTTTTTACTTCATAATATCTTGTTTTTATTTGTTATTTTGAAGAAGTTGTATTCAGAAGTAGTTTATTTATATTTTTTAGAATTACTTTGTTTTTTTTTATTTTTTTTAGATTTGTTTTATTTATTTTTTACTTCAAAATATCTTGTTTTTGATTGTTGGAATTGTTTTATTTATTTTTCAGAATTATTTTATTTTTTTTATTTATTTCTTAGAATTGTTTTATTTATTTTTGAGAATTATTTTATTTTATTTATTTATTTTTAGATTTGTTTTATTATTTAAGTTTACTTCCTAATAGTAAAAAGAAATTATGTTCAGAATTGTTTTATTTATTTTTACTTTATTTTTTAGAATTGTTTTATATATTTTTTACTTCATAATATCTTGTTTTTAATTCTTATTTTTAAAAAGTTTATGTTCAGAGTTGTTCTAATTATTCTTTAAATTATTTCATTTTTTTGTAATTTATTTTTTACTTGTTTTTGATTGTTCCTTTCAAGAGGTTATGTTCAAAATTGGTTTATTTATTTATTCATTTATTTTTTAGGATTGTTTTATTTATTTTTTTTTATTTTATAATATCTTCTTTTTGATTGTTATTTTTAAGAGGTCATGTGCAGAATTGTTTTATTTAAAAATTCATCAAATTTATGCCACTAGGTCTAATAATGGAATGATTTAAAGTAGATATATCTTACAACAATTAGATAACCTGTTCCAATCGCTGTACTTTACCAGGTGACATCTATTCGTTTGCGGATCTAATTTGACGACCGTTAAAAGTCAAGTCTTGCATTTGCCGAAACAATCCCTCCAGAAAATTAAACGAACTTGCTTATCCCTCCTCACCTACATCCAATAAACTGTTTGCTTTCAGAAATAATGCGGAATAACTCCGCCTAAAAGCCTCTAACTAATTAATAATTTCCATTTTGCTACGAACGTAATTCCCTTCTCGTTCGCCGAACTACTTACCCCTTCTCCATTAAAACAATAAACGTCGACAATGAACTTGATAGAGTAAATTAAACGTTTCATTAAGGAAGTACGTCGCGTCGGGATGCGTTCGCAATTACAACGTCGTCGGCTGGATGGCGTTTTTATCGCGACGAAAGCTTTGGAAAGATCGCGCAGCGCGCCAACGAAGATGGTCCTTAATTAAAGCATAGATTTCACAAAGAAGTGTAAATCCTCTCTGTAGGTACGATTGCCCGTACGTATACGTATGTATATGTAAAGGGTAATCGAGGAAAGGAGCGTGCCGGCGTTAGATCTTGACACTTCTATCGCGAGAGGGAATTGTGTTGGTAGCATTGTTTCCGCCTCTTTACTTTACTGCTAGCCGCGACGAGTGTTTTCTCGGGGAATCTTTGGGAAATCTCGAGGAATCGTATTATTAGATTATGCTCTCGTCTAGTTATGTAATATTTCGGTCAAGATGAGATTTTTCGAGAGTTAAGTAAATAATTGAGTCGGCGTCGAATACCATCAAATTAGGGACACAATTAAGCACTTCATCGTGAATGCATAGTCCAGTTTTGGCCTCAAGAGAGTACTTCGTTATGCATCGGAATGTTTTCAGAGTTTTAGCCCATTTGCAGGCGCAAGTTTGCCCTACCAGTTAATTTGGCTAATTGACTCTGTGACACCCTGTATAAGTCAAGCAGAAAGGCAAATAAACATGTAGGATGTATTTATCCTGATCAGTATACGATACAAGCATCCCGAGAAACTGATGAAGGTCCGTTTGCTGGAAAAATAAGACCTTTATACGATATACGAAGAACGTTCTTTCGATAATCTTTAGCGGCGAAGTCCCTAAGATCTATCGTGAAGACCTGAAGGCATTTTAAGGTCCCACCTGGTCCAACACATATTCTCGACCCATGCCAGGGCACCTCTTCTGCTTTGAGATGCGACGGATGCCCACTCAGTGATCACCTTACGAGGCGGATCAAAATATGATATTGCATAGAAATCGCATCCTTTGCAGTGTCCATTAGATGATTTATGTTGGGATCTTCAAGGATCCTGGGATGACCTGTAAGATCCCAAAGCGTGAAAGCGCTCCGGTGAAAGCGATAGTTTTACGTTTAATCTTCGCATCGAATGGAAATGCTTCAATATTATCTTGAAGTCTAACGAAATAGTGCGGATAGATGAGAAACAAAGAAATTAAGACTCCCGAATGGCCGACCTGCGTTACGCCAGTTCACAGAAATAGGCGGCAACAGCAATCCGCATTATCCGCCACGATTAGATAAGCCGAGACCAAAACGTACCCTGCTTAAGATAATAAATTTATCATTTAACACGTTCACATTAGCGGCATTTTGTTACGTAACAAAGATGATAACTTTACTACACCGAAGCCGATTATTCATTGTACATTTGCAAGGCCTTACATGTTGCCTTTTACAATCTATAAGCGACAGGAAGCGCAAAACTACCTCTGGCAACGGATATCCAGCAGGTGATTTAAGTTAATTGCTTTTTAACCATTATTTAGTCAATTTGGATTCAACGGCGTGCGATTTTTCCAACACTCCCGCATTGTAGCAATTGAATTATCATAATCGTTGCCTAATTTTATATATTTGTCGCGTAAGAATTTTTTTCGACGACAAGGTTCAGCATACGAGTATAAAAGCTATCGACGATTCCCGGAAAGCGTCAGTGATATTTTACTACGTTTGCAGTTAAAATCAACGTCATTTCAGTATGAAGCGGTGCATCGTCTCCATCTTGCTGATCGGTATAATCGCAATGGTATGTAGCCATTTTCATTTCGTTCCGTATTTGTTCGAATCTTTTTGCTCTAATTATCATCAAAATCGAATGTTTCGTTTATCAATATTATGAAACTTCAAATCGCTTACATAGTATCGTGTTCCTTCGGGAAATTCCGAACTCTACGCAGAATAACATTTCAGGACAAAGAGAAATTGTTTCTTTCAATGTTTAGGTCCACGCTAAACCGTCTATGCCCGAAACGCTCGACCAATACAGGGAAGCGTGCGCTCAGGAAGTTGGCATCTCGTTGGAATCGGTAACGCGTCCGTCACATTCTAGCGGTCCACCGCCGGAACCCTCCAAGGATATGAAATGCTTCATGCGATGCCTCCTGATGAGGGCCGGAATTTTAGACGGTAACGGAGCGTTGCAGACGAGCAAGCTCCATCTTCCCGAAGACGCGGCCGGCGTTGATCTTGACAAATGCTCAAGCATAACTGATTCCGATCCCTGCGAACAGACCTATTTGATGGAGGTCTGCATCAGGCAACAATTGCCCAAACCCCCTTCTAAGTAATTTTTTAATCCAACACTGTGTATTTTTCAATGTTTGAATAAATGATTGGACGTATTGATAGATGTTTTTACATAATTGAACCCTCTGGCCTTAAGCAGTATATTTTTCAGATCGATTCCTTCGCGGGGATTGACCAATACTTGGAGCTATGCTCGCGAAATCTAAACATCGCTTGGGAAGGCGAAGCTCCAATATCAAAGCAGGATTCCTCACAATCGTATTTGAGAGAACCCGATCGCGATGGTAAATGCTTGTTAAATTGCATGTTGTTAATGGCGGGCGTGATCGATAACAACGGCACTATACAAGGATTCTTTATTTCTTTACCGGATCCAACGAGTTGCTCCAACTTCAACGAAACGGATGTTTGCGAAAGAGGTTACTTGATTGAGAAATGTATCAGGAGGGAACTGCGTCTTATACCTAGGATATGATAGTTATATCTTTGAAGTTGTTTACGTTCTTTGAATAAATGCTGCAACGCTTTAGACAAAGATAATTTAGGACTAATACCTAGAAGAAGGTACCCGTCCAAAGCCAAAGAAAGGATTCTGAACAACACCAACTCAATGTTACGGACCGTTATTAGATTTTTGTTAACCTCGCATAACAACAACGATGAGCCACATTATCGGTTATGTTCGACGTGGATTCCTCGCAATGTTGTTTTACGTAAGGAGAACTTATCGCGAACGAAACCAGAAACAGAGCCTATTCACTAAGCACACACGTTATTATTTATGACGTTATACATATTATGTACAATATAATACGCGTATTCAACGTAAGTCAATATCAGATCCGCCTACACACACCTACACAGTGGACTCTTTGAATATTGACATGGCGTATTGTCTATCCTCCAGGCTTACGCAAGCTTATTCCTGTAACCGCCTGATAGTATTCAATTGTCACATCGTCAGCCAGGCAAGTTCGATACGTGCAAAACGCTCGGTTTAGAGCTAGAGGGGGCCGCCTTTACGCTGAATGGAAAGAGGCGGTATCCATCTCTCTATATCTCTAACGCGATACAAAACGTATTTATGTATTAGTCCCGTTTCATAAAGGCCGCCCAACCACGTTTAACCCCCTTCGACACGCAGCTACTGCTTGTTCTTAGCTTGCGTCGATGAGATTTATTCAGCCCGAGCAATCGCCGGAATTGTTCTACAACTTTGATCGTTGTTCGAGCGGCAGAGATACCCGTGAATATCGAATATGTTGTTGTTTGGACTGTCACCAATCTGATTGGTGCCGTTTATGGCGATTCCGGAGAAAGGATGGCGTGTTAAGATGTAAGAGTAACAAACGCAAATTCTATTTTACCAGATTTAACGAATACGAAAGGCGGAGTATGTGTAATCATTAACTCGTTCAATGTTCGATGTAGATGATAATAATTTCCAATCCCTCAATTTCCCGGTGACAACGTATTTGGTTTTTGTTGACAATGACGACGAAACAAATACGCCAAAGAAAAACGAAAGTTGAACAAGATATTCATTTTCTTCTTTCCCTACTCTTCCGTACGAAAAAAAGCGACCTTATTATATGTATAGAAACGGGATAGAGAAGTAACCGTGTCAGAAGCATGTTGTTTTCTCTGTAGTTGATATTTTTTCCATTTCGTTCTTAGCTGGGCGAACGCCCAAAGGTAGTAGCGGGATCTTACGGACTGTCGCGACATAAGAAATGACAGGAACTAAGCGAACTGGAGGACGGGAAATAAGGGGGAGAAGAACGGAACCGCACGTCGAGGGAAAAGTAGACGGAAAAAGCGGAAAAAAAATGTAATTCGTTTTTGGAGGTAATCGCGAGGAAATGAGGAATTTAATATACTGGAGCTGCGCTACAAAGGAAACTTTTGATGCAGAGAAAAAAGGAAGTACGTACCGTTCCGCGATTATGTTCTCTCCTTTTTTTTTTGTTTTCGTAAGTAGAACTTTAATAATGTATTCATCTTCTCCGGTATATACACGCATGTCTACGTATATATGTATCCAAGAAAGGAGCCGACGTTTAACCAAGAGCCGTCAAGGTTTCAAATATTTACATAACTCAAATAACTGATTCTAGCTGGCAAGAGAACTGTCGGTAAACAAGGTAAAATCGTCGAATTGTTTCATAGCTTGGCTATGAACGAGCCCAACCATTTTATAAAATGACTGATCAACATTAGAAAAACGACATCACACAGCCCGAGCGAAGCTTATTTACTTTATTCGCCGGATTCGATGATTTATCGAAATATCACATTTGAAGAGATCGAGCATGACCCAATTTTATAACGGTTCCTCGTTCCTCCCAAATTTATTCAAGAACTGTAGAGTCACAATTAATTTATTGATAATTTACAAAACAAGAACACCTCCGATCCCCCGAGCCCCCTTTTTATAAGTTAGATCTCGAGTTCTATAGCAAGCCCAATCTTATGCTTCGCTTGGTCTCTGTCCGTTATGTGCTTGCAGTCGATCAAAGCTGATGCGGTGATGGTGACGTTCTCGTGTACGTGTTGAGCGTAGCTCAGCCCAAGACCGATTTCGTGGTTAATTTTGGCGCGCGCCGTCCCTTTAATATCGGACAATTCGAATTTACCGCCAAGGGTAGCCTGTACGGAATTGCCCTCTTTCATCCAGCTCGCGTCGACGGCCACGTCCAACTGATCGTTGACCTTCCAGCCTACTCCTACGCCCACGGTCTCCATGTTCTCGATTCTTGCGGCGAGAGTAACGTCATTCAGCGTGTACGCGGCGGCGACGTTATTCTTCGTAAGCTTGTTCTCGTTGGCATCGTAAGCTGCCTGATAGCCTCCAGATAGTCCTTCGCATTCCAGAGCGATCGCCCCCTCGATTATAAATGGTCCTCCCTTCTTAACATCGGTGTCCAGATTCAAGGCGACGTGCTCGTCTTTGAAGGCGTTCTTGATGTGACCTCCGGTAATCTCTTGCGTGGTCGGGTCCACCGAGCAATCGGTAGTAACCTTCAGGTATTGATCGTTAACGCTTGCATCCGCGGTTACGAGATTCCCGGTCATCTTCGAGTCTTGAGTTATCACATCGGTGCTGTACTTTAGTCCGAATCCGAAATTCTCGGCTGTGCCTCTACCGCTCAGGTAAGCGCCGAGTTTCTTCTCTTCGATGGTGTAGACGCCACCGCAACTCACCGAGATCCCCTGGCTGGCTTTTCCCTTAGCGTCCAGCTTGATTAACCCGAAATGGTAGCCTGTGGTGAGGATATCCCTCGGCATCTTGCCGATGTCTGCGTAGAAAGGGACCGGCATCTTCTTGGTTGGTTCAACGGAAAAAGAAACCAAATCGAAGGCACAATATCCAAATGCGATAACATAAAAGCATAAAATACAATTGGACGTCAAAGTGACGTTCGATAGGTGAAATGATGACGTGATGTTCTAAGTACTAGGCACCGTTTTGATACGATTGTAGGTATCCAAAGACGCGCGACGGGGGTTCTGAAGGGCTTTACTTCAGGAGATGGATAGCGACATTAACTAACTAATGAATAAATATGGACAACGTGTTATAAAAATTAGCCTCTATTCCTTACTGCCCTTCCCCCGAACTTATTTAATATATTCGTAATTTTTTCCTTCCTTCGAAATAATTATCAATCTTTCCAGTTCAACGCCGAGCTTTTATCCGACGTTCTCTCGCGTTAATTAATTTTTTGTCTTCAATTCTTTTTTGTTGCTGCCAACCCTCGAAAGTATTAAGCGTCCCGCGTTTGAGAAAAATCTAATATTTTTAGACGCGTAGCGCTGTCTTGTTTAGGAAATCATAAATTTGCTAATTCTGCTTCACCTTTCTCCTTCCGTCGGCCCATTTTCTACCTCTCCGGACGTTAAAAGAGCCGAATAAGGTCTTGTCGCGAAAAAAAAGTCGAAAGCTTGTAGCTTTTAATCACTTTTTTTTGGTCAATTTTGATTCTGCCGGCTTCTATTGCCGTCAGATACGGCCCACTTTGAAAGAAAGCTTACGGAAAACGGGGAAAGAAATTAAATCCTTTTCCTCGTCAACGGCAGCGGCGTAGGGTGAAAGTAGCTGAATAGTGGTTTGAGGTCAGAGGGATTTCATCTTTATTCTGCAACGAAATTGATTAATTAAAAAAGCGAGTCGGCATAAGGAAAACAATGAAAGAAAAAGAGGAAAACAACCGGATGGATCTATACAACTGGATCTTTACGAATTCCAATTTAAGTTGGTAATAGGGCGATGGAGCGCCATCTATTGGATACACTAGAACCTAGATTAAATGCTATTGTTCTAGTTTGTCGTGGAATAAGATTGATTGCGTCTATATGTATATACAGGGTGTTCAATAACATAAGTAGGGAAGAAGATTTTTTTTTATTTATCTAAGCATACGAACAAACAGATAACAATAAAGGTTGTACATCTCAATTATACGTACAATTGAATAAATTTTTTCAACATAATGTGGGCGCACATCACTGTAGATCACCAACCAACTTAAAAATTCCATTTAAAATTACGTAACGCAATTTTATAAGCACGCAAACGTCAGCCATGTGGCGATATCGTTCGCGAACGTCGTGCCAGCCTGCAGATAGGTGTTATTACGCAATTATCTCCAATTGAATCCAATCAGGTCGAATTAAGCGAGGAAAATATGAGTCCCCCAATGAAGTTAAGTGGTTCGGCGTTAGATTTCGTTCCGGTCCGTGATCCGATAAGCCTCGCCAATTACCGAGACTTCGGCGTCACCGTCGGATAGGTAATTTCCACCAACGGCTAACCGTTGCCACGTTGTAGACGGGCTCACGTTGTAACTGACCTGGATTTCGCGTGTAAGGGAAACGTAGAAGGAGTTGGTAGTTACGGGGTGAAGTTACAAGCGTTAGTCAAATCGGGTAAATCGAGTCTTCACGCTTCCTTAAATCCGATTGTTAATGGAATTACAGGAATGGCTTTCGTAACGCGTAACGGATTCCGCCGGAATTCGGCAAATTCCGCGCTGCTCTTGCGAAAGTATACATCTCGAATACAAAAAGCGACGAAAACGCGAGACACAACCTTAAATAAGTCTTCAACATTAGGTCGGTTGCAAAATTTGCATATCGATGTCAACTTTTCCGGCGCAAAAAAAAAACAGGATCTAAGCATAACACCGCCGCACCATATCTCCGTCCAATATTTCGGGATAACGCCTCGCCCAATTTAATTCAATTTTAATTCCCACGAGTGTTCCACCTCGCCCCAAATACAGATCGTATTTTTTGCGTCCCATCGATTATCCGTTGAGGATATTTCGCAAACAAAAGTTTACGCGGGAGAAAGAACGAAATCGAAACGCGATGGCGGAGAAAATTCGTTGGAAGTGTCGCGGATTACGTTGCGGTGGGTTCGATTTTGTTAAATATTTTACAATAATTCTGACACGGGCACCGAATCTGGACGAAATTTCGTCGTAGAAATTGAATTTTAATGGCAATGGATGAGGGAGTAGATGCATAATGGAATTTAGGGTTTCGTAGGAATATATACAGGGCGTCTCGATGAGAACCGCATACGCACTCAGTCGGAATCAGGTGAAAATTTGGATAAAAAAAGGAAAAAATTAAGGGAAAATTTGTTGTTTTATGATTCATATCCACATTGCTTGTTTTTATCTGAAAAAGCTTTTCTTTGGTCGCACGTATTATGTACAATAAAGTAAAAGCGCCAACGTTTTAAGCTCAACTCTCTAGCTCCAACCGTTCGGACGCTACGGCGTCTCGAAGTTGAAAAATTAAAATTCTCTTTTTCGATTTTGAAACGCCGTCGCTCCCAAACCAAAGAGCTAAAGCGTTCTGCTTTGTTACAATCGATCCGGCGGTTAATTTTTTATCGGGAGAGCGATGTCGATTTTGGGCCCGATTCCGACGCCATTTTCTGCTGGTCCGAAAACGTCAAACGGTTAGAGCGATCAAAGCGAGTAATACGTTCGTTTTGATCTTCGTTAAAATCCGCGTCTTTTGGTCTTGCTTCCGTGCACGGCAAATTTTCAACGCCCATATCTTGTGAATAGTTAGAACTAGCGGGCTGAGATGTTAGTCCTGGCGTTATGTAAATATTTTTTTAATTTTTTCTCTGCAAGACCAAATGAAGATGCTTGCTGAAGATACAAAAACAGAAGAAAATGAGCGATTACCTGCTTCTTTTTGACTTCTATCTCCAAAAAATAGAGAAGATCCCCATCGTCCCCCACAGGAGGATCCAAAACGGATCATCCTGTGTATAAATTAAGTGCAAGAATTTGGATCTGTTTTTGTCATGAATACCACTAACAAGATGATCGTTTGCGCCTAAAAATTTCGCGGTTTTTGCGTATCCTTTACATAAATATGAAATTGGGAACAAAAAAAAGAAGAAAAACGATAACCTGATGCGCCACACTGTCAAAGATAATTCTCCCGAAGAGTTTTCATTAAATTCCCCGAAAACGCAACGTCTCATCCCGCAGACGGAAACCCTCCCAGAACTCGGCCAAAAAAAAACCACTTAGAAGCAATAACCGGCTGAAACCGACATAATCACCTGAAAAAAGATCCCTTTCGACGTTGAGGTAGGTCGCTAAATGAGTCCTTAATAATGTTTTAGCGACGGCGATACAATACCTACGCCATTATAGGCACACTTTAGCCGGATTATCGTTCTTGTCAGCGAGAATTAGCGACACCTTTAGTCGGGTCGACGACGGTGGACCCTCGTCAAAAGTGAAACAAATGGACATCGTACACCTCATTAAAGCCTTTCTCGAAGAGCGCCTAAGCCCCGACGATCCTCCCGAACAAACGCCGCCGGCCGCGCGGTACGTCACATCTGGATGCGATGCGTGAACAGGGGTGCCGTTGAATTTTGGAAATTCAATGCTGCCTGCCCGAGGTCTTGCGACAACTACGACGCTCCGAAATGGGAGAACGATCCTTATAATTCGGTGAATACACGTCGATTACTCGAAGCGGCTTAGACGGTGCTGTTGTCGCAAGTCGCAGGGTTGTTTACGAGAGAACGAAACGTCGTGGTCTCTCCGCCATCGCGGTGAAGGAAATCGTTCGCGAAACAGATGCTACTAAAGGGAGATAATTTCAATTGCGGTTACGTGAACGCAGAGCTGGAATGTTATGACTGATGAAAGGGAAGTTGTGAATTGTTTATCTCGGCTACTCGAAAGGTTATACGCGAGTGTTCTATTGTTTTTTTTTTTCGATTGTCGATTCTGATGTGTAACTGTGACACGAGGACTTCGCGGAGATCGCCATAAAAATTCTCATTCGGGACGATGAATCCGCCTTTAAACGGTCCGTAACTCGAGATTCTTACAATAACTGAACGAATTGTGCAATGAATCTCTGCGCCGCTGACAACTTCGAAGCAATCATGATCCTCAGTGCAGATATTCAAGATAAAAAAAAGCAAATCAAACTTAATTAAAATAAAGAAGAATTAACATTTCCGATCATACCAATTACAAACTAAGATTTTATATCGGAAAAGACATCAACGCCTTACATTCGTCGATGACCTAGTGATTTAACGAGGACAAAAGAAAGATAATAAGAAGATTGAAAGGAAACAGCTGGAAAAATATTAATTAATCGATGAAGAAGAGACTTCGTTTATAGAATGGACAGACGAAGAGTTTAAAAATGAATATCATTTAAAAGTAGGAACGGAAAGAGTAAAGGAGGGTAGGCAGAGTTACGTATTTGGAAACAATCAATTTTGACGAATTCCTAAATTTCCTCCTTATGAGCATTAACTTCCACTGACTCCATAGGTATATCTTAGGCGATGAATATGCTTGCAGGTAAGTAGCGTAGATCTGTGCTTGTTGGGCACACAAACAGCTTTATTTGCATTCTCGCGTGCTCGATGTTTGACTTGACGTTTCGCTGATCATGTTGTCAGCTTCTTCGGACGATTTCTAAAGAACCGAAGTAGCTGTCAGCATGATCAGCGAAACGTCAAGTCAAGCAACGAATACACGAACGTGAAAGCACGTACGGTCGTGAAAGCCTACACTCAACTTTATCTCTGCTTTATGCAGTATCTACTTTATCACCTTCGTAGAGGTGTTTCCAAATTAATTCCTTAATTCATACGGCTCGCCTTCACTTAACTGTTCTACAACGTGTTTTTATGGTGTGACACCTTTCCCGCGATAATCATCAAAATTTTTTGACGTCTTTGGTTCTCTGTTGGTCCTTTACAAGTATACGAACAGTTTAAAAGTATTCGCAAATTCATTTAAACATGGCGACGATCTTTTGACAAGCCCAACACGTACGCCGCCACTCATATCAACTCGGAACAAGACGCATACGTCGCCCCAACACAATAGAATAGAAAACAAACGATATACATACGTACGTACGTCGAGTCCGGAGCTGGGAAACTCGACGTTAAACGTTATCTAAGAGGCCTGAACGTGACGCTAACCCAATTTCCAGACAGTCATAAGCGTCTCCCCCCGCCTTCCATCCCTAGCACTACGGTACCTGTACTGTATTCATCAACGTAGAGCAAGGTCTTCTCCACACATACAGAAACTGGGACTCTCTCGTCCTCTCGTCGGCCGTGGCGTTACTCGGGCTATATTATCTAATTGATCTGGGAGTAGTGGCGTGCCTGCGAGTTCTATCCGTTCGTCTCACTCCAGCACGCCCCAACGTGGTAATAATGTGACATGTTTCATCCTAAGGGATCTGCGGTAAAATACGGGTTGCCGGATAGATAGCGGGGTTACTGCTGACGCGGCATCAGCTGGAACATGTACGGAAGTAAGGTGTGTAGCGGTATCGCATACAGGAACCGTCCAAAAGATAATAATTTTTTATTGATTGTTCCCGAATGTGGGGTGATGTTACAATTATACCTACGATTAAGGGTGTTTTTAGGTTCGTGCATTTCCGCTGTCTTGAAACCAAAGCGCTATTTATATGTTTACGTATATGCTACATTTTCAGATAGTTTAGTGCTACCACAGAGAAACCAGTGTAATTTCAGTTAGTTCTTTGAGATAATATATCTCGAAAGCGATCTTTGTATCTTCCATACTAAATAACCGTTGTGCATGTACCTGCTCTTAAAGTACATTTAAGTAACATTTCAAAATGATAAACCCAATTTAATAAAACATGTCAATGTAAGTAATTTCACGAAGATACTTGCGTAACATTCACTACACTGGCCAACAAATTTCAACTTTTGATTTTGCCATAAAATAACTTACACTAATTTTAATAGAAAACATATAAACATTTATTTTAATAAAAAGTAGAAGGTCAAGTTAGCTCGATTTTTTTTTAAATATTTCAATGAAAAGGTTTTTTCAAATTAGATCATAATTTAATGTATATTTCGAATTATTATAATTAGAAATGTGAAGTAACACTGCTCCGTCTCTTATAAACAATATCTACAGCATCTCTTCTTAACATCCAACAGTAATCTGCTAACATAGCAGGATTCCATGTCCCCTGATACCGTTTTTCCATTCCCATGATGTCTTGGTGGAAGCGCTCACCGTGTTCATCGCTAACGTCGCCCATATTTTCCGGACAAAAATCCAAGTGAGAACGTAGAATCTGCCCTTTAAGGAACATATTACGGCCAGCAGCGTGAAATGCTTGTAACATATCCATTACTAAAGTTTTATAGTTGTCAGCTTTTTTGTTTCCCAAGAAATTCGTGAAAACTTATACCGTGGAGAGCCAAGCTGTTTTTTCCTTCGCTGTTACTTTGGTTTGAAAGAGGTCCAACAAAAATACCTTCTTTCAGTTTCGCTTGTGTTAATTTTGGAAACTTTCCACGAAGGTATTTAAAACCTTCACCTTCGAGATCCAGTGCTTTTTTGAAAGTTTTTTCATAAGCCCAAGTTTCATATGAAGATCTTTTCTTCTTCTACCAGAGGCTGATGTTATACATTGTCTTTTCCTGGTGTAAACTGTTATCGTAGTGGTCACTCTTGCTTATGGTAATGTTTTTCCCAAAGACATAAAAGACAACGGTATATTTGGTGTAACCAGATTGCGTACCTAAAATAATTGCAATTACTTTAAAATCTGCACAAATATTCCAAGAATAGTCTTTGTACTTTATCTTTTCTAATAAAATTTTCAGATTTTCGCAAGTTTCTTTCGTATAAACAGCATGATCTATCGGAATAGAAGGATAATGGTTTCCATTATGCAACGAAACTGCTTTTAGGTTGGTCCTTGATGAATCTATGAATAATCTCCAAGAACTGGGATCATGACGTATTCCAAAAGCTTCAGAAAGTTTATAAACGTTGTTGCAGCAGACCAGATCACCGGCCATACTATAAAGGCATTTTCTCACCAGAGCTAAGCAAATGTTGCCGCTTTTCGAATCATGTTTGTTTTATATATGCTGTTCAATTTCATCAGTTACTAACTTAGGGTAAAAACCTCGTTGGTCAGTGCTATCGGAGTAGAAAAATCCATAGAACCTCTAAACATCCCAACTATTTAAATCGCGACGATGTCTTCGCCTTACCTCATCTCAACCGATCCAACCATCTAGCAACCACCACCGTTTATTGATCCACAATGTTTCCGCTCCATTGATCTAGATTTACCCCCCGTATAAACCAATCAGCGTGAAGTAACGGCCGTTAACTGCACCTACCCAAAGAAGCCGGAAGGTAAAGGATGTTGGTTAAATAGATATTTGCAGAACATTTTATGTTGTAGAACTGTGACCGTGAAGACATGCAAGAATGCGCGCAAATCCACTTGATTTAAGAAATCGCCTGCTTCTTTTTCCTCAATTAGAAGGTGTCTCAATTAGAGATAAACGGCAACTGTTTAGCCAAAACTTGAACACTAATGAACAAAATTAGTATTCAGACGATTCCGCTGCTATTTTAACAAAATGAACCGAAGCAACAAAACCAAGACATGCTTAAGATAGCGAGCAACCTGCAACTGCTTCTTTTGAATTCGCAGAAACCGACTATCCGACTATATCTTAGAGTTCTTGTTTTATTCAGTTGATGAATACTTGCGTATATAAGTATATACCGATATTATCATATCTTCTTTTTTATTGTTTCCTCCTTTTTTGACTTATCATGTGCACATTCGTGTCAACTAACGAAATAAACTATCCATCTATCTATCCTACACAGGAAGTGCTTGAACAATTTTACAAACTAAAGGAAGATCCAAGCCCGACCTATACTACGCAGATACCAACTTCCGCAAGCATTCTGTTTGAAACTTACCTGCTTATAGCAATTATATCTCATTATGATCTCTTAGAAAGGTAACTTCGCTGTTACAACGAACACCCGGAACTACACTACCTAAATGTGTAAACCGCGTACTTTAAACCTAACCGCACGGCAGCGGGTTTAGAGGTTAGCGACTAACTCCAAACAACAATATGTGATGTATGTGTTTCATAATAGCGAGCTTCCCGAACAATATCCCGCCGTCTAA
Source organism: Oryctes rhinoceros (assembly GCA_020654165.1). Taxonomy (NCBI): domain Eukaryota; kingdom Metazoa; phylum Arthropoda; class Insecta; order Coleoptera; family Scarabaeidae; genus Oryctes; species Oryctes rhinoceros. The sequence goes on from JAIOKQ010000978.1 coordinate 1,905,660, forward strand.
ATTGAATCTGAGATATGCGGTCGGGGAATTCCCGGCCCGGCGAATATTACAATTTCCGGAAACGTATGAATCTAGAATGCATACCGGAATTCTTATGAAACAATAAAGATACGTACGTATTTAGTCCGCGATCTTGTATCTATACGATGGGTTCACTCCGAGCTTAACGGGGACTACGAACGAGGTTATTTCTTAATAATAAGATGAAATTTTGAAGAATTGGCGTTGAGCTTTCTTCGCGTTAATGGACCTGTAAATTAGCCTAGTTGTTCATTAGATGTTAGAGAATTTTCAAAGACATACGGTTTATTCAAAATTTTCAGAACAAGTCCAAACTTGAAGAGATAAGGGTAAATACATCTCCGCGCCGGTTATAACCCGTAACGTAAATTATAAAGAACGTGTTTGATATTCACGGTTCTCCTTCTAAAACAAGTGACCTCTCTCCCTTAACCTATGAGCGTTATCCCCCATCAAACGCGGATAAAATTCACTCCTTTCTTAATGCAGAATTTATTTAGATCTTGGCAATGTTTGAGAAGCGATGAAGGTGGAGAGCACTCCCGGACATCTTTTTCTTTTTTACTCTGGCTCTTCTAGCAACCCCTCAACTATGGATTTCACTCCGCCGACGCGAAAATAATAACCCTCGTCGATCAATTCACCCCATCATCTATCGAGGGATAAATACGATAACGTATTCTTCGGCTGTTACACTCGCGATCCCGAATCTGCACATACGACCAAGCCAGAGTGCTACAATACGCTCGGTACACACTGGCAAAGTGAAATTTGTATCCCGGTAAGCTGTGAAAATTGCCCGAAATCCCGCTCCAAATCCCCGATAAAACATCGACCGTTCTCGTGTATAGCAGCGACCGTCGGATGCCTCCTCTTTCGATCGTCACGAATCCGGCTAACCGGATATGTAGATTAACGTCCTGCGAAAAAGATGAGGAGCGGTTTTTTTTTCGCTCGAGGGTTGCCATCTCCGTTTTTTTTTTTTTACTTTTCTTTATGCGAGCATCGTTATTTTTTCGATCATATTCGATATTCGCAGTTTGTTTTCTTTTGGTTTAGGAGATTTTCCGCGCGCGCTAACTTAAGCTGGGAATCATACGGATACGGTAGAGCGATACCTTCGATTGTAACTTATGTATAAAAACCGCCTCGCTGAATGGACTAGTAGAAGAAACGTGCCTAGTTGCTTCTCAAGTTCATGGTCGATACAACTCAACCAAGAGGGTTACCAAAAGACGTGGACATCAAGATTGGCAATGCACCAACAGCTATTTTCTCTAACCAAGGAAGAGCTAATCACGCGGGTGCAATGTTACTGACACGACTAAAAGAAACCGTTACTCTTTCAAATAGACTTCTATTAATGCGATGGTGGAGGTGAAGAACCAAACGTATGTCTTCGAAGATCATACGAGATAATCTTTGCCAATAGCAAAGTCACTGGCAACATTACAATTATGATGCGAGAATCAGAAGATTCTAGATTAAACTAGGTGGATTTGCACGTCAATGATATTCATATACGATAATGTACGAACGCGCCGCACACATCTCCAATAAAGCCGACTGCTTAGCCCTAAAGCCTTAGAGCAGCGAAATGGAAGAAGATAAAGCTAAGAAACGGAAATGCCCAAACTGAACTGAGGAACTGTTTTTCGTCACCTTTTTGGAGGCGCAGAGTGACGCGTAGTAACACGTCATATAGCTGATATAGCTTCTCCCAAACACCTAGGTTTACGGATATTAGCATATAAGTCCTAATTTTTTTATTATTATTATTTAATGGTCCCCGTATTATTATATTATTTTCTTCAATATGTGCCCAACAAACGAAAGTAATTCAACCAAACAAAACGAAACAAAGAAACCAGTAACACCGATCACGTCGTCTGTAATCTTAAAACCAATTTAATAAGCACCCCCTTCGCACCCGCCCGATTCCAATCGATAACCCCGCATTCCGTTAACTAATTAATCAAATTTCGAGCCAACTACGCGACGATCAATTTAATAAACAACGAACGCGGAATAGCGGAATAATCGGCTGTAAATTCGCTTGAACAACGACCAGCGACCACCATCTAGCGGAAGATAGGTGATACAGCATAAATATTCATCGAGTTTCGGCAGAAACTCGATCCGTACGACGACTGCACGGCCCAAAAAGCGAATCGATGGAGGCTGCACGCCGTATGTATACGTTAAAAAGGAATGGGACGAGAAAAGCCATCAATGAGACGTTCCTTAATGATTTTTCCATTTGCGATAGATCCTTTAAAACTATATTTACGTCTCATGCGCGGAAGAAACGTATTGAAACGATATACCGCTCTTTTTTTTTGTTTTCTTTGATACTTTTCATTCGACAATCTGGAACACAACTAACTAAACTAGTTCAGTATTGCTGCTGAAGATGATAGCTTAACTATCGAAGCGTGGGTACAATTTCAGTGAAGTGTTTGTGGTATGGAGTAATAGTGAAGTGTTTCAATGTTCCAGCGGCGCTGTATTCGAATAATATTAATTAATTAATATTTTTGGTTTGTTTTTGTTATCATGTCATATCAGCTTTCTGCTTTTACCTATTCGCTTACGCAAATGAGAAATTACTGTAAAAATTAGTGCAGAATTAGTGCAATATTTCGTACTAATTTGACATATTCTTCATCGCAACGTAATCGAAATTCGTCTATTTTTTTTGTAACGCCGGGAATTGCTCAAAAACGTCTGCAATGGTGACGCCATGGTATTGCTAAAGTTTGATTCGCGTACATAGGTTCGCACTACACTAACTCTTAATTCTGCACTACACTGCTGTGCGTCGCGTTAATTTGCGTTGTTCAACGTTACTTGTATTATCCCGCTTTTGAATTTAGCTTTCCTTTTCTGTGAAAGAAACAGAAGTTAGCTGCAGCTGAGGTAACTGTTCTAAGCTTCCCCTTCGCTCAAAATGATTTACACGAACTTCCGAGAACCTATAAACCCATAAGGTCATACATCGTCGCCATTTCTCCTCAAAACATCGATTTATTCATTGTCCCCTTTCTCCTTCTCTTGAATTTTGATGAAATTTTCCACGTAAATTGAGGAATTCCCCGCGAGTTGGCAAACTTCGTGAAGAAACGTCAATCTTTTACACCAATTAGAAACAACAGTGTTAAAACAACGAGATTGTTTATAAACATCCTAGCATCGCGCAATTTATTTCGTTCCAATCGATATATGGTCTTCCAAAGAAGCCGAATTTCTCAACACCGGAACGTATTAAAACCATCGAATCGAAAACAAAAAGCGAAATAAATCAGTACGAACGCTTTCGGGACCGTTAAACAAATAACATTTTTCAATAAATAACGCCCATGAGCACGTGTCGAGACAGTTAGAACGGCTCGTTTGGAAGAGAAGAGTCATGTATAAAATAAATGTCGGACTTTCGCGATATAAACACGGCCAGCGCAATGCCAAAGGAGCTATTTCGGTTTGTTAATTAAAAGGCTGTCGAATAATTGCGAAACGCTGTCCGGAAATAGTTCGAAACCCCGTTTTTATTAGAGCGTTTAAAGTGTACGATTCTAGCCGCAAGAGATACGTTTTGTATTCAATGCGGTCAACGGAGAATATCGAGGAAATCAAAATTTCCCATATCGCCTTAGTTAATCCTGTAAAAGATGATTATATGCATTTAGTGCATTATTTGATTTTCTCTTTAGTCGATTATAAACATTATAAATAGAGATGACAAAGGTAGGTGGAGTTATTCCTTTTTTGCAACGACTAGATAGACTCGTGTCGATTCGCCTCATGAGGATGGATTCGTGTTGCCTACTGCGTATCCCCCAAAGTCGACAAAACACGAGTCCGTCTAATCTCTGCAAAAAAGCAATAATTTCATCATAAACTTATTTTAAATATGGAGAAAGTTTCACGATTTTGCTGAAAGCTTTAGAATGATCGGCAAAGAAGGGCACCCAACCCGAAATTTCAGAATGTAATGAGACTTGAGCAGTTTGTAGACTTTATAGAACTACCCAGCCCCTTTCCGCAGCGTACGTATCTGATGGTAGAAGGAAGCCACGCCCGCTAAGCCTCCATTGCATCAAGTTCAGTAAATTTCGATAATCCTTGAAAAACGTTAAGCGCCTGATATACATCTCGAAGAATTCTGTGAGTATCTAATACGGAATAAGAAACGTAGGAAGGCCCGACTTCAACCATCAAAATCGTCTCTTAACCGAAGCGGAAACCGGTATTTTTCTAGTACTATGCTATGAGCTCTAGAAACTAGCAAAGTTCCATTAAATTCTGAAAATTTCCGTTTTCTTCAGGGTTTTTGTGGCCTTAGTCAATGTGGATTTGGTCCATATGTTATTCCAGCAAGACGGGGTAACCTGCTGCTGCAAAAGAGATTTCTGAACATACTACCGTACGCAATGGCAATCAGCATTGGTAGCTCAGATCTTATGATCTCGCTTCTTTTGTTGATTTTTGCATCTGTGCATCTTTCTTGAGTCTCGCGCCTGTTCCAACCGTCCGAGAGAGCTCGATGAGCTTAAGAATGGAATTGAGCAATAAGTGATATGCTCCTCATACTAGAGCCCTACCAACGGCGCTTAGGCTCTCTTTTCACTTGTGGACAGCTTACTCTCTGCGCTGTCCGGGCTTGTGTGGTGTTCCGTCCCAGTCGACGGTTTATGTTTTCCTGGCGATCATCTCGCTGAGAATCACTGCGGTTCTCGGTGGCGGTCGGTCCTGCGGCTCTGCCAGTTGCGCCATTAAGGCGTTCGACGACTGTTCTATCCTACGTAGGGATCCCCGGGCCAGCTCATGGAGGTGCTCCTCGATCGTGGGCATCCGTTGAGCGATACTCCACTATTACTATTTGCACACTTTATTAAAGGAATAATTCCCTTCCATAAATAATTCCAATTTACGTACTTACAGATAGTACAATTTTTCGAAAGGAATACCTCTTTTATTGAGGAATTAAACGGCTCTTGTTGAGCCGCGCGCCCGTTAAAAGCACGTTACAGATAATTATTTCTTATTTGTATCTTAACTTTCCGCTACGAGAGTCCCGATTTACTTATTTTGCTGTTAACGTAACGTGCACATACGTTTCGCCGACTCCCCATGTCTTGTTTTAAATAGCCGTTATCCGCAACGGAGTAGGTATTCCTTAGACGAACAACAAAGCAGAATTTATGCCGCACAATCGAGCCGCGGAACGGCCGCTACATCACGATAGATATTACCGGTGCGCGTAACATTACCGTTTTTAATCTCGGCGTTCTAGATTTATATTTCCTTTCATTATTCGTCGGAAAGTTGAACCCCTCGGTATACCGCCACCTCCCTCTACCTCCCCGTTCCTGCCGCCTAAATTAATTTCGCCAGGTTTAGTGCGCAAAATGGGCATAAATTTTCATTAGCGAAAAGAAATTTTAATGCAGATTGTAGATTGGCTATTAGTATAAGCGGTCGCTGGAAAAATGCAGATATCTCGGTAGTTTAAAGCGTCTCGTGCTTACTAGATGATTTGATGGTTCGGCGATTGGAAGTTAACATTTGAAGAAGTCGATAACAAGTTCCGCGGTAGACAATTTTGTTAAATTTATTATTGTATGTTCTTACCAACTTAAATTATCCATGAAGTTTATAGGTGTTTGCTTGAGAAGCCGTATAATACGCGTACAACAACGTTTCGTTCCGTATAAAATTATTTAACTTGGTAGACATCGAGGCTGCATTAATACTTTCTACATTTATTACTGCAGAAGCTCCCAATAAAAACAACGAATAACGTTTCTATGTAACTCTATGTATTACAAAAAGGTTAGTGAAAAAATTAACATTCCTCGTTTTCTACAATTCCACTCGACAATCCATCGATCGACTTCTTTGCCTTCTCCGCCTTTGGTGATGAGGCATCATCCAAAACCACAGCTTATGACTGGTTCGTAGGATTTTTTAGCATTAACGTACTAGTGTCGCTGAATCGACATGTGTCGTATCAAGAGATAGGGGCATCCTTGGGCACTGGTAAACGTCAAATACAAACGTTTTTACATGCATGATGAAGAAGCTTTGCAATCGTTGGATTCGGCACGATTTAACCGAAGCTCAAAAGACGGCTCGTGTGAATCGGTGCGAAGAAATGCTTCAAAAATCCAATCGCAGTGCTTCTTCCAACGTATACGGAATCGTAACAGGTGACAAAACCTGGATATATATTCATTCATATCAACCAGAACAATACAAAAGAACAATCCATTGTTTGGGCGTGCCGAAGAGAACCAAAACCAATAACAGTTGTTCGTTCACGAAGCGCTTTAAAGAGAATTGATCCTTTTCTCTTCCTTGAAGCTGGGGCTGTTGTTACCGTGGGTTTTGAGGTTCAGAAAAATAGTAAACGGTGATTGGTGTACAGCCTCAACTACTCGATGAAATCAGAAAAGGCAGCAGATCCTTCACCGCGACAACGCCGGCTCTCACACGACACATCGAATATTCGATTATTTCTAGGAGAATAACATTATATTAATATCTCATTGTCCGTGTTCGCTTGATTTATTTACTCCTCTTTCCTCTTTTTGTCCAAAGCAAATTGCGTGATGGGCAATTTTCGATACAGGAGGAGGCCGTTGAAGCGTTTGTTCTAGTGAAATAATGCTTAAAAGGCGGATATTTTGAAAAACAATAAGACGAGAAAATATCTTTTTTGGGAAATTTTTTAAGGTTCCCCCTGGTGCGTAGATTTAAATCAAATCCTCCGACTATTTTTACACTACGCCAAGCTCGCATAAATATACGCGCTGCATGTCTCGAACCACTAAACGTATAATTAGATTTATTAATTAGTTCATATCGAGCGTTGCGTCACTTCAGTAACAACACAACGCCGCGTATCTATTTACTGAGAAAAAAATTGGCATGCCCGGAAAGATATATTTATTCCTGCATTAGCGACCGATCCAGAAAGGTATTTCGTTTTTTTTTTCCTCTTCTGCTCTCTTCTCTTTTCGACGCCATTATTACGCTTTCTAGGCTAGATTCGCGTCTTGTAAATGTAGTTGCGCGTCGATTTGAATATTTCCCGCGGCGAAAATTCCATTGCTGCCACGCGACTTCGACGTTCGAACGGCGTGGCGCGGTGGATTTTACGCCGCCGCCGTTGGCAGCATTGTCGCATGAAGCGTTCACGTGCAAGCTTGGCGTCTTTAGCCGACCGTAAAAATTGTTATATCTTTTAATTAAAAGGGTTCACGGTAAGATATTAACTTAAATTTATTCCGTTCGTAATCGCTACTAACGTAAATATCGGTAATCCTCCCGCTGCGATGCTCTTAAGGTGATCCTCGCGCGTATAGGTTATTAAAAATAATACGCATCAAAGCAATCTCGTAACGGTTAAATTATTAGAGGCATTTGACCTGTGCCTCAGTGTGCTATGCGCTAGGAAACCGTTGTTTTTAGCGCTCCTGTGAATCCCTGGATACCTCGGTTATCCCGATTATTTTTACCGAATCGTGTAATTGATTTTTTTATGTTACTCTTTATCATGTGTGTATTTGAGCGGTAAACTAATTGCGTTTCGTCTATTCCGTTGCAGAATTGAACCCAGCTTTAACCTACCTGAACGTTAGCCTTATTAAGCCGCCAAAATATCACCAATCATGGACTTAGACAGTAAACATCTACTTAACGATGATCCAAACGTTACGCTGACCATTCGATTGATAATGCAAGGAAAAGTAAGTACAATGTTCATCCTACGTTAGCCTTATATTATCTTTACTTTAACATCGCATGATGATAAACTCGATTTTATTCAAAATAATAGCGGTGTTTATTTACGTATTACAAAGAAGCCTTACAATTGAAGGTTTTTTTTTCTCTTGCTTATTATAATAGGATTGCTGTGTGAATCCTTTCTAGTCCTTTTAAAGGGATCAATAGTTACTTTTCTGTAGTTGTAGTGCTTTTCACTGGGAATAAATCCGTTATACGTTATCACTGCCATGTTCGGCTGCATATTTTGTTTTATCTTAATCCGCTTAAGGTATTTGTTTTATGTAATCAATATTAAGTTTTAAGTTATTAAACAAATGCATGACGAATTCAGTACTATAATTAAATCTAGGGATATTTATACATCGAAAGCTTAGAGTAGGTTTGTTATAGATCAACAGATAATCGTGTGTTATTATACAGAACGTCAAATATTTGAATAACGGCACCGTAGGTGTCTTGATTAAGTACTACTTTGTTAAATTATAACGTACTAATCAAATTATGTAACTGTTGAATTCATTTTTTTTTTGATTTATTGTTCGCACTGTTGCCAACACCAAGGGCATAGCTTACAAGCACTTTTGACGGTCATAGATGCCTCTTCTCTCGTCCATTAGAAGTTGTTTAGAAAATTGAATGAATCGCATTGTTTTCTTATATTTACTTTTGTTTCTTTCAAATCTTTCAATTCCGTAAAACAATAGAAAGAAAATCCGCAGCAGGCAGTGGTGCGGGCAAATAGGATTAATACCGCTAACCGGTAGACGATAACCGAAAAACCCAGCGCATTCCACTTAATTTCTCGAAAACGTGCAGAGTTCGTGAATTCCTTCGCCGAAATCCAATTTTATTTAGATTTAGCGTTTAATTTACGTTTGTATTGTCTCCGGCTTATGTCCCTAATCCTTTTCAATTGGCAAAGCGATTGTAGATGGACGAGCGCGATGGTATTTATAGATGCCGCAGGACTGCCCGACGAACTTGTCTCGAAAAAAATGAACGGCGTCCGCCCGAGGTCGGGTCGCTCGACTAAAAACGTGAAAGGATTCTCATCAGGATCGAGCTACGTACGAGGATTATTCAATAGGAACAGACTCCGTAAAGCAATCTTTAATTCGATGTAAATGTATCTACCTCGGCGTTTTAATTGAAATTGTATTAAAGGACTGAGGATATGGTAATCGAAAAGAAGCGTTGGATAACTGTAAAGTGTATGTTGTAAGACTTTCCGGGGAATACAAGCAAACGGATTTTTTACCAGCACGAGCATCGTCATGTGCAAGATTAGCGTTCTGGAGAGTCCCTAGGATGCCTAATTTGGAATTGGATGCGGCTATATAGCCACTTCCAATTTTATCCAGATTCCAAAGTTTCGAGCCGATTCCAAACATTCACTATTGATATAGGTACCAACGTAAAAATATATTACTGGAAAACTCTTATAATTAACTACCATGTAACTAAGTAGAGCGAGATTTCATGTCGTCACAATAGCAGTCGTTATACGCTCCAACTCAACTTTTAAACGAAAAAAAAATATGCATTGATTGTATGGTTTCCGTTATTTATGAAATATGTCGGTTAGATAACCACCGCTGGTCATGGCACAATTGCGAGATGTTTTTCATAACGTTCTCGCAGACTTCTGATGTTACTTCGGCAATTTTATCCTTGGTAGATGACATTGTCCTTTTGGAACTACATATGCTACAGTTCCAATTGATTTAATTTAGGCACAAGTTTACTATGATGTGACCATGGCGATTACCAGTAACTATTACAGCGTCACCTCTAGCATCCCCAAATGAGGCGCTATACAATCACTATGACGTTGGAATGGTCAAATAAGGAGCTTCAATGCTCCAAACGTGGTGACTTTTTACTAAAAAAAATTTCGAAAAAAGTTGGTTTACACCGAGCTGTAAAACCTGCGGATTCCAACATCACCGCCGTTCGTGGTAGTCCTTACGTCGATTTAAATTTTATAAAACGCACATTATATACATCTAGGGCGTAACTAAATGAATTTTAATAATAACCAAAGAAAATCAAAGCATTCAATTTCCTTCTATGGTTTAAATCAAAAGTCTGGCGGCAGATTTGCGTTTAAAGTGTGCCTGGTCTTTAATCTAATTCTGTGGATGAACTCCTGAAAATTGATATAGTTTTGGTAGATAGACCTCTACAAGACAACATCCTCGCTTATTGAGTACCAAAGGTGCATATCAAGAAATCCGCGCAGCTATTTACTATATGTTGTGAAAACATCGCATATCGCTCGAAGAGCCTTCATTGAAGATTTCAAAAATCAATCTTTCAATATCTGGCTTGTAATTCTTAAGATTAGCGACGTACAGCTAATCTTCAACTTCGTACATCGTTGATACAGACAATAATCGTAAATGGGTGGACATTAGACAAATTTTCAAAAGCATATCTAGCATACCACAAAACTTGTGTGCCCTACATCTTAAGGCATACAGCTCTTGCATTTAGTTTATTAGTTTCTAACTAAAAAAGACGGCAACTGGATTTTTATTGTGAAATTTAGTAGCAATGTAAGTATAGGAACAACAATTTTTTTTGCGACAGAATCGTCCGATTTCAAGGTACAGCTCTCTTCCTTTATTCCCTTTTTTTTCTAACAGGGTCTTTAGTATTATGCAGTATTCGGGAAAACGAACCACATAATTAAGGAACTCCGTCGTATTTTTTTTTTTTTTTTTTTTTTCTGAAAAGTAATCAAGATAATCTTTGAGACTATTACTATACTTCAACACTACATAGATTATTCATTCACCTTTTTTTAATACTATTATATAGGCCTTCATTAGACGTGTATTTCAGAGAAAATCGGTAGAAATCAACCCCATTTACTAAGCTTAAGCTGTCGTATCCGTTTCCCTAATTATGCGAGAATTTCCCCATTTCTAAAACAGCCAGCCTCGATCGTTCTACCTTCCTTTCGCTTTGGTAATTCGGTAACCTCGCCCAAAATGGTAAATATTTATGTTTTTCGTTGATCTAAGTTACCTTTGGGATTTATAAAATTTAAATGATTTTAATATGCATAAGGCTGTACATCGCGGTATAAACGGCGAACCCTCAGCATCTGTATCGATGTGGCTAGAAAGAGACGGGGCGATGTACACAGAGCAGTAGCTATTGTCTGTGTACGTCCAGATATTATTCACCTCTGACCTTAATTTGCGAATTTATATTATTGATTTTCGTTCAGGAGCAATATTTGTTCCAAAAACGAAATTATACCGTTCGCCATCGGAAAATTTCGAAATATGCTCCATGTAAATTGTATTTCGTTTGATTGGGATCCTTCGCAGTAAAAGATATCGAAAACTACCGGAAATCTAAAACCTCGAGCTAAATATACGCCGACGTTAATGATCTCTTCTATCCTCAAAAACGGAAGAATTTAATGATCATTTTACCGGGGAAGTTGCTTATCGATGGCGGAGTTCGCGGAAAACCCTGGAGAATGATATCCGAATCTGGGAAATTCGGACCTTGTTTGTATTGATTTTCGAAGGAAGTTGGTGCAAGTTGCATTTATAATGTAGGAATCTTCGAAATTTAAGGATATTTCGATCGAAAACGTTTTGGGAGAAGTCGCCAACTGAGGAAAAGCGTTGAGAAAAAAAATAGCGTTCTTGCCTTCACATCTTCAGTGGCATGTGGAAATAAAAAGCAAATATTTTTGACAAATGCGCCGCTTAGTTGCCAGCCATTTATAGCAATGAAGAAGAAAAACTCAAAAATGTGTTTTTTACAAATAGCACATGCCCGACTTAAAATACATATTTACAAATGCTACTATAGAGTGGGGCACCACGTTAACGTTAACTTCTATATGAAAAGCGGTGAAACATTTTTATTTGGAGCTAGATGGTGTAGATCCATTAGGAGCAAGTTGTTTTTATATGTACTGGATGGCCCAAAAAAATTGACATACCAATATTGTGAAAATTTAAATGGAATACCCCATATATCGTTGCGTATTTTGATAATGCTAGTTAAATAAAGACAAATTACTGAAACGCTGAAAGTCTAGGCTACAATTCAAGAGGCGTGCCTGTCTTACGTACTTAAGCTAGATATTTGAAGTTGTGTCGAAGCATTAGACTTGTTGGTAAAAATAAAATGATCCCTAAAAGTTATACAGGATGTTCAGTTTAATATAAAAGTTATCTGACTTTAATAATAGTCCAAATCAAAAATATACAATCGTCCATCCTGTATAATTTTTATTTTGTCATAAAGTTTAATGCTTCGAAAAAAAATAAATACAATTTAAAATATCCAGCGTAAATACGTAAGATAGACGCATTTGTTAAATTTTGACCTATATACAAGGTTTTACATTTTTCACAACCAAAAGGTTACGTGCCCGCCAGTACATGTCTCTACAATTTAAAAACTTATTCCTAATAAACCTATACGTAAGCTGATGCGAATATCGTACACCACCCTGTACCCTGTCTAAGACGGAAGTTTCTAAAAATATTGCAGATTTTTTTAAAAATTACGTCGAGAACTACGTTATGTAACGTATTTCCTCGTCGCCCGTCTCGATTTTCCGCAAAGAACGCGAAACCATCTGGGACTAGATGAAAATGTTAACGGAGACAAAGGGCTCGCTGTATATCACCGTGCCACAACCGCGGAGCTTTTGCCTCTTCTATTAAGTACATCTTATTCGGAATGAAGCGGTACTGGATGGAGAATTTAGCGCGGTATTATGTTTGCAAATTAAAATGCACGTGAAATATTATGATTGGTACTCTCGGATGTAGTTTTTAGCGTAATTGATGGTGGAATTAAATTTACCTTTAAAGTATTTCAGCGCTGCAATACTTTAGCGGAAGGAGATGGAGACGAGCCGTAATAATTCCCAATTTGGCTCGAGATTTACTCTGGCTTCATCTTTAATAATATATTCGAACCATTAATTTTAACCACAATCTAAAAATAATATGAAGATTGTTTCTTTTGTCCTAACCATCCTGGCAAATAGAGAAGACAGGATCCAAGCGCTATTGGTAGAACAAATGAAACACCAAATGATTCGTTATCTTTTAATTTGTTGTTTTCTAACGGTCAATAATGGGTTTTAACCATTGTTGACTACCATCTGTTTTATCAGGTATGCAATAAAAAGTTGATCTTTCTATTAAAAATATCGACGTTGGTTACTACGACTTTCAGTATAAGCCATCTTTCCAGCATCTAAGTACCAGAGAGTCTCCCAAAAAAATGTCCATACCATCCGCAAGGACCTCTAATGTAGTAAACATTAGAGTTGTATCGTTAATGAAAATATAAAAGAAAACTCAACCTAAAATGAATCCCTTCCCAAAGTCGTTCAAAATTACTCGTTCAACCCTTTCTCGAAGATGAGACACAAACCACTTGAAAATTGCATCTACTTCAGTAAGAAAAATTGGCGCCGCCCAATATTGCATAATTTGCACCTAGCGTTGTATCTGGATCCAACCCGTCACATTTCCCGATATTACCGGTTCTCATTCTATATTTGAATGTAAAGTTTCTTTTGGACAACTCGGTACGTTTCCGATCATTTCGCCGGTCGCCGTATACACAGACAGGCATCAAACATTCAAAATCTAGACGATGGAATGCGAGCTCGAGCGACAGTGGAGACTTCGAACTTCGAGTCCATCGATTTATAGCCTCGCTTTTAATTAGTCCGTACGAACTAGCTGGCCAGCCAGTAAATAAGTAACCTAGCGAATTATTTCCTCCTTTGTTTTGATCGGCTAAAAATAGCCGAACGAAATGAAACGCACGACCTGCTAGGTTAAGACTACCGACGCTCTGCATACTTCGATCCGAATGGAATGGATTGCGTAAAATGCAGCGTCGTATTCTCGTATTTTTTTTGTTTTTCTTTTTTTGATATTTCGCGCGTATCGTAATTTTATTTCGAGACTCAAAAAAACGTCACTTGTTTTTGTTTTTTCACTTTCTTATGCCAAACAACGCTCGCACACCGTAATGTTTGTCTTTCGTTCTCAATGATGTGATCTAAAATTTGCATCTCGAATTTTTATTAGAGACGAAAGTTATCATTGCAGTAACAGTTATTTTAAAAAATATCGATGATCCTTTCAACGTACACCTAGGATTCTAGAACTGGAAGTAATCACTTGATTTTCTTCTTTCGTCCTCTCCATTTCTACGTTAAAAATCCCAGCGAAACTGCGAGACGAAAAGAGAAAGATCGCGATAAATCTCTCCATCACCCAGTTTCTTGTACATAATTCAATCTCTTAGAATTACATATTTAGTAAGCTTTTAAGGAATTAAGGGCCACGAACAGAGACAGCACCCTCGAGCTTCGCCAAAGGGCGATGTAGAGATGACGAAGTATCGGACAAAAAAAAAAGAACTACGCGCCTTCGTCCATTTTTAATTACCAAAGTGCAGCGGGTCCGACAAAATTGATCATCGCCTTTCGCGAAAGTTAAACTTCTCGAAAAGGAAAACGTTGTTGCGTACATAACAGCGAATGTAAGTCTAGTGAAGACGGGAAGAAGATGGAAGAAAAAGGAAAAGTTAACTACGTTAAATTTTCGATGCATAATTTACTAAAGGTGGAAAACGTTTCGTACTCCCCATCTTTCTTCCTTTCTTTTTATTTTCGGAGGAACGCGAAGTGTATCTTGGTCGAGTTCAGGAAGAAGTCTTCCCTGAACGAAAAGGAAAAATAAAAGGTGTAAGCTAATGAGATTTAACGCTTATCCGTTACTTAATTCTATCATCCATTTTCAGCACGTTACACGTACTTTGGCCAAGTGAAAATTGAATTTAATGCTGTTTTTAAGATTGATTTCACGCCCATTCCTTTTAAAACGTAAGATGTACGAAGACCATTTTAAAAATATTTCTTTTAAAAAAATGGTCCTGAATAGGTTGTATTGTTAGATGATCATGTCCCATGCTAATCATAAATAAAAATGACAAAGGCGGATTGAATTATTCCTTTTTTACAGCGACTAGATAGATTCGTGTCTATTAGCCTCATAAGAAAGTGTTCGTGTTGCCTATTGGTGAATATATGGAATTATTTCATGAACGACCAATAGTGAATGTTTCATTTTACCCGAACAGAAAAATATATGAAATGGGTTGTATCTTTTACTAGGTAAAATGTGTTTTTTTTTTTTTTGCGAAATGCTGGGCGGTGCTTTGGCTTTGCCTATTTGAAGAGGCGTGATTTGCTTTTTTAGAGAATCGTTTTTTTGATGGGAGTAAACTTTTAATGTGCCTCCTTAGCGGTGGGACGAAATCGCCGTTTTTGTGATTTTTTTTCATGGGAGTTAACCATTTTTGGGGCGTGTTCTAATATGCAGAGGTAATAAAGTAGGTGTCTTGAATTTTCAAGCTAATCCTCGAAGGCGGAGTCCGACAAGGTTTCTTTTTTCGAGTGCGTTAAATAAAGATGTTCAGGCAGCATGTTATTCCGGTAATATCGATAAAGTTAAAATATTTAAGCTCAGTAAGTTTCAAGAACGAAGAGAACGTCAAGGTGCGGTTGCAACGAATGGACAGCTATCTTCTTCTTGCCTTTTCTTGCAGAAATAGCACAGCTTTCTGCAAGGCAAGAATTTTAGAAAGAGAACGCACTTAACGACCAATATCTAATCATGAATGCGTTTCTGTTTTGTTATATTTGTCGTAAGTATTTACTTATTTCCTCTATTAGCTCGCATTAATGATGGAAATATCAGATGTTTGTCGCTGTGATAAGAGGTTGTTAAGTTAAGAGTTAGTGATGTAGAAGATAAGGTAGAGTACTTAATATATTTCTATACTTGATACAAAGACGAACGTGTCGAGAAGTTTCGCAATGATTAGAGAACGGATTTCATTATATTTGCGGAAAATACGTTTCCCCGAGACAATGCCGCGCATTGTAGATTATTTCTTTATTATAAGGACGGAAAGCGGAATCAACTACCTCAGTTAGTTGCACCTCCCAGCAGCGCCATCATATACAAGACGCAATATGAGGCGTTCCTCGGCAACATTCTTGACAAATGCAGCCGCCAATATTACAACACTAAAACGTCAAATATAATACCGTAGCTGCAGGCTACATTCCAGATGCAGTTTCATATAAGATTGAAATGGCCAACAGAATACAAGGTCTGAATAAGCCAGCGGCATCAACCTCTGCCGAAATACACGAATCGATTCCTTTAGATGACACGTAATATAAAGATAAATTCCAATTGCCAAGATGATGTTAATAACATGTATGCAATTGTTAAAGATAGTCTTAGTTAATAAATTAAATCGTCAAGATCAAGACAAACGAAAGAGACGCGTGTGTTAGTGTTTTAGGTCATAGATCATATTGAATTGATTTAACGATTGGTCTTTTGCACCGCGTTAATTAATTAAACTTGTAACATGTGGTAAGAGTACGAATGACAAAATCCGTGTACATTCTACAAGACGAAATTCCAACTGTCCGATTGTTTCCAACAATAATATGACAACGGGCGGTTATTTGCTCAAGCTTCTCAATCTCCAACTTTCGCAAAGTCAACAACTTTATCCTCCAATATCTTCTATATATTATCTTTCCGTAGACTTCACATTTTCGAACTGTAATTTGTGAAGTCGACCTGTAACCTATCTCTTCCTTTTGCGTTGAAATTTCATTAGATATTTCTCGTTCTAAGGAAGGAATCTGAACTATTACCGTTCAAATATGTTCCTGAAAGGAAGAGAAGCTATTATATTAAAAACAAGATACAATATTCGTCTTTCTTAAGAAGTTTTATTTTACATTTTTCTTTTTTTATACAAAGAAGAAAGATTCTTATTGTAAAGTTTAAAATTACATTCTTATATTATCTGCGTACCTACCTGTCCCTCTATATATTAGCGAATAAATCTGTTCGTTTTAATTTTAGGAAGTTGGCAGTATTATTGGAAAGAAAGGGGAAATTGTTAAAAGATTTAGAGAAGAGGTAAGTATTTTATTGTTTTAAAATCCCCGATTAACGGTATTAATCTAACAAACTTTATTCTCGCGCTCACAGTCGGGGGCAAAAATAAATATATCAGACGGTTCGTGTCCGGAGCGTATAGTTACGGTGACGGGATCCACTAGTGCCATATTCAAAGCCTTCACGTTGATCTGCAAGAAATTTGAAGAGGTAAGATTTTCGTTGTGTCTTTCTTGTTTTGGTAATCTTCGCCAGTAAGAATAGTGCGCTAGAATATAACTACACGCCTCTTATGTAGCTGTTGTCTAAAAGAATTTTGCATTAATACATTTATAATGCTTTTTAACGCTTTTTAAATGCTTAAAACACCCTTATTCGTGCCCTAAATTAGCAGAATGTTCGTCCTTTAACTTAATTTTAAAAATTAGTCAATATTCAATATCCCTAAACATTAAAATAACATTTGATTTTTACGTTTTTGATTTTAGGAGTCTCTGATACTTATCCTATTATCTTCCTTTTAGCTGATTATAATTATTAAAAAAAAAAAAATCAACAATACGGTCAGCTTTATGTGTAATTGAAAGTACTAGTCTATTCATAAATCCGATTCAAAGATATTTAACCGTCATTTTGTGGATCCTTAAAATTTAGCCACCGTTTCCGCATAACGAATTTACGAGCAGATAATAAACTTATTTTTGGCAAATCGTGTTTCGTTCGGTCGAACACTTAATACACGTCGCTCGCGGTCGCTTCTGCATCGTTTAAAATTCACCACGTCTGGTACGCTTCAAAATGTGTTGGCCGAGGATGATATAAAACCGTTTAAATGCGATGGGAAGATATCAAAGTTAATAAATAAAGTAGTTTAAAGTTTTAACGGTTAGTGTTTGATGTGGTTTTCGGACGTTGCAGTGGAGATTTTTTGCGATTAATTTTAATTTATTTCTGTATCTCCGAGGCAGTGTTGAGCATTAATTAATTTCAAGTTAATTGAATTAGGCAATTAGTTACAGTATAACTAACTACGATTATGACTAGTTACATTACTTTGTAATTTGACTCTATTCAATTACTTTGTAATTTGATAGAAACCTCTCAATTACTTTGTAACCGGACCTATTCAATTACTACTACGGCTTTTTGGCGTTACCATAAAATTCTCTCTTATGAAATAGATTACACCAACCCCGCATTCAGCTTTTGCGTAGTTTTTATAAACCTTGCTTATATTGAAATTAGAATTTTTTTGTGTCCGCTCCGAAAGGAGCGGACATACCTCTCTCACCAACTATAATTTTGCTAAAAATAGAAAGTAAAAGTAATTAGGCAACCACACATTAATGTGAGTGCTGTTCCTAAAGCATAGAAGATTTACTATTTGTGCAAGCTTGTGCTTTTAAGTGATACACGGAAATGTTGGTTCTTGGGTGTTATTCGTATTAAGTAAAAAATTAAAGTTATACACGCGCAGGTGTCCTCTCATAGGTAATAATGAACTAATGAAAAAAAGATGCAAAAGGCGCCTGGATTTCATTTTTTCAAAGGTTAGAATAGAGAGCTTCTCGCCTAAAGAAAACTTTCAGGGACTTTCATCAACCTTTTTCTTCAATTTAAAAGACCGCACCGCTATTCACATTAAATTACCCAAAATCAAATGACCATCTCATTGCAGAAAAAAAACTAAAATCCTTAACGTCGTAATCGATATTATTGAGCAATTTTATGCCAAAAATGTTCGCCAATCGGAAAGTACGGGCAGCTGATTCTTTTACTGGCCAAACTCTATCTTGCCTGCATAAGGTAGCGCAATACAGTTTTCTGTTTAAAAATAACAGAAAACGCAATCAGAACACCCCTAGAACGTAGCGCCGTGTGTTTTTGTGTATTTGTGCAATCGTTAATGTTGGTATTGTGTTACGGTGGGCCCCTCAGTGGTGTTCCCAGTTCCAGGATATAAACAGCGGAAGTAGCGGCGTACCCCGACCGCCGATCACGCTAAGGCTCATCGTCCCGGCCAGCCAGTGCGGTTCCCTAATCGGCAAGGGCGGTTCGAAAATCAAGGAAATCAGAGAAGTGACCGGCGCCTCCATCCAGGTCGCCTCGGAGATGCTACCTAATTCCACGGAAAGGGCGGTGACCATTTCCGGTACAGGAGAGGCCATAACGCAATGCATCTACCATATTTGCAATGTTATGCTCGAGGTAAGTGACGGATCTGAACGACGTTCTTACAGCAATTGACTCAACATCTTCAGAATATTGCCCTGGTAACCTTCGCGTATCCTTCATTTCATTGAATTAATTTACATATTATTATTTTTCTTATTGTTTATAACTAGAGAGGTCAGAGGCGGATGAAATTACTTTTTTTCAGAGACTAGATAGACTCGTGTTTCGTGGTACCCGTAGGCAACACGAATTCATTCTTATGATGCGAGTAGACACGAGTCTATCTAGTCATTGCAAAAAAGGAACAATTCCACCTGCTTTTGTCATCTCTATTTATACCGTTTAGAAAACTAGCACCATAACGTTAGAATACGCCAAGTTTAAAATGCCCGACATGGCAATAGTCGACAAAATAAAGCCTTTAGATTTTTGATGTGATTTGCATTAGATATGTTGTTATTATTGTTGCAGTCCCCTCCCAAAGGAGCAACCATCCCCTACCGCCCCAAACCCCAAGTGGGTGGCCCTGTGATCCTTGCCGGTGGACAGGCCTATACCATCCAAGGCAACTACGCCGTTCCCGCCCACGCAGACGTAAGTAACTCAGTAATGACCACCGCCACGCCCCTTTTTCCTCCCTTGCCCCTCGGCCACCCGCTGGCTGGCGCTGTGGCGCCCACGGCCACGCCCCTCGTGCAACTCGAGCCCCTCAAGAACAACACCGGACATTTGCAGGCCGCGATGCCGCCCGCGCATCTTATGCCAGATGTAAGTTTTTCACCCAGAAAAGCAAAACAACAAAATTACCATATTTCCCCCCAGAAAGACGAACGATCCAAAAAAAAAAGCAACCATCCAACACCCCTTATAAAAAAAGTCTCACTCGCTCAATGTACCACCTTTGTCTGTTCTCCCCCTTTTTTATTGTCGTGTTTTCCCCCCGTTTTGTGTGTTGAAACCAGTCCTGAAAATTTTTCCATTACTATCGGCCATTTTAGCCGGAAATTAAATTCAGAAAGATAACTTGCAACCGTTAGATGAGTGAGATTACCTTTGTATATACGCCCTTGCTCCCCATGTTTTTTGAGCGACCACCCCACCTTTTGGTATTATATGGTTTGATGATCGTTATGGTGTAACCCCTCAAAATGTGTAGAAGCGTTTTCTTTATTTTTTTTATTTATATCGTCATATCTAAAAAAAAATGATAATTTTTATTTCTTTATATCTTATTTGCTTATATACAGGATGTTTGGTTTTTCATCGCCCAATCACCTCTTCGTCGGATTGAAAGCTTAAAGCATTCACTTGAGTAATAAAAGAGGAACGGAAGAAATTAAAACCAGCTGAAACGCAAATGTTCTGTATATACAAGTCTTTCGCAAAATCAACGCAAAAATAATTTATTTTGCTTTCTAAATTCTTTCTGCTTTATTTCAAATTTTAATACGCGGAGGATCAACGTGTGCGGTGTTCATATTAATTGCATTCGTAATTCGTTTGTTTGTTCACGGCCTGCTTGTTCGAAATTAATGCGTTTACCTACAATTTTAACGTACCGGCATGGCCATGTTTGTTAGATCTACTAAATTAGATTTTCCACCGTAGTCAAGTTGTGGGTTGAATTGTATTTTCCATTTTTCCAATGCAAAAAAAAAAAAAATGAATTACAGGAACGGAGTTCTTTTCCGCTTGATATTTGATTTATAAGTATTTTGGTTTTAGATGACGGAGAATTATTTGTTTTTAATTGGGAGACAGAAAAATGCGTAGAAGTGACGAGACTAGATAAGATTTTCGAGTAATTTACTAAGTTGAGGATCGTGAAATTTATTCTTGAAAATGCCTAAATCTGATAAGTGGTTAGGTCGTTTACTTGCGAGGAAGATCAAACACAAACTTAAATTGGAATTTGCCAAGCGCTCCCGCTCGTGGTAGACGGCAAAACGGCCAAGATTATCGAACAGTGAAGGGCTCCTAAGAACCTCTTAAATCCAAATCGACAGATTTTTTGATTGCTGCGTGTTTTTAATGGATCAAAAATGGAAAGTCTACCTTAGCTTTTGAGATGGATTTCTTCTAAGATGAAATTAAATTTGGAAAACTACGTTTCGTAGCGATTTAGATTTATTTTTTTTTTTTTATTATTATTAAAAAATTTGTAATGAAAAAAGTTCCTTTTTTTTGTAGATGAATAGAAAGAGTAAAGTAACTACATCCACAAGAGAAAAAAAATAGGGTATTTTTGTAACTGTTTTTGGTATCCTGTAATTCATTTTTTTTTTTTTTTCTTTAATTCACTAGTGTCTTGTGTATATTATATTTTGCATGTCGTGCATCTTGTCTTGTGTCTTTACAATGTAATTTTTACCCGGCTTATTAACATATTAACAATATTATTTTGAAGATGAGAAAACATCACTTCCTATATTTATGTTTGGTGTTTAACATACACACGATGTACATATCTACTTTTACCACGTAAAAGATTCTATTGAAATTGTAATATTACAGTTATTATTATTTTTTTTTATTATCATTAGCTCTGCTTTATGCTAACAGTGCTGCATTTACTTGTACGACGTTTTGAGTAATGATTAACTAGTTCAAACGATTTCATGTAAATATCTCTCTACTATTATACTTTTTTACGTATTATATAACATAATGTATGAGTAATCGTTTTTGATTTTAATTTTCATTTCTTTCGAGTTGATGACAATTGTTGCACATATAACGAACGCAATGATCTTAAAATTCGTGCATGGTATCTCGTATTTACTTATTTATCAAGTACAACTTGTTCTTTGGTGAAAGATGTAATCGTCCCTTTTCTTTTCTGATCCCCTCGTCATTTCTCATTACATTCTAAGGATGTCGGAAAAGAGAAGGGCGCTTGCGAAGGGATACATTTCTTCGTGATGCATTATGATTGTTTTTTCTTATCTAAAGCTAGATGTGTAAAGATGTGAATTGAGAGGATCACCATACGATACACTTAAAAAATCGCGGAGTTGTCAGCCGAGGGGCCACAAGAAAGAGGGATTTTCACGCTTTATATCTATTGCTAAGCTATAGTTTAATATCCGTATCTATAAAGATTGTAATATTTGTAAAAAGTATAAGAGGAGGAAGAAGTATTATATTATCATTTTGCCACGGTATTAAGTTTTCGCGATTATGAAAACATTTGTTACATTATTAACACGTGTGTAACATTGAGAAAGTGCTCTTGCCATTGTTAAAGTCTCTTTATTCATCACAAAGGACAACTTCCATTGATGCAGCTTTACCGACATTAGAGACAGCAGCTTGTATCATTGGCGTAACTTTTCTAACATCGACAAGCTACTCATAGCTTGGCACATAAAGCACTACTGTCATTGACGGTCCTCTTTCAACATTATCTAAATATTTCTATTATTAAGAATGCAGCTTATATCAATGGCGTAACGTTTCTAACATCGACTACGGAACCGCAATTTCAGTAAAATTAGGAAATGGTCACGCCGCAAACTCGAAAACAAAAATTCAGACAAGTGAAACAATATTAGCTTTTTTCTCACGTCGTATTCACCCATTTCTTGCTTATTCATATTTTACCTAACACTACATTTGAAATCTTAAAAACAACCTTGCTGTATTTGCAGTATTATGTTGGTTATTGCCGTAAAGCTGCTGAAAAATGTTAACCGATTCAATTGAGGTCACATTCAGAAATAGAGTGGTGTAGTACTATAAAGCAAGAGCAGACCGGTCATATTTCACTTACCTGTTACGTTATACACATAATTATTTAATTCTTTTCGTTATTATTATTTATCCTTCTCCGAGAGTATTCAAGAGAAGAAAATCGTATTATTTTAGAGTGAAAATTGGGATAATTTAATCAGAAAGGGAAAATATTCATTTGTTACAGATGACAGCTTTAGGTAAAAGCCCCCTGGCTAGCCTGGCCGCGTTGGGTCTTGGCGGTTTAGCGCCGACAAACACGGGAGGTTTAAATCCAGCAGGTAAGCACATTGACATTTTCCGAAAATGAAATTTAGCCACCTATTTAAGCTCGCGTTTTGTGATGTTAGAATTCCAGTTTAATAACAATAATTGGTTTTCGTGTAATTTTGATTACGGGAACGGTAGAAATGGATTAAAGAGCCGTCGATTTTTATTTTTTCAAATCCTTTTTTTACGTCTTTTCTTCCATCTAACTTCTTTACGTACAGCATTGGCGGCGTTAGCTGGCTCACAATTGAGAACGTCAAACACGAGGAACCAACAGAATTCGAACCAGCAGACACACGAGATGACGGTTCCAAACGAACTGATCGGTTGCATCATCGGCAAAGGCGGTACCAAAATCGCCGAAATTAGACAGATCTCGGGCGCCATGATCAGGATCTCCAACTGCGACGACAGGGAGAGCGGTGTTACGGACAGAACCATCACAATTTCCGGTAACCCGGATTCGGTGGCTCTGGCCCAATATTTGATCAACATGAGGTACGTAGCAATCCGCTTTAACTCCCTTCATTAGAAAACGATTCAAATAGATTGTATAGGAAAGTAAAAAGATTTGAATATTTTGAATTTACCTTGAAAACTATCTATACTTCATTCACGTTAAGATTGGCAGTAGATCGACGTCTGTTCGGTGGAAAAATAGCGGTTGGTTCAAATTATAATGGCTTAGTTATTTAAATTGCGTAGTAAACATATAGTAAAATGTAATTTCGAATGAAATAATGGCAATACAAGGACTTCAAAGGATAAAATAAAAAAAAAAGAGGAAGGCTATTTACCTTTGCTTTTTATAGCCCCGCTGATGCGCGAAATACCTCTTCATCGGCCATATCAAACCTGTTGTAACAGATAATATGTTATCGGAATCATTTTATAAAATTTCTAAAGCAGTAGAAGCCCTAAAAAGAACTATTCGGGAGAATTTTTTGACGAAAATCGAAGCCAGCGAAGACATTTAACAAATGACGTTAGACACTGGTGATATTTCGTTTTATCCAACTCAATTTAATTTGCTGATTGGAATTCTTTGTGTGTGCGCGTCTATTAGCCAATCACAAGCGAGGAATTTTTCGCCCATTTATTTTATTGCTGGAGTCTTGCGATGAATGAAGTATAGTAAATGGGTTACCTACGATCTTTCGTACATCGGAATATTTTACGATTCATTAGAACAATTGTAACCCACGCTCTAGGTATGAATAGTAACAGCCTTTTGTATTATCAACAGAAAAACATACCTTAACCAAAGATTGATTCAAATATGGCTTTACTATGACAATTGTATATTTTTTTAATTTTATTTTATTTATATAAAAAAAATAACGCTTGTATGTAATTATATAAACCGAAAATAACATAACATTTCTTTATAGAAATAATGATGAGTGGAGTAAGATGTACTAAGATCTTCATTACATTTCACTTTTTTTAATTTAAAATATTTAAAAATTTGCCCACAAAGAGCATATTTATCAAAGCCAGTTGGCTATATAGGTATAATATCGATTTCTCGTTGAAAATCTTCTCGCATCTTGTTCCCCATCAAAAGCAGATCAAAACCGACCACCAAGCACCACCCTAAACTTCTTTTTTCAAGCCTAAAAATCACCGCTGCTGAAAACGGCAAACTACGCACATCCGCTTTTTTTTTTTAATAATTTTGATTTGTTTTGTTAGCGCCTTACACACATGATTCATAACAGTAGTTAGTCCTTGTTTCGTTTTTGTGTTGGGGGTTTTTGGGATTTATTCACACGAACACGCCTATTTTATAATCCACTAATATCCAGACGCTGAAACCACGCGATTTTATCCAATAATTATGTTTGTATTGTACAAAGAATAAAAATTAATTCATCATTATTGAGAGTAATGTGATACGTTTTGCGTTTTACTTTTTTATTATTATTATTTTTAAAGTTTATTATTACTCTTTTTTTTAGAATGTGTGTCTCCTGTGTATGTTTTTTGTGCGATCTATTATTATATAATACAACGTGAAAGATGAAAATGGGGTGAATATTATTTTTTGATTATTTTTTTATGTGGGGGGAAAGCAACTTATTTCAACGGGGAAAGAATTTACCAATAATATCCTATCAAGACCATTCCATATTTGTCAAGTCAAAAAAATTACGAAGCCCATCGAGAATAGAACACGCTACCAAGATCGTCGGGGTAAAGAAACAAAATCCAAAAATTGTAATATCCAAGATATCCTTGTTATTCAATTATTTTATACCTCCTATTCAATTTTTTTTTTTTTTTCAACCGCTTAAAGAATAACATTTTTTAGAGTTAGTTATTTTGATGTAACCTTAAATGGTGTTATTCTTTAAGAATTCACTTGTTTTGAATACAATTTGAAAATTTGACGTATTTTAACCGAAGTAAAAAAGTATTTAGCCGGTCAATTTTTCTTTTTCCAAATATTTCAAGCAAAAAGTCGAATCATTTCCTTTTTAACGTAAGCTCTCAAATAATTAACAAATTACCTTCTTTTGTTAACTAAAAAAATAAAATAAAATGAAAACGAGCGCATTCTGATCGATTTTCGCATTACGTCAAGTCTTCAATATCTACTTTATGTTACTACGATCCGCGAAAAAAATAGTAACATAAATTAACTATTCGATAATCTTTCCTTAATTATCCACTGAAAAGAAAATGCCATTCTTAACTACTAGAATTAAAAAAGATCTACTTGAAATATTTTTGATTCAATTATTGTGCGCGTCAATATTACTAGTGACTAGAGAATAAACTGTAGTTAAGAATATTAAAAACGAAATGACATGTCTAAGTACATTACATGTTTGTACTTTCGCAAGTAGTATAGCCTTAAAGGCGATTTTCTTCAAGAAAATTTAGAATTCCGCAAGGTCGTAGAATTCACATTAGGCCCACTGTTCTTTATTTTTTATTATTTTTTTTTACATATGTAGAAATATCTTTAAACCTTTTGAGTTGTTTGCGATGTTTTTGTAACAGACATAGCATTTCGTTGAAAAAAAAAAACATCCACTTTTTCTCGATCAAAACAAACAAAATCACATTTATTCACACACACAATTACAATCCTGGTTTCTATGTGTTTTGTCCCCCAGTGTTGAACTGCAGAAAGCTAACCTTGAGGCCCAAAACTCCCCCAGCACTGGCGGTTCTGGCCAGTCCTCAACAGCCTCTCCTCTGGCAAGTGCCATCCCATTAGCCCAGCTGCTGGCCAAGCCCGGGGCCCTCAACGCGTTGACCAGTCTCAGTGCGTTAGGGGGTCTCACAGAGCTGCTGGGCTCACAATCCGGGACAACTCCTGTCCAGACCACGGGTGTCCACCGAACCCACAAGAACTACACCCCAAGGCTGCGCTCCCCAGGGGGCAGTGGTGGTCCTACAGAGGGCTCCAAGCTCAAGAACGAACGCAACAAGTTCAATCCTTACTAGAATCACGCAATCGTTCGCTATCATAGACATAGTAATAACAGTAGCAGTAGTAGTAGTAGTGGTAGGGGCAGATGTGAGAAAAAAGGAACCGACGATAATAACGATACTAGGCAAGGAAGGAGTAGATATAATAATAGTAGTAGGAGCAAGAGAAAGAAATGAAAGCTACAATTTTGAAATTTCGGATACAAATAAAATAAAAAGTAAAATAGAAACAATAACAACCGATATAATGATACGATAATAGGATAGAATATAGGAAGATATTTAAAAATAATAATAAAAAAAAATAATGTTATCACACGAGCTAAGAAAGAAAGGTGTATTTGTAAGCCAAATATTATTGACGTAACGATCTAGTTAGATCTGATTGATTATAATTTATTTTTTTAATTCGTTGAATACTTGATGTTTATATCTTGCATACAAAAAAAAATATCTCGAACATATCTCGAAATTGTTCTTGTTTTCTGCTATCTTACTCCTTGTATAATAGCGCCAATATTTAGAAACATCGTGTTTGTATTTTTTTTTTTATCTTCAATTATCGTGATTTTTTTACAAGCAAATATGGTACAAATTCCTTTTTTTGTATATATTTTTTTTAGCAATTTTATCTTTTTTTTTGAGGATATGCCAATGTAAATATATGAAACATAACTTTATTACTTTTTATAAATCTACTAAATAATAAATAAAGATAAATCGAGACAAGAACGTACATGCGCAGTTCATAATTTAGTTCTGCAAAGCTGTAATGGTACAAGTGCTTCTTTATAATTTAACCGAATGCTGATTTCGAAATGTTTTGACAGCAAATGAAGCTAGCTAAAGAAATGAGCGAATATATAGTTCATTTCTTCAATCATTTTTTACAGGTGAAAAACAGGCTTCACAACCACGCATAAACAAGAAAAAAAAAACTGAAGATTTAACATTAAAAAAAAACTTTTTTATTAAAATTTAAATTTTCACATTTTTTTTTGCATCGACCCGCTATCAAGAAAAAAAAATTGCAAAGCTAATGTTAACTAACAAACAAATGCTATTAAAATATAAAGAACCACTTTGTACAATTTTTATTGAATTTTATTTTAATTTTACATTGAATTTAATTACAGCTTCGTTGATTTTCGTTTTTTGAAACTAGAAAAGACGAAATTTCGAATTCTTCATACACATTTTCGAATTTTCCTTATTTTAGGTACACAAAAATATATACTTTTCAATTTTTTTTCCGAAAAATTTTTTGTTTATATATTGTATTATATCGAATTAGTTAAAAAAACAAAACAAAACAAAAAAAAAACGTTGAAGGAGATCGATCAGATCGATTAGATCGGCATAAGTTTAAAAATGTTGTACAAAATTTTTTTTAATAGGTAAATAAATAAGATAAAAAAAAACTTAAATATATATATTTGTAGGCGAGCTTGTAACATATCAACAAGAGAAAAAAAAAGAGATGTTGCCAGATATATTTGTAGGTTTTTCGAAAGTTTTTTTTATTTTTTTTTTCGGAAAAGATCCTAGAATTATTTTTTAATTATTTTTTTTTTCAGAAATTTTACGCCTTTATTATTATTATTCGTTTATTTACTTCAGTTTAAGACAAAAGAAAATCTATGTCTAGATTGTATACTTTATTACGGCTATGTTAATTATGTTTAATAAAAACAATAATAACGACGATAATAATAAAAATAATAACAATGTGAGTCGAAACAAAAAAAAAATGTTTTAAAAAGTTAGGCACTTACCTATTATATACAATATTTACATATGTAGGACCATATTTTCTATATTAATAATTAATAACAATAATTGATAATGAATAAGTATACATAGTAATCTATTATATATTCATACTTAGCTATTATTATTCATATTACATAATTATTATATTCATATTGTGCTCAAATTCTGATCTAGATGTATATTATTAATATATACTTATTTGAATGAGGCAAAACAATAATAATATGTGTATTAAAAGAAACAAAACAATTGAAATTTTTTTCTTTTATTTTTATTTATCTATTTATTATTTTGGGAAAAGATAAATTTCGGAAATATGGGGAGTTGTTTGAAATAAAAGAAACTTGAAAAGGATTTTGCGTCCTCCCACCGAAAAAATCTGTTCATCTCAAATATCTAAAAAATCAATGATTTTTCTTCATTCATTCGTGTATCCATTTCTTTGTTTATTCATTTATTGCGGAATTCCGATTAAATTCTTCAATCTTGTTGCTGCAAGTCTCGATCATCAAGTGTCCGCTCTGACTAGCTCCGTAACCGCGGGATTCCGAACTCGAGCATCTTATCAATGTAATCATGGTTCATATCAATGGTAGCTCTGTGCTTCTTATGTATATTGGTATTCCTATCACAGTACCTACTACAGTCGCGACCAATTCTTCGCCCTGTTTCCGGTACGGAAACGCCGACTTCGTGTAGACTTGCTAATAATTTGCTTTTTGCTTAACGACCAAGAGCGCTATGTTGATTTATTTGAAATGGCATGTTACTACCTTTTCCCGTATCTTATTTATAAGAAACGTGATCTTGGGAATTTCGTTGGTTTCTCGCTCGATTGTTCCCCAAAATTGGCCCAATATTACCAGTTCTCAGACAAACGTCTTTCTATAAACGTACGTAAGTAGTAATTTATATTTGATAAATCTAAAGATTGAATAAACGGTGTAGCTGACGTGAAGAAATCAAATTGATTAATTAGATATTTGAAATTCGATGATGGTGGGACAAAATTCCTAACGTAAGAAAAGAAAGGAAGTAATTTCTAAAAAGTTCAGACGTGAAACGGGAATAAAGCTGCGAAACAAAAAAGACACCAAACCTGTGAGACTACATACTAGAATCCTATTTGATCGTATATAGTTTAATTTTTGTGAAGTATGAAAGTTGGTAACATTGGTTGTGTGGTACGTGTCTCCTAAGCCTGCTAACAGCCCAGTGCCCTTCTATCATCAATCAAAATCCAGGCAAGAAGATTCTCTAATCCCGGTAAGCTTTGACCATCCACTTTTTCCTATACCACGATGAAAACCCCCTGTTTTTTTTTTTATATATATAGGGATATTCCATATTTTAATATTAACTCATATATTTTTATTAATTAATTAATTACAACAGTTCAGTATTTTTGACTTCACTAATCTAATGTGATTGTCATTTTAAGTTTTTTTTTTTTTTTTTTTTTTTTTCGTTAAATATGTTTTTTTTTTAATTTTTATTTGACCATAAATGTTTATTTCATTTATTTATTTTTTGATAGATTCAGAAGGAAAAAAAAATGACAGTTTCATTAGACATTTTTTAGGCCGACATTATTAACCATAGATGATAAGATATTCAACTTTTGGTTTTTTAGATTTTTCTATTCTCAAAGTACTAGTTTTATCAATTGTAAAAAAGTGACATTCTCTTTTTATCCTATAAAAAAAAATAAGAGAGAATTCTCTAACTTGTGGATATTGAATATCATTTTTGTACAATTCTATTAAAATGATGTGTAAAAAACGTTTTAAGCAACACTGTATAATCCTGGTCAAATTCTTCTGCTGATGATGTATTAATTAATATAGTGTTTCCCGAAACTTTTTGAGCACATCTTCGTATTAAACTTTCAAATAATGAGAATTTACATATCCCAATTAATCATTTTCGTATTATTACAACAATAGGATATCGATGGAGACTGCTGGCTTGCCAATGCCAGGATACCATTACATTGCGCCGAATCACATCGTCAAGACGCCCATCCATTAACTGAACAATTGGCAATGGCACGGCGGTAATAATACCTACCATCAGGAGTGTCAATTGCCAATAATAGAACCGTCATCGTCGCCGATGTCAACGCATCATCCCCCGCTGATTTGGTATTACAGGTAATATGACGATGTTCTTCGAGATTCTCGTTTTCCGCCATTTTCGAAAATTCACGACACGCTACGTTAACAGGAACTGCAGAAACTATACCGAAATAAGCTGACGATATGTCTATCTTTTCTTTATTGGATCATTATCATTTTTCTCTCGGAACTCTTTCGAATTTCAACACCATCTATTGGTGAAAACAGAAATGAATGCAATTGCATAAGAAAAAAAAATTCTTACGCGACAATTTTGGACAATATTTCAATTGTCAGTGTTAAAATAGCGACTTGTTTTTTTACGCAAGCGATGCTGAAAGAAAGTAATTTATATCTAGTTGAAATATTGTTCGCGATGAACAAAAAAAAAAAAACATTGGTAATGGGGAACAAGCCAAAAAAATATTTGTTACTTTTAATTTTTTATAATATACATATTTATAATATATGATAATATATTTAGATACAATCTAAAGTTGCATATGTTTGTATTCGAATAGTAGTGATATGACGTTCGTTCTTAGAAGTAACAGAAGATGTTTTCGCAGATCGACATTAGTGTCAAATTTAAATGATAACCGAGGTTGTTATTATTATTATTATTATTTTTTTTTTCGAAAATAAAACAACAGTAACGCCGAGCAAAGTTGATATCTCGCGGAATGACACTAACGCCGATTCTGTTCTAGGGCGTAGGAAGAATCAATATCATTAAATAGATAAGATTAAAAATGGACTGTTATACACAATGGATAATCAGTATAATTTTTCATTACTGCACTGTATGTACTATATGTATGTACCCCGTATTGAATATTAGTTGTGTGATGTTTTTATTGTTAAATAATTATAAACTTGAGTCTATCTCAAGGAAAGGACGGAAATCCGATAATCGATATGAGATATCGATCTTTTAGCTTTTTATTATCGATATTTTAAGATTTTTTTTTTTTTTTAGGATTTAGAAATAGTGTGCAATATTAGTAATTTTTTTTTTTTTTTACTGAAAATAAGATTTTTCACGTTTTATGAGTGATTTGGGCAAAGACGTTTTCGTTGGAGAAAGACGTTATGGGCACGTAAAATATGTCTTTATTCAAATTGGACTTTATTATAGGAATTATTTTGTTATTAATAAGGGAACGCCGGCAACCCGTCGCAAATTCAAATTTCGCCATACGGCGCCCCCATAAATGTGGACGAATTTTAATCTTTTTTTTTTTGAAAATTTGGTGTAGTATATTACAAAGACCAAGGATGACGTAAATTATTCTTGTAAAAATAAAACAATGGGGAAATGGGATACCCTAGCTCCCTATGCTGTAGAATTTTTTTTTTTCCAAGAATAAGAAGGCTTGCGGATACAGAACTGAGCTGCAGTTCTGAAGTGTAAGGTAAATTTATAGTTTGGCGCGATGGCAGCAATTAATATAACTTGCGTCAACAATAAATTTTCGGAAAGGAGGGCGGATTTTTTTGTTTGTTGATGTTTGTTATTATTTTTCTTATAAAAAAGAGAGATATGGGACGTCCGGGAAATCCCAGTCTTCCGTTACATACTTGAAATTATCTTAAAAAAAAATAACTTAGGAAGCTGGCGTTGTTCTTATACAATGATACCTTCAATCTTTACATCGAAATCTGAATTTATAGGTTGTCGGGGTTCCCTTGCCCAATTTATTGGTATTCCTTTGAAATCATAGCATCTTTCTCCCATAGATCGGAAAAAGAATATAATGCAATATTTTGCTTGCATTTCATATATATTTTCTTAAGCGTATAAAAGAGAAAAAACCGTATGCAGGGTACGATAAGATACGATCGCCCTGTATATACGTGCATTAGGCTGTGTTCGTTTGTTATGTGTACTTTTCTTTTTTTTTATCGATTTATTTTGATAGCTTCCAAGGTCTTAGCGAGAAACGGTTATGAAATAAAATTAAGTAACGTATGTGCCAAATTTCACTAAATGAAAAGCAGCTCAGTTTTTTGCAAAACAAAAATATATATATCGTATTGATAATAAGAGAAAAATTGCTCACGTCACTTTCAAATTACCAATAATACCCTTATTATTATTATTATTTAATTTTTTTTTGTTATTATTTATTAGGTATATTTAACAGTATTTTACGTAGTCGCAAAGTGAAAGTACTGTTTGTATTATATTTATTACCGTACTGATTTTTAAGGGAAAAAAAATGAAACAGTATAAAGTATTTGTGGTTAGTGGTAGCTAACTGTGATCACATATTAAAATTAAATCAAGCAAAGATGCAAAAAAAAATGAATTAAAAAAACAATGCACTGTCGTATTATGATATATACATATTTAATATATATTAGTCGTTAAATATTTTAGGATGTAAGTAGTTAAAAACGCTGCATATATTACAAAAAAGATAAAAGAATAAGTTGTTTTCATATTTCATCCTTTTATTAACATTATTATTATTGATGAGGTTATATTTTCTTTACTGACTAGTCAAATTTGTATACAAATATTTTTAGGGATCGTTTTTATTCAAGTTTTTCCTTCTGTAGCGAAACGTTAATTAATTAAGTGATCAATACGTTATTGAGTTTTAGAACTTGACAGGTTTACGCATAAATTGCCGGATTAATTTTTGCTAATTGCGAGGCTTCACGTACGTCTAGATTTTTTTTATGTTAATAATTATGATTATATTAATGAAAATATTAGCATTATTCGCGGTAACGATCATATTCGAGGCCGAACATGCTGCCATTTCAACGACAACGCGTCGCCAGGAATCCGTTTGAGATATTTATTTGTCAGGAACAATAAGAAATGAGAAAGAAGAGTTAGCGCGACGTCTTTTTGATGAACTATGTGGTCATGTGTCAGTAAACGCTAGCCGCTAAGGGTCTGTTCATTCGTAAAATTCGTTTCTTTACGCGCTCGGTTCGTAGATATCTATCCTAGCGTGTATCGAACGTCCCGCGAACATAGAATCTTATCTTCTGGATCGAAGAAGGTGGTTCCCGTCTTAAATTTGTGGAAATCTGGAAATTTATGAGAAATTTTCAAAAACACGTAAGAAGTATTATAGAGAAGGAAAGGAGGAGGGGGACAGCTTTTTATACAAAAATTCGCCGATTTGAATGAATGCCCTGACCCCGGAAGGTATCACCTTAAAAAATCTTAAACGCAAAGGACTATCGAGTAATCCTTCATTTTGATGGTCCTTTGATAAATTTTGGCGTTTATGTTATTTTTTTTTTTAATTGATCGATTCGTTTTCGTATGTTCAATGCAGAATATTTGTCATCCCGTTTGCATTTATTTAGTAAATGAAAAATGCATGTTTTCATGTCGATTTTGCGTTCGTTGATTCAATTTTTTACCAGATTTTAATGTTTTACCCCTTTCCATTTAAGATTTTCAAGGGGGTAGCTGCCGAAGGCAATTTTTACGTAAATAGTTGTTTCTTACGTGTCGATCGAATCGTTACCGCGAATTATTATAACTTTCACCGATATTTTTCTCTAAGATCTTGCAAAGATATAGTTAGCGTTTTTGCATCTACAACGATCATTTCCATCAACATCCTGTCAAGTTTTAAATATTCTTTGTATCCTTATTTGTATATATTTACTGTTAAACAAGATGCAATACCAACGTTATTAGCGATTACTTTACACGTAACCTTTAATAATTAAATTACCTTCTGATATATTATGTACAAAGCTTACAAACTTTAAGAAAAAAAAAGAAGCTATAATTATTTTAGTTACGACATATTACTCAATGATGAAAAGACTTTGAAAAAAAAAAGGAACAATATCAATATCTAAATAACCGATTACCTTTATAACCGTGAAAAGGAAGAAATAACTCTCAAGACACGATACATATTTATTTTTTAAATGAAAATAACTATACGCAAGTAAGAAGAGACGATCTAGCACTAGCTTGTTAATATTTAGAGCAATTTTATGTAATAATAACGTGTACTTCTAGTCTACTATTATCTATTATTCTTATTATTACACGTACCACTATTGGTACACAAGAAATCGTATTTATATATTATGATATATATATATGGTATTATTCTATATATTTAATCTTTAGCAATCGGTGTATTTCACTTTCTACCTAGTGAAGAAGCCACGACGATAAAAAAAAAATAACCGAGTACTTTGACTATAAATAGGGACAATCTTTTGCATAATCCCTTTACGTTGTTTTTTCTTTTTTTTCTCTTTTCTCTAAAAAGAAAGCGAAGAACAAAGAAAAGAAACTAACAATAAATTCCCGTACGTTCTACAAAAATACTCTCGAAAACTCCTATTGATTATACAGCGGGTGTGAAAAGTTTGACGCGAGTACGCGATTCTGTTATTATCGGCTTTATAACTTTTCACGCACGTTGTATAACGTTCGCTCATACACAGGATGGTCCAGATTTAAACGTTACTATAGATAGATAATCTACCTTATATATACACTTCACTTCAAAGTTATATGATGTTGACTTTGTACACGTTGCATATATGTATAATCCATTCTGTGTATAAATTTGTGCATAATACATAAGAACACGTAAATAATAATACTCAAAGATAAAAAAAATAATAAAACGATGGTATCTGTGCCAAATACATGCAACCTGCGATTTTTTAACATTTACAAACGATGTACAAATCGAGAAAATAATACTTAAAACAAAGTAATGTCTCACGGAGATAATTTTCAAATTTTTTTCGTACGTCGAATTTTTTGGACGTACAGAAAAAAGAAATAATAAACGAGTCTTTTTTGATAATCACTAATTAAAAACAATAATAAATAACGTAATAATGTTACCATTGCATACTTATGTGTCTCTTAAGTATGCTATAATTAATCACTGTATAGGTCAGTGGTGTTCGATGAAAAATTTCGTGTCGCCCCCCTTTATTTTAAGATGATAGTAATGGTTAAAATCGAAATATACGGTCCGATTCGTCAATGTGGAAAATTAAAAAAAAAAGACAGTACCGCTTACCTTATTGAAAAACGCGAAATTTCCACGAATCGCCCAGTATATTTTACTAATAAAACCGTAAATTCTTTAATGCGAAACCAAAAAAAAAAAAATAAAAGTATTTTAACACACAAAGTACAAATGTTACCGATACTCTAATTTTTAAAAATTTCTTAAAATGCTGTACAAAACGCCATCCCCCCCAAAAAAAAAAAATTATAAACATTTAAATCATAATATTAATCGTGTGTTTTCCTTGTGTTACTCAGCGTTATTGTACGATGTTCACTCCCCCATTTATAGTAAATAATTCGCGAGGAAAAGTACAAATTTCGATTAAAGAATTTGCCCCCTCTTCCAACATTTTTTTTTCGATCGATTTACGTCATACAAGAAGACATTCAAGTTAATTCTATATACTACTTACTCTATTACGTAACGATTAAGTACGATAATAGTAAAGGTAAACAAAAAAAAATACGCTTTTTTGAGTAGACGAGTTCGTAATAATATACAATGTGTTGAGGAAGTAATAGTTCGATATCTAGTGCGTAGCAGGGGCCTTAATGTCGGCTATCTCAATATAGTTGTCGTGTTGTGCAGGCAATCAACGGTTAGCTTGTGTTTTAGTAATATAATCGATATGAATTAAACGTAATTGTAATATGCTCACGGGCAACTCGCGTGCTCATTAATTATCAGTATATTACGTATTTAAAGAGGGAAGGAAAAAGAACATGAAGGATGAAATCAATAATATCTTTTAATTAATCAATAAGAGGTAGTATTTTACTATTTATCAAGTAATTTATCGAAAAAGATCGAATTGGATTGGAAGGAAAAAGATAAACAAGGATGTGAGTCCATAGCAACTCGTACCTGACTTATCGACGAAGTAAGACAAAAATGGAGTACTTTGAATATCTATATTCACAAAATAAGACGAATTTAAACCATCTAAATTAATTGAAAAAAATAGTTAAATTTAACCGTGATTCGCGAACAATAATCCCAAACGGGCAATTATGGTGAACCAAATATTGCGGCTCGCGGGTAACTCACGGTATCAATTCGATTTTTTCGATGGACGAAATGAAATTAGAGGTTATATTATACGCATTATAAAAATATTTAAAATTACAAAAAAAAGTGATTAGAAAAAATATATATATTTTCAATTTTGTAAGATATAAATAAACAGAATAAAATTAAATAAATGATCGCTGTGACTGATTAAAAAATTATGCAAATAATATGAAACAAAAAAAAAAAGAGAAACAATATTGTTACGTATCTATTCAAAGGAAAACTTTTTGACATTTTTCTCGCTTTCAAGTTATCTAAATATTACATTGAATGTTATTCACGTTTCTAGTTGGGGGGGAGGAGAATGTGACCCCCCAACATTTCTTTACACATCACGCATAATAATCCTGAATATATAATCCAAGTTAACCCGTGTAAAGAAACGAGAGAAAAAAACATGTAACCCAGAAAAAAAAAAAGAAGAAAACCCTACAATCAACTCAAAGATTTTATGAGATAGGAGATTATGTTACGCTATATTGAAGCAAGCTAAAGCTGCTGTTAATTTTGCATCATTTTTAAAAATAAATATACATATTATAGCCTTCAATGAAACAGGGTCATATAATAATTAAATAAAATTTAAGAAATTGTATCGTGAAAAAGTAAAATGTAGTACCAAAGTTTTTATTAAGAAAAAAGAACAAAAAAATTAACTCGATTTAAAAATAAAAAATTAACTACTGCGATGGATGTCGATCTTTATCGTGTCGTTCTTCATTTTGAAAATATTTTGACTATGTTTTCACTTAAAAAAAAATTAAAGCATTGAAACGTATTCAGTATTTATTTAAATTTATACGATGTGAAGCTAGTGATTTTATGATGCCAAATTAAAAAAAAAAATTAAACGAAACTCAATCACGTTGCCAAATAAAATTATTAAAATTTACTTTCGTATTTTCTAGATGTAAAAAAAAAATATATTAAAGCTGTGATGATAATTTTTAGGAACTAAATTAAATTAAAAAGAAAAATAAATTAAGCGGCATCATCAAGCTGACGAAAAGGGTATGGTTCTAAACAATGCAAGATGTTCGAAATTATTAAAATGGAATTTTAAGGTTCCCCCCGCTATAGGGATTCAAAATTACAGGAAATAACGCCTTGTATAGTCTCCATAAGATTAATCTCGTTATTGGTTTTGAAATGTCGATGTAGTTTAGAAATATGCAAAGATGTAAAGACGTGAAGGAGCATCATTAAAGGAAAGAAACCTTGAGAACCATACACGATTTGATAAGATATATATCGATTGTTTTGGCAACTCAGTTCAGGGTATCGTTAAATAAATGGTAAAATTATTTTTTGTTTTTACCTTAAAATGTTTGGGGAAAGAAATTAAATTCGTTAATACTCAAAATTCACAAAAGGAAATTGTTTTTTTTTATCACATTCGCTATAGCGAAATTATAATTTTTTTTAGGTAATATATAATTAATGACGATGAGAAAAAAAAAATTGTAATTGATTCTATTATAACAGAAACAAAACAATTATATTATTATATTGTAATAATATAGGTTTATATTGTATATGACAAATAAGAAAAAAAAATAACATGTAAATGTATTTGCTGAATATTCTTAGAGCTTTATACGCTTCGACAAATACCACAACACGACTTTTAATAAGTATAATCTATTTATTACGTGCATATTAAAACGCTAAAGAAAGCCAAAAAATGTTGCATCTATCTCTTCGTTGTTACTCGACAAGATATCTTTTTTTTTGTCTTGTTTTTTTGTTCGAATATCGTTTCAAAAATAACAAAGAAAAAACAAAATCATATCATCCATTGGAAAAAAAAAAGAAACATATCTATGTCCTTTGTAATGATCCCAAAAGTACCTATGCCGGAAATAGATCCGAATGCATATCTTATCGCTCGTCGAATCGTTATTTATCTCGGATATTTGCTCAAATTGTTTAGTGAAAGGAATCCCGACAAAAATGACAATTTAACAGGGTGTTCGTTAGCGATGAAAATTTTGATTATCGGAGATTATTGTTTTAGCCTAAATTCGTTGAATATTGAATGCTACCCTGGTAAATTGTTAAACTCCAATCAAGTCAATATCAAATTCCCCCTCCCTGTCCTCCTAAAAAAAAATTACAGGAAAACAAAGGAAATTAATCAAATAACTCCGGAACAATCAATAACATCTCACCTTCAAATATAAGCAAAATGAGTAACAGTTTTATCGCAAAACAATAAAATTGAAACAATTAACTGAACAACTTTTATGTATTTAATACATACCAATTTGTAGTTTTTAAACGATATGGCAATAAATTATTGATATTATTATTATTATTATTATTATATTAATT
Organism: Oryctes rhinoceros; assembly: GCA_020654165.1. Taxonomy (NCBI): domain Eukaryota; kingdom Metazoa; phylum Arthropoda; class Insecta; order Coleoptera; family Scarabaeidae; genus Oryctes; species Oryctes rhinoceros. The sequence goes on from JAIOKQ010000978.1 coordinate 1,944,417, forward strand.
ATTATTAAATTGACGATGTTGTATTATTATTAATAATAAAAAAAAATGAAAACCTATTGAATAATGCAAAAAAAAATACTGAAGAAAAGACAATTTTTAGATATAAACTGCACATTTTAAACGTTTTTTCCATATTGCAAGATGTTTAGTAATATATATATGATATATATTTACATTAGGTAATTATATAAGATGTTTTATGTTTGAAATCTTACTTTTTTGGTTATAATAAAGTGTGAATATTAAAAAAAAATCGTGTCTTATTTCATCCACGAACAAAATCAGGCATTGCCTTTTCACTGGGTGCTGGACTTCAGTTGTTTTCATCACTTTCTTCTCCGAGTTTATTAACGAGGCTTTTTTCCTCAACACCCTTGCTGATAAAAGCGAATATTACCTCGCCGGTTCCGTACAGTAAAACCTATTCGAAGCCTGTGCCCATTAAGTGATCAATTAAAAGGAAAATGGGAAATCTGAAGGAGGTTTCAACAATCTTGTAATCCTTAGATCCAAATGAGAAATACAATAAACTAAAAAAAAAAGGCAATTAAAGTGAAAAAATCCAACGAGCCTTCAACAAGAACATTTCGGTGAAATAACTGTTACACAATTACTTTTTTTTTTAACTGGAAAAGTCTAAACCCTGAACCCTTTCGCTCGAGAGAAAAAAAAATATTGATAACAACGCATGCGTCGATTTTGGCGCAATGTTTGAATATAGGGGCCAATTATGTTTGTTTACATGCTATGCTATTATTAGGTTTAGCCTAAAATCGGTTGCGGCATTGTTTTGCTTGGTAATTATTTGCGCCCGTTGTTTTGAATTGTTCTTTATAAGTGTTTATGCTAAACTCAGTTGAAGCTCATTCAAATTGAGTACACGAACATCGAAGCGTCGACAAAGAATGTCCATTCTTATATATCTCTCGTTGCTGGGCTACCTAGACGCTCGCGTGCTTATTTGATACCTCCACCTCTAATATCTTGCTCCTAGCTGCTGTCCTCGTGTATAAGCGCAAAAATCATAATGCTGGTCCAAGCGAAAGAGCGACGGCAGGCAATCGTGTTAGCTCGTACGTTCGACTACCGACTAAGTTTGGATATGTGTACGCTGCTAGCGGAAATTCCCCGCCTAGCGTTCGATCCGATACGTGTATTAGCAGTAGCTTCATCAAGCAGATATAGCAAATGACTATTAAAAACATTTTTAATTAGAGCATCGACAAGTTTTGAAATTTTTGCAAACTTTAGAAGAAAATTGTATAAATTTGTACAAAGCGAAACAAATGAAAAATTCAATTTAGCATAAAATAGATATAAAGAAAAATATTACTTTTACAAATAAATAGAAATGATTATGCGTATAAAATAAAATAAATAAATAAATAAAATGTCAAGTCAACACCAATAAAATTCATTTCTTATGTATTGTTTATTGTTGGTAAATTAATAAGGAGGTTATTATTTTTTTATCATGTCTTATTCGTTTGTTCACTAAATGGTCTAATTAATAATATATTTTAATTTTTATCTGGAAATATCATTAAAGTTTGTACGTATTTTACTCTCACTCCGAATCATAATTTTGATTTTCCCTGTATTTCAATGTTTAAGAAAAATTATTTGATTATGAAGTCATGCAGAGCTTTTCATCATGTTTTTTTTTTTGTGAAATGTTTTCTCCATTTGCATAAAACTTATTGGGACACACTGTATATAGACATAAGTAGTAATTCCTTGAACCTATGTTGTATAATTGTCTATTTCACCTGAGAGCATAGAAACGTAATTTTCGAATGCGCCGACAACGTCGATTTGCTGGTGAACTCGGCTTTAAATTCTAACCTCAAGCAAAATGAAACGCATCATTTCTAATAAATATAATCATTTTATTCGTTTCACATCACAGTAATAAATAGCATCGCTGTAGAAAAATTACAATGAATAAATTATCGTCTTCCATATCGGTAGTAAATTTTAGCACAATAACATCCATAAACGTTAAACAAATATTCATATAATATACCGGCGGCTCCTGGTGTACCGTGGCTGCGGACCTCGCTACAATCCTTCGATTCCCTCGTGTATTTCCGTCGCGTATCGTACACATTGTACTACGCAGCGTTGCCGTACACGTCACACCAACAGCCGCCACTGTAATATGCACAATTGGAAAAATCAACATTTGCAAAAGTATAAAATCGATAATTTCCATCGAACTACATCTAATTCTGTAACAGTACGGAAGCTATGTAGAAAAGGAGAACATCGGCAACAACGCCGGCTCGTTCCCGATAAATGTCGTCCATCCATTTGTGCATACGACAATGTAACTCTCGTAACTACCCTATCTTACGCGATATTTTAATACTTTTTGTTTCGGCTTAACACCTTTGACATCGCCGCTCGTTCAAGAAACGTGCGCAACGATCCGGAATTATCTGCAGGAACAACTGGAAGCGGTCGGCGCTGTTAGATCGACGTCGTTCAGATCTCTGGGACGTCCTCGGCGACCCGGCAGCATCGCCTTATCGACGGCGCTTTCCATACGGATCATAACTCGTTCCAGCAGCGTTTCTACCGCTCTTGCGACGTTCTGGCCCGTAGCGGCGCTCGTTTCCAAATAGATTAAGCTGAAACAACACGAACAAAGATGTAATCTAAATCTATATAAATACATAATCTTACCCGTGTTTTTCAGCAACCTCTCTAGCGCGCCAGTCCATGACTACTCTCTTGTCTTCGAGGTCGGCCTTGTTTCCGCACAGGAGTATATCAGGGGCATCACAATAAGCGTGCAACTAAAACAAAAAGGATAACCAATGTCCGTCCAATTGATTTAAGAGCGCATTTGTAAAGTTGTGCGAAATTAGCAACGACGTTGGTAAGAAACGTTAAGATATGTAGATCGCCGTGAATTTTCTTAGAAGACGAATGTCTTCGGTGAGGCCGTATAGTCCGATCAGTTGCCATCCCGTAAGCGGACGAGACTCACGGCGATCTGCTAATTTCGCATAAGCCGTTACGTATTATGGCCCAACTTTAAGTTGATGAGTCGATTTATGTTGGAAAATATAGTCGTTTATGGTAGGCGCTTACTCTAAGCTGTTCAATCCAGTTCCTTATTTCTAGAAAGGATTGTTCGTTCGTCAGGTCGAATAGTAGGAGGAAACCCATAGAATCTCTGTAGAAAGCTGTGGTAAGGCTGCGAAACCTGAAGAATAAAAAAAATTTTATGAAAGGTATAATTACTATTATTCTTTTAAAAAATTCAAAAAATTCTTCCATCTTAAGGTACCATTGCCTTCGGGAAACAAGAGACTTGCATAAAAATTACAAAAAAAAAAAACGCACCGTTTATGCACCTCTTGTTTTAGTTGATCAATCTCAACAATCGCTTGGTTCATTTGCGTCATAAATAACTCGCGGCAACCGTATTCGGTTGATAAAGTTCACCCCTTCGCATACGACAAAAGCACAAGCGGAGGAGCTTTTGTAGTTTGCGCCATTATCGTCTCTCACAGAGACAAACTTTCTCCAATGTCGATTCAATGTTGTTATAAATAGTCTCTAAATTTAGGAGCAATGTGATGTGAGAATCGAATAGAACGCGGCATTTTTAATGTTTATAATATTTGGACGTTTATCCGCCCGAGAACTGTATCGCTCGATATATATTCGTTAGAAAGTGTTGATAACTTCGCTATTGCTGTCCATTTGAACTTGGAAAATTGAGCGGAAAGAACATTTTCGAAAACATACAGCGTGTTCGACAAATTTTCAAATCGAAGAAAATTTTGTATTTAAAATGATTTGAGACAATAGTTGTCGAACATTCTGTATAAAATTTTCGACAAATTTTCCTTGGATTTCTTCTGTTTTAATGTTGTGCTATCAAATCGAAAATTTAACTTTTTTTTTAACTGGAAAGAACGATACGTGTTTTTCATATCTTTTCTGCTCTAACTAAACTGATTGAAATATGACCAACCAAAGTCATTGTTGTTTTGCTTTAATTGGCCAAAGATTCGTTTTGTAATGTTTGTGCAATTATTAAGAAAAACAAGGCACCTTCCATGATTAGATGTAAAAAAGAGCTCACCTTTCCTGGCCAGCTGTGTCCCAAAGCTGTAAATGTATCCTATGATTCCTCCCTTTGGACTGGTACAGCTTCCCAAAACAAACAAACAAACAAAAAAAACACGTCATAATCTCAACGGATTAATTCTCCTACTTGCATTCATATATCAATATGTTGCTTCCTTACCAACCGCTTCTCCCTGAAATCGATCCCGACGGTAGAGATGAACCTAGAATTAAATGTACCGTCCGTATACTGGTACAGGAAGCTCGTTTTCCCCACGCCGGAATCGCCCAAAGCTAAGAATTTGATCAAGTAATCGTAGTCCATCGCTTACGGCCGTAACGAGCGACTAACGCAACGTCAAACCTTCGAAATCACCGTGTATTCGTCGGAAGCACTAATCGGAGTAGCGCAACGCCGATGTAGGTTAACGGGGCGCCCATATCTTCAACGGTTATCGCGGTACGCTACGCTTTATCATTTTCGGAAAGGTCGCGCCGTGCTAATCAAGATAGCCGCGAAATCGTAAAACGGACGACGATCGGACCGAGTTATTGACAACCTGTTGCCTTGAATTCGTATATGTAAACTTCGCTGGAACCACCTGTCTGAATCTGCTGCGGGGACGAGGTTTAGGCCGCGACGGCTCGACGAAAACGAAGGGAAAATCGCTACGTTAGAGAGAGATGGCTGGTGTGTAGCGTATTTTCCGACGGGGACGATCGGCGTCCGTTCGGGAGGATTGTGGGTAGTTTGGCGCGGAAAGTTTGACTCTCGTGGAAGTTCGTGCGGTGGCACTGTATTGATTAGTTAGAAGGTATTGATTCCTTTTTCGAGGGATCTGTGCGATTTGGTAAGGTAGATGGTGCTGTCGTCTCTGTATTTTAGTAAATTTCTCATTATACCAAATCATATCGCTTTTAGTAGCTTTAGTAACTTGACATTCACATAAAACGCAAGAAAATAATCGAGCTCAATCGCATTTTGGATACGCCAAGAAGAGTTCTCAAAAAGGAATTGAACCGTGGCGAGTTTAATGAAATGTAAGCTTTATCTTCTTATTCTTTGATATGGATATAGTCAAAATAGGAAGGATAGTCAAAATAGGAAGAGATCCAACAATTCTTTCTTTACGCTACGGAAGATAGTGCTTGTTTAGAAGCAACTTAACATTATCTTATCGGCAAATTAAGAAGTTGGAGTTCTGGTCATGGAACCAAAAAAAAAAAAGAAACTTGGCTTCGATTAGACCGCTTCTTTTTGTTGTCGTTAGCAAAAGACGTCCCTGAAAGTATTCATTTGCACGATTTTCTGAAAGCTGAAGATCGGCTTAACCATGTCGCGACTCCTGCTACGCAAACGTACCATTAAGTTTCGTATCAGAACTAAAAGCGTTCATATACGTGTCATTCAGTTTTCTAATGCGCCGATAAAGATTATTGGCATGTGGATAAACACCACTCTGTCGCATCGAACTCGTTTAATTTTACTTACAAACGCATTCACGTCCAGTTGCGTTCAATTGGGACGATTAACGACGGGATCGTTCCCAACAATCTCCAAAGTCGTCGTGAAGACAACGTACCGTGCTACCGAGCTACTGCCATTCTTCACACAGCTGAATACATTTCGCTGCGATTAAGCCTTCAAAATTTCGAAAAAAACGATATAAGGATTAAAGTCTCGAAAGCCACGCTCTCTATCCCGGTTTTTCGAGGATAACTCCCACGGGAGTTATGCGATTTTTAAAAATCGACGAAATGGAAGATGGCTGCTTGTCCAGAAATGGCTGCATCATACGGAAAAATTAAAAATTATGGGTATAGTCCACTTCACCTTTTAAAGGAAGTAATGGTCTTGCGGACATCGTACCCTACGTTGCCAATTCTATCTAGGTACTTAATTTTTCGTATATTGTCGCTTTGAGGAGCGATAGAGTTTATGTTGGTATTTCATCATCTCAATTCTTTGAATTTGTTTGTATTATTTATGCGTTATGTTCGATCTATATGAAAGCTTTTAGTTTTGCAGGTATAATTTCCGTATTTACTTCATTGTTTTTTTACAAAAAAAAATATATTCAGCACCTATAATAAAGCCTTTTGTGTTGCCATCATGAATTAATATATAACATTGGCCAAAACGTTTTGGAGCTATTAGGCCGGTACTTAAATCTTCAGTCCATGTTTTGTTACGAAGTATCCAGCATTTACCCACGATTCCTATGTTTCCCCCTTCGATATGTTATTTTTTTAACAATAATAAAATAATAATGGTGTCATCTTACGGTCCATCAACGTTACTTTCTTCCGGATTTTCTCAAGTGTGACAAACGACAAAAGACAGTAAATGCATTTCCGACGGTCACCAAAATCTGACAACAGCGCCCATCATGAGAAAGGCTAGGCACATGCGAACAGGTAAAAATAAAAAAGGATGTATGTAGTTCATAAGAGTTAATACTTCCTTTGAAAGGTAAACTGGAATTGTACCGAACTAGATCGCAAATGATAGATAAATTACCTACAAAGAGAAGACCCAGAAGAAACATCCTTTCCTGAGATTTCTAATGCCCCTGACGGAAGAAATAATGAGTAAAGAGGACAAATTCGGTGTAAAAACAGCATTATTAGTATCTACAGATATACTATCGCGAACGGCGTCGTTATTATGTTAGATACAAGAAAAATTTGGGATGGTTTTTATAGATTATAAAATGTTCTCGATGATACGCACAAAAAATAAAATCTAGAGTGTATGTAATTAGACGATTAAAAAAAAAATTACCGTGTCTTAAGCGTTTTCCGTGACTTGAAAATCAGGAGAAGCACGATGAAATATTGTTAACGTAAGGTGCGTCTCCAACGTTATTTCTCGCGAACGCGTCCGCCGTGAGGAAAATATGTGCTTGCATAAAGGAGACGATCGCTCTACATCCAACGATGTGATATTTGCATACTTAAACTAATCTTTGAAACAACTTAACGCATCTATAGATGTACCTTCACGAATTTGTCTAAGCTGGGCAAAATCTAAATCTTTATCTAAAACATCTTCAAACTTAATTAAAACAGACTCATTTCTTGCGTCTTCTATCGAACGAAGCTGTGCGTGTACATCTTTCACAACTAGCACCGATTCCTGCAACGATAGCCAAGAATTTTATAATTTTTCTATTGCTTGCACTATTCCGAAGTAATTGTCAGTGCATAGTTTGTAAATCACGTTTAACCTGACTATCTTTCAATTTTTGTCGACTTTCTTCGATAGCGGCACATTCTTTCGGATTTAATAATAAAACTACCATTTTTACATCTTCTAAATAATCATGATAGTAAAATGCCGCTTTTAGCCATGTTCCCCATCGTGTCAGAATCGATTGTGGTGGTAGGAAGATATTGGGACACAATTGCTGAAATTTGCGAATACGTTTTGGCGATTTCAGGAATACTGCTTTTGTATTCGATATTAATGCATCTACCTCTGGGTAACATTTACGGATCTGTTCTGCTACAAGATGTAGCGCATGAATTTTACATGTAACATGTAAAAAGTTGCCGCACTGTTCCTTAAGAGACCGACCTACACGAAAGCATGATTGCGGCGCCATCTATCGCAATCATTAAGATTTGAAATTTCAAATTTTTCCAATGTACTTAACACCACTTTTGAAGTTACCTGCGCGGTACATTCTTGTATTTGTCTGGTAGCTGATAAAATTGAGGATGGCGATTGATTTGGTTCCATTTTACGCACCGCAACATTAAGTACAGATCTTTTTTTGCTATCAGTTGTTTCATCCACACACAAGCTCTCTGTTCAGCCTTAATTTTATTTTCTAAATGTGCACGAACAGATTTTAAATAATTTCGCAACAACGGGTGCAGCTCAGTAATTTTACATTGATATATACTTTAAAAATGAAATAAACGAATCGTTGCGTAACAAAGTAAACAGCAAATTATACACAACCATCATCAAATCACAAATGAAATAAGAAATTTTCGTATTTTGTATCGACGCCAGTTTCTCTATCTGTTATCTTTTGCGCTATCCACGTGGCGTCGCGAATTTGATCGTGTTGAATGGTTTGTAAATATATTGCCCGCTAAACATTTTACATTTACCCCGTTTGTAAGATAAACCGGAACAATTCTCAATAAACCTATTCATTAATTTTGATACAGTTTCCTGTTGTTATTATACGTGCACTCACGCTGGCCGTGAACAACATACCGAATCACCTTTCGCGTGTGAGACGCGGGCTGCGGGAGCCCAATCGTTAATCACGCCTGTAGCTCCATTCCGAATTTGTCCTCTTTAATAATGAGTCGATGGAAGAAAAACAGCAACTGCGCAAGGTTCATCAGAAAAAGCAAGAGCGACTATGGTGAAAGGTACACTGAGAAAAAGACGCAAAATTCAAAGTTCTAGGTTATGTAAACAAAACAGCTGACATTTCATTGAAATTATTTATTAAAAACAATTGAAATTTCCTACAGGAATTAACGTTTATATAATCACATCACATAATAAACGGTTTTTTTTCTTTATGTACGTGTCACTTAATCTTTACAAATACAAAACGCAACGATTACATCCGATGTACTTAATTTTAACTACGTAAGAGAACGAATATCGTAAGACTTGCTTTCAGAAATAAAACGAAAGAATTAACGTTTTACATAGTATATAATAGACGTGAATTTGAGATTGAGAGAGGTCTCCATAGAGAAATCGACTTTATCGGTTTCACTGATCGACAGTAAGAGTCTTATTATTTGGTAAATATTGAATTTCTCTTGTACTTCATCGATCAACCATTTCTTTAGATATCATACACATATACTTATGGGATGCTATCATTCTAATTTAGTTACGTTTAGAAAAATTGACGTTATAATAAAGATATTATCTTATTTAGAAATATTATTATTTATAGCAGGCTTAAATGTAGGTAGTACTGTATACTTATTTATATACTGTATGTATAAGAATCAAAGTTATAGTATTTAAATAATTGAAGTATGCAAAAATATGTATATTCAGTTTAGGGTTGTGTAAACATTTATTCTTGAATATATATTTTCTTCCTCTTTTCTTCTCCCGAAAGTATTTAATCGAACAGCTTAATTCTCAGTTCTAAGTTCGTTTTAAGCCTGTTCATGTACACTGGACAATCGAGAACTCCTACTTAAGATGCGTTGAGAAGAACGGACCAAACTCCGGGAGGGCATTGTACACGTGATGTGCATGTATATATACAGGACGTCCTCAAAGTTGAGTAGTTATTTTAGCAGGTTGTACAACTTGTGAAGAGAAGTCAGTATTACCAAAAACGTTGCAAAATAGCACGGTTAGTTGTTAGTTGTGGTTGGGTAAAATGCAGCCCGTTGTTACAAATATTGTTCGTAATTGTCGCCATTTGTTCGATTAGTTCGGCGCGTTCGCGCCTCGGTGATAAAATTCGGGCGTTTACGAATAACATCGGTGTATCGCTCCAGTATCTACTTCCGCATCGTGATAAACTAACGCAGAGGAAAATCGCAGGGCGTCACATCCGGGACGTCTGTAGGACAAGAAACTGTAGGGTTCATTGCGCCCTACCCAGCTCACTATTTAAATGTGAAATATGCCGGAGTTCCATCGTGTAGAAATCGCATATCACGGCGTCACGTTTAATGATTATGGCATGACGTGTTGAAGAAAAAGAAAAAAAAATTATTTCACCCAGTAAGTGGAACTGGAGAAAAATAATGCACAATAGGCCGTAACAATTTTATTGTTACGCGGTCTTTTATTTCGAATAGCAGTGTATATGCATACAACGTTATTTCGATTTGTTGCAATTTTCAGTTTCTTCTTAGTTTTTTTGTTTTTTCTTTTTTTTAATAACAAAACACTTAGCGCTCTTCAAATAATTTATTTAAATAAGAACTTTGATGGGCCTCTGCTATATCCTACTCCTAACGCTGTTTTAGCTGGAACCACAAGGTTTGGTCATAAATCATTTGTTTCCACCTTAGGCGAATAATTGTTACGTGCAAGTTCGATCGAATGAAATTTTCTTTCGTCCCTTCTTTTTGCAAAAAAAAGAATAACGAAGCCAAAGAAGAAAAAACAAAGAATAACAAACTTAAGTAAGTATTAAAACAATGTAAATTACGAGAAGATTTAACCGTAAAATAATTTTAAACGTTACAAATTAACATTAAAGAAAAATTGAAGGAATGGAGATCATTGCAACATATGCACGAGATTAAAGAAAAATATTTAAAGGATGCTGTAGAATATAAGATTAGGTAAAAACAATTTTAACATTCAAGCTAGACAATTCAACAAGAAGACATCATTAGAAGATAGATTAAATTAAAGCATATTCGGAGAAGATATTCACCAATTTAATACCTTTTTTCTTTGCGATCATGCCTGATCGCCATCACGGTTGATAAGAGAAGACACGATACGGTGGAACATACACGTAAAAATCATTCACAAAAAAAACTAAGAGGAACCCCTGAAAACAAATCGAAATTAAAGACGTCGTAACAATAAAACTGTTACAAGGCATGCCATTTACTACGTCAGCCCAAACATTCACAGAAGATCTATGCTGAAAATGCGACGAAAATCGCAGCATGCGGATCTTCTATTACCCACACGTGATCATTGCGAGAATTATTAACTCCATTTCTTTGTAAATGTGACCCGGCCGGTAACTAAAGTAAATTTGGTAAAATTTTCGTTTTGGTTGTATTGATGGAATAGCCACCGACGAAATTCAATTCTTCTAGGAGAATCTACCGCTTGTAACGCTTGTACCCGTCGATAATGGTACGGACAGCATTGTTGTTATCGTATAATCTTCCACATTTTACTGTAACTAACTTCAAGTTGAGCTGCTGTAAATCTAGTGTTCTTTGTTGGATCGTTTTTCATAATTTCTAAGATTTCTTCCGCATTATCTACTATTTCATGCGGAGAAGGTCTTCCGGCGCGACCTCCGCGTTACGAAGTCTTACAACTAAATTTATAAGCATTAGCGGGGCCGAATGATTTCTTAAAGGAAGTCTTTTGTTGGCATTTGCCATGAGTTAATATTACGTCCACCAGTTCATTGTTCTCATAAACATCGCCAACAACCAAGAATATCAGACACCAAGTACTGTTTAACCATTACCGCTAGTTAAATCGAAAATCATATTGAAAACCGTACAACGATACAAAATACAAGCCAGACGCTGTAATAGTAACAATAAAGAAAAAAACAAAAAAAAAAAACAAGAAATACGCAAAATTCGCGCTAGCTGAATAAATGGTGACAATTATGAACAATGTTTTTAACAACGCGATGCATTTTAGCGGCGAGCCTGCATTTTCCAAATTTTTATTGCAACTAGCATCTACAACCACTCAAATTCTGTTATTTTGTAACTTTTATATTAAATGATTCTTTGGTGAACTGACTTCTCTTTACGAACCTTCAGAACGCTCTGTATATATTATATTATCTGACTTTTATTTGTTTTCTAGTTGCAAATAAACAACATTGTCTTAATCATAAACTTTGTTGAGTAAATCGTTCAGAATAATGATAGCACAGGATAGGACTGTGGCGTAGTATTCTAGTGGGGGGGGGTTTGCCGTTACTTATGTGTTGTGTAGACCGTTCAGATTTTATGTAAGCTTTCCGCTTCCGCGTACGAAAGCTTATTTACGAAAACGCCAGCAAACATTTTTTAATCACGCTGCAATTTGGAAACAAATGAAGATCGGATAAGTTTTTTTTTTATTTTACATTATTTCCACGTGTGCACTACACTCATGGTGTTTAATCCGTCCTTTCCGACTCATCCTGTAGACGGGATATCAAAGAGAGAAATTTCGCACATTTAACATAAACGAAAATAAAATTTACAGCAATGCCGCCTTGTACATTTCGATCAACAAGTATGTATACACAGTGTTAAATGAACAGGTTCAAACATTCGAATGTGCAGCCCTATTACGCGACGTAAGCAGAACGAATTGTATCGAATAAAGGGTCATATTTACAGTTGGTACATGATAATAAATAATAATCTTATATACATGAGAGAAATGCTACGTTATATATTTTACGGATTCGGTGCAGCTTTAATACAAATTAATACTATCAAGTACATAGATGGATGTGTGCAAAAATGTGTGATAAATACGGCGTATATAGTAATTCGTGATCCTTTTTTACAAAGCGTCTATGTAGTCACCATCAAAGGAATAAGAACGCATTTTTAAGATTGGTCGAATGTAACGAACCGTATAGCACAAACCCCAACGAAATTTGCTTAAAAAAAAAAACGAAGTCCTTTTAAGTATATAAATACAAATAGTTACTGTTAATGTCGACTGCGTATTTTTCTACTAATCCTTACAAACAGGTTAACATTATCTTTCGTAATATCATCTCGTTACCAAGCTTAAAATCAGAGAGATCACAGAATTTGCTCACTGTCACCTAATAAATGTGCAGGTTTTCGATTAAACGACATCCGTTTCCTTTTTTATTGACTTAATTATTATATACAGGGCGATCCGTAACGGTGTTACGTTTTCACCTACCCAAGAACACTTTTCATTATGAACATTCTTAGAGGATAAGTTCTCTGGATCGAAATTTTATGTAGAATTAGAGAATTTTTGTGCAGATCAAACGCTGAACGACGAAAAGTTATTTTTTTGCGTCATCTACCTATCCATTGCGTAAATTAAGCTTCTCCTATTGACGTCTCCATTTTTTTTCTTTTTCATTTATTCAAGAGGTTCTCTAAACTAACAACAGACCCTGGAATATAGTTGAGGGTGAGAATTTTCCTTGAGGACTCCAAGGAAAAGCTCTCCCTCAAGCGCTGCAAACATTCCAAGATTAACTAAGATCTTTTTGCAATGTGCATATATGTACCTTACAATTTATGGAATGTATAAAAAGGGTTCTTCCGACATTAATATTATGTATATCCTGTATTTACATTGTTACCTATAATTTACGGCTTAAAAACATTGAAGGTGCTCGCTTTAAGGTTGTGCCGACTGCTAATCTAGAGGAAAGTGAAAATATCAAGTCGCTAAGTAAGACGATTTCGTAAATATGGGATTTCCATGAAATAAGATGCGTTTCGATAGTTTAATGTTTTTCTCGTTCCTTTTTGCTTTGACCGGAGAGATTTTCATTTGTTTTTCTTTCGGGAGAGCTTGTTTGCTTGGATTAACTAGAACGCTTAATTCGTTTTTGGAATTTAATGATTCAGCTTTTGTATACTTTGCAAATTTCAAGCTATTTCTATCCTTATTTTAGCAACGTTATTATTTTTATCGCTTATTGAGTTTTTTTTTGACGTGCGACGTTTCATTAAAATTATTTTACCTCGATTTTAACAAAATAACGAGAATAGGCACACGTGGTGTTTAATAGAATGCACATTTAACGTTACTTTGCGATGGATGCCCTTCAACGGTTCTAACCCTTTTTGTGGCCGACGAGATAGACCCACAAAATAAATGATTAAAACGTGAAAGGACGTAAGACGTTCCAGAACAAAAGCAGGCGAAAGCATTCATAACAGGCCCGCCTAAGTCAGCACAAATAGCGCTATCGTCCAGCAAAGAGGATCGTAGATCACTGGCCGGATCTCTGACAGGTCATGCAGACCTAATCACCTGTTCGATCTAGGAAAAGTTGAAGAACGAATCTGTCGTCTACGCCCAGAAGATCTGGAAACATCTGAAGGATGAGGATCCCAAAGTAGTATTGAAGCCTTCACTTACTCGAACACGTATAAGGGCATATTGTTACAATAGAGCTATTAAGGTTGCAGTGACTAAAGGCGTTCGTGTCATCGATACTAATGAACTAGCGCTTTAATTAATCCAAATAAACCGGCATTCCCGAAGGAAAACAAATTAAAATGTACATCTTTCAGACAGAACGTTGAAGGACTATTCGTATTTGAGTTCCTCGTATCTAGCGTTCCTTTAATTCTAAGCAATTAAAAAGGGGGCTCGTCTTCCGAAAAGACGTTTCTAGAATACCGAAAACTTTACAAAAACAAAAGATGCATCTCATTCGAAACGCCTATTTTATTGGATCGAGAGCTTTTCAGAGCCGGAATTGATGCAAGAGCGATCTTCATCTATCACGTCTTCTAGGTACAAGAAAATTTCATCAATAACCTGATACTCGAGGAAAACTCCAAAAACAAAGTCCTTGGATGAATTTTGGCAGAAAAGTCACCGTTCGAGTTCTTTAAATTCTTAGATGATAATAGCTTCAGCATCAATTCCATCAATAGTATATCACGTTATCCTCCTGTTTCATGTTTAAAGCTTTTTTTTTAAGCAATTTATTCCTCGTTCAGGTACACCAACAAAAACTTAAGCTATACGTTGGAAGTTGCTCAATGCTTAGAAGCCTCTTAAAATGTTACAAAATAAAATATAGCGAATGCGACAATCGGGAACGGTTATTGAACAATTTAGCAACGTTAAAATATGGTTCTTGCAATAAACTCTTGATATGTGAAATTTTCGAAATATGGCACGCGGTATTCACAAACATCTAAAGATCATTTAACAAACAATAAATAACATCTATAACATATTAACAACTGTACATATAGCTTTCGAGGTAATCAACAACAATTATATAAATTTATTTTACATGGAAATAACTTGTAACTACAAAAAAAAATCTACAAGCTATGTGTACCTCCGTCGTTTCTAATTGCCAATCAACTTCACGCTCGTCGCCGAGCTTTTCGACAATGACGAAAAGAGATGCATTTAGTACATTAAGCAAACTACGTAATGTTTATCAGCCATTTTGGCCTAATACACGCTAGTTCTTCGTTTAATTCTCATCTAAAGAATTTATCACATGGGTTTAAGGCTCATACGTTTTACATAAAAAAAAGAAAAATGGAAAAAATTAAACGAAATCACAAAATGGTGTCTAACTGTTATGTGCTCGTGTGTTTTGACTCTTCGCTAAAGGCCGATTTGATTAAACAGGAAATTCGGTACGTTTCACGTTTAATCACAATATGGATGATCGGCGTTTATACCTACTACATGCACGTACCGGCTGATCCATAAGCCGCTGGCAAAGTTCGCCGTACGAAAGCGACTCGCAAAAGTTACGACGGGCAAAATCTGCCGTTGAAGCTAATGCCGCCATCTTGTACTATTTAAATCGTTACATTGAGTAGGGCGATCTGTTCTGTTAGTCTTATAAGCTACTTATTTACATTTAATAAAGTTACACGTTTTGCGAACTTTCTCGACAATTGTTTTGCTTTTGTGTAATATCCTTCTTACATAATACACGTAAATATTACATTATTTACCTTAAAAATACCTATCTTAATATACGTAAATACTTATGTATCTCAAACGTGGGACTGTAAAGATCACATTTAAATAAATAATAATTAAAAAAGAAAATTTTACAACACGCTGTGAGCAGATTCAAACGTTTTTTTTTGTTGTTGTTTTTTTGTGAGTATTCCTCTTTTCTCATCTACCATAGCCGGTTGATTCCTCGCACTTACTTATGCTTCCGTTTCTATTTTGATGTTGATATGTAATGTTATGTTTTCTCGTTATTTTTCTCCGTTCTTCGCAGCTTCGATTCCATCTCTGTCGCTGTCTTCACTGGGTATAGTCGTAGGTGTTGCTGTAACTGTTATAATGGTAGAAAAAGAAGATGAGGAATACCGCGAAAGCCGACGGAAAGGTTATGCGAGCAATCACGTCGATCGTCTTGGCCACCCTGATCGGATGGGGCGGTTCTTTTTTACGCACCTGTAAAACGGAAGGCTACTCGAGATTAGAATAAAACGGGGTGTTCGAAAAACCTGGAGGGTTGGTTAGAACAATGACAACAGGCAAAACATGTAAGCCAGAAACGAAAAGGGACGAATGTTGAAAATGAATGGCGGTGAAAGGACGTGGAAAAAAAATTGAGATTTTTTTTCAGCGAATTTTCGAAATTATTTAATCCGCAAAGCGATCGCCAATTCTTCGTCGGGCGGCTTACCGAACATCTCAATTCTGAATCCGCTAACATAACAATTAAACAAAAGAACGGAGCATGCAAAGTGCAAACAAAAGTTATTTTCTTTCGCAATTCGATGGATGAAAAAATCACGAAGGTGCAAAATGAAAACGATAAAAACGTTAGTCAAAAAGAACTTTATTTCAAAATAAAAAAATAAAAATCAAAAGACAAAAACTATACGTATCAACAAAGAAGGAACAGCCCATACATTACAACATATACATGAAGTGTATATAGTCGTTACCTCGGCTGCGCACCCATTGTTTGCCGTATGAGTGCAAGGATTTGGTCCGCATGAGGTGCACGACACTATCTCGTTGGCCACGACTGTCGTCGATTCCCTCTTCTTGTCGCTCTGTAGCAAAAAGAAGCGACCCATCTTTAGCATTAAGACCCGCCACCGAGAATAAGCCGTTTATTGTGTAGATAAGTTGCTCAAATTAAGCATTTTACGAATACTCAAAAACAACATGTGAACGACGTAATCTATTGCTACTATGTGAAAATCTAGTAACTTTCGTTATTTCCCTGGGCACGTCTCGATAGTTTCCGGAACAATAGCAAAGCGACTTCGTCGTTCACAAATGCAATAAGCGTTCAGTCAATGTTACCAACTGTTAAATAAATAAATATAACGTGATTAAAGTGATATTGTAGACACATGTATTTTTATTTTTTTAACGATAATAATCCGCCCCGTTTGAGGAGGATCGTGTGGCGTTAGTAATGTTTTCCGTTGATGCTCAAAACTTACGCTAAAATCTGGTTTCTCGCAGAAAGATGAAAAGAATTCCTGTTGTACCGGTTCCTATTCGAAAAGAAAAAAAAAACAAAAGAAATACAGAAAAGAAAAAATAAGAAATACGACAAATAAAAATGATTTTTTTTTGTTTTATATATAGAAAATATAATGTTTAACAAAATTCCACAACACAAAATTTTATTCTAAACGATGATAAAGAACCATACTCGAAACCTTTTCTTTTTCGATGATTAACGAGATCGATACTTTTCGAAGGTGTCTTTGACTATCCTGCGTTTTGTTATCCCAGAAAATAATTCGAAAACATGCAAAGAGTAAGTAGTAGTAGCAAAAGGCGGCAACCGTTGACGGGGGGAAAAAAACAAGCGCTAGTTTCCGATAAAAAAAAAGAATGCAGATATTGCTATCTAAGATTTGATGAAATGGTGTTTCGATGCGGTACGGTTAAATTTAATCTAGCAAGTTGGCAACTGTTCGCGTTTTTTAATTTTTTTTTTCTTTTACGACGAATATTAACTTAAATAAATAAAGCTTAAATAACATCCCTCAATCAACTTGTAATCATCGAACAACATCGAACCATCACTTGATATCCGGAATATATTAAGAAAAATATACTTTCAATACGCATGCGCTGTAATGCAACAAATGTACTCCCACCGACAAACAGATACATAGATGCCTACCAACAGTACCAACATGAAGATATGAAAAGGGACATGCGAAAGCTGGTTTTCTTTTATCTCGCATATACTATGTGACGTAAAACACCTACCACCCAGTGCGTGGATTCCCCCTCTGGGTAATTTAAAGAAGCAATTCAAACATATTAAAAAAAATTATTACTGAACATTACTGAACATGCTGTATACGAAGTACTTGGGGTTTTTATTTGAATATTGTTTCTCTGAATTACCCAAGGAAGGAATTATCATCCATCCACGCCACTGGATGAACACCCTGTATTTTTTAGTTTTTTTTATCGGAATTTTATTCAAATGTACATTGATGTTGATTATAATTTTCTGGTCTAAAAAATTATTTTTTTTAATTTAATTTCTACGTCATATAGCACACATGGATATTTTCTTTTTTTTTTTCATAATTGCATGTGCTAATATAAACTTGTGTACTATAAAATGCCGACTGATCAAAAAAAAAATTATTTTTTGGCTTCTTAAAATATAAATAGATGTACATATGTAGACTTTGAAAAGAAATCGAAAATTAAAAAAAAAAAACTAGGCAAAAGGGCGGGTTACTAGAAACCTAGGCTTACCAAGGGACTGGCCAAGATAATGCCTATCCTGCTGAGAACAGCGGGCAGTCGCTGCAACATTAATTATAAATTTTTTCATCTTATCACAGCCATATTATGTTCATTTCATCATTGACAGCATTAAAGAATTAAAATCAACGTGAGGGGCACTGACTGCCCACCTGCAGTGTTTTCGAATGGTTCGTCCGAATTTTTTTTTTTGTTCTAATCTTCAGCGGTTGACGTGTGCAATTCGTGTTTTGGTGTATGTCCATGTTTTGCATTTGATTGTTTTCGTGTAAAAAAAGAAAAAAGAGGAATAAATGTAAGTGTTCGTGGGTTATCAAGCAAAATCCAGAAGACATTTACACGAAGGAAATGCCAATATTCTAGCGTTGGAAATCGTCAAACTCCAACGAGTTCGAAAGAATACCTTCGTCTAAATTGTTCTTTTTGTCTGAATTGGCAGGTATTCGAAGAGGTTCGAAATTACAACGAACTGACCAAGCCAGTGCTCGGAGGTAGGATCCAAGTTAACGTTTAAGAAATTGTGATCACTAATCACTATGTGACAATTTCCATATGACGCTCTCTAATTGTAGCAATGATTTGTTTTTTCTGTCACAGTGGCAGCCTTATATTGTTCCATAGTGCAACACCACTTTGACAGTTAGAAAACTCCAATTCACTAATTCTAATTTGTTTTCTGGTCCTATCAAGAATCAAATGAGGAGGGCGACGTGTACGTGTGAAGTGTGACTGTATGTATCGTGTTTATTAATTCGAATCTTTGAACATTCTTTAATGTACATTTAAGTCAACACAAATACGTAAATCCACAGAGAAAATTAACAACAATGAAAAGTACAATAAATTCGGTTCCTGCACGCTGTTGTAGTATTGCCAGCAACACCAAACAAAGTGGAGGAAAACATCCTAAACAGATAGGTGTTAAAAGAAGTAACACTCTTTCCCAAAAATGTTAAAATTCGAGAGATTTTTGGATGCCGAACAATTACCAAATAGGCTACTGTTATTCAGAAAACTTTTTGATCGTTGTTTATTTATTTATTTTTTTTTTTCAATGGCGCTGAGAGAAGTCGCTCGTTCTCGTCCTAAAATTACACTTCTTAGAAGATACGCTACGTACGGAATAGTAATTTACTATTCTAAGTAAGCTAATCGTAAATGCTATGCTCAGTGTCCCGGGAAAAAAGAAACAGCCCGAATATTTTGTTTTTGATGATTTATCTGAAACAGGGCAACTTTTACTTGGAGAGGGACAAATTTAATCCAAGAATATATATATATTTGTTGAGTGTAGGCTTTCACGACCGTAATCAATAACAGAAACTTCTTTCGGGTCTTATCGCGTAATTAATATTTTACTTGACGTCTCACTGAGCATGCTGTTAGCTTCTTCAGGAGATTTCTAAAGACTGAAAAATATGTAGTTGCTCTAGCAAAGCATGCTCAGTAGTATGCAGAAGAGATGCTGCAGCCAACATCAATTCAAATTAGGGCGCCTTTTTTTATCTTTAAATTATCAAAGAACCAGCGTATTGTTTCTAATACAGGGTTCGGCAAAATGATCTGCCCCGCTTTAATCTTTAATAAAAACGCCATCGTCAATGGCCAAGTGGCGACCATTCTTTTCGATACACATTCGAAGATGATTGTTGAAAGTTTCCATCGCTCAAGCAGTAATTTGAGGCGATATTCTTCTAATTTCTTCGTCTCTTGCTGCTTTCACTTCGTCAATGGTTCGGAGATGGTGCTGAAAAACTTTCGCTTTCAGGTAGCTCCAATGGAAAAAGTCGCATGGGACAAGATCGGATGAACGCGCAGGCCGCCCAACGTCTCCACGTAACGAGATTACGTGTCCATTGTCCTTCTTGCCGCATGAGCCGTAGCTCCATCCTGTTGATCCTGTTGAACACACATTCGGATGTTCAAGTTTCGATTCCAAAAAAAAAAAAACTTATTCGTTTGGAAGATATGTCTAATAAACAAAATGGTATTCCATATTTGCACTTTCTCATTTATCGTGTTGTTGTGTTCAATATGTCGAAATTTACACCGAACAAAGAGCTTTCGCGGACAGCATTAATTTTTTTTTTTTTGAAGGAAACATTTGAACATTCGAAGAAAATTACTGTTGAATCATACCGATTACGGTAAGCTCACGGTGAACATGCTCCATCGGAATAAACGTGTGAACGATGTTTTCGGCGTTTCGAAAGTGGCGACTTCGATATTGTAAATAAGCAACGTGGAAAACCTCTGAAAAAAAATCTGGATTTGGAAGCATTGCTGGACGGAGATGATTTGCAAACACAAAAACAACTCGCCGAACTATTGGTCGTTAGTCAACAAGCAGTTTCCAATCGGCCGTGGGAGATGGGAAAGATCTAGAAGACCGATAAATGGGTGTCGTGTGGGTTGAACGACGGGCAAATGGAAAAGCGCAAAAACGCTTCGACGGAAAGACGACGCTCTGTGTTTGGTGGGACCAGAGAGACGTGGTCTATTATGAGCTGCTAAAACCCGGATGCTAAACGTTACCAACAACAATTTACCGATTTGCATCGCTCGCTGCTTGAAGAAAGGCCAGAACGCCGGAAGAGGCGACGCAAATAATTTTTTCTTCGTGATAATTGCTCCGGCGACACGTTGAAAGCACTCAGCTGGGAAGTTCTATCCCGCACGACTTACCCGCCAGACTTGGCTCCTTCCGATTACCGCTTGTTTGCATCGATGAGTCACGCACTTGCTCAGCAGCGCTTTGGTTCGTTACGAAGACGTGAAGAAATGGTTCGATGAATGGTACGCAGCAAAAAAAGGAAGATTTTTAGAAGAATTGCCCAAAAGATGGGAAAAGTGTATAACAAGCAATGGAGCATACCTCGAATAAAGCATTTTTTTGTTATTCTTTCGAATTTAACGTGTTTTTTGTAGAAATAGAACGCCAGGTGCGCAAGCATTTCATGCTTGCGCACCTGGTGCAAAGAAACCCTGTATAAAAAAAAGTTTGAGAAGCCCAATTCTAACAACTTCTAAAATAAATAAATAATTATTTTTCAGTTGAACGGTCGTATCTTTTCTGAACCCTGAAATATTGAAGAAATACGGATCATAATCACCCAAATAAAAGTTGATCCGTTTCAGAAAAACCATTTCTCTTCGCAGATAATCAGGTTGTTTCATTTTCCTCAGGACACTCTGTATATTCTCTATCTAGTAAGTCTAGTTAAACTAAACAAGTCTTCTGATCGTGAGATTACGTCCTAACATTTTTGGGAAACTTCACATGCACTATATTCGACCATGCAATTCATATAGAAAACAAAAAAAGGTAATATAGAGAGAAGAAAATTTGCAATATATATATTTATATATTATGTAATATATAACAAGTATAAAGTGTATATAAGGAAACAGAGTCACGCATAAAATAATATATAAACCGTCAAATGTTTATAGGGAAAAAACTCAAAAACGAATCGACAACAATCACACACATTTCTTGCTCGTGTTGTTTCAAAGAAAAGAAAAAAAAAACATTTTGTGTTGCTCTTAGCGCTTGATATCTCACGGATTCCCTTGGTTTGATTTGGAAAAATCATGAAATACTCTCTCTTCAATCGTGCTGCTATTTTAATAAGCAGCGGAAAGATATAAATTGCTGTGTTCCTCCAATCACGTCTACGGCGAACAAAAATAACCGTAAAGATAAAATTACTCGCTGAATTAACGCTGCACCTTTAATTTGCAAGAGGGGACTCCATTTTTAAACGATCTCAATTACGCCTTCGGAATGAGAAAACGAAGAGAACAAAAACCCGACGCATTTCAGTTCGTTAAGCTTTGTTCTGGAGATTCCCGCGATTTAACTCAATATGCAAGAGTCGTACCCGAGCGTACTGTTTCCCGTGTTTCGTCCTTTCGCCCCGAGGGATGCGGCACGGCATCTTTCAATTTCCGTTCCGTCCGCCGTATCGTCTCGGAAAAATTCGCGCATCGCATCCGAGTTCATGATTTTTCCAGCTACGATCTCGAGCCCTTTTTACGAGACGGCGAAAGGGAAACCTCCGCCGACACTAACCTGAGTTACCGGATTCTCCCCCGGCCTGTACACGACGTTGTGAAGCGGCCTCTTACGGCCGACGTAATTGACGCAGACGAACTCTAACAGCGAAGCGTATATGAAACACATGCAGACCCCGTCCCATACATTCATGGCCGTTAGATTCGAAACGACCGGCAGCGTTGAACGGAAGCCGTTTGATGTCGTGAAAAAGTTGAGCATTGTCGTTACACCTGTAATGATAATTAGGTATCCTACCGGCTGCGCCAAAGTTGTTATTTTATTGTTTCCGAAGGGAATTATTAAAAAAAAAATTGTAGCGGTTCTACTTACCTATCATAACCCTTGCGGGAACGGCATTCCACTCTAACCAGAATGTTATAAACGATGACGTAACTAAGATGATACCCGGTATGAATACTGTTGTAAAATAGAACGCCCTATCCCTGGTAAACTTCAGGTCCACCTTCAGGCAGCTGTAATTGCCTACGGAACATCAGAATAACATATTCACTAAACATAAGCAGTGCCTTTTTTTTCTATTTTTACTACAAAATAGCGAAGAAGATCGCGCAGTATACAGGGGCGGCTGATATTTCACTCCGTAAGCTCTATTTTCATCAACAAAGAGTAGAAATAGAAATAATTAAAAACCAACCTGTGCGTTAGATTGGTTGGCGTTACAAATTTCTCTTAAATTCTTTCTTCCGGGCGAAAATAAGAAGCGTACAATAATAAATCAACCGCCCCGTATAAGCATTCAGCATTTCAAGCTAAAATTCCGTTTGTAAAAATCTTGCCGTCGAGCTATTCGAGAAGCTCTGCGACGCTGATGCGGAAGTAACACGTACTACGGAGTGAACCGTAATATACGTGGTAAAAAGAGTATGATGAAGTAAGCTTTTCTCGTTGTTGCAATAGGATACGCCATAGACATAGAACTACCAATGAGATGTCTACGATTGTGCTTTGTTTTAAATGAAGCAAGTAAAAAAAGTATGGTTGCAAAATGATTCCCAAAAGTACAAAGCTTTTCTTTGATTTCGTAAGCTGCGTGTTGTAGGTAACAGGGTGTTAGACTTCTGTAAAATGAAGGCGCGGCGAACGTAAAATATTTGCAAACATAGTCCCGTAGCCTTCTAGAAGAATTTTCATCGGCATTTCTTTTATATGAAGGTACGAAGTAAGGGGGCCGGAGCTAGTTGTTACTAAGTGTTTGTAAATAATTGTGTCCCGTATGTAAAAGTCGCTTGTCCAACACGACCCGCTAGATTCGCATCTTGTTACATCGTGACAACTAACCCTACGTAACTATATTTCTAATGAAGATTTTTTATTTTTATTTTTCTTTTTTTGAGGACTGCTATATGGTAGAATCATACGGAGGGAAAATTGGAATTTTATGACGTTTCAACGGTGCATAAAAATAAAAAGGAAGATCCCAAACAAACAGTCACTAGTGTATTAGTATAGCTGATCAATTATGCCAAACATCGAAGAGAAGACAAGATCAATTAGAAGAATATATCGTCCAGTGCAGCCGTAGTTACTGTAGCACGTCATTAAGAGATGTTGGAGCTTTGATATACGAAGCTGAAATGAAGCGAAAGGTGAAGACTGAATTTCTAGTTTCTTAGAGAGGCATCGTGAAGTCTCGTTAAAACAGCCAGAGGCAACGAACTTAAACTTAAACCAGTTTCAACCCTCGCAATGTTGGTCAACTTTATAGCAATTTAAGCCAGACAGCATTTGCTTTGCTTGTTCAATGCCCGAAGAAGCGTAGATTTTTACATCCTAATAGGTGATGTGTCTCTGTGATGATTGCAAGGTATGCAAGGCTTTCAAATTTAAAGGCTGCCAAATGTGGAATTTGGTGATTACGAAGAAAGTGAGGAAGCAATGGAAATCCTCTTAAAAGCCGTTGGGAATTTATTAACGCCGCCTGTGTTTATCTACCCGTGTCCTCGTTTTAAATCCCACTTCATTGAAGATGGCCCCTTGGTTCGATTGATTCTACTCGTTCAAGCGGATGGATGACCGCATCATTTTTTTTGCAATTTACGGAATATTTACAAACACGTACTTCCCATAGTCTCTTTTAGAGAATCACATGTCGCAATTATCAGCATCAGTGTGACTTTTATCCTTTCCACCTCATAGGTTGGAGCGGTGAACTCGTATCATGCTGTGACTTTCCTGAAATGGCTGGAAAGCCGATCTGCTTCTTCAGCAACAGCCAAAAATATAATCGCTGGTTTCGATGAATACTGAAGATGCCTTTAACTGATAAACCCCTCCACAAAGAACGAATCCAACTAATCCCAGGTGTTAATTCAGCCATTGATATCCAACCATCGGAACCACTGGAACATTGAAGGTATCAGTGAATGGAGAATTCATTGGTCCTGCAAGATGTAAGA
Organism: Oryctes rhinoceros; assembly: GCA_020654165.1. Lineage (NCBI taxonomy): Eukaryota > Metazoa > Arthropoda > Insecta > Coleoptera > Scarabaeidae > Oryctes > Oryctes rhinoceros. The sequence goes on from JAIOKQ010000978.1 coordinate 1,969,123, forward strand.
CCGTACCCAAAGGCTACCAAGAATAATAACGCATGGAAGAAAAGAACATCTTTCTTTTCTTCAGCTTTTTTCAGGCATGCCTGTGAAAGAGAAATTGCGTGAAGAAGAAAAAATTTGTTATGTGGTATACAACAATGGGGCTGTACCAAACATAGCAATGCTTAATAGTATTTAGGAAACATTATTATTATTCATAGAAATCTTAAAATGCCAACTGTTATGGAAGAGACCAAAAGGTTTGCTGAGAAGATATGATAACGCGGAAATTCTTCAACTGCTGAATAGTCAACACCAAATGTAAAAACCATACGAGCTCGTGTAGCGCTTTTTTGGAAAATTGGAGAATAGTGTGAGCGTAATTTGTCGATGATCTAGTGTTAGTCATCAGAGAAAATAAGAATATTTGACTTCCAGAATTACATGAAAAAACAGTATTAATAAATTAGAAAAAAAAAGCAAAAACGTTAATCAACGTCCTACAAAAAAAAAAAATGAAAAAAATCGAGTTTAAGCTCATAAAATACATTAAACTAAAAATATAACAAGTAGTCCAGCTCTCCCCCGCTTTAAAAGTACTTGTACAAAGAATACCATATTATTCAACTATTACTTAATGTTAATCGAACACCCTGTATATGCATGTAATATATCGTAAATACAATGTAATGTAATTGAATGAGTGATTCGAAAGCATAGTTCTTCAGTAAAATTGCCCAAAAATAATCTAAAGCCATGATATTTGAGCAGTGAGATCGCGTTACCTTTTTTATCAAAACCTTTTTGACAAAATTCACATAGCATATTACAGGCTCCCTCTGAACCGCCATCTTCTCTGCCTGAAACATATTTCGCCATTTTGTATAACGATAAGCAATTCTCCGCTCGCTAAACAACGACCAATCAAATCTGTACGAGTGTGGTGGAACAATTTGCACTTGCAGGAATCATATTTTGCATTCCATTTACTCTTTGCGGTCTTTTACTTGCTTTAAATGCTTAATAAAAGCTTTTCTCTCTCTACATCAACAGCGGCCTACTTTATTTATTTATTTATTTGTTATTTTTTTTTTATTTTGTGCGATCGTGATAACAGTAATAATAGCTAAGAGAAAGCTGAAAAAAAAAAACAAAAACAAATATTATACTTTCAAATTTATTTCGCCCTATTGAAATCGTAATAGCCATGAAATTTATATCGACCTAGGCGGTGCCGCCGCGAAACGAAACAAAAGCAAAACGAAAGGATTATCGAACAGAAAAACAAGCGTAGCGAACTTACCTCGCCAACTAGATTTCGTCGGGCAGATATAAGTTTGATTCGCAATGAGGTAAGCGTTTAGCGTCGTTAGACTGGGCGATTTCCTCAGCACGTCCTCGGCATTCTTCCACACGTACTTTATCATCGTTTGTTCGTAGGAAACTGCACAGAATCGTATCAGGTAACAATGAATGCATTTTCTAAAAGGAGGTTCGGTCGCGCTAAGCTCCGGCAATCGAGAAGAAAAGAAAATTTTCGGAAGGTTTTTAAATTTCCAATTCTTTCATCGGTGCCGTCCAAAGACTACGTTTGCGTTCGTCTTGTGCGAACGAAGCGAATTTTCAACAAGATGCTGAGACTTAGCTTATTGAAATTTCACATCTACGGGAAAAGAGAATTGCGAATTTTCGTTTACTTACTGCTTTCCATGGCGAATGTGCAGAGCGGATCGTCGAAAGGGAATATGTTCAATCTACCTTGGCAGGACAGTATCAAATGCCTCCTGCAACAACAACAACAACAACAAAGATAACGTTTTCCGCTTCGACGGAAGAAGGATCACGGGCGATTTCAAAATGCTCACAATTAGTTCGAACGCCCCGCGCATTCGGCTTACCTCATGAGGTAATTCACGCTCCCATTCCGGTAGATCCTCAGCGAGAAATGGACCGGTATCAGGGGATCCTTGAAGTCGCCGTGCATTATGAAGTAGGTGTCGGGCAGCCAGATGTCATTGTGATGATGGATAGCGTTGAGGTACTCGTATTTGCTTTGATTGCCATATTTTAGTCTTGGATCGTACCATTGTTGTTGCAGTAGGAATTCGACTTCGTATTTCTACAAGGAAACAAACCGGAAATCGACGAATTTTACTACGTACGTGTACGTGTTATTAACATGAATCTTATCCAAGCCGCTAAGCTTAAGATTAACAATCTGTATACCGTATATCGTCTTGCAATCAACGTCACCTCTTCCGGGATTGAAGATATGGATACAATCAATACAACTAGATAATCGAAAGCTTTTGTTGTGTTTGGTTGAAATTAGTAGAAAAACTCTGACGGCGTCAAAATCTAATATGACGTATTGAAGAAGGAAGACAGTTGACAAGCAAACCGAAACGTCATATGAGAATTTCTGGTGAAGAAACCAATGAACCATTAGATAAAAGAAGGTGGCCTCGAGAACGTTGTTTTAGTTTAACCTGGACCAAATAAAAGCGAAAGATAAAACAAAAACATACGTTTTTTTTTGTTTTTGTTTTTTTAACGTCAAGCATTATTTATCACAAGACTATTTTCGCTTTATCCAAAGCTGATCCAGAACAAACACCAAATTTACCAATTCCAATCTCCGATAATAAGCGAAATACCCGCGACGAGAGTTCAGCTTTTCTTATTTTTAACACATCGAAGCAGTGAATCCTGTCACTCGTTACCTCTTCGTCAAAATTCGATAAATGTAATAGACCAAAATTTCGAATTCAGTGTTTGTGATAACCCTCAGTTTATATTTACTAACCCAAAAATAATGCTAAGATAGCTCCTCATGGTCTTGATGGAATCATTTATGGTAAAAATCAATGCGAGAAGAGAAAACGCGCACTACCCACGTACATGTTTCTGCTTGTCTAGCGTCATCAGCGTGCTTCATCTCGAGGAACGGCTAATTTTTTTAATATAGCTTCCTGAGCATTTTCTGATGTGTTTTGTTTGTATTTAACGTTTAATAGCTACAGTACATCCTCTATTTCCTCCAGTCAAGGCTAGTGATCTCTTTCTAAAATCAGACTTTTTGTAATTTTATTCTTTCCGTTTTTCTTTTGTTTCTTTTTTTTTTTGTAAGTTCAGCGCATTACTTATTCTCTTGGCCTTCGTTTTCGGTGGGAGACTAGTGGGTTCTTCATCTCCATGTGCTTCTAGATAATTCTTTCGCGTGCTGCGTGAAACTCAACACGCTTGTCTTATCCGCTCGTTGAGGGCAAACCACAAGGCGGTAATAATCATCCTCAAGGTAGTGACTTGCCTCGTACGTTAAAATCGGTCGGTAACGGTATCGGTCGGAGGTTGTTTTTGTTTTTAGAGGACTCCTTCGGCAAATCAAGCGTCTTCTACCGCCACTTATCGGTCATGAACGCCTCTCTGGAAACCCTTTAACATCAGCGTTATCCACGTATTGATCCAAATTGATCGGCGAACTCTTCGACATATCGCTGGCATAAAGAGGAAATAGGTATCCCTAACAGGCATTATGGAACCAACTTGGTCGCTTTAAATCATGTCTGGATTATTTTGAAAATGACCCCTTCGTGCCAGATAATGTCAAGAAACACTTGCTTAGTTTTTATTATTCGCTTTGTTTGAAGGCCTTCTGACCATTTATAATAGCTTTATTTCGGGCTAACGCTACGTTATTAAATTTTTCGCTTTTTACTTCTTATTGCGATTTTCGGCATTTAGTTTTTCCTTCAAGCCCTCACAACGGAAAGGATAGAAGATTTGTGTGAACCTCTTCTTAACGTTGCTGGTTGTCTTAATTATTCAATATCAAGCTTCACTTAAAACCAGCAACCACGCTCCCTGGGCGAAAGAATAGAGCTAGCAATCAACGTTTACGAAGTCGCATAACGAAAGATTATTAAACCCTAACCAAGGATCCGCTCGCCGGATAAGATTCACGCCTTGTCTACATCTACAACTTACCAAACTAGACTCATCGGGCGATGCTAAACTTAATAGTAGCACGCTTACATTGACTGTCAATGTACCTGAAACGAAAGAAACAATATATCGGCATTTTTAACCGTGTATCGCACTCTAACGCTCAATTTTATTTTCGAGCTGTGGACAACGAGCCGGAAACCAAACGCGCTGCATTTATATCGACATATAAAACAACACTGGCACCGTAAATATTTTATTTCTTCTAATAAAACTGAACCGACGTCCTGTTTTAACATCTATTTATAACTGCTAACAAAACATATTTAAAAGATATGATTGTAAAATCTCTGGAATATGGTCGTTCATTAAATCAACAGATTCTACAGTCGTTGCTTCTACTCGAGAAGAGGTAATTTTGAAGAAATAAGTCGGAAACAACTGATAAGCTTTAAAATCTGAATTCGGCCAATTCGTTATGAAACGGAGAACGGTGTCCAGTAGCGACTAACGACGCCGGTCGAATATTTAGAAGCTCGGTTAAATAAGCTCTCGAAGCTTATTTAACCGGGAACACGCTATTTTATTATTGCTTTTCTTCCATACGACCAATGTTTGCTTTAGACGCGCGCTTCAAACAAGGAAAACAGATACTCGAGCACGTCCTGAGCGAGTACAATGCAAATATTGTGCTTGTAATTTTTTTTTCCCCCCACCTTTTGGAAATATCGTTTCCATTAAATTGGATGTAGACACGTTACAGATTTTTCCTCCAATAATACAGAGTATATACAACCTGAACGTTTACTGTGTGAACGCGGCAATTTAGAGAGAAAAGTTTTCAAATTAAAAAATATCTGGAGACAAGTTCTACGTGCCCAATTTCCGCTACAAACGATACGACGTTTAATCTCTTAAATAGAACACCCTGTATATTGTTACATTCTAATTTTTTTAGGTTATTAGGATACTTTGTTGGTTAAGTATGTTTCTCATAACGTTTCATGCAGCCCAGCTTAATGTCAAGGGAAGATACGAGAATTTAACGTAATGGTGTTCTCTGGCTGCTATCCCATAAACGTACACCTCGCAAACCCAGCAATAAACCTATTATTTTTAGATCTCCACGAATCTTTCGCTTGTGCTCCTTATACTTGGTAATTTGGCATTGCTTCAATTATGAAGCATCATAATTACGACAACAACAAGGAATAAATCGCTTCTAAACTTCCCGCGGTGATGTAAAAGCACTGTCTTCGAAGACTTAATAGATAAATATAGCTGGTCCTATCTAACTTTCTACAACGTTCCCGGCGGATTGACCCAGACGAACTGGGAATGGTAGAATAAGTTTCGGCACTGAAGGGCCGTAGATGTTGCTTGCTTTTCCTTTTAAAACCAATCGTATTGATCTCCTCTGCTCGACGGTTCTCGTAACAGCTTTAAATCGTAACGAACGGGTATTTATTTTGATTTTAACATTGTCTGCTCGTACAGATATTGTCGCGAACAAACGCCTCGCTGTTACTTTAACTTTTAGAAAAGACGCTGAGTGGACTTCCGTTGGTTTTGTATTATTTGTATTATTGTTACGAACAGTGGCTTCGAGGCAATTTGAAGGCATCTGACTTTGATGTTCCAGATCAAGCATCGAAAGGACAGTTATCGGCAGGGATTGGGTAGATTATAAATGCGAGTACTTTTATTAGCAGAGGAAACTCCCGAAGAAGTTCTTGGACTTCGAAGGAAGTTCTAACAACTTCTTCTTGGACTTGCGGGAGTTCTTCAACTCCAACTGTTTTTGCAATATTAAGTTAATAAAAGTGAGAAGGTGAAGTCAGGAGTTTCATCGATTTGCAGTGGTACCCTAAGCTGCTAAGCGTCTAACTAGATAGGTGGACGTTTACGTACGTCTTCTAAGCGAGTATCTACCCCGAACCGTCGCTATCACGGTAGTCCGTGAGAATATCTCTTAAAGTATCTTAAAACAGTCGAGCTCGAATGTTGCTTTAGTAATGCAAAAATACTTCGTTGCTTCATGTACTTATACGATACTTTATGTTCGTTCTATCTAAAAAATTTTATTTTTACTTTGGGGGTTGTCCGTGAAATCTCAAGAGACAGGATTGCCAAGTTGCGTTAAATTTCCCGAATTTAACGCAACCGGAAGTTGCGACAGATATTTTTGTAATCTTACAAGCAACCGGATGCGAACAAATATCTTTGGCTATCCCGCGTAAAGCAAAAAACATAATAAATTTTTCAAAATGGACGCTCACTCGGTGACTTCGATTAACGCTTTCGTCTCATTTCAAGACATTTAGAATTAAATAAAGATGGTACGACCAACGCGGTACCAAAACACCTTCTTCTTCGGCCATTATACATTCTTCAAGCTAACGCAAAGCACTTAGCGTACATCAAAGCGAGTTTACCGCGTATCTAATTGTAATTCCGAACTATCACACTTTAGTCTGTCTATTCATTTACGCCGAGGGACGCATAACCGAAAGCAATTTGTCGATTGCAAAAGATACGCCTTTGAAGAGGCTAATTCTACTACAATGTATACTACTTCATATACTACGACCTACTATAGACCGGCGACGTTAATGGGCTTAATTTATTTGACAATGTTGGACGCTGCGAAGTCTCCCATTCACGTTAAAATGTTGCGGGCGAACGCTAATTGCTTTTGAAGGAGGAGATCGCGTTGAAAACGTTCACGAACAGGTCGATAATTTGCCTCGTATCTGTTCGAGTTGTTTCGATTACGACTAAGTCGTCGGTGGATGAGTTACTTATCGAAGTCGGCGTTTGCGTTGCGTATTTCTCTGTCGTCCCGCCAAAAATCTTATTTACCGAAATACCAAATTTAACGGAGCCCTTCTTCGGACAGTGGTTTGTAAAGTTTTGATGTTGTTAAATCACTTCTTGATAACATACGACATCAAATTTTTAACGGTGAAACCGGCCGCATAGAAAGGAAAAAAACAGTAAAAATTCGAATATCGATTGAGACGTACATATCGAGATACGAAGGAAAGGAAGAGCGTTCGAGCGATCTGAAATTCCTTTAGTTACTTGCAAAAAAAAGGTTACTTGTAACATCTGCCCTTTTTGAGATTACCGCCCAACTTTTAAGATTAACTTCAATTATCTCAAACATCCGTTTCTGACATTTCTCCGCGAATATCTTTTCTCGTTTTACATCCTATCTTTCGCTGTTGCGTAGCCATCGAACGATAGAGTCGCTTACATTGTCGCTTACACATCAAAGGAGCGAACGTGACCCGGTTTAAACTTTAAGCCAAGCTGGTAATAACGGCATTTGTATGTATGCTCCGAGAGAGCATTAACAGTGACATCATTCTAACTCGACGAGCGAACGTGCGAAAGATAAAGCTTCTGGAATGGTAATAACAAATTCAGCAGGTGCATGTAGGTGCTGCGACGCGTTTAAAGTGTAAGAGGAGAAGTGCTCGACTCCCGCGTTCAGGTCGTATTATTGCTGTTGTTAGATTAGTTTCGATTCTGTTGGGATTCCGGTACGATGGAATATGATCACGCTGTTCTACATCGACGTCTACCTGGCGAAAGCCCTTTAAATTCTAAATTCACCGATGAAAACGTTTCTCCTTTACAATTACTTTATTTCGATCCATCTCGCTCTTACCGGTTACACAAATAAAGTAGAAAAAAAAAAACGCAATTATACAAAGATATCTTCGATACCGAGACACGAAAAGGTTTCCATCATTGTGTTACCTTTACAACGTCCAATATTAGATGGATGCGAACCTTTGTTCCATTCTTAACGTCGAACCGAGGATTCACGTCACTATTTCAGCTTTTGACGTCACTCTAGCAATTGTACTCGCCGTAGCTTCTAAATTAAATGTTGTGCGCGGCTATTGTTTAGTGTTGTTCGCCGCCCTGCGGATACAAATTTAATCGATACGAAAACGGTGGTGTCGGCGGTGTATTCGTTAACTAAAAACTTCGAGATATTTAACGCCGTATAGGTCGCGTTCACTACGTACTTGATGTGTTCATAACGTACATCGTTTCGACACTACTAACGACTCTTGCACAACATCAAGGTATCTACCTATCAAAGATTTAAACAGACAAACAAACGCCCCGTCTGCAAATAAAAATGCTGCTATTCATACGTGTGCGTGACTTCGATTAAGTTATTTAGCAAAAGAAAAAGGAAGAAGTTAAAGCTGCGGCTCGTTCGGTTGTTTCAAACAATTCAACATACACGTGTTAAAAAAGTGCTACACAGAACACGGTGCAAATCGACACGAACATACAAAAAAACACAATGCACATTGTAAACATACAACAGACTAAAAGGAACTAGGTGAAGTGATATTGAAGAAGAAAAAAGAACGTGTGTCAAGGAAGAAATATGTACATAGAACATCAGAGATGTGATTATTCAAAAATAAATAAATAAATAAATAAAATGTATCAAACTTGCCGAGAACTAGAGCAATCTAAAACAAAAGCTACTATAAACAATTATCTCTATTATTTATTGTTATTTGTCTATTTTAAGATACAAAATTGGTGGCTTCTCTATGATGTAATGTGGAAGGTTCCCGCGATAGTAGATACCAAACTTTGCCTCTGGCTTTGGCTATAGCAATCGATGGATCGAGTTATTTTGCCAAAAGCAAAGCTAGCAAAGTTCTTGGACATAATAGAAGATAATACTGGCTGTAAATATAGCTCATATAGCTCCAGCTTAAAATGAATCGTAAAAGCTCAACGCCCAAGCAATCAGACGTGATTGAACAAGAAAATTCTGGAGACGTCAGTCTTTTATATGATTGGCTCCTCAATTATGTATTTCTTATTCATTTACATTTTATATGTTGTAATGTTTAATTTGGAACATTAAATACGTTCTACGTTCTGGAATAAAAAAGCAAGCCTTGTTCTAAAGAAAAAACAGCTGTTAGCAACCACGCGATGATATGAAAGAGGGTCACGTTGAGGGATTCATTTGCCGCAGTAGCGAACGTACTGACAGTTAGAAGAATAAGCAACGTTCCAACCTCGTTAGAAAAAAGAGCTCTCGTGTGAGAAATATCGGTCCTCGCGATCGTATATGGTAGCTTATTTCTTTTTTTTTAACAGAAATTATACCGTCCATTTTCATTTAAATGCCGAGATATGAAAACGAAGGACTTGTTGATCTAGTTACGGTGAACTGCGATAAATAACGGTTATTTTTTATTAGGCGGTCAAATCTCTGAAGTTCTGTTTGTGTTGCTTTTAAGGTTAATCGAAAATGGAAAACGAAAAAAGAAAAGTAACAGTGATAGAAGTACAACAAGAGAAACATTTATCGTCAAAAATACACAAACATTTAGACACAATAAAAACACTTAAAAGAAATAACGGTTAGTTAGAAAACAAAATGAAGGGGAACAGATACAGTAAAGGAGAGAAAATTACGGAAAAATAAAGTCAAATAAAACGGACCACGATCTTTGACTTCTGTCACATCGTCCTGTTTAACATATTGCCATTCTTCAGGTGTATGAAGACCGCAACACAGATCGGCATCTGTAACATTCAGGAGAGGATGCCCTACTTTAATATATAATAGTTTTTCTGGAGGATTTAAATATTGCGAGGAGAGTCCTTCTCATATACCGCGCTCCAACGAATATCGCACGAAATTCATATTCCTTTCTACAATATCGTCCTTATTATGAGACGCCATACTTCAACGTAACAAAAAAGAAAAAAATAAACAATCTATGCCTTAGCGTTCGTCAAATTTGGATTAGCGAAGGCCATGAAAAATCTTACTTTAAGAGTTGCGAGTCCGAGGCTCGAACACTGTACTTTAAGCGGAACACGAAAGAAATATGAATTTTATATATTTTCGTGCTTTACCCGAAGAAAAAGTAACCTACAATTCTTTTTAATAATTAATGGAATCTGCATGTTTTACCCAAGACAATAGTTGCTACCTTATAGAAGATTATAGACATTTTCTTTAATGTCTAACGTCCTAAACTTCCATTTAATAAAATATAATAAAGAAAGTGCTACCTTTGCCTTCCCAAAAACTAGTCAAAATAACTTGTTCGAGAAGCTCGCATTACATTGTCGAAACTCCATTTTACCGTCTAAAAATTCTCTTTATGATCGTGCTCCTCCTGCAATTTTAATACCCGCTTGGATTCGTTCTCCTTCGCAAGCACTTCACCTGCTAATTAAAGATCCCGTTTCTACCTTCAGCATTTATCTCCGCCGGCTTTGATCGACTCTCTCTCGTTTCGTGAAAGGAGGTCAGAATCTCATCTCGTACTCCCATTATGACTACAAAAGCTAACGAATGCGACGAATAAAACATATTTTTCATCCTATGAACGACCATGATGCCCGCTTTGATCGTAACCAACTAGGCTCCTTTTTTGCTTGTACACGGGAAACGTTTCGCGAAATCGGCTGACCTTTGGAGTTGAAAGGGGTTCAAATGGATGCGCGTGCAGGCGAGAGAGTTCCTTTTTTGTTTTAGTCGACGTCGATATAAATGTCGCTCCAACATTGGTTAAATCTATAAAAGTTAAGGATTCTTTTTTGTTAACATCCCCAGAACGTTACAGCGTTTGTCAACGTTACGAAAATAAAATTTAGCTCTAGCAATACGTTACCAAAAAAATCTTCATTTTCGAAGGTTTACCAGAAACGAGTATTGCTGTATTATCAATCCAAAACAACTGAAATTAAATCAAGAAAAAGCAACTATTGTCAAAGGTTATAAACCATGCACCTACATTAAAATCGTCGTCAACTTTTAACTACTTCAACTGTTTCTTATTCCATGATCGCCGCTTTTTATCGTTAATTTCTTCTAAAGAAAACTAAAGCCACAAACTCGTATACTTGAAATCATGCATAAGATCTCGAAAATCTCAAAGAAAGAAAATTTAACGCAAAAAAAAATTAAATTAAAACTTACCCGTAACAGGTGGTAACAACCGTTTGTCGTATCTTTCAGCGTGCAGGAGTCCATCCAGTATCTCCTTGTCTGATTTTCCTTCGCCGAAGCTGCGAACAAGGAAGAAACAAGGGAGAGGGGGAAAATAAGATCAAAATATTGTTTTGGGAAGCGTCCGGTTTATTTACATGTCATCTGAAGAGATCTGTGGTGATTGCAATATGACGGCCACACTCAAGAGGATCCAAACTTTACCCATATTAGGACATCTGGAACAAGAGAAAGAGAAGACGTTATTGCGTATAACTAGAAGGGCGATTTCGGCGGAGGCGCCGCTTTCCCAAAATCATCGGCACGAGTGTTCTTCTTCTTTCAGTCTCGTTCGTCGCATTTAGGCAATTTTATTCTATCTTCAAAGGTGCTTGATAAACTTATTCATGTCCGCTTCTCTAAACGAAAAAGGTTAATATCTTTTTAATGTACATACCGCTAATTAAGTAAAGCTAGCTCGATCTATCTGACCTTTAGCCCGGTTTAGCTTAAATATTTTAGAAGAAAACGTAAGGTCGATGATTAAAAAATTAAAATCACAAACACGATTTGGAAGAGGCGAAAAGGTCGTCTCAATTATAGAAAAATATTAAGCTATTCGTCGGCGCAAGTATATGTTACTGCATTTCCTGGTAAGTGCGACACGTAGTTCAAGGAACCTGGTTAGTTAGCCACATTTTGTTCTACTTCCGTTGTATGCGGAAGTATGGTTACAATAGTTGTTGAAATCATTCATTGAGACCAACAATGACGACATTTGCTGTTTTATCGACAGGTGCTTGTTTTCTTAGTGTAAACATCACACGAAATAACAAAGATGTTGTCTTAATTATTTAATTATCTAAAAAAGTGTTGCATATCTGTTATAATGACCTGTTACGGGATATGTGGTCCTTCCGGTGAAAAGCCACCAAACAAACAAGAAGAACGCTCGCTGGATTTGCTTAGAGTGACTACTAGAGATGACAAAGGCAGGTGGAATTATTCCCTTTTCGCAGCGACTAGATATCGACTCGTGCCTATTCGTCTCATAAGAATGAATTCGTGTTGCCTACTGGTGTCCCCGAGAGTCGACAAAACACGAATACCTGTCTAGCCTCTGCAAAAATGTAATAATTTCATCCGCCTTTGTCCCCCCTAGATACAGTTGACGGAGCTAACATTGCAGGTGAGGCAGTTGCAGAAGGAGAGCAAGAAAATCAGTTGCTAAAGGTTATAAAAATGGCGAGGATACTAGAATTGGCAGGAAATATTATTCCTGAAGACACCTGAAGCCAAGAAAGTCCCATTTATTAAAGAAACAGTACCTATTTGAAAACGAAGAAGCCGACAGCTGAAAGAGCAACAGATGAATCTTGTATCCTATTATTATCAGGTCAGAATTGCATATTGTTTGTGCATTACGTCGTTACTTTTAGGCATGTACAATCAACAAACTTTTCAAGAAAATCTTCTTTCAGTTCTCCGTAAATTTGCATTGTTGCCATGGACGAGGAATTCTAACGTGCGATCAATGCTATGCATACTTCTTCTACTACACAAAAAAAGCACTATCGTTGGCAAAAAAATGAAGGACGGCTAAAGCTCCTAAATGAAAATAAACTCTCGTCTCCTAAATTCTTAAATATTGCATCCTCCAATAGAAAGGAGTCGCTCGCATCTCTCGAATTCCTCCTCAAAAACATTGAATTCGTTTCTAAAATATAGAGGACTGGTTTAGGCATATCGTTTATTTTACATAACATTAGGGCGAAATGTTTCCCATCTTCCCATCACCTTTCTTCAACTTTCTCCTGCTCTTCGATCATTGACACATTTATCAAACCAGCCATTGCGACGCCGAAAATGAACGAAATACCGAAAATAATAAGAGGCGATCTCACTTTTTAATTTAACGACCGCAAACGGTCTGAAGTTGCCTAGAGAAGACAGTCTCAACGATTTCGCCGACAACATTTGTTTACGGACTAGACATAACGATATTTTTAAGCGAAGACTCGGATATTGCTTTATTTGATTTGAATCCAACGCAACGGAGATTTCATTCATTAGTTTTATCGATCTAGAATTTGGTACATTAACATTTTTTTTTGTTGCGGCTGTGCGTCTCTAGATTTCTGGAATCGTCAGAAGGATCTAGCACGCCTTCCGTCTTAATTCAAGTACTCGGTACCATCGTTTCCGATCGACCCTGTGATTAGCGACAATAAAGGTCACTTAAAGACGTGCCACGCAATATTTTGTGAATTAGCGGCTAGCATTTAATAGGTCTCTCTAAAAAGGAAGATGGAACATTGGAACACATTATTACGAATTGAAAGGAATTTAGAAAACGTTGGCAACTACGTTCGAAAAATGTACAAAAAAAGAGAACTAAAAATCTCTTTCAACTATTTGCCTGTATTAATGCTACTAAGAAGGATAGAATTTTCTTCGCAAAGAACAGTAGTCGAGAGCTCCATTTCTAGGTTAAAATTCCTCTTTGTGCTTATTCTATATCTTTGGAGGATGGCCGGTAGAAGTCCAGCTAATCCCGATAACGGCGAAAACAAATATTAACTTCTTTTGTCTTCTATTCTAAGGTCTGAATCGCAGTAATTAATCGGAAGTAGTCAAAAAGAAGCCCGGGAAGCGTCGCGTTTATAAAGTGGGACTTCGTTATATAAGCTTAAGATTTTCTCTTCAAATCAAATCTAAATAGCCGAAAGAATGTTTTAGAGACACCCCAAAATTTCATCTTTACAATTCCCGAAAACCATTAATTCCTAAATTTTCTCAAATTTCCCCCCACGTAAACCATTATATTATACTTTATAAGTTTTTTATTACGTGAAAATACAAAAAAAAAAATAACCGCTGGTAATACATAGAAGCTATAATCAAAATAAAACGTTGGATGGATAGTTTGTTCGGTACAATATGCCACTAAATTACCCGGCTATATGCATGCGGACCTCCACACTATACCGCAACGCAAGAATATTGATCAGACTAAGGATACACATAGTTAGACGAACCATTCACCGTTACAACCGCACGAGCTCCTGGCGGCGGCAGACAGTCTCACTTCGACCGATTTTATAGCCGGCCCGAACGGACAAAAAGCGAAAACCCGGTCTAAAAATACGCGCACGACAGAGACGGACCCGCCGCAAACTGAATATTGCCCGAAATAACCTCCGGTATAGGCTTTCCGCCCTTTTTACGGGGCGGATCTGCCGGAGAAGACGGGTTTCATTGCACGACGCATCATTTTAATGTCGTCTTCATATTTCGCGAAATCATTCTGGTACAGGGCGGCGACGAGGGTTCGCGATCGTTAAAATATGTAAAAAAAAAAATAAAAGGAAGGACGCAAGCGGAAAATTTATTGCGCCCCGCGGAATTTAGACAAGGTCGGGGAGTTACGACGATGTTTCCCTGTACACAGATGAAAAGAAGATGGAAATTAAAAATTTAAATGCCGAAGGTGAAGTACGAGAAGTTAAGCTATGACTATTTGAGGCTATTAAAAAGAAGCATTGTTGAAAGATTAAAGTTAAGTAAAAATTCATTATTTAAATTCATCATTATATATTAATTAAATTAATAAAATTCGTAAAAATGACCCTACCAGGAACTATAAATAATGTAAGAGCTGAAGGAAGACGAAGGATGAAATTCATGGAAGGTTCATCAAATCATAAGTTACGTAGTACAAAAGGCATGGGTAAACCCTAACAAGAATAAAGTCATGAAGATCGGAAGATAAGCGAAGAGAAACTTTGCAACAAAGACCTAACAAGAAGCCATGGACTTTCAAGATAAGCAAACGAAAACGAAGAAACGCGCCGGAGAAGGTTTATAAAACTATCTTAAAGCCAACTGAGCAACCGCACGAAGAATACAATGGCTACGACAATCGGGGAGGATGGAAGGTGGAAAAGATGGCAGCTACTAAACCAGATTAGAAAAAGAAAAGAAAGTCTAAGACGAAGATTGAAAAAGCTGGTTTTGACGGATACACAAAGATGCGAATCGAAAACTTGAAGAACAGAGAAATATTAAAAACAATCACTGAGCTCCAGTTTCAACGTGTCTCGTTGGTTTCTTTTTGTTTTTCCTTTCCAAAATAGGACAAAACAAATTCTTTTAACGAGACAATGCCGAAATATTGATTTTAACAAAGAAAAAAAAAACAAACGAATTAGGTTAAACATCCGCAGACCTTATCCTAATTTCCGTTTCAATCTATCCCAAATAACCTACAAAACTACGTCCATGACATGCACAAAGAAAGACGAATGAATATAAAATCGCTTCACGGTCATCATTGATGTCGTATGCGAATCCGAGTTCTTAACCTAATTCCGTTAGACCTTGCGTCGCCGTTCTACAACCCTCCGAGATAATAAATGAGACGTCGCGAGCTTTCCCAACAACCAATTGATGTATTCGAACCGATGTATACGAATTTGCAGGGATCCTCGCGATCATAGCCGACGTAGAGCATTCTCTTCGAGAACGTCCGCATTTATCGGAGAAAGTCAAATGGATTATTGTCGCTTTCGCAGTAGATTAAAGAATTGCAGCATCTTAAGCTATTACAAGCAATCACCGTATGGGTGCTGTCGATATTTGACGTAACTCTTTTCGTGAAATTTTACGTTTATGTTATTATTGAAGTAGTGAAGTACAAAAGTACTCCGCGACGTTACTGAAAGCCTAAAAAAAATGACTTTCGTTCAATTTTTGTGTTATCCGATTAGAATAGACTGTCTGTAACCATTTTACAGAATTTCGTCTTGAACCTGCTGTTGTCGGCGACGAATCGACGAAGGTCGACTGAAATCCGTTGTTGCTCCAAAAGATATTGATGCTGTGCACGTCATGATTGAAGAGGATCGACATGTGACATAGCGTGAGTTAAAGGTATCTTTAAGTACCTCAAAGAGTACAGTACTTGCAAGGATTTCTGTACACGATGGCTCGTATCAAATGGTGTAAGGAAATACTCAAAAAAGAACCAAAAAAGAACGAAGTCGATATATATCGTCGTAAAGCTAAGGAAATTTAAATCTATTCGTACGCATCGGAGACTAAGCAACAATCGATTGTTTAGGTAGCTCCAGAAGAACCGAATCCCACAAAAATTGCTTTTATTTACCAAAAAGAAAAGTTCTGCGTTTTTTTTTTATGTATTTGGGAAAGCTTTACACAACTGAACAAGCAAAATCAAATACGTGGAACTGTTATTATTTAATTATATATCTTCGGGTTGGAACCGTGTCGTTGGCGACGTTTCGTCCTTATTCTTATGGAACAACTTCCGGACTGCTACTGCACACTAATCAGGCCGATCATCACGATGTTAATTATCGCAAAGTTTAAAGACAAAAAAAAGGATTATTTTGAAGGTCGCGAGATAAGATGTGAATAATTGGATTTGGTCGCCAATTTTTCAGTATATGCTCCGCCAGCGCCGACCTGGTTAAACGCAAGAACATAGAATCTACTGGGCACCAGATCCTTTCAGATGATTGCTCGCTTTAATGGAAAAGTAGTTCCAAATTAGGTTTGAAAATTGTTTCTATGTTGTTCCTGAAGAGGATCTTGTTCAAACAATCAGCGACACCTTAAATACAGGGCTGGTTGCTTGGTTACGAAAATTACGATTGGATAAGGAAAGATTGCTGCAGGGCAAGATTGATGTGGCGGTTAATGGTGGTTCAGTTCTTGCGGAAACGAATTGGGCTCAGATATGGAAATATCCTTTTGGATAAGAGAACTGGCAACACCGAATTTTTGGATCGAAAGACGGCGTAAGAGGCCATTGAGATGGTTATCTGCGCGCCTGGGTTTTCGAGAAACGAAATATCCCGACGCATCGCTAGGACGCCGGTGTGCGAGAAGGCCCGGAAAAGGAAAGCAGCCGTTCGATTCGAGCTCCATGCTAAAGCTTATTGAGAAGCTTCGGCAGAGCTTATCTTCTTGAGAAATCAGAAGCGATAGGAAATTGTTTAAGAACTCGTGTCCGTGAGACCAGATAACAAAGGCATCATCAACGATAATTTAGCTCAAGGTTATGAGAAAATTGGGTTTGTTGTTCGAACGCTTCCATAAAGATATGGACGACGATAGCAGGCAAAGAAGATCCCATAGCTGCGCCCAAGACTTGTTCGTAATATTTACCATGAATTTGGAATTAAGTGGATGAAAGACGAGCTTTAGCCACGTTAGCCGGTTGGTCACCTGTAATAATGGATACTGCATCCACTACGGGAACTTCGGCAAATAAAAATTCGGCATCAAAGGTGATCCAGGATCTACCGTCAACTCATCCAGTCGTTTGATGAAATGTTGGAGAATTTTTGGACGAAAGGGTCGCTGCCTTCGGCATAAAGTTTTGAAAAAGCACAGTGTTATTTTAAAATTAAAATATCTGTTTAAACCAATTAATTTAAAGCGTACAGCTTCAAATATTATTTCAAGATAAACGTCGCAACACTACGTAATAACCTATTTCGTTCAAAGTTGCTCTTAGTCCACAGATCCCTCGAAGTTCCATTTATTTCGCGCAATAGCTCTGCAGTTACGGCCCGAAAACCAAAGTAAAGCGATCCAACTTTGTAACTCACTCGCTTACACAGACATATGGACGTACGTATCTACGGCTAAATGAGAGTGTCTTCACTTCTGACGGTATTACACGTCGCTAAAAGCGTTGTGCACTTTTGGTTTACTCCAAGGAGCAAGATAATGTAATGTAGAAAGCGGTACATGAGGAAAAAAAAACAAGGTTAAATAAATACTTCGAAGCGAGATAGTGAATCTAATGCTGTGCTTTTACTTTTAATGGATTAAAAAAATCCATTTGATTGTCTTTGAACAAAGGTAACATTCGTTGTATTCGGTGTGTAATGTTGAATACGTTTTTGTTTTATATCCCAGCAAGCTAAATAAATACGGCTCCTACAACAATGTACGTACATGTCTATATTACAATAGCAAACAAAACACCTGAAAGGAAGGTACACGTTACGTTTTCTCGCTATATATCGACGTCCCTTCGATTAAAACCGAAATCTACTCGTTTTATACGCACAACAACTACCATTGTTTCTTGGCCGCCCACGCAGGCTCGAATAGCGCCCGCAAGGTAAATGCTCCACGTTGCGACTACATTAACGGTCTAAAGCGCCCGCCCACGCTCGCTTTGGAAGTTCGAAGAACGCGTTCGACGGGTATCCGAATCGCCTTCAACTTTAGCGCGATAATATCAAGTTCAGTTTGCGAGGATCCGTCCCGGCGGATCCGGCTGGTTTCGCAAACGGGGAATAGGGAATCTCGAACCGTTATCATCGGAACTTGTCACCTATTCAAATCGACGCCTACAAACTGGAAATAGAACTTAAGGTACTCGTATTTCTTTTTTTTGGCCAAGTCCACCAACGGACCGCACCCCAAACCACCACTACGATTTGCGTCTTAAAAACAAAACAAAAATTTTTTGTTTTGTTTTTAAGAGGCTTTTATAAAGTTAAAGCTAGCTTAATAAGACACGACCGTTCCAACAACCGTTATTAGCAATAAGCAAAGGTTTGTCAATGGCAAAAATAAATTATTCTACCTCATACGTATTTATTCGAGAGGAGCCACCTTCCTTACTAATGTGCACTGATGAGCCGTTACACAGCAAAATCGGCCTTTGTAGATGTAGTACAAAGTATCAGACTATCCTAAGATAATGGAATCGGCCACGGTCGCCAATAGCAAAACAAAGCAGCGAATAAACAACGCAAAAATAAAATTTAAAACAAAGAAAAACAAATGAAACATAAACAAAGCTTCTAAAATGTTAGAGATGATTCCGGGACGCTGGAGAGATTATCTGGCAATTTCTGATCGCTTAT
This sequence comes from Oryctes rhinoceros, assembly GCA_020654165.1. Classification (NCBI taxonomy): domain Eukaryota; kingdom Metazoa; phylum Arthropoda; class Insecta; order Coleoptera; family Scarabaeidae; genus Oryctes; species Oryctes rhinoceros. The sequence continues at coordinate 1,987,957 of JAIOKQ010000978.1, forward strand.
GTATGTATATAAAATAGCTCTTGTAGAGTTCTTCGCGCAACACCCTGTATATCGCCGATAATATATAGGCATAGCCTCGCAAATTACTTTCTCTTACGTCCTCCAGACTTACGGGACGCATCCTAAATTTTGTTTATTTGTAATAAATGTTGGGACGCAAGATATACGGCAACGCGTATATACATCAAATCGATTGCACCAACTCACCTTTCCACCGAAGCAATGGCGCTGAGATCGATTGCCTCAGCACGCTTGGATGTTGCGTATCAAAATGCGCTGGCCATCGCGGTCGCCTCGCCAATATTAACTGAAACAAGGGAAGATCCATTTAGAAAAGTCTGTTTGAATTTTTTGCCCACTTTCACCCGCTTATTTTGGTATAAACAATTACTAACGGAAAATTGCTTTCGTCAAAAGCGCCCTAATGCTGATACCGCCCTATGGCTCGAAGCAAATACAACGAGGAAATTCCCTTTAACAACAATAATTTAGTTGAATTGAATATAAATAGACAGGTACGCTTGTACACTTGCACATGGGCTAGTTAGTTATGATATTGATCTGCTAGTTACAGAGCCCGCTTTAAAAAAAGCAACACATGAATAATTAAATAGGGAATTCACCTTGATAACGACAGCTGCTAAACAACAGCGCTTAATTATTATCCCGATACTTATTGACTGTATCCGTATTACAATGTAATATGTAAACTATGAAACGGCGAGAACTATCGATAGAGGCCAATGGATAAACTTACGTAACGTGTTAAAACGATGAGAGAGCAGCCTGAAAAGGGCCAAATCTTATCACAAAGATTGCGTTACTCGCTGGAAATGGATATCCGACCAGTTTTTCCTTTGAACGGTGATAGTTCACACAAATTAAAACCGAGAGCGGCACCGTTTACGGGGACTGTTGCCCGGTGAAATTTTGACCTGCCTAATTGATAGTCGTGGAACCGCGTTGATCGACCATCTGGAAAAAGGAAGAACAATAACGAGGGCATATTGCGCAACCAACGACCGAAATTGCCGAAGAATGGCCAAACGAAATTTTGTTCCGTCAAGGCGAGGCACCGTTTCACACTTGCCGTGAATTAGGGTTCGAATTGATCGTTTCTTTGCGACTTTGCAACCGAGGAACACGTTGAAGGAGGATCTCTTCTTAGTTATTAGTGGAGAGGACAAAAACGGATGGAATAATTACTTTTTTGCTGCGACTAGACAGGCGAATAGACAAGAGTCTATCTAGTCGCTGGAAAAAAGGAATAATTCCTCATTCAGGAATAATTCAGTTACAGCGTGAAATGCCGTCTGCTCCGAGAGAGTTCCTGCTCGACAAAAAGGATCACCACGACTAATATACGGCACTGTAACTTAGAGACAGTTGTAAACCGACGTTTAAACACATTTAATGCTAGAAACAATTGGTGACGTTCGTGACTATAACACCAGATCTACTTCCCGTCACAAAACAGAACAATATGAGAGTAGCTTGTTGGAAAGGACTCCAGCTTATGCAAGAAAATACTCAGACAATGCAAGCTCTCAGCATGCATGCTTTCAATAGCCAATTGGGCTGTTTATTAATATAAGATACCAATTTCTCTTCAGTTTATTTATGGATTTTAACCTTTTATTTTATTCTACGAGGTTCTCCACAGATGCGACTACTTAAAAGCGAGGCTTAACGAAACTCTTAAACTTTGAAGATGTAAGGTTCGTAATAATTTCATACTTACTTCCTTTCTAAAATATTTTCAAGTTTCTTATACAAGTTACAAGTCGGCGTGAAGTTCGTTATCTGAAATGGAACACGCTGTATATTGTTATTTTTTTTAAACTTAATTAAACTGAACTAGGTGCCACACTTTCCTTACTCACATTTAGCGCTATCAATTGTTAAAAAAAAAAACTGTTTCGAGTTTCCTGAGTTTCTTTACATCTATTGGCCACAAAAGGTGGGCCAATATCCAACAATTTCAAATATCTAGATTAGATTAAACTCCTTCAATATTTTCCATTGTTTGGTTTATAAATTATGCAATAATGCTGAGCATAAAGCACGTAACAAACGATAATAATAATAGCCAAAGCCAGAGGTAAAATATTACTCGGCGGTTTGAAAGCATTAATAATTAAAATAAATATTTAAAAGAAAGCTATGGAGACGAGTATAAGTATAATTTGATTCATTTTATGTTTTAATTCATTTTTATTCGAAAAAATTACTTTTACGACGTTAAAAAAAATTTAGATTTTTAGATAAAAGCAGTTGATTTTCGCTTCTGGCATGGTTCACATGCTGAGTTACCGTAATCAACCGCTTCCCGGTCGGTTAGTTTCGCCTCCGACGTGGTTTTCACGTTGAGTTACCTACCGCCCTCCTGAAGAAGCCTCATACGGCCATAGGCGAAACGACGAGTTTTCCATTAATATGACACGGTCCAAACTCGGAACACGATTAACTTTAATTGATTCAGGCCGCAGAAGCCTAAGTCATCAATTTTTATGTGCCTATATGATATGAACAGGACGTCCTAATACGTTTTAGTGGAACAATATTAAATTAAAAAATAAAATGAAAAGTGTTGTTCCATTTAAAATAATTTTTTATGTTAGAAAGAATGTAAGTATCAAATTATTGCCAACCCCAAATCCTTGGAAGTTGAAGAGCTTCACCATGCCCGAAAACTTCTATCTAGCCGCTTCCGCGAAGAACCTTGTTACATGTGATTTATTTGGATATAGGATGATTCAGAAATTTCTAATCATTTTCATCTTTATACTTTGTTACATAGAACACATCTGAAAATGCCTAAAAACAATAACCAAATATATATAAGGCTAAGTTAGCTTAAATTCCTCATGGTATTGATGGAATAATTCACGGCGAACGCAACGAAAGGAGAGAGAAAAGGTACACTAACACGCGGACATGTTTCTGTCTAACGGGCATCATCAGCGTGGTTTCGAGAATATTTTTTTATCTCTACCCGCCACCTCTGCCATTCAGGAAGCAGCGACATAAACCGGGTACTGTTTCCCTCGCGGAGGAAAAAAAAATATTCTCGGAACCACGCTGATGACACCGAATTTTTCTCTCTCATTTTCTTACGTTTGCCGTGAATTATTCCATCAATATCATGAAGAACCTAAGCTAACTTAGCATTATATGTATGCAAGTTGTTACATATTTGAAAGATTGATATTTAATGAAAGGAATAACGGGAAATTATATCAATGTCAATTAATCAACTGAGTAAATAAATTATTTTGTTCTATTTTACTCAGAATTTCACTGGGAGGACGAACATTCACCGAACGAGGGGGCTATCGCATTTATAGACGGCCTATTTTGCAGGCACAAGATGCCAGCTACTACATCGAACGGATTTAAAGAGATTAAAGTTTCGCTTGGTGCGCGATCTAAGAACTCAACTTTCTAACTTTCAACCCTTAAAAACCCTTAAGCACTGCATTTTTGCCATCCTTCGCGAAGAAGCGATCACAGTCACGATGACGAAATAGCGGATAATTTTCTGTCTAACGCGACGGCGATAATTTCTATTAATATTCTCCGCGCACGTTTTAAAGCGTTCATATTTAAGTTCGTGAATTGTGTAAACAGTGTTTGTTTAAACCTATTTTGCAAGACGCTGCGGACAATATCACAAGTAGCCGGCGTTCATGTAAAATAGTCCCCGGAGGGGGAATTTAAATTTTACGGAAATAACGTATTTATTTATCCTATTTATTGGTACTTGTTTATGCTCCAAATTATCGCTGCTTAAATTATATGAATGTATAAGGCCACCTGCTCTACGGTTTAATAAGGCATGATTAATAATAGAGGAAAAATCCCAATTAACACGTCGTTACCGGTTCTAAAACATCCCAATTAGCCTCCTAGGCGATATAAAAAGCAAGCCTTGCTAGATGCGAGATATTAGTCGCACATAAAAAGGTCTCAGAAGTAGTGACATTCTAAAAGCGAATTAATTTTGAACCAAAATGGTTAGACGTGCAGCTATATTCGCCTATTTCTTCGTATTCGCTTTAATGGTTAGTTTCATAAGTGCAAATCCGGTTCCTGATCCGGAAGCTGAAGCCGACCCAGAGTAAGTACTAGATTTACGCTGAATCCTCGAGTTTCCTTTCTCGTTCCTTCCTGGTCCTTCTTCTCCGCAGCCTCTTTCTTTTGCTGTAGCCATAGCTTACGTCTTTGCCAATTAGCTAAAGATTTGTTATGGACAAGTAAGATCTGCGGATCGCTCTTACAGAATAGACGATACCTTGATATCTTCTTTTGACAAGTATTCTTCTTTAATATCGCATGCCTTATTAACGCGCTCGACAATTTATAAATTTAATTAAAGCAGTATTAATTCTAATATCTGCCGGTTTGCGTTGGCACGCATCGAAGTCGCTAAACTTGAATATCGAGCAATTATAACATTCTTAACGAAGCAAGGGATATCGCCAAAAATTACTCGTGAAGGAATGCTGGCCATATACAGGGATGATTATCCTTTAAAGTAGACTATTTGCGAATGGTCACTGAGTCACTGAAGGATGATCGCCATCCAGATTGGCCTGTTGATGTGATCTCTTACGATGCTATTGAAAAGACAAAGTAAAGAAAGGGAAATAACTAAGTGAAATTATTAATATTTCTTAAACGAAACACCCTGTATATTTATGCACTGAAGCGTTGATAAAATTCTGAACATTACGTGCTCCTAAAGTGAAAAACAAAAGAATTGCGATGAGGTTCTCGCTGTCGCGGTAACTTTGTTCTTGATCGAAAAATTAAAAAAAAGTTGAACGAAGTTTCTGATTTTCGCATTTACAGGCCACGTCCACCGCTCATTGGGTATCCATGCGTCGGACCACAATGCTACTATGGAAGAGTCATCAGGCCATTGCCGCCAATTAGACCTTGCTATGGAAGACGATGCGGATACCGCTACTAATTCGTCCGATGTCTTCTAACTTCTCATTGAAGAAAATAAGCCTGTTTCTTTCTTTTTTTTTGTACCGTTGAGAGAAAATAAATTTTATTTTTTAAAATATTCTCGCAGTTTTACTTTCAACTGAAGGAAACGCTCGCCCCATCTAATTTCCTGAAACAAAACGAACTCGATTCCGCCGCTCCATTCGATATTCCCCTTGTACGTACAAATTAGTCGATAATACAGGAATCGCCTCGAATTTTAAAGGTACCACCACGATCTCTACCTCATATTAAAGCCCACGAAAATCCGTCTACCTGCTCGAAACGACTAAAGAAGGGATCGGATGAAACCGCTGAAGGTAGAACGGGAATTACATGATGTGGAAACCTCGGTTTGAATCCGAGTCGCAAGGTACTTTTGCTACCTTGCGTAGCCGTAGGATATGTTCAAGGCGGCGTTGATTACCAAATGTTTATGCATATCAAACGAAACGACCCCAAAAAGGAAATCGGGATTGGTAAGTGCTTCTTCTCTTTCTTACTTGCGTGACCGTCCGGTGTAACCCGCTTCGTGGAAACGGAGAAGGTTTGATATCGATCGAATATCGATCATCCGGTGGAAAAAATCGCCGGGCACTACGAACTGTGGCGTGATCGCTTTTCACTGGTTCGGGTGAGGAATTTAATCATAAAAGAATACAAAAAGAAGCGGATGACGGATTCGTAATTGAAATTCGATTTTATCCGAATAATGCACGACGGTGCACGACGTTTAAAGCCATTTTTAGTACATCCTCGTGCTGTAATCAGCACCAAGGCGATATATTTCGCGATCACAACCCTCGACATTTTTAACATGCTCCCACGCAGAAAGCGACGACATTAAATTAAAACTTCTCCGAATTTGCTTACAACGCATCGCGTACCGTAACGGTTCAATTTCGGTTGTAATTTAATCGAAATTCGAGGATGTAGCCGAATTTCATTCGTAAACGTTAAAATATGCGAAACGTAGACGCGACCGAAGTAACGCCGACCTAAAAAAGCGGTACGAGCGTGCTGAAGTTTACCCAGATGTGATGAAATACGATTATAGGGAGGTTGGCGCCCGTCTTAAATTGTTTAAAATTAATAAATTCGAGCGCGTACGTATATCTTAAGCTTTTCCGTATTGACGGTGACCGATGATGAAAGTTCGAAACTTAAGTATCCACTTGATCTTTTCTAGACACTTCAACAGCGGTAATTGCTGCGGTCTCCTTTCTTCCTATCCAAAGGCGACCGTAAGGGTCCGTCCAAGGAGCATCCATTCCCGTCAACGCCGATTTATCGAACAACGTCCGACTACGTCTCCGAGATTAACCTCTAGAGCGCGAATTAGAGAATGTAACTTATACCCCGGCCGACGTTTTTTTCTTTTTTTTTTTTTCTGCCGGATCTCTGCCGGAATCGCCTATGCTGCTTATTTTGAAATTGCTTAGCGTTCTAGTAACTACCGGGTACTACGCGAATACACGAACCTGTCCGTATATTTAGAAATTTGGACCCGTTCCAAGGTGGCGATGCGTTCTCTTATTGCGACTCATCGAGCTGCGACAATAAAAACGTAGATTTTACGTGTTACAAATGCAATTACGATTTGTAGGTGCATATCCCAACGTCGAAGCTGAAATCGGTTGCTTTGATCCGATTTTTCTTCCTCCAACTCCATCGGGATTGCTTTGAATAATTTTGTTATTCTTCTGTTCGTAAAAAAATAAAACTTTCCTCGAACAAGAACAATTCCTTTTACATCAAATGAATCCAACGAAAACGTATTTCATAATTAAAGCGATACTATGAACGGAGCGGCCGTTTGAAATTATTGAAAATCGACCTTCCCAAGGGTCTCCCCAAACGCACACGAAATTTTGCTCGCAAAACCTGCGAAACAATAAAACCGAGTTTATTGATCCGCAACTGTGGCGTAGGTTGGCACAAAAGGCACTTCTTCGTTTGCGTGCGATGCGACTTTCTGTTAAGATCTACCGGATGAACGTCCAGAGCACTCGATCCGAATTCGTAGATTTGGTGTTCGCGCTATATTTGTTCTCGTGATAGATTCACGTACGTCAAGATGCAATAAGTTATCCAGAGGCGTACCGTCCGTATGTTCTTAATGTTCGGTGAAAGCTGGCATTTGTATGTGAGCGAAGGCAACATTCTTCGTTCTATCCAATGCCGATTTTAGAGTTTTCAGCATCGCTAGAACTAGAATATGACACGCACAAATTTCATTGTAAACTGATGGTCTTCACTTTGTTAAACATTTAATTTGCCCGATAAGCATTATTATACTTTACTGTCTATTGAAACTGAACGTGTTCCGGGTTTGAACCGTGTCATGTCGTTGTTAAAATAAAAACTCGACGTTTCGCCCACAATGGGGCTTCTTCAGGAGAGTGATAGGTAACAGTTAGCGCGATAGCTCAACGTGTAAACTAACTGAGCGGGAAGCAGTTGATCACGGTAACTCAGCATGTGAACCATGTCAGAGGTGAAAACCAACTGCTGGTCGGTTGGAGAAACGTCGAGTTTTTATCTTAACAACGACGTGACACGGTTCAAACCCGGAACACGTTCCGTTTCAACAGACCCTGGTCGTGGAAGCCTACATTTTTATTTTACTTTTTTTTATTAGATCATCTTAACCTTAAAAGCAGAGAGGGTAGAGGCGGGTGGAATTATTCTTTTTTTGCAGCTACTAGATAGACACTCGTGTTTATTCGCCTCGTGACGCGCCTTAGTCCTCTCTTCTTAAAAGTGTTAATACAGAATAACAGAATACTGAAACACCAAAATATATCGAAATAAATTAAAATAAAAAGCTGTAAGTTTCTTAAAGACAATGAATTACTTTATCGATTCGAAAGCACGAAGTTTACGACATATTAAACTACGAAAGAAACCCTAAAAGTTATAATTCGTTACACTTAATCAAAAAATCAATTTTCGCCGTGTAACAAAGGTGAAGGCGGTCATCGATCTTTACGTATACGAAAAGGTTAGAATTGAAACTAGCCAAAGAAGAAGAAATTTTTTTAAATAGTCTTCTCAAGTTCTCAACGAAGAAGAACAATGGTTCTTGTTCGTTTCTCCTTTTTATTTTGCTATTCTTCAAGTGGCTTTACCTTACGATTACATATAATCATAGCACTTAATATCCATCGCCTAATCTCAAGAAGGTAGTAATTTTTACAAAGTTATCGCTATACGACGTACCAACTAATCCTTCTCCAAAACCTCCGAATTTCACATTTCACATACATCTATGTACGTACAACTAACCCTTTCTCTGTCTACTACACGTACGTATAACACTACAACGTATAAATATTTTCTTTAATTATTGCAGAAGACCTCAATAACATATGCAGGCTGCGCAGATATTATTATTAGCGGAGAAACTTAATTAACAGTTGAGGGTTGTGTAGCAGTAATATTCGCGCGCTTTGGCGTTAGATAAGCGGTTTCAGAACGACGCTTCAATTAACGAGCTAACTAGATTATATCCGGTCGTTTCTTGGTTATTCTCATATATAATAATTAACATCTATGTACATCAATTTTAATTACGTTAAACGCTCTCTTTTACATCTTTCCAAAAGCGAAGTAAACTACATTTTTCTGACGTTTTCAACGATCGTATTCTTAAATAACCTAATTTTGGAAAAAAAAAACGCATTTTCGACCAATTATTTTATCGATCGGATCAAGCAGGCAAAGATTGTATAGCATCGTCTCTCCTTCTGAGAGGCTTATTGCGAAAAGCGGTACATTAATATTTATTGGTAAACTATCCAGCATAATAACTTTGCTCAAAGAAGGTTACCCCAGCAAGCAAATCTAAAGACTAAAAAGAAGCTTGTTTTTAAACAATAAAATTACTGCAATTTTCGATGACAGGAACACCTTGAAACAAAGCAACAATGGCGAAAGCAGGGAAGAGCGAAGGATCTTCTAGAGTTAAGCGAAAAAATTGTGGTAAACGTGCGAAAATTGTTTAAAGTCGAAGAAAAATTGAAAAGAAGCTCGCGAATTTAAAGGCTTTTGCCTGCTGTTAAATCAAGTTCTTACAATTTCCACGTTTTCTAAGTTGTTCAAATTAGATCTTTTATTGGCGAAATGCGGTGCTCGAGTCCAAAGTGAGAGAAACCGGTAGCCGAGGATTAGAGACGTCGTACACGTACTTTTCATCTAATGTCGCTTCGTATCCTTTGCCGACTCGTCCAAACCACCAAACCAAATATACAAGATGTCATCCACACGCGAAATATTTAAAGTGTTCGCTCAAAGCAAAGAGGGTGCTTGTGAGACGGTCTGATACTTTCGCAGTGGCGCTCGCTTCCCTCACTTCGAAACAGGAACGTTACGTCCAATCAAAGGAACGGTGCTACCACGAAATATTAGAATAGAAAGAAGCGAATATCTTACAAATTATGACATGGCCCGCGTCTCAGCCCTATTGAACTACTCTGGGATGAGCTCGATAGAAGAATCCGAATTTTTGCTCTTATTCTCCAACAAGGATAACGAACAATAACAACGTCCGAGGCGATATGCCCCGAGTTATTCAAGCGGTTCTCAATGCAAACGGTAGAATTTTTGTCGAGGAATTATTAAATTTTTGGCCAAACTTCAATGGGCGACAGTGTATATCAAATCCGGCGCTTCTACCATGACATCGGATAACCTCTGTAGAAAAAATCCTTATTGTTAGCGACTTCGAAACTACGTTTAATATTCTTTCATGCGTAATCAATAAGATCGAATAAGAAATAACCAGCTTGCATAAATTAAACGTCCAAAGTCACCAATACATGTATTAATTCCTACGTGCACATTCCTGGTATTCGCGGTGGCGCACGAGTTATGCACCAATTCGTCGATGAAATACAAACACTGCTGCATAGCATTCTGTTCGGTAGTTATTAACGCGCGAGGCGGCCCGACCTTGACCGGCATTTAAATTTAAACTGCAGGTAAACCGACTCTAACGACTCTTTGCTTTTATATATTACAAGAATCGTAAGCAAGTAAATAAATTAAGGACGTACAGTGTCCGGGTTTCTATTTCTTATTAGGAGCGGAGGATGGACGGAGACGCGGTTTTTGTGTATATTGAAGGCGAGCACGCGACGAACGCGGCGACCTCCGATCGATATATTTCCTTGACAATCGATACGATACAGGGTGTGCTCGAAACGAAAGATTTTAAAGTTCTCTTTCCTTTCCGCCAACCGTGATGTTAACCCAACGTAAAATGCCTCGCTCGAAATTTCTTCTCTACTTCTGTAAGCTGTCTACCAACTTCATGCCCGCCTTCCCCCGTCTCTTCTCGACTTGATTTATCGCGCTTTGAGAGCGCCAGCTTTGCGCTGGGGTCTCCCCATGCCGACAACTTTCTTCTGCGAAAACGCGAAATGAATTGACGAAAACGACGAAGCATCTTTGCTTTTATAAGTTTTGTTGTTCGAGATAAATACATCCGGTTTAAAGGTGGAAAATCTAAGGAGATATGTACTGTCTGCAAATAAAAATACTTCACTTAGCATTAACTACAATATTCTTCCGGAAATAGAGGATGGCATCGGTGCCAAAATCAAGGAAGTTGCACTTCTGCTAAGGCCATACTGACAGCTCTAAGATAAGAATAGCCAACCTTACAAGTTTCTCTAGATCAAGATTCGATGCTACGTATTCAGTTAGTTTTCAAATAATAAACGGAACAAAACGGCGTAAAAGCAGAAGAACTAGCATACATAGCCCGAGGCATAGACAGCACAGGAAACGACCGAATAGTTTATTTACGTTGAGCGTTTAAAAAAAAGCAATTTTGTAAAAATTGCCAATTCCTCATGGTGGCTTTCTTTTAAAGCATTCAGTTGCGCAGCGCCGGTTTCAGTCGGTGACAATTTCAGCGCAACAATCGTTTACTCTTCACAACGGTGCGAATTTAATTGATCTCATGTTGTGAAAATTCGATATAGTTCTCGTGGCGCAATTTTAATTTCAGGGAGTGTATTCAAGCATTATCGAAAACAACTTTGATAGTAAGTTTCCAACTAATACAACACCAACGTATTACTCTAGCTTCAACGCTACATTTTAAACGTAAATAGACACATTTGACCGACATCTAACGTAAGCTTCCCTTGTCCCCATTCGTGTAGGTACACAAGCGGGCACCCTATCTACGGCAGACAATAGAATTCTGTGGTGCTAAAGCGCCCGCCACCGAAGTTTCGTCATGTTTCAACAGATAAGGGAGAGATACAAATTCCGTGGGTTTGTTTTGTTAAGGTTCCAAACCCATGTGTGTACGAATATATTTGCGTAGGTGGTCACTGTTCTGTCACAATCATCATTTTAATGCGCTAGGTGTTACGTGCGCACCTATTATTGTAATAGGATGGTATTTATAAACGTTTAAGTACCATCGAGGCTTGAATACTAATTTTCTAAATGCGAACTATTAAATACGATAAGATGTTCGACGTATTTTTCTAGCCTATTTCTTGAAGCGCAGCAGATGGTGACGACAATAAAGATTTAATATTCAGTACGTCCCCGAAAATCGATGGTGACTTAACGGATGCCGTAAGAAAATGTAACAACACGAAGTTTAAAGCTACAACCTTGGATCGTAAGTTGGATAAGTTGTCATTTTAAATGTAAATTTGCTAACGGATGCGTTTCAAGCTTTGAAAGCAAGAAATTCTCAAATTAGTCCAACCCAAACGACCCTTGTTCGGTAGGTAACAATGAATATCATGTTCAGCATCAAGAATGATCGTATGTATAGCAATAGCAATGCAGCGTAGCAATAAATGATAACTTACTTAAAACGCACGGAAACGATGCAAGTTTTAATAATTTTGAGGTATCTCTTTAGTTTTAGATTGACTTCAATAATTGAGGCACGTTTAAGCGATAAACAAGAGAAGTAAAAAAGGATCGAAGTTGGCTTTATGTGAGGTCATCTTAACAGGAAGAATTTGAAAGAAGGTTCCTCTTCTGGCAAGTTCTTTATTTGAAAATATCAAAGTCGTGTAAATAACGTATGTACTTATTTGAGACATTCGTTCGTCGATCAATATATTCTGCGTTTCAAAAGAAATGAACCATCCCGAAGGAATAGACGCAGAACTTCGAAATTATGTAGAATGATGATTATGTACAAAGGATGAAATTTTGACGGCCATCTGTCGCAGCTGATAGAAGTTATCTGTCGGTTAGGACCTGAAATTGCGTGTTGTTGAATAGTATCTTTCGCCGTTTGTTTGTGATTGTTATTATCGTATAAGTAAAGTTAGTGCCTCAAAAATGTTCCACAAGTTCGAAGACGTGCGAATTTTCGCCATCTTAAGCCCTTCGAAAGAGGACGAATTATCAGGACGCATGAGGCTGGTTTAAGTTTTCGGTAAATCGGCAGACGCATGCGCCGAACTCGCGCCACTATCGGACGGACTTGGATGGATTGACAGGACGAACGCTTAGAAACTCGACGTAGAGTCGTCCTAAAGTGACAGCAGCACGCGAAGATCGGCTGTTAAGGTGAAATGCAATGCAGGACCCGCTAGAACCAACGCGTGCTGTTGCAATCAATTGGGTACGAGCAATTGATCGTGGAATGTCTATGAGTACGATTTATCGTCGAATACGCACATTTGGGTTGTCCTTATTTTCGTTTTCGTATGACTCAACAACATAAAGATGCCAGACCACAACGAAGCCAAAACGCGGACCGTTTTGGCTTCGTTGATGGAAGGCCTCCGAGACCTTCCAGAGCCCGTCTTCCAACACGATAATGCGCGGCTTTATATTGCTCACGTAACGTTAGAGTTCCTAACACAAATCCATGTTCTGTAATTGCCTCGGCCGGCAAGATCCCCGGACTTAAACACTATTGAACATGTCTGGGATATGCTGGACAGAAAATTGCATCGATTACCCCATCCTCCCAACAGTTTAGAGGAATTACGTCAACAGCTAGAGGTAGCCTGGAATAAGCTGCCCCAAGAGGCAATCGACCAATCCGATTTTCAGCACGTCAGGAAGGGTTACTGAATGCGCGGACATGCAACACATTATTAACGATATCGTCAATAAAAATTGTCATTTGGTTTTGAAAATTTACTCATTCGTTTGTCTCTATGCACTAACTATTTCTACGAAATGTCTAAGTTCTACGTCTCCTCCTTCGGGATGATTCGTTTCTTTTGAAACGCAGTGTATGTTTTCAGCCGGTCCGATGATGTAATTTTTCACGAAGCCGGTCCGATTTATATTTTTAAATAATGAACTTGATTCAATATTTAGAAGAGGCTGCAACCATAGTTTTCGAATGGTCCAAACGTTCTTGAAAGAAATCCAGTCAAGAGGCGAATGGATCCTATTACCTATTCAACAGAAAAAGGAAAAGAACCTCTGCTAAATGGAGAACCCATCTCCATTTAAGAGAAAAAGGATTCCCTATGACGAAGGACCAATCCAATGAGGAATCGAAACTTGATACGCCTCTTAAAAGCGGCGGAGTGGAAAGCCCTTGGTACGAAAGCTTGACGAATCACCGTCCCCAAAGGTTAGCGAAGCCATCCTAAAAATAACAAAGTCTGCAAAATTTAACAACAGAGGGACATATGCAATAAATGAAATAAAGAACTACGACATGTTTGTTTTATTTAAATTTTAGCGTGAATATAAGACGCTTTTGACTGAATCATCCTTTGGTGCAAATGCATTTAAATATTCATTGCAATGATTTTAATACAAATAAAAAAAAATTGAACTATTTTTAGATAAAAAAAAGGATCGCAACAAAACGAGAAATAAATTCGAATATTCTTGACCTTACAAGCGTTTTGTGTCTATTCGTACATATACCCTACGCAATATACTCTTGAATTCTCTCTGGGATATCGATTAAGCTGTCTGCGGAGATAAAGTATTATGCAGTTTAATGCGAGTAGAAATGAAGGATAAATGAATCGGTAAAATGAAAATTTTCCGCTAGAACCCGGCACTTAGTATATAAAGAACGTGTTTATTCAAGCTGTTAGATGTTCTTCGAAATTATGAGATTCAATTCAGCGTAAGAGATGGGGAAAGACGCTGCTTTTACTGGTTGCATCGCATTTATCGCCTTCAATCCGCATAATTTTTAAGACTTTTTATACTTGAGAGACAAGATCTCCAGAGGTGGTTCGTCACATCTATTTTTTTTTATTGGTTGTTTTATTCCTTCGTTTCGTCTACTATGAAGTATTGTTCTATTTTTAATATCGTCTATCCGATTAGTTATCCCCGCGGCTTTGAACTCATTTATTACTCGGTCTTTCCATCTAATTTTTGATCTTCGTTTTGATCTACTTTCTTGTGTTTTCTAATTTATCTTTTTTTGTGATGTAGGGCATATTTTTTCTGATTTTTTTAATCTTCCCCTTATCATTATCCTTATCCTTGTCTCCATATTCGTTAGACTATAATACTTATCTCTATTTATTTTCTCTAGTTATTTTTATTTCAAGCACTTTCTTTATTTGTAATACTCGTACATACTACATATATGTGCCATATTCGCCTTATTGCTGCTTTACATTCCCTTCGAGTTGTCTTTTAACTTTATCGCTTGTATTACTTATCACAGCTCCAAAGTATTTAAATGTTGCAACTTCTTCATGTTTGTATTCTCCTATTTTTCTTCCCTATCAGCTTTTTCTTTTCCGTCGCTTTTCCTATAAATAGTTCGCTTTCTTTTAGTTTATCTTTGGTAGGTGAGGACGTACGATTCGACTTCCTCGTGTATTTTCCTTGCATATCATGCGTATTGTACTATGCAACGGAAATACGCGAGGAAGTCGAATTGTCGCCGTTGCTCTAATCCCCCTTTTTCGACGCTATTACTCATTTTCTATTACGCCAATTTCGTCCAAATATGCAAGTGCTTGTGTCGTTTTGTGTGTTAGAGATCCTTCTATCCTTCAGCACTTTATGACACCTTCTAGAGGCGTGATGAAGGGAGCTACCGAAAATCCATCTTTTTGTCTTACGCCGTTTATTTATTCTGTTGAATTTGGTGTTCCGTCTCGTACCATTGCCGCTGCCCTGTTATTTCTAAGTTGAATGCGTCTTTTCTTATGGCATTTTTCTGTTTTATGATAATCTTCTATTCCTCTTTCGGGTTATTTGAGATATCTTGGATAATTTAGGCATTGTTTCTTTTTCGAATACTTCAATTAGATCTTGTATTCATTCTCTCCGGTTTTTTTTTTTGCATTTCAGCTGTTTGATCCTGATCATCTTCCATGAATTCTTTTTCTGTTCGTTGTTTCATTTCTTCTTCTGTGTTATCTCTTCAGACTTCATCGAAGTATTTATCATATTCTCTATATAATCTTCCAATTTTTTTTATTTAGGATTAGTCGTTGTTTTCCATCTATTCTGTATATTTTCATATTATCTTCTTTCTTTCTTTGCGTTCGATTCATTAAGTGTTGCAGTGTTTTCCTTTACTTTTTAGCCTTGTTTTGCTCTTATTTTTCACCATGATTTCACACTTGTTTTCTCATTGCGCTGCTAATTTGATCTAATGCTGCGATTGTTGCTATTTTAATATTTTGTCATTCTTCTATTTTTTTTTGTTTATTTCTCTTTCCTAATATCCTTATTGTACTTCTACACAATTTATATTATTATAATTTATATGTACAGTTCGATACATCGATGAAGCATTTAGATGACGCGCTAGCATAGGGAGGGCACGTAAACCTCATTGTTTTCGAATAAATCTATTTCCATCGACTCTGGGAGAAACCAGTGAACACCACGAACCCATTCTTATGAGACGAGTCCGTTTAATCTGTGCCAATTTTGTAAGGCTCGGCTCGTTTCTTTACATTTATTCTTCTAATCAACCCTTACGCCATCTAGAAATACGTACGCAACTGGCAAAACATTTTCCGAGTTATTCCGACAAACCGCGGCGATGGAAGAACGTAAATTATTAATATCCATAACGATCCTCCTTCGCCGTAAGGTAAAACAAAGCGGAGGAGCAACGGTTTTGTTCGCCGCGGCCTATTTTTCGCCTTCCCCCATTTAATGCGGACGCCTCATTAAGACCAGAAAAGCGGTAATAGTTTCCCTGTTTTTCTTTTTTTTTTTCCCCTCTTATTCAAACGGTGGCGGTGTAGCACTTATATTTTCGCGCTAGATAAGGTTATATTTAGCATAATTCTGCTGTGTGTTGTGTGTATTTGAAATGCGTAAGTCGTTTTCGTTCATTAGCATTGTACAAGCGCGAAAATGTTTGTATACTCGCTTTTTGCGTTGTCGAAAATTCAACTTTCTTATCTTAAATGGAACGGCCTGTCTATTTCTATGTTTTTGTAAAAATATTCGAGAAACAAGCCCAGGTTAGACGTGCTTGGAGGATTACAAGAAATCTACTTGTAATAAGTAAGGCAAAGAGAACCGAGAAGAGCCGAAGGAAAGACGACACGTTAGTGTTTAAATAAATCAATACTTTTATAATATATCTGAAGTTACGACTGCTCTTGTGAGCACGTCGAAAGGCCAAACAAAAACAAGTAACCGAGCGCAGTACCAATATACACAATTAACGTTATTGCTCTGGGTATTATCAACGTGCTATGTAGATAACATAACGTTCTATCCAACTATAGAGCTTTCTAACTATACAAACAAACAAACAATTTCAGTAATTGGAAATGTGTATATATATATATATATATTTCGGGCTCGCTCCTGTAACTCTATTAATTTTTAAATATAAATGAGCGTTCTGTGAGCTCGGTATTGATGTTTGAAAAGGACGCATTTAGTTAATGTAATTTTTACACGCTTACATAGATACGTCATGTGGAGTTATATAAATAAACCGTAGATCCTTTCGGGGAAAATGTTAATATCTAATTTCGCTAACTTCAGCAAATACACTCCCTTATTGAAATGGCTACAATGTAACATAAATCCAGCAGATAGTCTCTTTATTTGCAAGCAACGGGATGTGGGACAGGGTATTTATTAAGCAATATACAGTGGCGAGCAAATTAATACGGACACTAATCATATATTTAAGGTTTCGTGTTTTTCTACAATTTAAAACGAAGCAAAAGAATTTTTTTTAATAAAATTCTTAGAAATGAATAAAAGTATATGCCTTAGACATCACATCTGCATTTCTCGGAAGTATTAAAATGTTACGTTTGCATTTCTCATGATCGGTCTCATGCAAGCGAGCATTTAAATAGGGACAGTTGTCATAATATTTAATTTAGTCTTGTTTCAGTTCTTTTAGAAGTAACTTAATATTATATTATTAAAACGCAATTACACAAAATAGATTTTTGTATATTGAAACGCATAATAATTAATTTTCGCGGTAGCACAGACTAAATTATTTTAAAAATGGGTCGCGGAAAACATTGTACGCCCGAGCTTCGAAAAATTATAATTACACGTCACGAAAACGGTTCGAGTTTGAGAAAAATAGTTAACCAAGTATCCGCATCGAAAAATATGATCGCTAATCAAATAAAATATTTCCAAAAATACGGAACTTGCGAAAAAATTCCTAAACAGGGAAGAACTAAGAAAACGACGGTTCGCATCGATAGACACATAGCACGTCTCTCACGTGCGAATCCATTAAAAACGACGGCAGATATACACAAAGAGGTAATTACAGAGATCGATAGACCAATTGGTGTATGGACAGTTAGACGAAGATTACAAGAAGCCGGATTACACGGTAGGATTGCTAGACATAAACCGCTTATAAGCGAAACAAATAAAATGAAAAGATTACAGTTTGCCAGAAATCATTTGCATTGCACTGCAGATCAGTGGAAATTTGTATTGTTTAGTGACGAGTCAAAATTTAATAGAACGGGATCGGATGGCGGAAGATATGTACGGCGAGGCCCCAATGAAGCGATGAATCCTCAGCATACAATAAAAACAGTAAAAGGGTTTGGAGGAAATGTGTTGGTCTATAGGTCTATGTATTGGTATATAGGAGTTGGTCCGTTGCACAAAATTAATGAAATAATGGATCAACATGTGATCATTTGTCCGTACTTTGGAAGTACCAACAAGACAATGATACCAAGCACACAGCTAAGATTGCAAAGGACCGGTTTCGACAAAATCATGTAGATCTTCTTGATCGACCTTCTTGTAGTCCCGATTTAAACCCAATCGAAAACTTGTGGCAAGATGTGGAACTTCGTATTCGGGATAAAAATATTTCAAACCTCGAAGAACTGTTTCGATGTGTTGAGGAGGTCCGGAACGATATTCCCGTGGAACGATGTCGGCATCTCATCGATTCCACGCCTAGGAGATGTGCCGCAGTCATTAAAGCAAAGGGGTATCCCACCAATTCGAAATTCCAGCGTACCGATTTCAATGCTCGCATTTTACATACGGAATAATTTGTATTAGCTTGTGTTTTTGTATCATACAGTGTATTTTGCAATTTATCGCTATGTATTAATTGTCCGTAGTTTGTAGTATATAGTTTCCCATTTTAAACTTTTGTTTATTCGAAAATACAAATAAATAAATACTTTCTTTCACGATTGTATTAGTGTCCCTATTCATTTGCTCGCAACTGTATGTTTATATAATGTAACATGGAGATTTTTCATTACAAGACACCAAGCATACGTGCTTGCTTATTAGCAGCCTGATCGCAAACTCAGACACGAAGAACTAGGAATGCTATCCAATGGATGAGAGCGATTCGACTGCTCCGGTTTTTCGCAGATTTTTAAACAACGAATACGCAAGAAATATAAGTTACTTAATTATCTTGGCTCTCTTACAATTATTTGCGTCGCTACAATACTCGGTAGCAAGTAGTACTAAATACATTTTATTTTTTTACCACATACATACGTTCCTCACTTAAGCATTTTCGTTTTCGTAGCGATTTCCACTCGTGGCAGGTGATTGACGATATATTAATAATAGCCGATCGACACCTCCACGTATTCCAGCTACGTCCCCGGTTATAAAGATGATTATCAGCGGGCGGGAGAGCGACGCAAGACAGATAAAAGCAGGCAATTTCGGAAAGACAATGTCACTAACCACTTTACTAGAAGCGACCGATGCAGTCAATCTGCAATTTCGTTTCGTGCGGCCGGACCCGCGCTTAAATCACCCAGCCTAACGTCTGGTCGACGAGTACGAAGAACAACGCGATAAACAATAGTTCCGTTTGATAGAAACGTCAAAATCGCCAGGAGAAAATGCGAACTTTTCACTTTTCCGCGACGAAGAACGGCCCTCGCATCGAAGGTGCAATCGCCGAGAGCTTTGAACGATCTAATTTTTAAATAAATAGACATTTACCAGCCATTCAAACGAGATGTAACCAACGCGTAGAAAGAAATATATTGATATCCACATTTTTAAGCGCACCGGACTCGGCCATTTTTGAGTTGTGTAAACTCCACTTTTTCATGGTGCCAATTTTGGGCGTTCGCAAAAACATCAGAAGCAGATAAACAACACCAATTAAGCCATTAAGTGCTTAGAAGCACTGTTAGGCTAAACACTAAATACAAATGCTTAACCACCCAATGAAACAAAAATAAGACCGTCAATAACGTAATTTTCACTTTATCGTCGTATATGGAAAATAGCCAATCGCGTTCCATATATTAGCAACGCTTTTGCCAATTAATCCTTAAGAAGTGCCGGGGCACCTAAGACCGTCATGTTCTAACTTAGGAACCATCGTGAAACTACTTTTTTCACTAAACCCATCCTCTTCCTGCTTTCGTTACACAAAATTTTGCTTTTTCAGCAATGGGTCCATCCCCATTTCTATATGCTGCAAAGGCCTGATTGTAAATTAAATTAATCGCAGTTCTCTACAAGCACGTTCTGATTTAGATAATCATCATAAAGAAAGCAACTGGAACAACAACTTTGACTTTTACTTTTAACCGAGCTTGCTTGCTCAAAAGGCATAATTAGAAAAGATATAAGCAGATAACAAAATAAAAGATCCGCATGATGTTCCGCTCGATATGTTTCTATTTATATTACACACTGAACTGAAACCCTCATTATCCAATTAACAACATAATTGTACCGGCTATCCTTGATAGGAAACTCTATTTTGGGCATCTATCAACGTCTACGTATTGATTTTTTTTTTTTGAAGATGTAAATATCGTAACCAAATACTTCCTCTGTTATATTATTCTCGAGAAGTGGAACTCCCAATGTGTGCTTATTACACCAGTGACACAGGCCAAGACAGTCGTCCTGCCGCCAGGGCAGCCTAGATTTCCACAAACTAGCAGTAGGCTGGCGCATCGATTTTCGCGGATTTCATGCCAGCTTTCGAGGATGTTTTCGGCGACGTTGTTTCGTTCGTTCCGTCTCCGTCGATTATCTTTAACTGAATAGCTGGATATGATTCTGGTGACGCAATAGCGTACCTTCCGTTCGGTATATTTTTCTAACTTTAGGAACGGCAAGGCGGAAGAGAAGATGCTCTAAAAGGAAACGAAAGATAGCATCGTTTGGTTGCTTCTATTGCCGTTTTTTTCTGCTGTAGGAGCGAATTTAGTTTGACGGACGTATATGGAATTTTTTATTCGCTTCTTTCGCGAGATAATCGCGAGCGGCGAGCACATTAAAGACATGTCATGTTACGCGCTTAATTACTACCAACTAGATAACGGAAATTTTAAAATTTATTCCCCCCGCCCTTCGCGACAGCCTTCTTTCGTCGAGTACACGCGTCAGCGCACCCCGACCATATCGTCGCCCGCCCCTTTCGCGAACACTTTTAACCCCTCGAACCGCTTCAACCGTCACTAATGGACCGTCCGACTCTTGCCAGAGTTTCGGGCAACTTGAAACCGTAGAACGGCAGCACTTCACATCGACCTATACGCTCGAACAGACCTATCGTCTACGGCGTATCGTATTGTTTTGCGCGAGACACATTGAACGACGTCGATGATATCGGAAGCTTTCTCCGACTTACTTGGTAGAGGCGTGCAAGTTGGGGATACGATTCGGTTTGAATCTTTTATATATCGATCATGAAACGGAGCTTATGGCGATGAGGGAAGCTCACGAAAGTTAAAGGAGATGCAGCAACAGAATCGAAGACCTAATGACAATGCTTAATAACTACAAAGTCATAAGACAACGGCTTACTTGAAGGATATGACGCCTTCCACACGTCTCATCGAAAAGCTTATTTATTCACTTGTCCGAAGTAAAGGTCCTCCTCTGGGAGTCAAGGGCTCCAATTTTGGATCTTTTTTCTAGCCTGTTACCTTGGGAGCGTGAGTGGAAGAAGGATGCTATAAGCTCAACCGGTAGCGATTCACGAATTCTTCTGCTATAATAATGGGAGTTCCGCAACAACATGCGAGTATAGCTAAATTGAATTTGGTGGCCAGCTTCCAGTCCATGCTTAGGCAGCGCGAGCCCAGCTGCACGTAACAAATCGCGCTCAAAGCTTACTGCCACTACCTTCCAGATGATTGCGGTCTCTAATAGGAAATAGTCTGAACGCTTGAAATTGAGTTTGACGATGGTTTTTATATTTCTCCTGAAGAGGTAACCCCTTGAATACGAAGTAGATGCGCTTGCTTACGAAAGCTGATTAGATGGGGAGTTGCTGTAAGGAAGAGCTGTTGCAGCGGTTAGTGATAGCTTGGATATCTTTTCTTGAGTAATTATTGCTGATCGTAGTTTCGTTGACGTGGTTCAGTCCTCAGTCAGGAAACGAATTGAGCTCACATCCAGCCCCAAAACGCAAAGTTATCGATTCTCTTACAAAAAGGGCCATATCTGAACCCAATTCGCTTTTGTTTCGTGATACTTCCACCTTTCCTAATAAAGCTGCGCAACAGTCCGCTTACTTCACTGGCAAGCTTTCTAACTTAGTGGCTAAAGATAGATTTAATTTTAATTTTAACCACACATAGAAGCAAAAATCGTAATTTCAAAGAAAAACACTTACAAGGATAGACCCTTACTAACGCTTACGTCTCCCCCTTCTCCCACTACTAATTACCAATTAACGTCGCCCACTTTTTTTTTAATTTAGCAACGGTCTTTTGAAAAGTTTTTAATTAAGCGCCGCATGTTTATTTAATTGCGGATGTTTTCCGTACGCCGCCGCTTCGAAAATGAAATTTCCATACCCGTCGTGCTAAACTAGATGAAAACAACGTCACCTACGGAGCTAATTAAGTTATAATTGCGAGTCGCCCATCCCTCATTTTTACCTGTTTTAAATCCTCGCCGTGTTAGCGCATAGGCTTTCCTTGGCGCAGAAGGTTTAAAGATACTTACATATTAACCATAATAAAACGTAAGGTAACGTTTTTTTTTTCCTTTTTTTATTGGTACGTCCGAAATTAAATCTAGGAATCGCTAGATGCTTCTGAGCGATGTTATGTTGTGAATGTTACAAAAGTTACCGGCGTACTTGAACCTTCCGACAATAACTGATGTGCGTGATTTAACATTAAAAACCTTTTTTTTTTAGTATTATTCTTAATATTCTTTGACCAATTCTTTAATATAATCAATAGGGTATTCTACTTAAAACAATAAGCATCCTCCTGAGCTAGGCAATGCCATAATCCAGAAAGATTAAGTTTAAGAGGGAAAGTAAATTGCTTTAAGACGCCCGCTTTGTTTCGGTTTGTCGCTTTATGTTTCCGCAAAGTCGTAAAAGGAACAGAAAATTTTTTAATAAATAAGCAAGTCGACAGTTCAAGCCCCAGGGTGATCAATAGAGAAGATAAAACCGGATGAAGTTATTACTTTTTTGCGGGACTAGACAGACTCGTGTTTCGTCGACTCTCGGGGCAACCAGTAGGCAACACGAATCCTTTCTCATGAGGCGAATAGATACGAGTCTATCTAGTCGCCGCAAAAAACGCCAGCTGTTGTCATCTCTGGTGATCATAATAAGTATTTCCACTTCGGCCTTATTTTTACTTCAGTGTAAGTAAACAATGAAGAAGGCTCTGCTTAAAAACTCAATCGCCCGAGCTCCTAAGTAAGCTAAAGCGACATCTGAAGAAAGCGAAAATTGTTTGGATTTGGAGAAGCGTAAAGAAACGTTGTTTCCCTGAATTGCGCAAATTACGTGGCTTTTAATAAAGTCATCGTTTACTAACACTTATCCTTTTTTAAGAGACGTCTCTCGAAGCTCGCGTAACCGGTTTGATTGAGACGTACACGTGAATCCAAATTTCCGTGCTCAAACTCCATCGGAACTCACTTGGCGGGAAGAAGACTAAGTTCAATTGAGCTCTCTCGCGATTACAACCTGAAAACAAAATGTCCTTCTTCCGGTCTAATGGAGCTTTGGAAACGTTCAAACGTCGTAAAGATCGTCATTCTTTTTCCGATAACCTATTTAAGCGAAGCCGAATTCTCAACTTCATCATCGGCAAATATTTGCTCAAAGATCTTCGTGAGTTGGCGGAGTGGTAGAGCTTAAGAATAACGACCACTCTTTTAGGTGCCGATATAGTTTATAAACGTGGTCGGCGTTGGCTTCGATTGAAACAGTATAAACTCAATCTCAAGCAAAGAATTATAAACTTCGATGCCGGAGCTCAAATGAACTAGATTTATCACGAGACCACGATAAACGCCTGATCGCCCCGCTGCATTTCCGCAACACCATGTTTCAAACGGAGGACCACTTAGAAGCCGAAATGGGTTAGAAACCACACGCAGAAGCACTCCACTCGATCCAACCGACACTTAAGAGACGTGACGTAATACATACAATGTTTGAGTAATGAGTTCCGTAACAACTCATATGTGTTTGGAGAATAAATTGACTTATTTTAAGCAAACATTTACGAAACAAACGAACGAGAATCATACTCATCATTCTCATCCGTACAAATTGTTTTTTTTTTATTTCGTTAGGATCATCCATGAAACCAACCCTGTTCGATAGCAATACATATTTTAGACCCCATCCCATCCTAGACATGAATTTTCGCCCAACAGCCGACCTACCTTCAATCTCATCACGTTCAGCTTTAAACGCAACGCTACCGATTAGCCGATCCATCAAAATCCGTATACGGCGCTTGATTAATTGATAGATCGTTCAATCACAGTTGCATGCAACGCATTGCGTTGGATATTCGATATAGTGGGATGTGTGTAATATGAAATAATTGGAGCGATTTCGGTATTAGCTTCGTTATTGTTTTCAGTTCCATCAACCTGGCAGGTTACATAACCTTAGCAAACAAAAATGGCGATAACATAAATAAAATTTTGGTAAATAGTTTCGCAACAATATCATCGGTGAATATGCCCACTACAAGACTTACATTCATCAACCTCTATTTTGCAGAAGAATAACGTAATTTTTTCAACGACCGAATTCCCTGACTTTGCTGTACAGACTCATTAAATTTTCAGGATTTTTAAATTTTTGTATTTTTTTTTTTTGTTAAAAGATAATTTGAAATATGTTTCCATACTCAAAGATGACGCATGTTATTTCGATAAAAAAATAAAAACGGGGGCCGTGACCGGGATTCCCTGGATCCTCAAAATTTTTATTTTATTTTTTAATATCAAGATAATTTGACGTATATGTATATTACATAGTTAGGATGACGCAGGTTATAAAAAAAAATAAGCAACGAAAGCCGGGATCCTTAGATCCCCCGAACTTTTATTTTATATTTTGATAACAAGATAATTTCAGGTGTACGTATGTTGCGTAGTCAAGGGTGACGCAAATTATTTCAAGAAAAAAAATAAACAAGGGGGGGGCGGAATTCCCTAGATCCCCCAAATTTTTATTTTATTTTTTTTTATATTAAAATAATATGACGTATATGTATAGTACATAATTAAGGATGACGCAAATTATTTCGAAAAAAAAAGTAAACAACGGGGGCCGGTATTCCCTAGATCTCCCAAATTTTTATTTTATTTTTTAATATCAAGATAATTTGACGTATATGTATATTATATAGTTAACGATGATGCAAGTTATTAAAAAAAATTATAATAAACAACGAAAGCCGGGATCCTTAGATCCCCCGAACTTTTATTTTATATTTTGATAACAAGATAATTTGAGGTGTACGTATATTGCGTAGTCAAGGATGACGCAAATTATTTCAAGAAAAAAATAAACAAGGGGGGGAGCGGAATTCCCTAGATCCCCCAAATTTTTATTTTATTTTTTTTATATTAAAATAATATGACGTATATGTATAGTACATAATTAAGGATGACGCAAATTATTTCGAAAAAAAAAGTAAACAACGGGGGCCGGTATTCCCTAGATCTCCCAAATTTTTATTTTATTTTTTAATATCAAGATAATTTGACGTATATGTATATTATATAGTTAACGATGATGCAAGTTATTAAAAAAAATAATAATAAACAACGAAAGCCGGGATCCTTAGATCCCCCGAACTTGTATTTTATATTTTAATATCAAGATAATTTGACGTATATGTATATTATATAGTTAAGGATGATGCAAATTATTTAAAAAAAAGGAATAAACAACGAAAGCCGGGATCCTTAGGTCCCCTAAATTTTTATTTATTTTTTTGATATCAAGATAATTTGAGATGTACGTATACTGCATAATCAAGGATGACGCAAATTATTTCAAGAAAAAAATAAACAAAGGGGTCGGAATTCTTTAGATCCCCCAAATTTTTATTTTATTTTTTAATGTCAAGCTGATTTGACGTAGTCAAAGATAACGCAAATTATTTCGAGAAAAAAAAATAAACAACGCGAGCCAGGATTCTCTAGATTCCTAAAATTTTTATTTTATTTGTTAATAACAAGATAATTTGAAGTATATGTATATTACATAGTCAAGGATGATGCAATTTAGTAAAAAAAAACAACGGGGGACCGAAGTACCCCATACATTCCATTTATTTTTATTATATATTTTCGGGACACAGCAGGACGGATTTAAGGATAGTAGTCAATATGACTACTCCTTCCATGAGCAACGCAGGACAGCTGCTTTATCACAAGCACCACCACAAGGGCGTAGACTTAATAATGCTATAAAAATCGAACATTAAATAAAGGAGAAAGAAAGGAAACAAACGAAAGGCGATATTCGTATAAAAATAGCGACAACGCCAAAGAATACAGATTAAACGACAAGAAGAGACATAAAGGAAAATATTTAAAAAAATGTTTTAAATAAATTAAGGACTGAATATACACCGGTTTTCCAACTTCTGATTTATCGCTAGGTTCTATTAAATTTCCTGATGCTTAGCAATTATCCATTTCATAATAATGCACCACCAATCCTGTTTGTTTGTTCTGTTTTAATGACCTTGATTTTATCGTATTTTACGCGACTCGTTTAAACTTGAATGGCATTGCAGCGCTCCATTAAAAGCAAACTATATTGCACTGAAATATACTGTAAGCATACGGGAAAGCGATGTTTACATTTAAAGAAATTAGCCAACCAATTAAAAGTGTAGTACTACAAAAAACAAAAAAAAAGAAAACAAAACTGATCATGATGGTGATGAGGGCGTAATGAAGGAAGTTGGTACCAGTGCGCTAAACAAAGTACCAAATTCAAAGCTTTCAACCAAATTACTTATAACCGGTATCCTTTCAATATCTCTAACAATACGACTCAACACAGCTCAATCAATTTAATTCGGTCCGTAACAAACTCGTCTTAAAAAACAAACAGACCGAAAGCGAATTATCAAGTTTAACAAGTAAATCTTTAAAAGCTTTTCTTCGCTCGGTCGATTACCGCTAAACTTTCAGAAGTCACCGCACTCTCGCCATCGAAACCTGCTATCCTCGATAATTTACAACGGTGAAAATGGCCAAAAAGTTTTACACCGTTTTTATTTAATGAGATAAGCTGCTAGCTTAACTTCAAATGTTCAAAAATTTGCCTACCATGGAAGGATCTTGTTCTTTAGTTGGGTTATTAGGTTTTGGTCACAATTAAGGAGGGACAATACCGAACCTAGAATAGGTGAAATGAGCTTTTGAAAATTTGAAATTTTCAATTCTTCCCGTGTGCAGAACGCACTAACGGTAAGAGACGGTGAAAGAGCTTTAAGACAAAAATTATTTGTTTGAATGAGTTCTATTAAAAAAAGGAGAACTTTCCCAAAAAGGTCTAATATGTTTGGATCGAACAGCTGAATATTGTTCCTTTAAACATGAACAAATTCAGGACTTTTTTAATTTTTACCCAAGAACTAGTTGGTGTTTATTGACGTCAGCCACAATATTCTAGCCAAAGTGCCTATCTTCCTTTACTTCGCATTTTTTACCAAAAAGATGTGGAAAATTCATCAGATCATCTATGAAACCCACAAATTAGCCATAAAATAGCAAAAATAAGGGAAGAGAGGTGTTTTCACTTGCATCAAGCAAAAATCGGCAATCTGAATTGATGACTATTAAAAATGATTTTTCTACTATTTAAATCCATTGAAAATGTCGTTAAAATCTTAACCGTCCGACCATATTTATCGAACTAGCGGCCTTCTCTATCCCGAACACTAGGCCAAATTCTCCAAGTAATGCCGAATTGTTAAAAAGCCAATAAACCGGCTAGAACAAATCGTGGTAGAAAGGAACTCACCGCAAGGCCGGGTCATTTTCGTCCCACGCAGGCTTGCCTTCCCTGCATCGTTCCAACGATGGTAACGGGGATCGGAACGTCCTCCTCTACCTTGGCGAAAAAAAATAAAAGGAGAAAATTAGGCGACGCAACACCCGACCCCGACTTAGCACACTGCTTCGCCACAATGACCCGATTTCAAAGGACCAGAGCGTACTAACAGCGCGCTTCAGGATAGCCGCTTTTCACGCGACGCTCCGCTGAAAAAAGATTGCGCTATTCGGCCGCGTTCGGCGCCTGCCCAGAACCGACGAGCTTTCGCAGATTCCCCTTCGAATATTTTACCGCAATCTCGCTTACCGTTACGAGAAAGTGGGTTATTACCGGAAAGAATTGGAAGCGTCGAAGAAGGAAAAAATTGTCGTTTTAATTTTTTTTTTTTTTAGGTCAGTTTTACATGAAACGTAGCATCGAACTACTCGTCAATTTATCCAAGGATAACTGCCATACCAAAACAGTTTCGGAGCATAACAAAACAAAAGTAATTAGCGTATTTAACAGCCGAATGCTTTCCTTCTTCGTCGCCGATTTATAGTTTCCCGGTAGCGTCGACGAATCAATTAACTCTGACCTTACGATGTCTAAACGATGGCTTGTTACCATTCGAATGGTTCCGTTCCATTTATGATAATGAAATCGATATATTTAAAGTGTAATTATGTATTTTTAAACGGCCGAAACGGACGTAGTACGATGCCTCAGCGTCATAATTTTTGCTATTGTTCCGTCAATAAAACGAATTACGATCCATGCAAAAAACATAACCTTTATTGCCTATTTCATTTCAAAATAATTCACTTATTCCGTATCATAATGTTATCGTTGATGATTTCCATTGTGGCCCGATTCTCCACCATGCTCAAGTGATCTCCTTCCACGATCTCGATGTTAACCCTCTGACTTATGTACTGCAAAGAAGTCATGATAAAGAACTTCCGCATCTCTATTTCTAAGGAAGAGCAAGTTATACCTTGGATAAACCGCAGTCATCGTATTTGTTAGATCCGGTAGGCCTCACGAGGAACACCTCTCCTTTCAACAGCTCGCCGGAAGGCTCGTACGATGTCGCACAGTTCAAACGATATATTAATAACGCCAAAGCCTCTTTGAGATCCTTCTCGTCATCTTTATCGCCTTTGTATTGGGATAAAGCTACCTCGATTCGGGACTTCATGTCGGGCGCATTGCTCATCGCTCTGAACGTCTAAAAATATCAAAAGGACTCGTCGTCATTTTCCGATTAGATTTAAACGATTCGTTACCTCGGTCGACGTAATATTTAAAAGGTTCAGCAGGACGTTGACTTCAATATTAGCAGGTTCCCCTAGGTGAGATATCACCGTCTTTATGGTATCCGGAGCACTATCTATGAATGTTAACTGAATCGAGGCCCTTTTCTGCAATATCTTCGCCACTTCGATTAACAAGGGACCACCCCAAGAAACTCCGACGAGATTATAAGGTCCTCTCGGAAATACGGTGACTATTTCCTACAATTCGACGTAACTACTTCATGATTTCTAGCTTTTATCGCGTTCGAAAATTACCTCGGCTAATTCCTTAGCTATGGCCGCCAAAGGAGCTCTACTATTCGGCAACTCGGCGACGAAAGTCGGATGCAAGAGCGGGAAGCACGATTCGTGTACGGTATCAACGTTGTATAATCCCGGTATGACGAAGACTGGTGGGACTTCCCTGATCCTCCTAGGGCCCAAAGTGAGAACTTGCCTGAATGTAGCTTTTGCAGAGGACGATCTATGCTGCTCTAAGAGATCGTCAGAAGACGCTGGTAACATCAATGTTAATTCTAGAAGAGCCAAACGTTAATTCTGCTAACGAGGATTCGTTCTTGTTACTTACTCTTAAATAACGCCTGAGTCGTTTCTTGAAGTATATCGCTTACCTTGGCGCTCTTGATGATCACGAACCTAGTTCTCAAGGCGAGGATCTCGTCCAGGCCGAATAACACATCGGTAAAACCTACCGTGTCCGGCCACTCAATGTTGTAAGTTGGGAACTCCGCATCGACGCGATTTTGGCTGACGCCGAACGCTGCGCCGAAGAGGTTCACGAACGTGGTCTTCGGACTGACGTTTCTCAATGCCATATCTAAGTATTGAACGGGTTTGATGTCGCTCTGCTTGATTGATGGTTGATGCTGCGTCTTTATCGGGAGAATGAAAACGGCGTCGATAGGTCCTATCTTGGACACTTCGGAAATAAATTCGCTGGCGTTCTCCTTCGTTTGGATTCTTCCCGATACGTGATGAATCTTGGCGCCGTACAGACTGCGCAGGAGATCTAAACGCCTGCTCAGGTGAGGTTGTTGGACTTTGGAGTCGGAGGAGACGACGATTTTTCGTGCTCCGCGGAATACTAGCCACTCGACGAAATCGGTGCACATTTCGCATGAACCACCTTGAATTTCCAATGTTAACCAACGAAAGAAATCGATGCGTCGACGCAAAAACCTTACCGTAGATCAAATATGATGATCTCGGATCGCATACGAACTTGTTGGGTTTATCCGGGTTCAAATAGTTGATTCCCATATCCGGCGTGACCTTCACTAGGATCTTACCAATGTTGTCTTTGTGAATGAGCCTCCTACGATTCGAAGAAATCGAGATCGATTAGCGAAAATTCCTTTTCGTATCGGCTAGTACTTACTCGATGATCGATTTCAGGTGCACTTCGCTGGAGATTTGTCTCGGCAATACTCTAACGTAGAACGTCTCGATACCTGTTTGTACGAGATCGCGCAAGACTTCTTTATCCTCAGCCGGTAAGTCGAAGATGTTCTCCGGTACCACCACGGCGAAGCTCGTGTTCTTCAGAAACACGCTCATTCCGATGGAATAGTGTTCCTTGACGTCGAACTTCCCCAATTGGATGAAACGGCCACCTTCCGACAGACATCTCACGCTGCAACTTAGGAGGCTCTTGGATAACGTATTGACGATGATACGAGCTCCCTGTCCGCCGGTCGCGAAGAGCAACTGAAGCTCGAAACTTGTATTTTGCGTCGACATAATGTTCCTTTCGGCTATCTGGAGTGGTTTTCGAGAAAGATTTTGCTTTTACGTTGAATTTCTTTCGCTAACAGTATGACTTACTTGTGGATACCTTTTGCTAATATACAATTTTTGGTCATGATTGGAGACGGTGGTGAATATCGTACAGCCAAAGCTTTCCGCCACGGACATTAAGGCCAATCCAACGGCAGAGCAACCATTGTGGATCAGAACTGTATCACCACGTTCGACTTTAGCTTTCAGCACCATGATGTAATAGGCCTAAAATTCCCCCGCAAAGGAAGCAACGTTTTATTTGAGGAATTTTAAGTTATTGACATGTTTTACCAAGGTGTACGCGTGAGGTACGGAACAGCCATCTTCGATGGTAAATCTCTCGGGTACCTTCCACTTTAATATAGGATCCGCTATCAGATCGCACGTATCGTTATCCATCTTAGCCAAACCCATGATCATCTCATTTTTATCATTGTATCCAACATAGTCTATGTTGCCCAATCCGACTTCGTGTTTCTCTTTAGTCAACGTCTCGTCGTTAACGTTAATACCAATGTACTGTAAATTCTTGCTTGCTATCAAAGTGCTGAAATCATGAGTGTTTAGCCGATTGACGCGTAAACCTGTAGAATCTACCTAGCTGTTGGTAGCTGCCTAGGAATATTGTGCAGAAAATCGATTGGAATGGGCAAATATGCTCCGTAAGAGCCGTTCTTCAACACTGCAACGTACAGGTCCCTCTCCAAGATGCTCGCCATTAAATCGGCGTTGTCCTTGAGAGAAATATGCTTGTCCAGGGCAAAGATGCACCGAACGCTCCTGAACTCCAGCATAGATCTCAAGATGGATACGAAATTGTTTATGCCTTCGACCGGTATAACTGGACAAATCAAGAGAACGGCTTTGTCCCCAGAAACCTTATTCTTTAGATCCTGTACCCACGCTGGTCCATCTTTTCCCAGATCTTTAGCGCTAACTACATCGGATTTAATGTGAACGACGTTGCATTGAACGCGCGATGCCTTCGAAAACAAATATAAGTAAAAAAAAAAAACGATTACTGTCACTACCTTCTTTATCAACGAATAATTAACATCCTTGACTTGGAAATCGGCGATTTGTACCACAAGCTCTGAAGATAGAATAGCCTTACCGCTTCTAACCAAAGCGAACGCGTGCGTTGAAGAGATGATCTTCAGGAGATGCTCGGAGGGCGCATCGTTGCAAACGATCAAAACGGGACTTTTAGCCGATATGATCGCGAGTTGGCTCTCTTTCGTTTGGTAGAAGTTACACTAGAAAAACGATAGAACTTGATCGGCTTCGTCTGCCGCCAAATAGGAAGCGCTTACGCTAATATCGATATCTCTGCTCAAGACGTTCTTGACGTTTTCAGAAAGCGAAGGGTTCGCGGTCTCGATCTCGGTGATGATTATATTCTTCGTGTCGGGAATTTCGAAATTGTTCAGCGTGATTTGAATGCTGTTGTTGAAGGCGATTTCAATATTCTGAAGAAAAAGTAAAAAAGTAAGTAAGAAAGAAAGTAAAAAGTACAATTAAAAAGAAAAAGTAAAAAGAAAAAGTAAAAACAAAAAGTAAAAAGAAGGAGTAAAAAGAAAAAGTAAAAACAAAAAGCAAAAAGTAAAAGTAAAAAGAAAAAGAAAAAGTAAAAAGAAAAATCAAAAAGAAAAAGTAAAAAGAAAAAGTAAAAGTAAAAAGAAAAAGTAAAAAAAAGAAAAAATAAAAAGAAAAAGTAAAAAGAAAAAGTAAAAAGAAAAAGTAAAAAGAAAAAGTAAAAAGAAAAAGTTTAAAGAAAAAGTAAAAAGAAAAAGAAAAAGTAAAAGTAAAAAGAAAAAGTAAAAACAAAAAGCAAAAAGTAAAAGTAAAAAGAAAAAGAAAAAGTAAAAAGAAAAATTAAAAAGAAAAAGTAAAAAGAAAAAGTAAAAGTAAAAAGAAAAAGTAAAAAAAAAGTAAAAAGAAAAAATAAAAAGAAAAAGTAAAAGGAAAAAGTAAAAAGAAAAAGTAAAAAGAAAAAGTAAAAAGAAAAATTTAAAGAAAAAGTAAAAAGAAAAAGAAAAAGTAAAAGTAAAAAGAAAAAGTAAAAAGAAAAAGTAAAAAGAAGAATTAAAAAGAAAAAGTAAAAAGAAAGTAAAAGAAAAAGTAAAAAGAAAAATTATAAAAATCCCGTTTAAGCGTCGACCTACCTCTGAGACGTATCTCGTAAACGGGATGAAATCGGATTCGTGGAAATTGATCGCCTTAGGTGTTTCGGACATGTTCTGACTCTTGAAGCCGATAAGCTGCATTGCATCGCACGATATGATATTGGTGTAATAGTTGTAGGCCACGTCGACATCTGCAACCGATCCGTTAAAACCTATTCCAAATAAGCGGAGAATGAGTCGGAGTTACCTTGACCTTCCGGAAGGATCTTATCTAAGCTCACGACTATCTTCAAGATATAAGAAGTCGTCTGTACGTTTTGATACTTCTCTCCAGATTTGAAGAGGTATTGCTGAATGAGAGACTCCAGCAGCATCTGCCATTTATTGCAAGAAATTACAATGCTGTGTTGACCTAGATGAGATGAAGAAAAAGAATTACTTTGCAAAATCATTCGCTGGCTCCGAGAAGTTCTACCTTCTTTCCCGACAGTTAAAGATTTGATCGCCTTAAACTCCCCTGCGTATTTATGCCTTCTATGGCTAAATTCGCTGTAAACGTCTTTACCGGAGAGCTCTATCGCCTCGCCCATTTCGAATTCCATTACGTTCTTCCTGTGCTTTTCGTTGGCTTCGGGAATGGAAATCTTCCCGGTAATCAATAGGGTTTCACCGCTAAGGATTTCGAAGTTTCCGCTGCCTCGCTGGACCATGGCGTGAATGGGTACGCTACCTAAATCGATCAAATGGATGGTTTAAAACTTCCGACGTCTTCCGAGGTGAGACCTTACCGATTTTGGGTATGACCAGGACGTTCTTAACTTTGATGTTCTCGAAAACTACCTCGCTGGGAAGCGTTTGCAGACCATACGATAGAATCTCCAGCATCATTTCCTAATGAAGGTGTTCATCCGATTAGTCTTAGGATCGTACGGGATAGGTTGCAGAACTTACCAAGAAGGCCGAGAGAGGGAAAACGCAATTATCGTCCAATTCATGCCCGGTGCAATACCTATATTGATCGCTGTGGAGCATTACATGAGCGTCCTTAACGCTAAACAAATACGTGATCTTTTCCTCGACCCCTATTCGCCATTTCTCACTATGCTCCCAATGAACTAGAGGCACCAAGGTGCCGGTACCTCTGCTGATAGGATATTCTATCGGGGGATAGAGCGGTGACAAATCAACATCGATGCCGACGTTGTGCATCCTGCAAAATAACTCAAGATATGGTAATCGTAACATCGCCGCAACACCGAAACTTACTTCCCAATAGCGTTCAATAAGAACTGAACAGCGTTCTTGTTGCCTCTCTGCGTCAAAGGAATATTCGTGCAATCGCTCTTCAGCGATCTTTTCAAGATGGCCTGCAGCAGACCGTGAGGAGCGATTTCAATGGCTATGGCATCATCCGGAATGTACTTAGTGCCTTCCTCGAATAAAACGGATCCCAACAAATTGTTCGTGTGGTACGTGGCTGAGCACAACTTCGCTTCTTCGGTGTCCCATTTACTTTCGGGAGCCGAGGTGCTTATCCACTTCGACGACCTCGGCTTTGGATCGGTTATTATCTGACGGAGATATTCCAAGAGTTTCGGAGCGGCTGGTTTGATGTATCTACTATGGTAAGCTATGTTAGACACGTTCACCAATCTCGCGAAGGTTCCCTCCTCCTGCAGCTGCTTAACGTAGACTTCCATGTCCGCCGTTGGTCCAGATAAGGTGCAGTTGTCCTTAGAATTGTGACAAGCGACCTCTATGCTCGGCGGTATCCTGGTTTTAGCTTGATTGTAACCCATCCCGATCGCCGCCATCATTCCTCGGATCAGATCGACTTCTAGAGAGGCTTTGCCCCTCGAGTACGAGCACAAAATCATCTGCTCGGCGGTTAGGCAATCGTCCGCGTAAGCGCAACCCAATTCCCCAACAGAGTGACCAATGATGCCGTCAGGGACCACGCCCAAAGCTTTCAAGATATCGGTTAATGCGATCTGTGAGATAAAAAAATATGCTATTTGAACGCACGAAGATTTCTTCCTTACGTTAACATACTTGTATGGCAGCGATGCCGACGAAGGAGTGTAGAATGCTATCAAAAATACGAGGATCATTCGTCGTAATGATATTGAGGAGATCTATGCCTTTAGGAAGTAAAGTTTCGTGGGATTTCATGATGCTTTCGGCAAAAATCGGTAGTTTCATGAGCTCGACGCCCATGCCCGCCCATTGGCTACCCATGCCCGAATAAATAAACCAAACTGGACGCTTAACTCCCGGGAAATGCTAAAATACGACTCCGAGTTCATGGAAACGTTATCGGAAACAAAGTTCGAATTACCTCAAATTCTTGTTTTGGAGCTTCGCTTTTATCCAAGATCGTGTATCCCCGATAGAGATGGCCGGGGATCGTTCTCGAGAACAATTTATGTGTTAGGCCGATGTACTCTCTGTCGATATTAGGATCGGTTTGTAGCTGGAACGAAGAAATGTTAAAATCTCATCGATATTTAACTTGCGCGATTTTAATTTACAGTCTTCAAAATCCGCTGGATACCGTCTTCTGTTCTCGTCGATGCCACCACCAATTTCACCGAATCGTCTTCCACGATCTCCTTCCTTTTAGGATTAGCCCTTAGGAGAACGTGGGCGTACGAAGAAGTTATACCAATACCGTTAACAGCGGCTAAGTCGCCTTCCCAATGCATATTCTGCGTAACTACTTCCAAGTTCCCGTTGAAGAGGCCGGGAATGTTAGGATTAGGGTTTGTATACTGCAGAGTAGCCGGAATTCTCTGATTTTCGAACGCTATCAGTACCTTAACGATCGCCATCAAATTGTCGCTCGCTTCCGAGTGGCCAGTTTGAGGCTTCAACGCCCCTATCAGCAACGGCTTCTTCCGGTTCTTGCAGTACACGCTTTCCAAGGAATTTAATTCAATTTCATCCCGTTCCTAAGACAGACCAACGCGTATTGACATTATTCGGGACTTATCGGGAACAGATTTACCTTGACGGCGCAACCGAATGTTTCGACGTATTCGACATCTGCAGGATCCACCTCGCAGTTTTGATAGAATTTACTGACGAATTCGGTAATACCAGTTTGATCTATGCCTAGAATGGGACTATCCCTAGCTCCGTCGTAGATTGTAGCCGCATGTACGACGCTACCGTAAATTCTATTGGCTTCGCTAGCTTTTTGGAGATACATGATGATGATACCGTCAGCTCTAGCATATCCACGAGCTGAAATTATTAAAAAATAATGGGAATCCCATAAGTCTGCCATCGAAATGTACTTTACCATCGATGTCGAAAGCTTTCGTTGATCCATCATCGGATAGCAAACCCATGTCTTTGTACAGCCAAGATATTTCAGGATTCAAAGCTAAATTCGCTGAACCAATAATGACGGATTCGCAACGTCCATACCTTATAGCATCCACGCCTAAAGTGAGGACTTCTATGCCGCCGATCCAATTACTGTCGTAGGTACAACTGGGACCTGAAAGAATTCGCTGTAAATCTAAGAAATTTCAGAGTTTCCTTTAATAGTTCAGACCTTTCAAATCCAACCAGTAGCTGATGCGATTAGCCATCATAGCTCTGGAATGTCCGGTAACGCCAAGCCCGTTAATTATGGATTCGTAGAAAATGTTGTCGTTCTCGCCGATGC
Organism: Oryctes rhinoceros; assembly: GCA_020654165.1. NCBI lineage: Eukaryota > Metazoa > Arthropoda > Insecta > Coleoptera > Scarabaeidae > Oryctes > Oryctes rhinoceros. The sequence continues at coordinate 2,024,542 of JAIOKQ010000978.1, forward strand.
CCGCGGCTATGAACACCCCGACCTTCCTACCTCTCAGAGTCTGAGGATTCACGCCTGATAATTACAGAGAAATTTAATGGGGCGCTGTTCGGAATGTTTCCTTACATCTTATTTACCGGCGTCTATCAGAGCTTCGAAGGACCTTTCCAAAAGCAGACGTTGCATGGGATCCATGTAAGTACACTGGTTCCTGTGGATGCCGAAGAAGGCCGTGTCGAATTTATCGGCGTTGTCGAAGACGCCAAGTTTGTTGGTGACGCCCCTTTCGCCTAGGATTCGTAAAACATACGAAATAATTACGTGTGAAACATTTCGAATAATCCGTACCTTCCTTCCATCTGGAACCCAGCAGATTCTCGTTCGAGTAAAGTCTCTCTTTGAACTCTTGAATGTTGCTAGATTTCGGAAAGAGTCCGGCCATACCAGAGATAACCACATCTTCAGGATCCATTCTATCCTTCTAAATTTTCCAACAAAGGAGAGGATTTAAAATTAAGAAAAGATAACAAGTAGCTGCGCACTTCTCAAGCTGATAAGTTTGTGTTTTTAGAATCGTTCGTCTTATATACCTAGCTGCTTTACATACAATTTAAAATATTCCGCGGCATAGGGCATTGTTTAAATGATATCCTTTGTATTCTAATTTCACATGGCTAAGGGAAACTACAATAGTTATTTCTTGTATAATAAATACGATATAAGCAGATTAACAGATTATGTTAAGAGAAATATTAACAATTAAAATATCACATCCAATAATGCAACGTTAATGAGGTAAATAATTTTGAGAAAATAAATATAAATAAAATTTACACATTAAATGTATGCGCCCATAATTATTACGCATTTTTATTTAAAAAAATTTAAATTTATAATTGGACCAAAGAATAGGCGTGGAATATTAATTTTGTTTTCGATAACCTTTAATTTTCAAAAGAATGCATGACCCTGGATATTTATGATTTAAACCCTTCAAAGAATATTAAAGAACTGGTGTAAGAACGACGGTTTTTTTTATTTTTTGAGAGAAAAAACATCTCAGAGAAAATTTTTTAAATTTTTTTCCTCTACTTCTGCACTTAGTCCAGCAAACGGCTGCAAACGCAAGACCTGCATCCGCTCCCCGGAGTCCTTAGGGGGAACATGCAGGAACACCACCCGCCAACCTTTTCTCCCACGTTATCGCTATTCATTATTTTCAATGTATTCTTGTACGCTTCATCGCCTAAAATTCTTCACCCGCTTCGCCAGTAAGCGGTCAAAAAATCGCTAGGTTTGTTTTCCTCAATATCTTCATTTTTTCCAGATGTTCCAATATCATGATATGGACTCCGCCCATGTAGCCGACAATAATAACATGTCGTAGTTGGTATATTAGATCCGGATACTCTTCTCTCTCGTTCCTCCATCTCTTTTTCAGTCACCTTGGTGTCCCTGTACGAACAAGACATCTCGGTCACGTATGTACATATCCCTCTCCCTGTAATCCAGGATCATCATATCCAAGTTATTGTCGGGTACTTGCGTTGTAGTATGGAAGAAGAAATTCCAAAATATCTTGCAGTTCTCATTGGAAACCGTCACACATAAGACGGACTCTTGCAATGGCGTCGGGAGCTGATGGTCAATATCGTAGAGATGGAGTAGTCGGAGGTATAAAACATTTAGGGCCATGTCATGACGAGAAATATGCAAGTTTGGAGCATATTTTTTGGCATACTGATAGTAAACGCATCATAGTTTCATCTGTTGTTTTGCATGCTCTACGGGCGACGTCATCTAGATGTAAACCGAGGACATTGCATGGTACAGACGGTGACCTGAAGCGCCACTATATACACCCTCGGTCTCCGAATATAGTGATGGCGACTGGAGAAAAGGGAACGTGAAGGATTCTGATGAATCATGATCCTTCAGATTTTTAAAATATAACCCTTTCCAAGCCTTTTGTGTGTGAACCCTGAAGGTTGCATCAGCGAAAAGATGAAGTTTACCCCGCACCATGCAGTACCAAATTATTACATTTCTATGGTCTATATTATTATTATTATTATGAATGGACTTAGTACCATTGGTCTACAAAAAAGTATATAGCATATCACTTTGTTGCTCATTTTCTTTAAAAAAAGGATTAATTTTAGATGACCTTGGCCAAATTCTTTGGATACTAGCTGTAAATTTTCTATCACCAAGAAACATTCTGAAATGCCATGTTAGCTTATAATTTTTTTTTGGTTTGCAACTGAAAACCATTCGAAAACAAATAAATTAACAATAATACTGCCCTATTCGCGACATTTTTTTGATTCCTAGATTCCATTCTGTTAACGTAAAACTTTAAAATAATTTAAGTTCGTTCCCAAACTGATCAAAATATTGGAACGCACCCTTACCACTTAGTAGTGTTTATTTTTATTTGAACTTGAGTAAGGTGATAATAAGTATGTTATCACTTTATATACCTCTCTTCTTTATATTTTCTAACAATTTTCACTTGAGCAGGGATTACACGATGGCAACTGCGAAACTAGATGGCTTACTGAAGGGTAAATTTAGAGGTTCTCTATTAGGCACCTTGATCGGCGATTGTTTAGGCGCTCCTTTTGAAGGAGAACCCGGTAGCAAAGTGGTCGTGCAGAAATATTTCGAGACAATCGATGGTCCTTACAAAAGATGTGAGTACGATAATAATGACCTTTTAAAACGGTTCATCTTAAAGATTTTCAGCACCGCAGAAGCAATATACAGACGATACAGCGATGACAAAATCGATGGCACGGTGCTTGATCGATAAACCACCGATGGATTTTAAATATCTGGCGAATTTGTTTGTAAAGGAATATTTCAACGAACCTAAAAGAGGTTACGGCCAAGGCGTTATCGAAGTGTTCCATAAATTGAGGAATAGCAAATTTCAAGATGTTTATGGGCCAGCTCGAGAACAATTCAATGGTACTGGATCATATGGGAACGGTGGCGCAATGAGAATGTGCCCGATTCCACTGTTCTTTCATAACAATTACAAAGCTATGATTGAAGCAGCAACTAATGCCACCAAAATTACGCATACTCATAGTTTAGGAATCCACGGCGCTCTTCTACAATGCATTGCTATCCATCAGAGCCTGCTCATGGAGCCGCACGAGAAAGCTAATCATCAACTATACACAAAAAAATTGATTGAAAAGATGAAAGCAATCGAAACAGATGATATGTAAGTTTGTAGGTTAACATTTTAATGTCGGCATCGACACCTTCTCATTACCATTTTTACAGCCACGATTTAGAAGATCCCACACCATATCAAACACAATTAAAGAAAGTAGCTCAACTATTAAGCATCGAGACATCAGATAAACCGATTAGTGAAGATGAAGTTGTCGCCTTACTAGGGAATAGTATTGCAGCTCTCCATTCAGTGCCAACGGGGATTTATTGCTATTTAAAAGCGCAAAATCATATCCCTGGAATAGATGTAAGTTACAACAAAAGAGAAACAAATTTAATATTCAATATCTTTCCATTTAGACGGACAATCCCTTCAGAAGAACTATTCAATACGCAATTTCCCTTGGAGGTGACACGGACACCATAGCAGCAATGGCAGGCAGCATCGCTGGAGCTCATTATGGTGAAGAGATGATAGGAGAGAATCTCAGGAAGCATTGCGAATTCGTAAATAGCATGATCGAAATGGCCGATGAATTGTATAAAATGACACCGAAGACTTGAATATAATTCAGTTTGCCACTGCAAGTTATTACTTTGTTGTTATAACTTTTGCTTAAATAAAAGTAAAAATTCAAGATTTTTCAATTTCTTTTTTTAGATCTGGTGTTTTATTTTTTTTTTTTACGCAATTTTTTCCGTTTTTGCTGCTGATGGGAAGGAGGTTTTATAATGTAATATGTGCAACATGAAGTTGTCGACGAAATTATCTAACCTAACTTTACACAGTACAAACAAGAATGCCAAATGGATTTATGAGGTTATATTAAACACTCCTACAATTTCCACAATATAAAATTAAATGATTAGAAAATTAATGCTAACTATCGAAATAATCTCACATTAAAAGAATGTGTTTTGGACCATTTACACGAGTATGCCATTGGGGACCATTAACAGCATTAGGTCAGTCGATTCTATGTAGAAAATCAACCAATCCTTTAACTGCAAGAGAATTCTAGGTATAATAAAATGTGTTACTGGCATGACAGTACATTGCAGCAGTATGTGGTGGCCACCAGTTACTTTCGGTGGCCTATTAAACACTATGTGTTTCATGTCACTCGCTGGTTTGACATTGTATAACTTTCTATCTGCTATATCGCACGGACCCGGTTATTTGCCTCTGAATTGGAAACCCGTAAGATCGCAGGAATGTTTTACGTGATTAAATGTAATGTTCGATTAATCTTCGCAGGTAAATGAAGATGATATTAGTCAGTTGCAATATTGCGGTGTATGTCAAGGCTACAAAGCACCTAGATCACATCATTGTAGAAAATGTAAGCAATCGACTAAGTATTTTACCCTTAATGCTATAGAAATTCCAAAATTTAGGTGGGCGATGCGTAATGAAAATGGATCATCATTGCCCATGGATTAACAATTGCGTTGGATGGGGAAACCACGCACATTTTACTGCTTTTTTATTCTTTGCCGTGCTCGGATGCTTCCATGCTTCAGTGGTACTGTCATGTTCCTTATATAGAGCTTTTCATAGGGTATGGTACTTGTATTATGGGACTGGACAAGAACCTATAGTTAATTTAGGATTGTACGGGATAATAATGTGCGTCTTCTCATTGGGATTAGCCGCAGGGGTGGTTTTAGCTGTCGGAATGTTATTATTCTTCCAAGTGAGTAGTTTCAATTCGCATATCTAAACCATAGCTTACGCTCTTAAAATTTTAGGTAAGAGCAATAGTTAGGAATCGTACTGGTATCGAAGATTGGATTGTAGAAAAGGCCGTACATCGTCGAAAAAAATCCGATGAAGTATTTGTATTTCCATACGATCTGGGTACCTGGGAGAACATAAAGCAAGTGATAAACTTCAGCTGTCAACCGATCGGAGACGGAACTACATGGGATTTAATAGATGGCTGTGATCAATATACCTTAACTGTAAGTTCCTCACTTGCTAGCAAAACTGGCCATTTGAATGCATTTTTTTAATATAGCGGGAGCAAATCGAACAGAAAAACAATAAACGTCAAAGAACCAAAGTTTACAACATTCTCAGACCAGCATCCGGAGCATGGATGCCCATTACTCAAGGCTTCGGCGTCTGCTTGCATCCCCCCTATACAGATGAACCTAGGATAAAATTGGAAATGGAAGACACTGTTTTAGTGACGAGATGGAGAAAGTTAGTAAGCCGTAAGCGCTTTCTTGTCGACCTATCTTCTTTTCTTTAAATGTAGGTACTGGTTATTCGGCGAGAAAGTCCAAAACGATGTACCGACCGGCCAAGAAAGTATATCGAGGATAAGAGGCTGGTTCCCGCGAAGATGTGCTGTGGAAATGGTGGAAGAACTCAACCAGAACTTCACGGAGAAGAAAGTAAAATGAAGGATTCAGTAGAAACAAGCCGGAACTATGGGTCGCTTACTTTGTATCATCTTTGATGGGATAATATCTTTTGATATTATCACGTGATTCGTTTCCAATTTTTTTTGTATGTTATTACTTTTGTATAATTTATTAATGCATTAAAAATAAAGAGAAATTAAAAGATCTAGTCAAATATATTGATAAATAAATTCGTAAAAAGTCGAAATTTGTATTTTAATTATGTAGCGTTGGCAATATTGTTTTAACTGTTAATTCGTTTAATATTTTTGACCTCCGGAAGATGGCAGTTTTAGAATTTGCCAAACACTATAGCTGCATACTATATGGCTGAGTATATGCAGCCTCATTTGTAAAGAAGACAAAGGTTGATTTTTTTGCAGCGACAAGACTGCTCGTGGTTTGTCGACTCTCGGGGAAAACTAGTGGCAACACGGAACCATTCTCATCAGGCGAATAGACACGAGTCTATCTAGTCGCTGCAAAAAAGGAATAATTCCACCTGCCTTTGTCATCTCTACTCGTTTCTGGACGCCCCGGATTTTTAACAAATTCGGGAACGTCCAAGATACAGCGATCCGATCGAATAACGTATGCTTTTTGATCTCCATTAAAAGACGCGTCTTTTGGTAAATAATTCAACATGTTTCGATGCATTTCTTCTTCTACAATTTTCGTATTTTTAAACACCCGCATCTCCTAAGTCGTTGGAAGTAGCTAGAGCTAAAATGTTATTTGGCATGAACTTGATTAAAGAGACGTACATTAAATTCGGCTGAGGATGTTGAAATAATCCGGTGATCTGAAGAGATTCATCTGAGTTGTCAAGGAAAACAAATTCTCCTGATTTTTGCTTGAAAGATCTTTAAATTTCGCAGATTCGCAGAGTTGGTAGCGATGATAGGTAAGACGAATCGCTATTTTTCTACAGGAACTAGACTGACTCGAGATTCATCGACTTTTGCCGGTACAAGCAACACAAACCCCTTTTCATAAGACGAACTTCGTCCACCTTATCGTATTTATGCTTGTATTAACTTTAAGCGGTTCACCCTTTATGATACATCCGATCTACGAATCCGATAATAAATCTTTGAATAGAAGCATTTATTGATTGACAAATTCTGTTATCAACACAATACTTAAGTTAATAATCCCAGCACAACATATCTAAAGAAATAAAAGGCATATTTCAATATACATCCACTTTATTTGAAAAATGATAGTGCAATTGAATATTTAAAAAACATATAAAAAGCGCAATATATCGTAATATCATATAAATATCGTCAAAATAAAATATAGGTTACATCGTATCATACTCAAAGTGTCTTATTTTTAATTTCTTGTCGTCGTTATTATTGTTCTTCATTATTTGAATAGAGAAAACTTCCTTTTATGCGTTTGGACAATGGTAAATCCTTGGCTTCGCTGCTTTTTAATATTCATCACCTTCATCGGCCTCGCCTTCGACCGAATCGACGGCTACCTCTTCGTAATCCTTCTCCAACGCGGCTAAATCTTCACGAGCTTCGGAGAATTCACCTTCTTCCATACCTTCGCCGACGTACCAATGGACGAAAGCGCGTTTGGCGTACATCAAGTCAAATTTGTGATCCAATCTGCGAATTAAGCAAACAACATGTATGGGAGAAAACAAAAAATCACTGCACGTACCTAGCCCATGCTTCGGCGATAGCCGTAGTGTTGGACAACATGCAAACGGCCCGTTGAACTTTGGCAAGATCACCACCAGGCACAACCGTCGGCGGTTGATAATTAATACCAACTTTAAAACCTGTAGGGCACCAGTCGACGAATTGGATGGTTCTTTTAGTTTTTATAGTAGCTATGGCGGCGTTAACGTCTTTCGGAACGACATCCCCTCTAAATGCGCAAGAAAATATCCGAGATTAAGACGAAGTTAAAATTACATCCTCGAAATTTGACGTACCTATACAACATACAGCAGGCCATATATTTCCCATGACGCGGGTCGCATTTCACCATCTGATTGGCGGGTTCGAAGCAAGCATTCGTGATTTCGGCAACCGTCAACTGTTCGTGGTAAGCTTTCTCGGCGGAAATGACCGGGGCGTAAGTAGCCAACGGGAAGTGGATCCTAGGATAAGGGACGAGGTTGGTTTGGAATTCGGTAAGGTCGACATTGAGAGCTCCGTCGAATCGTAAAGAGGCGGTGATGGAAGAGACGATCTGTTTTAATTAGAAAAGTCACTTTAAGTTAAATTTATTAACAGTCCCATACCTGTCCAATAAGTCTGTTTAGATTAGTGTACGTCGGCCTCTCGATGTCCAAATTTCTACGGCAGATGTCGTAAATGGCTTCATTGTCGACCATGAAGGCACAATCGGAATGTTCTAGGGTTGTGTGCGTCGTCAGGATGGAGTTGTACGGTTCAACAACGGCCGTAGACACCTGCGTTGTAAATAAATACGAAATCGATCGAATCATTCTGTCGAATTCGAAGAGAGCTCACCTGCGGTGCGGGATAAATAGAGAATTCTAATTTCGACTTTTTCCCATAATCGACGCTCAGTCTTTCCATCAATAAGCTCGTGAAACCCGAACCGGTACCACCGCCGAACGAATGGAATACCAAGAATCCCTGAAAGGAAGATCCGATTCGAAACAACCACTTTAACAGGTGGAATTGTTGCTTACTTGTAAACCGGTGCATTGATCCGCTAATTTCCTAATCCTATCCAAGACGACGTCGACGATCTCTTTGCCAATAGTATAGTGTCCTCTAGCGTAATTGTTAGCGGCATCTTCTTTGCCCGTGATCAACTGTTCGGGGTGGAATAGCTGTCTGTACGTTCCAGTTCGAACCTCATCTGTAAAGTAAAGAGGAACGTCGCTATCTCAAGAACTAGCAGGAGCGTCTCCAAATAGAAGAAATCTTTGTATTCGGCGGGTCAAAATTTACGGTATAAGTTCTATTGAATCAATCGAAAAGGTTACGTTTTCTTTTGGAGGCTCGCAAGAGCAAAATCGATTCAAAATATTCATTTTTTAAATGTTTATCCTTGAATAATCTGCAGAATTCGAAGTAATCGCCTTATTCCTCGTTCGAGGTCGAACAAACTAAAATTCATGTTTCCTGAGAATCCGCAAGGTTTCGTGGTTTCGTACTATCACGATTACACCGCCTAATAAATAATGTAATATCTAAGTAGGACAAAAAATGAATACATTAAACTTGTGTGTCTCTGTAGTTCCATTCTATTCGGCTCGCTAATGTATTACTTTACTTGCTTGAAATACAGTATTAAATGGAGGGGGAAACCCAAGCATATTGAATAAATCAATACTACCAACAATATGCGTGTACAAAACTTATGTACATACAAAGGATGCGCCCAGCAATTGGTAATGACTTCGTTGGAATGTCGAATCGATGAGATAATCGTGCTTCTGCCCTGCTTTAACTATAATTTGAGATAGGTTGGTAGTGAATTCTCAATTAACTAATTAAAGCTTGCGTTCCAATAGATGATGGTGTTATTTTTGTAACTGTGCTTTTAACAATTAAATTAAAATTAAATAAAACATAACTTCATTACAAAAATGAAGGGACGCTTTACTTACGCCAAGTCCTGCGCGAGGGAGTGTTCTTCTCTTCAAAAGAGAAAAAACTCTTTTGCGCAAGCTTGTTATTGCACATGCTCCTAACGACGCAAATGCCTAACATTGTCTTTAGCCTGAAGCAAGTACAAGCAAAGATCCCGTATCGAGAGCATCAATAACCTGCTCGCGTCGATTTAAGGATGGTGAACTGTTTACTTGAGCAGCTAAGCGGATACACCGAGTAACCCTGTTTTATCTGTACGTTGAAAAAAAAAATGGCCACTTAAAGAAGAATTAACTCTAGCTGAAGCGAACGTCATAAACGAGTCTTTGCTTGGCAAGGATAAAAACGTTTCGCTTCAACAGAAACCCGGGGCTCATGAAACGATTCGTCAAAGCCTCAAATCAAGAAGGGGGAATACTTTAACCATATTTGTAGATCGTTCCTTAAAGTAAAGTTTATAAAGATTAAAGGCTGGAATTGTTGACGGTTCTCAAATTCGCTCAAGCTCGTTAACTTGACTTGAATTTCCCAAAAACCGTGACTGATATTGAAGCTTCCGCTTGGTGCTCGTTTGTTACTGTGCTTAAGAACTTCTTGGGTAACAATAAAGCAGAACATTGCGAAGGACTCGTATGCTTTTTAATTTTTAATTTAATTCAATGAAGAACAAGACGAGCGATTCCTTCAAGAGATAAAGTCGATGGAGGAGAGGGGGCAGATTATTGTTGGAACCTGCAACGTTATTGTTTTCAAGCACAACATAGCAGAACATCATATAGGTGGCATTTCACCTAGCATTCGTTCTTTTTTATTTTTAATTTTTTTTGTTTCTTGGTAGCGTTAAAAAAAGGAGCTTTATCATAAAAACTAAAGCCAATATGGAATCAAGAACATTGTTATCCTGAAACTGGCCTAATAACGGAAACAATAAGACCACTCTTGCTCAGTGTTATTATAACACCTATACCACACGTGTGGATGTCGATCAGTTATTATTAATATAACAAAAATTTTGGAAAACGTCGATGAGTTCGGTGAAGAACAAGGCGAGCGATTCAATCAAAAGATAAAGCCAAATGGAGCAAAGGTATCAACGAGGGTGGGATACACGTACGATGGAACCTGCAACGTGATTGTTTTCAGGTCCCATACCACACGTGCGGATGTCGATCAGTTATTATTAATATAACAAAAATTCCCGGACTGAACGCAATAACATAAAAAAAAACAATTATACATCGATTAATAAGTCTTATTCTGATCCCAACTACAAATTTAAGAGAAGTATTAATCTAAAATAATATTCTTACAGCCGAGAGAGAAAAACAATCAACTGAGCAAGTTCGATTGTCGGTAATTCGGTCTTACATCTTAAGTATCTATCGCCGCTAGAACAAAATACTTAACTACGGAACAAACAAAGAGGAATAATAAGAAAAAAACCACGCGTACACGTAACGAGAACATATAACTCTAGCCTTACGTGATCAATTCAAGCATACATTAGGTATTGTCATTACGATGGTGATCCGATAACACAGGTGTTGTTCGGAATCTGGTTTTGCGCTTACCAATGCGAGAGAAAATAGAAGACATTGCGGTCTGTTCAGCGGAACGTAAAGTATCAAGAGATACGCCGATAATATTAATATTACATCCTAGGAAATTATACGATAGCATTTAATTTTGGTGATTTTTCGTTTTTCCCCGTACCTGTCAAATATTAAACATTTTCGGTGTTTCGAAGTCGCTTACCTACTACCGTTGGTTCCAAATCGACGAAAACCGCTCTAGGTACGTGTTTGCCGGCTCCCGTTTCGCTGAAGAAGGTGTTAAACGAATCATCGCCACCGCCGACTGTTTTATCTGAGGGCATTTGCCCGTCGGGTTGAATCCCATGCTCTAAGCAGTATAGTTCCCAGCAGGCGTTGCCGATTTGTACTCCAGCTTGGCCAATGTGTACTGAAATGCATTCCCTCTGCAAAGACGACGAAACAAAAACTTTAATCAAATCATCCCGTATTTCCTGTTGTTCAAAAGACAATTTACGGGTTATCGCGTAATGCTTTTATAATTACCGTTTCGCATAGCAACAACGGTCACCTTAAGAAACAAAAAAAGAAAAGAACGATAGAAATTGCGGAAATCATTAGTTCTACCTGCTCCGATTCTAACCGAAATTAAAAAGCGACCAGCGCAAAAGGAGGTGCTCGTTACAGTTAGCCATGAATTAAGATCGTGTACGCTTGAATAATCCGATTGTCAACTGGCTGGATCCGAGCCCGGCATCTTCGTTAATGAAAAAAAAAAATAACGATAACGGTATAGACGAATTCGCTCATTCGTTATTAACTCTTTATATTCGATGTAACCAAACGAAGAGGAATGAAATTGACTTCCTTCACCGTTATAACAGGCCGTACGCGATCATCCACGCTTGCGAGATTGGTCTTTTTTTCTTTGCTCGATGCATCTACCCATAGAGCGTAGGTACTTACTCGTTATTTCGAAGAGAATGTACTTCGTGTTACGAGAGATGTTCCGTCTGGAATTTGTGTGGTTATATGCATGCGGTGGTGATGGTAAAACATGAGTCATCTTGATTTACTATGATAGGCCGCACGCGTCCCACGTCTAACGTTTATTCGCAGATGGGTTCTTTATAAGTTTCGCGGATGCTTTAAGTCGGTTAGATAGACAAAAGTGATTATGTTAAAATAAATTGCCGCAGTAATATCCCCTCTACTTGCATTAAAAAATGTTATATTCTTAAGACGCAATTGGATGTTCCTTGATTCTTTCAATCTGAATATCGATAAAGATATCATTGAAGATCTTATAATTTGTCTTGGTCTTATAAGTTGGTACTACAATGAAAGTTTCTCATATTCGCGATGAGCCATCGTCTACAAGACTTCATTCAACAACGTTGAAGATTTGGTGTTAATCGCCCAGGAAAAATTTCAATTATTGCCGGAGAAACAGAAAACATCAGAAACGAGTGGTTTGAAGATTCTACACGCGAAAATGTAGACTGCGTCGACGAGAAGAATTCGACTTCTCCATGTCAAGATGAAGACTTCTTCTATAAAATTATAATCGAGGGTGACCGAGCTCGCTCCTTGCTTGCTTGGAGTTTTTCCAAAACTCAAAAGATGAGTTAACTAAGGATGACGGGCACCGCTTTTTATCTAATGATGACCTGGAAAACGCTGTGAATCGTATTTTGCAGAATTACCGCCAAAATCTTGTTTTTTTTTTTTTGGAAGCTATAGCATCATTAAAAAAACGTTGGAATAGTGCTGATGATTCTTACGTTGGAAATGTGATTTTTATTTGTTCTCTAATTCGTTGCTTTCGTAACCAGATAGAGCGTAAAGGAACTTCCTTTACACCATTTAAAGGAGGTCCCCGATGTTCAAAGAATATGTTGTCGAGATTTAAATGATCAAAAGGAATTAATAAACATATGCTCGAATATCAAGAACGATTTTCAATTCAAGACTTATTTTCCATGATCTGCGCAGAATTAGCAAATACTAAACAAATTCGTGTCTATTCGTCTCATAAGAAAGGGTTCGTGTTGCCAACTGGATTCCCCGATTGTCGACGAAACACGAGTCTGTCTAATCTCTGCCAATATCGTTAAGCGGAGAACTTTACTTACGTGTGGACCGCGAATAACAATCAGTAGCTTAAACTTTCTTGACCATTTAAGTCTCCACAATACCTTATTTGAATCTTATCGGCGGTTCCTCCCCAATCGCCCCGCGTACTGGATGGCACATCGGCTTATATACGAAAAGAGATAACGTGTCTATTTAGAGATATGTAGGTTCATTGGAAGCAATTTTTAAAATAGCTTTAATATACAAGATTTTTCATGTAACCTTTTCATTAAAAGCTTTCCCGGTTAGCATCTTCGGTTAATTTTGAAAATTTGCAGTAGACAATAGGTGCACCCGTGACTCCCGTTGCTTCCGGTTATACCGGAATTCGTAACCAACTTTGATATTTTTTTAATGGAATGATTTTTTTGGATTCCTTGGATTATTACGAAGTGCCCCTATAATCTCTAAAATCTGTTTTTGTGTTAAATTGTCCCAAACATGGCGTTCGGAATTTAAAGCCCAAGTTTTGAACATTGAATTCAAGGAAATCGCACTGTATATGAATGCCAATTATAACGATTGTCGAACTATAGATAATGTCTTTAAACGAGCAGACCTCCCTAAAAAAAAAGGAAATCTCCAAAAGATCCAAATTGAAATGATTCAAATAAATTTTATATGATATGCGTATGCGTAGTTTTCCACGTTGTAAAGATTTAAATTGAACACCCCGTATATTAATTGGTATTTCCATAATACGAGCTAACTAAAAGCAAGCTATTGACACCTAACTCAAGCCGTTTTTGAGAAAACTATCCCTGAAAATGGCGGCCCCAATTCACAAGAACGTATTTAAGCTAATCGCTTAAATTGTCTTTAAGCGGAGGTCAAAGGAGTCCAGGACGAAGACTCCGAGGTCCAAACACCAAGGACCGAAGGCTCCGGGAAGATTATCGACCAAGAATGTCACCGAGCTCCTCGAGCAACAGCCTCCCTAATACTTACTTGAAAATTACGCTTAATCTAATCAATTGGCCTCATCAGAGATTACATAGCCGTATATATAGCCGTACCTCGTAATTTGTAATTCGTAGATTGTGCAGGGTTCGTTTGAAAGTATAATCAAGACGGTTACAAGAACAATGTAAATAGCTAATAGCGCACGTATGAGTCATTCAAATACTTTTTTTTTATGAGCTTGCTAATTATTTAATGCTTAAGGTCGATGAATCGTTGTTGATCTTAACGTAACGTGTCCGCGATCTGCATTCGTAGTGGTAAAAGGCAATTTATCACAAAAAAATAATAATAAATAAATAAATAAATGGGATAACGACATTTATGAAGTTGAATTTATTCGAAGTGGATCAGACCGGATCGGACACTTCAAAAATCTCTCGCCATAAAACCTGCTGTAACAGTTTCGCTCTTTCTTTCTTTCTTTTTCCTTTTTTTTTTTTCTTCTTAATTGCGAGCAGCGCATTTCGCAATCCAATTTGCCGAAGGCAGACGGGCTTGCACGCGATATTCCCCATTAGACAAATACAATCGGCAAGCTTATCCATCTCAATTAATTCCATTCGGTCGATTAAAATTGCAGATGCGAGGCGTGTATAAAGCAACGCAGCGGACCCATATTCGCGCACAACTTATACCATATTCGTCCGAGTTGAGCGCTCGAAAAGCCTGCAAAGTTGCACTTTTAACATATGCATTGACACAGATTACTGCTTGGGTTCAACGATTTATCGCCGCTTCTGTAAACGGAGACGGTTCGTTGCTCTCCCTTATAAGGTAATAATATTGGATACGGGAGCCGTTTCGAAAGCTTAAAAAGGCGAATTTTCTAAATCCCAGCCAGCGACATGCTGATCTGACGTCATGTCTTTAAATATAACCATTTGGAACGCTCGCGCGCAAGAATAAGAAAAAAGACGACGCTCTACGAGCCGACCAGACGTTAATAAAGTTAATTTACTCTTACGCACTGAAAGAAGCGAAGTAATTCAATAATCCAAACGCGCGAGATTAAAATATTGACCGTAATTGGCTAAAATTTCGCATATGACATCGTTACGCAATGCTTTTACAAGTATTGATCATTAAAAGTCATGTATCACGAGTACGTGAGGCCTGTTTCATATTCAGGAACATCGTTCGGTAACGCGTACACGACAATAGTGTTACCAACGTCATGGCTTGTAATAGAATTTCAAGACGACTAAAATAAAGAACAATCGAGCGACGCCGCACGAGACCGCAGACGCCGGTGTCGGACACCAGACGATGACTAATCAATTCGCTTATTCAATCCGTTTAGGGTATTCGTGCATTCCAAGGATGTAAACGAGGCTTCTGTCTACGTTTGCATTAAGTTATGAAAGCAATCGCCAGACATGTGGAATGTTAAATGAAGGAGGCGTTGTATTGTCCTTGGGTCAATTGGGCATGGTCATGGATTGGAAAGGAATTTGAGTGCGTTGCTGAAAAATGCTTCTTCGTTGATGTCGATAAAGGAGAAATGCGGTGAAAGTCGATTTTGCAGAAGATCCCCAGTATCGAGAGCATCAATGACCTGTTTGCATCGATTTCAAGATGGTGAACTTTTTGCTTGCGCGGCAAAAATGGATGTTCTGTTTTATCTGTATGTGGGAGAGTAGATCACTGGACGAAGAAGAAATGGCCACTTAGATAACAATTAACTGTAGATGAAGCGAACGTCATAAACGAGGCCTTGCTTGACGGCGATGAAATCATTTTGTCTCCGCTTCACGTAACGCTGGGGCTCGTGAGACACTTTCCTAAAGCCTCACATAAAGATCTTCTAGATCGTTCTCCAAAGTCAGTTTGGAAAAATTAAAGGTTGGGTAAATTCGCAAGCTTATTAACGACTTCAATTTACCAAGACCATGATTGACGTTGAAACTTCTGCTTGGTGCTCTTTTGTTACGTGCTAGAGGCGACAAAGGAGGATGAAATCGTACCTGTTTTGCAGCGAGTAGACAGATTCGTGTTTTGTCGATTCTCGACAAAACCAATAGGCAACACGAATCCTTTCTCACGAGGCGAACAGACGCGAGTCTATCTAGTCGCTGCAAAAAAGGAATAATTCCACCTGCCTTTGTCATCTCTATTGCGTGCTCTTAGGTAACAATAAGGCAGAACTTACACGAAATATGGTGGTTAATGGATGCTGATATGAGACTTTCTGCATAACCATTTGGGCAGATTTCCAGAGAATCTTGTTGATTTTACTCGCAAGAACAAGGCGACTGATTCCATCAAGACATAAAGTCAAAGGAGCAAAGGTATCAAGGAAGGCGAGAATCACACATGATGGTAGACTATTTTTGAAACCTTCAACGTGATTGCTTTCAAATCCAAAGAAACGACATTTCCCCAAGAGCTTTCAACACCGATTTCAACGAACATCTGTACAAGCTTGCATCATCTAACGTGTATCATTTTCATTGCATAAGATGGTCTTTCTTGGAGATTAGATGCATCACCGATAATTTACTCTTCCATCTAATTTATTTGTAAAACGTGTTTATTATCGTGACACCGACTAAAATTCGTTTAAAACTTTAAAACTTCACCAGTTTTTACCGTCCGCAAAGAAGTCACATTGAGAATCGTCTTCTTCCGTTCTCGGAAAGCTAATTTACATATTCTCCGAACCAGAGGCAAGTAATTAAAGCGAGAGACCAAGAAAGTTCGCGAAATCAGCGTTCCAGATTAGGTTTATATCGCTTCTGCGAATTTGGAACAGAGACTCATTTAACCGCATAGAAAGCATAAAAATCGCCATCGGATGTACGTGAGGATGATCCAAGCGGTCTATTTATACGTTTTAGGAAGAAATAATGAGAATTGTATCGAGTATCCTGTCAAGGAGGAACGTCATCGTTTGATCTCCTTACGCGTTCTTTGTTCAGCATCTTTCTGTTCAAGAATCTAAAAGATATGCTTGTTTTTTATCGCCCGAACCTTCCGTTAAACAGTTGAACAACAGAAAACGCGTTTGTTAAATTAAGTCGAATTGAATGTTGCAAACTTTTGAAATTGTTAGAACCGATTTAGTTATGCAGGCATCTGGACATGGATTAAATTAATTTATTTCAAGTTAGAGCTTTTTTCTTTTTTTTTCTATTATTCAGATTGAAAGGAGATTCAAAGGGGGAAGAGGGCATAAAGAAATTTTTGTTTTATTTCTATGTTATTTTTTTTAATTATGCCAAATTTTTATTAGAAAGTAAAAAAAAGTCACAATAAAAAAAAATTTTATTGTGACTACATATATCGGTTTAAATAATTTTATATTTTAATTAATTATTATTCTTGATTCGGTTGGTAGTTCCGACAATATTACAGGAACTTTCAACTTAAGATTTTCAACAAAAAAATTGCTAATTATTTTTCTTAATTTTTTTTTCGAATTTTTCTAATAAAAAAAAATATTTTTTTCTATTTTGGGTATTGAAATTTCAAAAAACCTTACCGAAGGTGGAGGCTTTGTTTCCAAATAGATTTAGATCGCCGATGCGATGCGAAGTAAGCCCTCGTTAACCATATTTTTCCTTCCGATTTCGGGGATTCCCCGAAGGCGTTGCTTAACAGCGTTTATTAGAGTAAATAATAACAAAAATTACTAATCGCCCCGAAACGCCCCTTATCGCCAGGAGTCCTAAATGTTTCACCACGTGACGCCGACTTTTAAACGTTCATTGTATATTTATGATGCCAACTTAACAAAAAAAAATCTAACTAAAGCTGCTTTCGTGCAAAATAAAACATCCTTGATTCATTCCTCGAAACGCATTTGTTTTGATTCAAGGATATTCAAAGAAAACGAACAGAATACAACAAAATGTATATTCAGGTTGAAATTAATAGTAAGACATTCTTTTGTTTGTATATAAATGACATTGACAGATTGTTGGGTAAAAATAAAATTCCCGAAAGGTATAAGAAACACGAATACCATAATTACCGCGAAAAAAATTCTATCTATCGCGACAATAACATCGGCTTGTTCTTTAACTAAGGGACGAAGCGCTACAATTCCGTTTAATGCGCCCTCACCATTGAAATGACAAACGGTACTAGGCTGTATATAATAGCTACAGCAACGAAGAAAAATCAATGGCGATTACTAGTCTAGAAGATACAGGGTATCATTCAACATGATTTTATTCGATTTAATCGTGTTAAATATCAATTTAAGCAATCAATCCTGTAAATACAAGAAACGTTATTTAAAGATAGCGAAACCCTCAACGTTGGCTGCGAAAAAATCACGCCGGTTTATCGACCTCCCGTTGATCACGTGCGAATTGCAATCGAGTTTCGTGTTTTGTACGCGTTAATACGATTAACATGGGGGATGGCGCGAGCCAGGGCGACGCCGTCTAACGTAAAGAACGAAACTCGTAAAGGACGGAAATACCGGCGCGATCGTGACTTACAGGAAAAACTGTATCGAATTAAGACGTCGTACCGAGGCCAAGTAACAGCCGAAAAGTCTCAAATTTCGTGCTTTCGACTCGTTAATTACGTCAGCGACCAAGTTCAAAGGCGCGTTATGAGTACCGGGGTTCGCCTTAATGAGATTCAAATACTTAATTATACAGGGCGAATTAATCTGGCACGTAGCCCGACGATAACGTCGATTTTGTAGCCGACAAGGGCACGCGTTAGAATTGAGCAGATGTGAGCGAAGGAACTTAAGCGAATCGATAAATATGCCCGCTTGCCTTCTTGATTCTGTGATTTTCAAAATTCTACCCGCAGCCCCGTTTAAATACATCATATCTAGATATCCATTAACAATCTTGAAGGCGAATCCGCGAGAATGGCAAATGTCTCGTAGATAGATACGGGTGACCAAGATAAGAAAAATAAATTTTTAAGCTATAACGCTGAAGAAGAACTTCGATCTCAAGCCTCAATACGTACAGTAATTATTAGATCCAGGCTGTACGTCATTGATTTAATACCCAGAAACTCTACAGAAGCCTGTACAGGAACAGCTTCAATAAATTCGAAGGTCTACACATCTCAACATTTCAACATTATTCAACATCTACATTCAAGCGGGTTAAAGCCTGGAGATCTTAGATCATTGAAGATCCCAACATAAAGTACCTGATTCACATTGCAAAAGATACAGAAAAATTTTGATCAGCCCTACAAGGTGGTGTGTACTGAGGACATCTGGCGAGGCTCGACGCAAAAGATTAACCTTAGTGTAGTACACGAACGGACAAAAGCATCAAGTAGTCTGCTGCCACCAAAAAACACTTAAAAAACGCTATATTCTAACGCATTTCAAGCAGCAAACTTGTGCTCCAAAAAGAACTTTAGAAAAGATATATTTACTGTTAGTCAGGCAACACTGGAGGTCTGCACAAATGCTCGGAAGTTTCACCGACTTAACAATATCCTGCTTGATGAACAAAATTGTAAACTTTAGAGCGGGGAAAACTTAAAAGTGTTGCGTCGAAGATCCTTCCCGAATCCATTATTGCCGTATTTCCGCGAAAACGCGCCAGGCAATTCGAGGTTGCCGTTGCTTCTGAAAGGCACGCAGAGGGAACGAATTTCTCCGTCAGTTATAATTGCGGCAACGGCCTGCGATTTGATGGCCCATGGAGATATCTCGAAAGCAAAGTTGGCACGTGAATAAGCCAGCTATTGTGACGCTTGCGAATATTCGTCAGGAGAGAATTTTTCAAAATCTTAGCAGCGTTAGGTTCGAAGAGAGTCAGGGCACATTTAAATGATGCAATTTTCCAAACAATGACGACTTGTTTATTGAGCTCTAAGAGGTGCAAAAACTTAATGGACAACCCGTGCAATGGAAGTGTAGTTCGAGCATTTAATCAATACCAACGCCATCTTCTAAATCGAAGAATTCGTAACAGGAAAGTTCTTCCAAGATTGGTTGCTAGTGTTCAAAATAAACAATGAAAGGGAAAAATAAGCAAATTGATTTAAAAGGCGACGTAAATAAACATTTATTTAAAAATTTTGCTTGAGTTTATTTAAAAAAAAATGATTAATTACTGGACCGTAACTTATAGTTTTTTTTTTCTATTTTGGCCCCCTGTATATAAAAAAAATTGAAAATAAATATTATGTACGTAATATTTTAAACTACAGCAAGTTCAACGACTTCGACTGTTCTCGAAGCGCAACCATTAGGAAACTATTTGACTTATGAGAGAAAAAGAATGCACTTTAACTTGGTACTCTTGACCGCGTAAATAAGGACTCTTAAAACTCTATAACTAAGCCGCTGATTGCTAAAATGAATCAGACATATACAGCCCGTCCGCCTAGTACATACGTATTTGGAAGGAAGATAATGTCTTTCAAATAAAAAATATTCAGAAACGAATGCTTCACAGTATAAAATTATATTTAATTGTACAGAGCGTTCGCTTTCCGTTGAGCAAGATACAAGAGGTTTTTATATATTTAACCGCCGAAACATTAATTGCGCTAGGGCGACTTTGTCGCCGAATATTTTTTTATTTATAATTTGAGGTTTAATATGCTTTCCATGCTTTTTTTAACAAAAAAAAATATTTTTTTTATTTATAATTTCAGGTTTAATATACTTTCAATGCTTCTTTTTAACAAAAAAAAAAATTAAAATAAAAAAAAAGAAAACAGAGTAGTGATTCGGTTAAGTTGGCGGGACGGTTCGCACCCAACAGATGTTCTTCTGAACAAAAGAATCCCCGCAGGATTCGCAAAGGGTGTATATAGCACAGAATAACGTAACATATGAGTCACACGAGACACCCCACTTCAATGCGTCAGCATCCCCGTTCCGTCCGATTCAAATATTTTCTTTTACTAGTAACTTTTGCCAACTCTAATACTTGAACGTTTAAAATTTTTTTGTAGAAAATATCAGCATTTACATCGCAGAAGAATCATGATTTTGAAAACAGCTAGTTTTTCTTTTTTCTATCGAATTTATTTCAAAAGATATAACTTTCTTCTCCCGTATTTAGGTAAATTTCAAATTAAAAGTATGGCACATTTTCGCTGAAAATTTAAAGCGAAATTAACGACCTCCCGTTGATCACGTGCGAATTGCAATCGGGTTTCGTGTTTTGTACGCCTTAATACGATTAACATGGGGGATGGCGCGAGCCAGGGCGACGCCGTCTAACGTAAAGAACGAAACTCGTAAAGGACGGATTTTGATGCTTACTAGATTAAATAATAAAATATGGTACAAACATTGCAGTTGTTATACTGAACTTCCGATAATCCAGAGGCAACGTGATATTGATTATGACGGCATTCGTTTGTTCATTTTGACATTTACGTAAATAAATATATGTCATAAATATTAAATATTAAAATAAAATCACTATTCTTTTGCATAAGCTTGTTCTTAAATGTTTCGTAACTGAACGTACAGAAATATCCTAGAATTGTCATTAAAAAAAAAAAAGAAACAAACAAACAAAAGAAAAACAAAACAAAATATATAAACAAACGACACTCACCATGTTCGCTGATTGTTTTTTTTTCCTGCGTTAGATTAAAAAGAACGTCTCCAAAGAGATTTATATATTTGTAATGTAAAATGCACACGATGTCGGTAATGTGGCACCAATGAACAAATTGAACCGTCCGGTATCCGGAACTAAGCTTTTAAAGGTCTCGGATGGGGGGGTGCAGCGTTCTCCCGCGCAGAATCGGACAGAGAAATTTAGCGATTAGCGACGATTTGTTGTCCTTTTTGTGTAATGAGCGAATTGAGTTTTGAACGCTTTTCCTTTGATGAGAATTTTTGCCAGTATTTTGGTTATAGCTAAAGGAAATTTAATTAGGTTAGTTCGTTTTAACCTTTGGAAGATTAGGATAAAACAGGCCAGCGTGTATTTCGGGGAATTTTTCGGGCGGTGTTCGCGTGACATCCTTCCTGAAATGTATGGAAAGCGTTACAAGGAAGGGCTTAATCTATGTTTTCCGGAATATCGTCTTTTTAAAAAATGAAATCGGAACATACGTTGTTAAATTAAATAATAAAAAATAGCTTTTTTTAAAGAAAATTTGCGGAGCCGTTGACCGTATTCGGGATGAAAACCTTCAAATGGAAAAAAAATGTTAAAGCGCATCTACGTTTCGAGATATTCGGGGAAATAAGGAGAAAATTAGTTCCCAACAATGCGAATGCGGCTCGTGTACTTCCATCCAACTTTATTGATTCATGAGTGATGAAAGTTCTTCATTTTTCCGTGCGCTTCATGAAATTACAAAAAACTAGAAAGGCCGATATTGGCGGTAATTGGTCGGTGGTCGGTACGCAAGACGAACCCTTTCTCACGAGACGAATAAACGCGAGTTCGACTAGTTTCTGTTAATGTCGTAAAGCGCACAAAACGTAGCGGACTTTATTCATGACCAGGGAACAATCCAACGTTGATGCCAAATTTTGCTTTGTAAATACATGAAGATCGAATATTTCTTATAAATTTGGCTTCATTCGTCGGGATAACGTTGTCCACAGATAATTCCAGCCCTTCCGACCATGTTAAAATTAGCAAAAGCTAATGTTTTCGAATTATCGTCTCGATGCATAAGAAATTTTTTGGAATTTCCCAATATTATACCCTTCCACAAATCGATCGATGCCGTTCCTCGTGAGACATCTTTCTATTTCGACGTCCGCGCATTTATTTATTCGCTGTACGTAGACGTTGGTACGATCATAAAATTTAATAAGACGACTTAACGACGGGCGAAGGCTTCGAACTACCCGCGTCCAAATTATACATTCGCACGCTCAAACGTTATAAAATTATATCAATAAATGCCCCAATATAAACGAAGTTTACAGGATTCCGCATATACATATACCAATACATCATAAGATAACGAACATATCGATTTAACAATGAAAAACGCATAGCTATACCGTCGACGAGACCGTACCATTCGGCAATGCAATCCGAAGTAATTTTACCGGTCATCGATATCGCATCGAACCCCGATGTCTTCGCCGTGGAAACTTCGGCGGGGAACGTCGTAAATCATCTTCAAATATCTTCCGTAAATAATCACGCACGATCACGACCAAAGCGTACGCATTTCGATTTAGTGAAGAAGGAAAAATTGGAGAATCGTATTTATATTTTTCGAAAGGGAACGAATGCGTGAGGGCGCTATATTCGGTTTAATATTTATTTTTAGATGTCCTCCCGTACAGTTCGGTAAGTTTAAAAGAGGCTCATATTCTGAAAGAATGAGAGATATATCGCGTGATTTATATGATGCTTAAACAAAGAAATGAGCGGGAACGTCCTGTATACATTTTTCTATGTCCAGCACTGTCAGATTCAAAAAAATATATACAGAATGTTTTATTAAAAAAAAAATGAAATAACGCATATCCGTATCATAATGGACAAGGATCTATATCGTTGGTACAAAAGGGAAACAAACTAGTTAAAAAATAATAATAATAATAAACACTATCAAAACCTAACAAATTTAATAGTCGATCGAGCAAAATTCGAATCACCACTCAGTATAACGTACAGTTGCGAGCAAATGAATAGGGACACTAATGCAATTGTGAAAGAAAGTATTTATTTATTTGTATTTTCGAATAAACAAAAAGTTTAAAATAGGAAACTATATACTACACACTACGGACAATTAATACATAGCGATAATTTGCAAAATATACCGTATGATACAAAAACACATGCTAATACAAATTATTCCATATGTAAAATGCGAGCATTGAAATAGGTACAGTGGGATACCCCTTTGCTTTAATGACTGCGGCACATCTCCTAGGCATGGAATCGATGAGATGCCGACATCGTTCCACGGGAATATCGTTCCGGACCTCCTCAACACATCGAAACAGTTCTTCGAGGTTTGAAATATTTTTATCCCGAATACGAAGTTCTCAACACATCTTGCCACAAGTTTTCGATTGGGTTTAAATCGCGACTACAAGAAGGCCAACCAAGAAGATCTACATGATTTTGTCGAAACCAGTGCTTTGCAATCTTAGCTGTGTGCTTGGGATCATCGCCTTGTTGGTACAAATGATCCTCCGCATATGGCAGCATAACGTTGGATAAAATATCAACATACACATGTCGATCCATTATTCCATTAATTTTGTGCAACGGACCAACACCTATATACCAACACATAGACCTATAGACCAACACATTTCCTCCAAACCCTTTTACTGTTTTTATTGTATGCTGAGGATTCATCGCTTCATTGGGGCCTCGCCGTACACATCTTCTGCCATCCGATCCCGTTCTATTAAATTTTGACTCGTCACTAAACAATACAAATTTCCACTGATCTGCAGTCCAATGCAAATGATTTCTGGCAAACTGTAATCTTTTCATTCAATTTGTTTTGCTTATAAGCGGTTTATGTCTAGCAATCCTACCATGTAATCCGGCTTCTTGTAATCTTCGTCTGACTGTCCATACACCAATCGGTCTATCGATCTCTGCAATTACCTCTTTGTGTATATCTGCCGCCGTTTTTAATGGATTCGCACGTGAAAGACGCGCTATGTGTCTATCGATGCGATTTATCCATTAAATATAAACCAAAGGCAGTGATTACCTCTTCTCCTTGTTCAAATTTCTCATACAATAACTGCGCATTTAAAAGGAATTATTTTCCCGAAACTTCGTTAAACTAACCGTGAAATCACTCAGCGGATGTTCGAGAAGGCAGAACGCGTATCCGCCACCGAGTGAAAGTGTCGACGTTCAACAAGCTCGTCCTTTGTGTCCTACTCGTCGTCTAACGACCGACTTTGTCTTCGTTGAAGCATGTCTTTCAACATTGTCGCCGTCGTTGCTTCGTTTTACGGTTCTGTGATCTAGCTGCTGCCATCCAGGATTGTCCGCGCATGTGAATGTATACGTATTAATCGTGGAATGACATATGCACCGAATCTAAACAATTTTTCGAAACGATGACGGCGTCTGAGCGTATCGAACTATCATTAACGAAGAAGAGTGCGGGGAGATTTCCTTTTCCCTTTTCGATCAAACTGGATGGTTTTTTGTTATGGGATTCTTATGCTAGTACCAAATTCGAATTTACCGCGTAATATCCGCTTTACCGCCGGCGCTTTTAAATTAATTTTAGGTGCGTTTTGTAATTGCTCGAATCTCTGATTTAAGTACGAGCAACACATACACGTTTCTCAATAAGTGGAAAAAAATATGACGCTCGTTTTAAAATTCCATCATCGATGTTTCATCAATTCAAAAACACGCCTTTTGCCACGAAAAATCACAATTGGGGATTGTCGCCAAAAATTGACGGTTTTACAATCTTTTTTTAAGAAGGAATGTTGAGTTGGACCTGAAAACAATCACCTTGCAAGTTCCAACAATAGTCGGTCATCGTGCGTGTATACCTTGATACCTTTGCTCCATTTGCCTTTATCTCTTGACGGAATCGCTCGCCTTGTTCTTCACCGAACGCGCCGACGTTTTCCAAAATTTTTGTTATATTAATAATAACTGATCGACATCCGCACGTGTGGTATATGTGTTATAATAGCACTGAGCAAGAGTGGTCTTATTGTTTCCGTTATTAGGCCAGTTTCAGGATAACAATGTTCTTGATTCCATACTGGCTTTAGTTTTTATGATAACGCTCCTTTTTTTAACGCTACCAAGAAACAAAAAAAATTAAAAATAAAAAAAGAAACGAATGCTAGGTGAAATGCCGTCTATATGATGTTCTATTATGTTGTGCTTGAAAACAATAACGTTGCAGGTTCCAACAATAATCTGCCCCCTCTCCTCCATCGACTTTATCTCTTGAGGGAATCGCTCGTCTTGCTCTTCATTGAATTAAATTGAAAATTAAAAAGCATACGAGTCCTTCGCAATGTTCTGCTCTATTGTTACCAAAGAAGTTCTTAAGCACAGTAACAAACGAGCACCAAGCTCGAATATCAGTCGTGGTTTTTGGGAAATTCAAGTCAAATTAGCGAGCTTGAGCGAATTTGAGAACCGTTAATAATTCCAGCCTTTAATCTTTATAAACTTTACTTTAAGGAACGATCTACAAATATAGTTAAAGTATCCCCCTTCTTCGATTGAGGCTTTGACGAATCGTTTCATGAGCCCCAGGTTTCTGTGGAAGCCAAACGATTTTATCCTTGCTAAGCAAAGACTCGTTTATGACGTTCGCTTCAGCTAGAGTTAATTCTTCTTTGAGTGACCATTTTTTTTTCAACATACAGATAAAACAGGGTTACTCGGTGTATCCGCTTTAGTTCATCTTTAAATCGACGCGAACAGGTTATTAATGCTCTCGATACGAGATTTTTGCTTGTACTTGCTTCAGGCTAAAGACAACATTATTTTCAAATTAAAAAAAACATATGTTATTAACTATAATAGAATAATCGATCCATATCCTGATAAATCGTTTTCGATGCCAGGCAAAAATATAAAAGCCATTGTAGTAGCGATTAGAAGCACAGTTACAAAAATAACACCATCCAACCCTTCCAATCTATCTCAAATTATAGTTAAAAGAGGGCAGAAGCACGATTATCTCATCGATTGGACATTTCAACGAAATCATTACCGTGAACCATGAGCCCCAGCTTTACGTGAAGTGGAGACAAAATGATTTTATTGCCGTCAAGCAAAGACTGGTTTATGATCTACAATTAATTCTTGCTTGAGCGGCCATTTCTTTTTCGTCCCATAATCTTTCATTGCTCTATTACCGCACATACAGATAAAACAAAATGCATCCGCTTTGCTGCCCAAGCGAAAAATTCACCATCTTTAAACCAACGTAGACAGGTCATTGATGCTCTCGGCACTGGATTTTCTGCAAAGCCAACTTTCACCGCATCTCTCGTTCATCGTGATATAAAAATTACAATTGCATGAACGCAATTAAAAAAAGAAATAAACGCATTATTACTGCCATCATCAGATGTGTCAACCGAAGGAAAAAGAAGGACGGAGACCAGCACACCCACAGTACGTAATAACAATGAGATAATCATGAAGCTAGTTAGGCCGGTTTCTCCACCCATTTATCGATTTAATCTAATTATTTTTAATAAAATAATAGACTCATCCTCGATTATATGACAGATGTAGCTGCTCCATCTAAACAGTTAAGGATTGCCTTGTTCGGCGAGTTTTATTTATAGATTGGACGTATGTACACAATAACTAATGAAATTGAGAAGTTGAACGTAAGTTAAGTAGATAATCGCTCTTGATTGAGGTTTAATTAGAATCGACGTTATCTAGTTATCTATACGTAAATAGACATTTTCGTGAAGCAAATCTAATATAACGGGCAAAAGATCGCGTTGCATCATTGCAGAAGAAATAATGTCCATTTTTAAATCTAATATTGCTAAAGAAATTTGGGAGCATAGAAGCCCATTATGTGCGCATACAATAGCGAGCGTCTATTATTCTCCCCCTCGCAATTTACGAAGCAGGTAGATGTCTATTTCTGTTAAATCATGCTTTATTATCACAATATAATAAAGGGAAAAATTAAATTTTGATATATTTATTAGGTTATTATCTGTGAATCTTCTTGCAAATCACCTTCAAATTGAAGGGTCCTTTGAAAAAAAAAAAAAAAAACAATTAAAAAACACCAAAACCAGTAACATCTACTTTATTTCTCGAATAATTCCAACGAGCTATTACAACAGAAACTATTCTACCCTATTCGTACCTACAAGCGTCACTCTATAAGGCCTATCGTCCTGTAGATACCCATTTTTGATCGTATCCTTGATCCACTCGATATTAATATGGATCGCCTGTCTAATATCCCAGTACTTTTCCATGTTTTCCAGAGATTCTTCGTCGCAAGCGTGCAGCACGTGAGTCGCCAAGTGTTGGTCGTCTGCGCTCAAGACCACCCCGCCGTAATAGACGAACAACCTGATCCAATGGGCGAATTTATACCTAGCGGGCCTTTCGGTGGCCAGGAACACGTTCTTGAAATAATTCGGGACGGGTTTCGCGCTCGTATCGGCGACGGAAGCGGATGGCGTTGATTCCGTGAGGTTTTTCGAAGCGCGAGGATTTGCCGGAGCCGCTCCTGAAGATGAAGCCGTGTCGTAAAGATCGTTATCCATCTCCGTTGAATTATCGCGTTACCGGTTAATTATTGCGTTTTGGCAACCGGAAATGGAAGACGTATTTCTAATCTTGGGTAAGAAATTAGCTTTTGTCGTTGTTTTACCTTGTCTTTAAAGACGAAACGCCCGATTTTTTTCAAATAAATCACCGCACCATGCGTACACGCATCGTAAACTATAGCGACTAACACAAGTCGCAACACACTGCAATCTGTGTTAGGGAGTCACTTATCAAGAGGTAAGAATTCAAAACAATTTTATCATTTGTTGAACGTCTTGAATACCTTTCGCAATTAGTAATTTGTGTTCGGAGAGAAGACTGCTTATTATATCTACATTGTCATTACAAAAAGGATTATTTCAAATGAAACAGCTCAAAAAATAAAAAATTTGCTAACAAAGAGCTCAGATGATTCGATTCCTGAAACCAGACTAGATTCTAATCTTAAAATTCTTCATATTTCATAAATTGAAAGCTTTCAAGAATAAAACAAGCATTACAAACTTCCGACAAATTTTAAAAAGGCAACTTCGTCGTATGACAACAACCAGAAGAACAAACACGTTAAATAAAGACTTTTCCCTCTACCTCTTCTATCTCAATCGTTAAAAGCACGATTAAGGATTCTTTAAGTATTTCGGGCAATTGGAACCGAGAAAGTAACCTTCCACCGTTTATTTTTAAGTGTAGAACGCCCTCAAATACTTTCTTTGCATCGTCAAAGTTAAGCTTCCTAAAACGGTAGCCTAGCTAGAAAACGCTTTCGGCAATCGGTTCTACGCGTTATGTTCTATCTTGAAACGTAGAAAACTAGATAGAGGCTTCGCAAAGAAACTGACAATTTTGAAATTATAAATAATATTCGAACAAAATTGGCCCGAGCAGACTTACCAACAATGGAAATATAAGAAATCTCAAGACTGGTGGAAGATCGTTCCAAGTCAGAGATAAGCCAAGCGCTTTCTAATTGGACACAGGTCCACATTCAGCGGAAGTCCGTTAGAACAACAGTGGGCCTACTAACAGAACACTATACGCTCAAGAAGCACGCGAGTAATTTGCGCCTGATCGAGAGAATAGCGCCAGCTGGGAGACGAGACGGCCGTCCACGTGTTGCGCGAATGTATAGGTCTAACAGGAGTACAGTTCTCAGAAGTAAGCTCGAAATACCCAGAACCTGAAACCTACGTGGAGGGGTCATCCGCAAGACCGCTAAATCTAGCAAAGAAAGCGAAGCCAATGTAATTGATCTAATGAGAGAGGAACCACAATAAATCCGAAAAGGCCGCAAAGGGATAGGCAGAGAACCATCTCGGATACAGCGATAAAATGGTCACGAATAATGACATGCGGAGAAGACGAAGAATTTCTAAGGTATCGTTGGAAAATCTTAATAATAATCTTTAATAAAACGACGGAGAAGTATCTCTGTTACATTCTGCAAGAAACAATATCTTCACGCAATTCAGCGCTGCGGATTTAGCAAAAAAAGATTTTTGCCCATATATTTCATCGATGATAAAGAAAATAATGAGAAAAAAACGACAGCCGGATGATGAACAAAACGAAAAGAAGGCATCTTTATCCCGATCCAGAATTAAAGTATTTGGATATATGAAGAATCTGACGATTTCTAGCTCAATATAAAAAGTGAAATAAGATTAAAAAATTACTTTTATTGACAATTACAAATCACCCGACATCATCACAAAAAAAATTACATTAAAAAATATACATTTACAACTATAAAATACAATCTCATAGTACGCAATCTAAACAAATCATTTGAGAGATGCAAAATTAATGTGTGAAATTAATAATTATAATAATAATCGCATATAAAACTTATTTTGTAATTAAAATCGCTTCTAAGTTCATCTTAAAAGCTCCACAAAGCGATTTACGGTACCACGAATACCCTATACTTCGAATCGTCCTGTATACTACCCTTGGATATCGAATCTCGTATCCAATTAGCCGTCACGTGTGCGGCATTCTTCAAATCGCCCATTTTATCGACCGAGACGCGATCTTCTGCGTGAAGGACGTACGTTACCATCTCTAGGTTGTCTGCCGACACAACGTTACCGCCATACGCTATAAAATAACGAATCCATTTCTTCAGATCCTCCGAATCTTCGTGTATATGTAGATATACTTCCGCGAAGTAATCTGGAATTGGACTGTCGATTTTAACTCGCGTATTGTTTAGGTTATCCTTGTTATCGGTTGAGGTCGACGCGCCATTGTTCTGTTTCTTTTTCCCTGCATTCCCGGGGCTATCTTCCCTCTTGCGTTTAGGAGAATTTGCTTTCGACGTACTAGGGAAGAAATCTAAAATTTGCCCGTTCTTCTTCTGGTCCTTTTTGCTTTTAGGACTGTCTGCTCGATTTATTTTCTTCTTAGGACTATTCTCGGGACTACTCGAGCTTTCCGCAGATTCGAATTCTTTCATTAACAAACCAACATCGTTTTCTTTGGATACCTTGTATAAATGCCGCAGTTCCTCCAAGTTCGTCGCCGTTTCCCACGTTTTATCATCTCTAATCCTGGTAACCCTCGGAAATCTCATTGAAATACCATCGGCCGTATGGAAATCGTGCTGCTGAGTAAATTCCGCTGCGGTAATCTCCCAAACGGGTTGGGCTTTAGGATCTCTAGCGACGAAGTCCGGTGTCATGATATTAGTGCAATGCAGCCAATCGGGAACTTTCGTCGCATCCCTTCCAATTTTAACCATGTCCAGTTCATCCTGTAATCGTTCGATTGTTTTGTCGTCGTGGCCATTGTGCACCTTAGTTACGGTAAGAAATTTTTTCGTTTTCTCATCATAACAGCCCATGAGGAAGATCGACATCAACCCACCCATTCTACCTGTTCCATACCATGCGCCAAGAACGATTAAATCGGCTGTATCAGCAATCGCACCCCCAAATAGGTAATCTTTCTTCACTTTCAACCAATGACGTTTACCAGGTTCGTAAATACTTTTCAAATCCTTTAAAACCAACCCTTCGAGGCCGAGTTTTAGGACCTTTGCTATCATTGCTTTTAAATCATCCACAGCATGGATCTCCTCCACTTCAGCAAAGACTATTTTGTTGGGGATCTCTTCCATAACTGTCTTTAGGATCTCTTTCCTTCGTTCGATTGGTTTCGCAGTTAAGTCCTCTCCATTGTAAAAGATACAGTCGAATACAAAGAGACAAACGCTTGCATCTTGAAAGTTGGCCTTTTTATGTACACCTAAAGTTCCGAATGGTAAAGGTTTGCCCGTATTAACATCAACCATGAGGATTTCACTATCAAGGATCAGATCTTTCCCATGCGGGAAAGCTTTTGGGATGTAATCTTTAAAATGGGCTACCTTATGAGCCATTACGGGTTTTAAGCTCCTCGAATAATATTGGAATTGTGATCCCTATAAATGCAATGTATTAAACAAGATTTTTCGATGGGAAATATACGGAAATTACATTTTTATGCACTTGCACCCTTTCTCCATCGTATTTAATTTCTGAATACATTCCATTTGGACATTTCTTCATAGCCTCCTCGACGCTACGGCAAGCTTGAGCTAGCATTGGTAGAACTGGTGTTAAAAGCGATATTTTCGCTTTCACATTGCTCTTATGACCTGCAAATTATTATGATAGCAAGCGGAAACAAAACCAAATAGAATTACATGAAACGAACCTGTTTGTCCAATGCACTTATCAATAACTGCGTCGATATCCCTTGATGATTGAAAAACTTGATAGGCATCGGGATGAATTCCATCTAAGATGTGCTTGGCACCCGCATTCATTTTTAGATCTCCCTTTATTAGTCTGATGATGATTTTAAGATCGTTCGGTGTACATTGAGAGACAATCTTCTTGAAATGTTGAATTTGCTCTTCCTCTTTCGTGAGTTTCGTTAATTCTTCCAGGAAGTCATCGACTACTTCTAGCATAAGCAAACTTTTGCTGGCCGGTTTGCAAATTTTACTTAACGTAAAGAAATGCTGGATTGTCTCAGAGACGTCACCGCCACCAAGGTGTTCTAACATATCCTCATGATTCGTACCAAATATCCTACTGAATAACTTCACTAGCTGTTTACTTTGAAGGTTATAAATACGCTTGACTACACCAGGGAGTAACAGTCGGCACCATAATTTGATATCACCACGAAATTCAATGTCATCTGTTCCATGTGTAAATAATTTGGCAACAATGGCTGTCTTTTTTAAGTAACTAGATTCGTTTGTGATATCTGCAACTAATCGACGGAATTCTCTAAATAATCCATCTTTACCAGCATCTCTCGCGATATCCTAAATAAACTAGTATATGTTAACACTAATTAAAATGAATGTTACAATTTATACTTACACTTCCACCTGCAACTGCTGCTTGACACTGAATTTTAGGTTTTTTGACTGATTTTTGTGTCTGTTGCTTCTTTGGTGTACCCGTTAGATTATATTTCTTCCGTATATTCCCTTCACTTTCAGCAAGTTTCTTTTCAATCATCGTACGGTCTTCATCTACCAGATCATCGAAACCATCCAAATCGTCTGAAGTTTGTATTCTTTTCGTAGTTGGTCTTTGCTTTAGGAACACTTCCAGCATGCAATCGATGTGATAACAATTCCTCATTTTGCCTTCTGCGAACGGATTGTGAGTTAACTTTACGAATCTTATTTCTCCGGAGGCGAATTTTTGTTTGCAATGTTTACATCCGGCTCTACTATTTTTCGCCCTTTCCACGATGAAAATCTTTTCCTCGGGTTGTGCTTCTTCATCGCCCATTTTTACCGATTTATATGACGTAAAGTAGATCACTTAATTCCGATTAGATCACCTTTAAAACGGAGAAATTTCTTCCTAAACACCATTCCATACGCTGCAGATAATACAGTGTAATAATCATATTTGATTTATGAATTTAAAAGTATCGTTGTGTTCGAGGACGCGTAGATAAGCTAATTATCTTGAACAATATTAGTGGTACAATCACTAAACTCGTCAATGAAATTCAAACAAACTAGTCGAGATAACCTAACTTCTATTTTAGATTACCATCTTCCAACTTGTCAGCTAAGCATGTCACTGCATGTTTGGATTGGTTTAAATTAGATCATTTGGTTGACATTGAAATTAGATGCTATGTAGAAGCCGGAGGTGGATAGGAGTTTTAGTAACAGCATTTTATCATTAAGCAGGTGTAAAGCGATGAAAATACATCTTTTTTCTATAATAAAAAGCTCTTTTAGTATCTTGTGCTTTAATAGTTGGTATTACAACAAAATATCAACATATCAACTTTAGCCTTGTCAAAATTAGAGCTTCTATTCAACTTGCTTTTTATTATTGCGTTTCAGAAAAGTTCCTTTAAAACACTTATTCACGAGTATATGGCGTGTTGACAAATACCGGAGGCATTGAAACGATTAATTCTTTGATTGATCTTGAAATGTGTACCAGTTAATGGTGATCGTGTGATACCTGTCACAGCTGTTCCGGTCTTTGAAAATAGCCTTTATAAATCTCAAAATTTCAATGTATTGGGCAAGCTAGGAGAAATTGCTAGACAGACGCTTGTTTCGCTGACTCTCGAGGAACTCAATAAACAACACGAATCCGTTATTCTGAGACGAATAAACACGAAGATATCTAGTCTGGTCTCAGATAACGCTATTTTAGTATCGTAATCGCGAAAGGAACTGTATTTCCTACACCAAATCACTAGGTTCTTCGATTCGCCACGTATCAAAAAAGAAACTTATTTCGGAGATTTGGTGGCGGAGGAAAAAGGATCGGCCCCTTCCTGGGCTCCTCAAGCTATGTCGACGTGTATATAGCATTTATTCATGAGTAGAAGAAATAAGAGAAGTAATCTATCACTTTTCTCGCGACGACTAGACAAGCTCGTGTTTATTCGGCTCACAAGAGTCGACAAAATACGAGTTTAGTCGCTTAGATTCGCTGAGAATTTATTTACGCGATTCCGCAAACTAGCAAAAACTAGACGGATTCGTGTTTTGTCGACTTTCAGGGACACCAGTAGGCAACACGAATGCATTCTCCTGAGGTGAATAGACACGGGTCTACCTAGTCGCTGCAGAAAAAAGATAAATTCCACATGCCTCTGTTATCTCTATTCACGAGTAATATCTTTCCAAAACATACAGTGACATCTATCCGCAGTTCTTGCAACTTCTTGAGCGAAGTCTTGAGCGTCGGAGGAACTATAAATACTCGTATCACGCATCAAAAGATAACGCTATATTCGAATTTGTCCATTTAATTGTTGATAACTTAAATAAATGCAAACAAATACATCGATTCTATAAGCATTTCTCACTTCGAAGAATGTAGATGTGGTAAAAGCCCAAATTACAAAATATTAATGTTATCGATCGCCTTCGTTATTTATTAACAATCCTCGAAGCGGTTTTCCAAACAAACTGATGACCGAAATAACCTTGAATTGTAAAGAAACTCGAACTAGAAACGCATTACGTATCGTGTTTTAAGTTTGTTTGGAGTACGCACACATATGTACGTACAATATACTTGTATACTTGTTTGGCCAAGATATGAGACTTCAAAAACAAAAAACAAATCGATGTATTCATGAACCGGATCTTTTTCGAGCTAGTATAAGCCGGCGTACGTTTTTCAGGAACTTATGCAATCGACGTTCCGTTTATCTGCTAATTTTCTATGATGTACGACACACTATTATCTTTGCCAAAGTGAATATAAATAGAAATTATCGCTATTCGAGTTGTTAAAGGAATAAATATGATAAACCGTTAATCGTATAATTAACTATAAAAATTAATTTAGAAAAATACTGGAAATTAACACTTCTCAGATTACCCGATAAGGAAATGTACGTAATTACCTTGAATTTTGCTGATTCAAGATTAAACAAAAAAAAAATATATAATAAAAATGAATCATTAATTATCGTCACTTCCTTTTTATGCGATTACGACAACAAAAAGAATAAATTGCCAGATAGCAAATTCCTTTACGTTCTTGCTACATAACAAAACAGCACATTTTGTTGACAACCAATGCGTGAAACGGCGGGTTCAGCCATGGCAATGTTCCAAAATTTAAAATAATCTTTTGGGATTAATGCATTTCCACAGTGTGAATAGAAGCAAGATGTTGCAGAGGCGAACGGTGTGCGAAGTAAAATACAACGCTTCCGACAAATTTACCCTTTTTCCTCTTCTTGGCTTTGATGAAAGTTTTAACGTGTGTTTATTAGTCTGAGCTGTGGCGTAGAACGGGTAAACAACACATAAGTAGCGGCAACCTCCGCACCATACAAGCTTAATTTATTATACATATAGTAATATACAATAATTAGTCCGGGATAGCCGTTCCGAAGACACGAATGGTCCTCATCATCAACCGGATTTAACTTGGCGAAACGAAGAGCTTCAGCTGCGGATGATAGTTTACACATTTTATAGCTATCTAAAGAACATCGCCGATTTAATTGAAGATTAGAATTTAGTAATCTCTCCTTAAGTACTATAATACAGCGCGCCCACGTGCGGCGTGAATGTAAGGTTATTGCTTCGCTGGGGAATTTCAAGTAAAAATTATTCGAAGGCAAGCCCAGCACATTAAAAAAAAATTATAGGCGTGCATACAATATGTAGTTTACTTTGTACGCGATAAACGTACAGCCGGCAAAATAACTAATGTCTTCCCCTTCGGGCAGACGTCAATTCCATTTGCGTTCGGGCGTTTCCGGGGTTGCGCGCCATGGAATTCCCGTCATTTTAAGGTCTTTGTTTTAAACCTAATGCTTCGATGTTATTTTTTGTTTTAGACGAAAGCGGGAATACAAATATCAACAGAATATAATTACAGAGGACAAAGGCAGGCGGAATTATTCCTTTTTGTAACGACTAGATAGATTCGTGTCTATTCGTCTCATAAGAAAGGGTTCGTGTTACCTACCGGTGTCGGCCGAATCTGAAAAAACACGAATCTGTCTAATCTCTGCAAAAAAGTAGAAAAATTTCATCCGACTTTGTCCCCTCTAAATACGTAAATGTAAAAAAAAATCTACGAATTGGGTCAAATATGAAACCAATGACGACAACGTGCAAACACCAGAAAATTTCTTTGTGGTTATTTTAAATATAAACGTATCCGTGTATTGTATAATAGAACCGAAATAATAATAATAACAGTCTTCATAGTCTCTGTTCTATTAACGCGATCACAAGCTGCTTCTACGGGAACGCTCGAATGCGTTGAAAAAATTGAAAGCGATATACGAAGCGAAGGGGGAGACATTACTTATTTTGTCGGCTGTACGCTAATATTTCGACTATTTCGACATTATATACGTATCTCGTCCGGTGTTTGAAATAATCCAGATAACTTCAGATTTCTGCGAAATGCCATCAATCCTTACATCTTTTAGTCGTGATTAAAATTTTTACTAAATTTAGCCATGACTAAAGAAACAATCATAATCATGCCTGCACTGTTTCTACGACCAAACTTATGAATAGAAAGAACAAAGGCGAGCGAAATCGTAACTTTTTTGCAGCGACTCGTATTTTGTCGACTCTCGGGGAAGACGAACCCTCTTTTATGAGGCGAATAGACACGTGTCTAGCTAGCCGCTGTAAAACATATATGATTTCACTTCGCTTTTGTCCTCTCTATTTATGAGATTAAAGCTCGGATTAGCACAACAGCCGGCGTAATCATCGGATTTGGTCCCCATTGACTTAATTGTATTTCCAAATTTCAAACGGTTCACGTCGAACGAGGAAATCATCGCTCAAACATGTTTCTATTTTGGGGGCGCCTTCCGAATTTCTACATTTTGGAGAACTTCGAAAAGCTGGAGAAATGCTTGGAAACATGTATATAGTTAAATGGAGATTATGTTAAATGATAAATGATTATTATACTTATAGGCTTATAACCTAAAACTATTAATTAAGAACGCTTATCTATTAAATTGAAAAATGACATTTCTCTTAGTAAGCAGGACGGGGTTAGAAAAAAAAGAGATAATTTAAATTGGAATTCTAGGATTCGGATAAATAAAATCAACGTTATCTTGCGAACCCCAAAACAATCTTAATTCAATCCGATCGCATTAAGATATACGTATATTAAACCTTGGAATAATAAGATAATCGTCCTATTTTACGTTTAAAATCTTTTCAAACAACTCCGGATATTCTAGGATGAGTCATTGGAAGGCTAGATCTACGAACCAAAATAGCCCGAATTAACGTTTGGAAACCTCTTTTGGGTTTCTCCACATTTAATTTCCATTTCGTAATGGCCTACAATCTACGGCGACTTTCTAAAATTATATGCATGTTCTTCTTTAAGATGACGTGATTCATCACACGTAGGTTGCACGCTCGAGAATGTACTTTTTATATTGATATCATTCATTATCTTGCTGCGCGTTTAAATATAGCTGTTGTCTGTTTTGTTTCACGGACGGATACGGCTATTTGGGGGCATTGAAGCGGCGATATGATAAGAATAAATTGCGTCTTATTTTACGGCGATGTGGAATAGATTACGCGACTGTAGAAGGTATTATAATAAATACGTTTGTTTTTCAACGTTTCCTAAATTACATTTTATCAATTTAGAAAACATTGAATTTTCTTCTTACCTTGCTTTCGAGCTCCTCCGTTTGTTTAGGTTTCTTTCCTGTTTACATCTATTTTTAGGAAACGTTGTTTTTCAGTTTTTGAAACGTTCGGTGAGCTTATTCTAGCTTGGAAAAAGGCAGTTATGATTGAAGAGGACAAATTCGGAGTGAAACCGTAGACTTGGTTAACGAATGGGCTCTTTGCATGCGAAACGGAAGAAGCGCGATGAAATATTGTTAACCTAAGGTGCGCGTTTCCAAAGTTATTTCTCGCGAACGCATCCGCCGTGAGGAAAATATGTGCTTGCATAAAGAAAACGATGGCTTGACATCTAGTGATGTTATATGTGCATACTTAAAATAATCTTTCGAACAACTTAACGCATCCGTAGATGTACTTTCACGAATTTGTCTAAGCGTGCCAAAATCGAAAATTTTTACCTAAGACGCATTCAAACTTAATTAAAACGCGCTCATTTCTTGCGTCTTTTATCGAACGAAGAGGTGCGTGTACATCTTTCACAAAGAGCATTGATTCCTGTAACGATAACGAAGAATTTTGTAATTCGTCTATTGCTTGCACTATTCCGAAGTAATTGTCGTGAATAGTTCGTAAATCACGTTTAACCTGACTATCTTCAAATTTTTTCCGACTTTCTGCGCTAGCGGCACATTCCTTCGAATTTAATAATAAAATCACCATTTTTACATTCTCAAAATATTCATGGTCAATATTCATCGTGTCAGAATCGGTTATGGTGGTAGGGAGATATTGGGACAAAATTGCTGAAATTTGCGAATACGTTTTGGCGATTTCAGGATTACTGCTTTTGTATTCGATATTAATGCATCTACCTTTGGGTAACATTTACGGATCTGTTCTGCTACAAGATGCAGGGCACGAATTTCACGTGTAACATGTAAAAAGTTGCCGCACTGTTCTTTAAGAGACCGACCTACAGAAAGCATGGTTGCGGCACCATGCGTCACAAACATTAAGATTTGATTTCTGCAAATTTCAAATTTTTCCAATGTACTTAACACCACTTTTGAAATTACCTGCGCGGTACATTCTTCTATTTGTTTGGTAGCTAATAACATTGAGGATGGCGATTGATTTGATACCATTTTTCGCACCGCAACATTAAGCACAGATCTCTTTTTGCTATCAGTTGCTTCATCCACACACAAGCACTCAGTTCAGCTTTAATTCAATTTTTTTCATGTGCAAGAACAGATTTTAAATTTTTTCGCAGCAATGGATGCAGCTCGGTAATTTTATATTGACGTATTAAAAAAAATGAAATAAACGAATCGTTGTGTAACGAAGTAAACGGTAAGTTATACATAACCATCGTTGTACACAAATGAAATAAGACATTTTCGTATTTTGTGTCGACACCAGTTTCTCTATCTTTATCTTTTGCGCTATGCACGTGGCGTTGCAAATTTGATCGTGTTGAATGGTTTGTAAATATATTGCCCACTAAACGTTTTACATTTAGGAACAATTCTCAATAAACCTATTCACTAATTTTGACGATAGCGTTTTTTTCTACTGTACGCCCCTTCAACATTATTAAATACACAGAATACAGTTTCCCGTTGCTATTACACGTGCATACACGGTTGCCGTGAGCAGCATACTGAATAACCTTCATATGCGGAGTGCGGGAGCCCAATCGTTAGTCACGCCTCTGGTTCCACTCCGAATTTATCCTCCTTAATTATGATAGATAATAATACGTACGGTTATTGTGGGCCAAAGCAGGCAAGATGGAAAATTTCCAAATTTCAAAAATTCATTTCGCCCGCTTACAGTGTTTTTCATACGTACCTATCTGCATGTTCCCAAAGTTCCATAATTTTTTCGAGATCGCTCCGTACAGAACGAAGATACTCGGCTGCACATCCAATCCCGATTCTTCAATTCTTCCGACTTTGCGTCTGCGATATCGACTTGTTTTCCTTTTTTTGAGATATTTGGTGGGGCCGAAGCCCCGGGGACGGGACAAGGATTCAAGGACGAGGTATTATGGGAAAACACTGGGAAAGATCACAGGGAAATAAAAGGAAAGCACTCAAACTGGTTTTTGGGGAATAAAAAAAGGATTTTATTCGGGAATATCAGGTATCACAGTTTTAAAGGATGGATATATATCGTTTTTATGTTATTTGTTTGTATGTGTGTGAGTATGTGTCTTATGTGTTGGTTTTTTTTTTTTTAACATGAAAATCGATGATACAAACGCTTTACAATTTCGTTTTATACGACCTTATAAAATATATTAAAAAAAAATAATAAAATCTTTTTTTTTTGTTTTACGACGATGACCCTACGAAAAATGGGATAATTGTGTAGTGTAGAGCGTGAGATCCAAAAAGATTACTTAAAACTAAGGAAACAAAAAAGAAAAACCTTAACCCACTGCTTCGCATCAGATGCTTTTCGAATAGTTAAAGCTAGGATAAGCGTTAAGAGGTGATATGTAAAAATAAAAAAATATATATGTACAACAAACGGAAAACGTGGTTTTACCATAGGAAAGAAAAAAAATATATATAAAAAATACAACGATCCTTTTTTTTGCCTTTTTTGCATTAGTTTTTTTTTGTTTTAATATAATAAAAATAATTAATTTTGAAAATAGATCCATAAAATAGGGGGAAAAAATATTTACTAGAAACTGAAGAGTAAGAAAGAAATTAATTGGAACATTGTGAAAAGCGTCCGATGCGGCGAATGGTCTCAATACATGACTATACTCGATAAAATTGCAATCGCACTTAAAAGAAAAAGAAACTAAAGTCGAACTTTCTTTTGCCAGTATTGCACATCACCACAATTTGGGGTATTCAACCTTTTTATACTTTTACAACATTTCTGCATAGATACCTACATTCTCTCCAAATGTTGTAAGAGTCCTTGCCGCTATTTACTATTTCTTCTTTTATAATATTATTTTACATTACGAAGACTGGAAGACGTGCCTTTTTTTCGCGACCGCAAATAATTGAATGATGCCAATGCTTACAAAATAGATCGGAAATTATGTAACGCAATAAAAGTAAGTATACATTTCGAAATTATGAAGAACGAGCCACATAATATTGAAAAAAAAAGGTTTTTTTCTGCGATTTTAGAAGCAAATGAGAACCAAGACTGATGGCCGTGATGGAGAGAGAAACATCCAGATGATAGTGAATTGTATACTTACTAATTAAATGCTACTGCACTCCTTAAAATCTAAATCCTTAAAACGAACTTGTGATTATATTATTTGTACTTCATTTAACAAAAATACACGTCCGAGGGAGGGATCCTCAAACGTTTCTCATATTTTTTTTTATATCGTTATCATTTAATATAATATATTTATATGTATATAATCCGTTCAGCAAATATAATTTCGCAAAATAACATTTGATTCTAACGCTTTGGTACCGGAATACTTAATATAACTTAGAAACTTGTTTTTTTTTTTGACAGAATGATAAAATTTTGAGCACCTTTATCTGGAGATAAGAAAGAAAATAACGACATACTCTTTGTACTTTTTTTTAAGCAATTCAAAAACGAACAAAACATCGATGAGCCTCTAACTTCAACCATCTCTTTCCGAACAGGAAAATCAGTACATGCTGGATACCAGCGAGCTGAAAGGGAAGAGTTGGTATCAGTTGGCTCTCCATGAAGAAGCAAATGTTACTTTGGCATTCTCCTTGAGTTTGTGAGCCATGTTGCTCTGATCATCGAATGTCAATTGATTATTAAAATGTCCTCGTTATATCAGCGAGGAAGGAAAACATACATAAATTCAAATTATAATCTTACATTTTTAACTGTTATTGAACGAAAAATCACATTTAGGTGTAGCCTTAATTAATTTTTTCTTCTGTATCATTTAAAAACTACCAACCTACAAACTAGAACGTGCCCCCTTTTCAAAAAAAAAACTTGTTCTGTTCTGATCTACACGGAAAAGGGGAAGCACATATTATCACAGTGCGGCTGAACAGGACAATCACTATTCGTAAACCTTTTTCAACGATATACTTCATCGATTTGATAAAATAAAGCTTTATTTGATGTCTTTTTTTTTTCTTGTATTGTCGTGTTCACTCGCTACCCAATAACTTACTATTAGTACATGCAACTTTCTTCGTTTTAACCAATCGTTTGGTATGTTGCAAATATATTCTGAGAAAAACAGTAAAATCCAGTTGCAATATAAGATTTACAAACTTAAAAGCATTATTCGAAAATGAAAAACAGAAACGGTCACTGGTCTCTTTTCGCATACTAGACATGTTTCAAAAATGATTAATTTTGCACGAAATTTACCATCTTTCTCATATCTAAAAT
Source organism: Oryctes rhinoceros (assembly GCA_020654165.1). Lineage (NCBI taxonomy): Eukaryota > Metazoa > Arthropoda > Insecta > Coleoptera > Scarabaeidae > Oryctes > Oryctes rhinoceros. The sequence goes on from JAIOKQ010000978.1 coordinate 2,066,516, forward strand.
CTTTAAGAAATACATCACGTAATAACGGTTATTTGAAAAGAATTATGGTCATCGATATAATAGAGTCTTTTGTATTAAAATTAATAGGTAATTAAGTTTTCGTGTACGTTATCATTGGTCCAAATCAGGCTTGCACTTTCAACAGTACCTTTAATTGGTGCGCAATGTCCAACGACTGTTGCTTAGGAACCTCCGGCTTAAATGTAGTCCACACTGGATGAGACGTTTGTATCCAATGCTTAGGTGGAGGCGGCAGAGCCGACGGTAAGGGCGGCTCTGTGAATTTACACCCTGCATAGTGACCAGCTAGCAAACCAGGTGATGTCCGTGGGTTACTCGACGGTGGTGATACACCTCTAACTGGACTAGGTGTCTTGTTCGTAGCATTAGCATTGAAATTGGCTGCCCTTTCTGCATCGTTCTTCGTTGGTGTCGGCGAGATAGTCTTGAAATACTTAGTATTCGAACTATTGCACCTCGTACGGGGTTGACTATATACACCTTTACCGAAATCGACTTTCTTTTTCGCCATTTTTAACTGTACACGAACTGTCTTGTCTACTTTTTTATTTCGTACAGCTCGCACGATTTCACACACAAGTTCTTGTCTTTTATTGATCGTTGTTTTGTTTGTATTTTTTTATTTGTTTTAAACTTTCAAAATATACACTGAATAGAAACGAGACGATATTAATAATAACGAAACACAAAAATGCTTTCTACTTATCACAGATCCAGGTTGAAATACGACGCAAAAGCTCCTTCTTCTCTTATCTTCTCGATCTCCTCCTTTAACGGGGCGGGAAAACGTGGATTTCGTCTTTCGTTTTCTCTATTCTCCCTTTCTCCGTTTTGGCAGTAAGGTATTTATTTATGCGTTATATAAATAAACAGGATCTGCCGGCCACAAAATGGACGACGCCTCTGGTTACCACAACAAACAAAGATCGTCCGATCGCAGCGCCAGAACATATGTCCGGATCGAAATTCGAGGGACGTTTTAAGCCGTTTTTTTTTCTTGCTCGGGCCGCTTTTCCTCCTTTCTATCGGACGATCGCTAGGTTCGGCACAAAAATTTTTATCTGCCTTCGAACGAAGTCGGAAAAATAATCTTCGCGGGGACCTTGCCGCTGACACTAACAACCGTTCGCCTTCCTTTCACACACAAAAACAACAATGCACACATAGCACGTAGCGCCTTGCGTCACTGGCGTGCGTCAATCGATACCCCCTCTACTTCGTAGAAATACTTTGTAAACAATCGGGACAACGATATACGTCCGTCTTTGTCGCTTTGGCCGTCTTACATAAATAGATTTTCTATAGGTTGCCCATTTATTGTCTTAAATAAATTACTAGAGTCTTACATAAACCGAAATCACATTTACATAGACGTAGAACGAATATTTACCTCCGAGCTAATACGGTATTTCTAGAAAAATAAACAGATTAAAGTACAATGATACGGTTGTTCTCTTATTTATTTAGTACAGGCTATCTACTTAATTAATCCTTATTTACACATAAAAGGGCACATTAAATAACATTTTAGATTTAATTTCGTATTTATCACTTAATCTACCTTCATCGCATTTACATAAAGATAATTACTAAGATTATAAATAGTAATTTGATTAGCATAAAAACGAGCAAAGTTTCAAAATTCAATACAGTGATGTACTAAGAACGTTCATTCAAATATAACATCACTTTCTTTTTCTTTCTATTCTTACAAATGTATGAAACGCTTTCATTTTCACCTTGTGGCAATCCGTTTCTCTTATTTTGCAATACTCGTATGTATTGAAGAAGAATTGTTAAGAGAGATCTGTATATCGGGACCGCATCCAGTACGCAACATCACGCGCACGCAACGTCGAAAGCGAAACAGTCACCTTTTGTACTAATTCATCTTGGGTTCCCACGCGAGTTGGTCGAACTCCGTTCGCTTAATTCGTAATATGTAAGTTTGCACATGTGCGACTTTACGAAGCTTCTCGATAATATACAGCGCACAAATCGAAAAAGTGATGAGCCATCGAGAGAGCAGTTTATATTGGATTTATCGTCCGCGTTTCCCATGTGTGGGTTTACCGATTAAAGAACTGTTTAGCGACTTCTGGAATAAATACAAATCGCGGGTATCTACGACCTGTGCGGAAGATAAAGAAAGATAACGAAAAATAGCCGTAGTTAAAGATAAACGGGTGCGATTAAGCGCGGCCGAAACGATAGATCGAAGACAGAATTCATTGTACATGTTATGGTGCGTGTACTGCAACCCCTTTAACCGAATTTTCCAATCATATTACTAAGCAAAAGATTACAAAAACGTACTTGCGAAGCGATTACGATAGTAGTGCTTCCCAATTTTCGAGCGATAGCGTGGCAACATCGCATTTCGCGGGCCGTTCTCTAAAGCAAGAGTTCGAACAACTTTTACATGTAACGTGCAAAGCTCACGCTTTACATCTTGCGGCGCAACGAGTCGCAAACGTTATTCAGAGGTGGATGCCTTAATTTCAAATGCTAAAAACGCGTTTTTAAAAGCACCCAAACGAATTCGAGAACATCACAGACGATGTCCCCTCGTTGCCGGTTTATTTGACACGATAGAAAAAAGGACAGTAGGTTATATATATTATTTGTAATTAATAAATTAAAATGTTAGCCCTTCTCGCAAGTTTATATTCGCATTGAACTCTAATGAGGACTACAATAATATAATATGTGTACGTATATGAAACTGTCCCGCCGTGCAGACATAAGTAGCCTACTGTACTTGTAGACATTAATTCTATTTATTTTAAAAGAGACGGGAATAATGCAGAATTTATTTGATTTAATTATAATCTGTAAATAAAATAAATCCGCTTGTAAATTCAAATTTGCAAATTACAAATTCAACCACCTCCATCTATACATTGTGATTGTAACTACGTAATTACACCAGCTTGTATTGATATTTAAACCCTGTTCAATTATGTAAAAGAAAGAACGAGTCCAAAAAGTTTAGCGTCTGTATATACGAAAACATAAGTTAACGTATGGTTTTCCTTCAGTAGTTAAAAAGAATTATTTGAGATTCGACAGACACAGAATGTTACAAAATATACTGAGTACTATTAACAAATAAAGAATGCTTACTTTTCTACTATTATCTTTTGCAAGACGTTCCTATTGTTCGCAGAAATAATGGAAGACGTATAAAATAAACGCAAGGCGTATATCGTTAGACGTTATATTACTTATCAGCGGATATAACTCATACTTCCCGAATTTTGAGGGACTATAGTTAATTAAAACGTAAAATGTGAAATACACGTATTCAGTAGTACGAAGATCTACTCGCAACGGATTTCTTTCTAACGTTACTGTATACGTCGACATTTTCTCTATATACAAGGACGTCAACATATTATGTAAAAACTAATTGATCTGAAATCCTTATTTCATCAACGCCGATTAAGAAATTCGCGTAATACGTCTCTGTTTGATTAGAACTATGCATATACTTAATCTTTAGTGTAGGTATTGTATAAACGAATAGTATATGCCATACTATCCGTTTATGTATTATAGAATTATATAAGTGAGTACCGTTCTCTGAGATACGAGCAAAAAAAGCGCTAATTTCGTAAGCAAGGTTTTTTCTGATTCTTGTAAATGCAAATTTCCCCCCTGTACGTAGAAAAGGCAGGTCTCATGATAGCGGTAGATAGATAAAAGTGTTAAAGGAAACGACCGTGTATATGTACGTGGAACTTCGTTATTGTTTGATGAATAAGGATTCATTATCGTTAGTAAATTAGAAAATTCATGTTTTAAGCAATCGTATCCATGAAATTTGATAAATTTTCGATCCGCGACGAAATCACTTTAAAGGATTTACATAACTGTTAAATGCTTCTCCGCCAAAAATCAAGGAGAGACTCCAACGCAGACAATACAATGTTATCGAAAATTTTTAGAAGTAATACAATGGCATCTATTTAAGCATTGAGAATTTAAACAACGAGAATTTGTACAATGATCGTCATCCCTACCCCTGGAACATTTTGTGTTTGTGTTGGGTTTTTGGGAGAGGAGGGTGTAAGCTGCTGATTTCACAATACAAAAGGAAAAGTTCAGCGTTATTTCTCTTTGTAAATTTTTCCGAAAAGGGGACCCGTCTCTCTCTCCAAGTGCAATATACAATCGTTCAGTTCGTCGATGTGCCCATCCGCACGTTACGACGTTAAAATCGTAGTTGTTTTTGTTTTGTGAGTGTGCAATGCTCCTACTGGATCAATAGTGTACTACAAATATAAAATTACTCACACACTTCTTGCTCAATAGTGACTGTGTGTATGCCACAAGGTTGCCTCTTTCTCATTCACTCAAAATGAGTTCAGTGTGATCAAATTGGCTTATTGGGCGCTGTTTCAGGTGTATCGATAGTCATGAATACGAACAACCATGGTCAACCTCGCAGGAATTCATCTAACTTTAGCAGACACAGTAGCAATCATTCTGGCCGGCCTAATCCACATGCTCATCAGAAGTGGCCCAACCGTTACCCGAAAGACTATAATAGAGAATATGAGAATAATTTCAATCGAGGGTGAGCCCATTTTTACATAATAACATAACTAAGTTACATAATAAGTGTGTTACATTGCTCCTTTTTTTTTCTAAATAGAGAATGCTCAGTTGGTAACAGCAATAGTCCAAAGGAGGCCAATTATGTCCACGGTTACCCAAAAACTTCCCAGCTCAGCCCTGCTTTGAGAACTAATCATAACCATTTACATTATCCAAACGAAGCAGCAGGTATTTATTCTATGTAAATCATTATTTAGGTTATATCTTACTCAATCTTACTATTTGAGATATGTAAATGTTTTTCTTTGTTTTTTTTTTGAAGCATGTCAAACTCTTGTTGGATGATTAGCTTTTTTTGTGTTAGTTTTGGTGTTCTTTTTTTGATTATGGCAGGTCACCAACATCAAGACAGACGTCACATAAACCTTTCTAATACAGTCGAACGACGACATACAGTAAGTCAAAATTATCAACTTGGCACAGACCGTAGGCACCTAACTAATTTAGCTGACCGCCGGCATATCTCACCCCCTTTACATATAAGCATTTGTGATAATTCCACTTCGATACTCGGCTCGCCGCAAACCGAAAACATAATACAACGGAATATGATGGATTATCCGCAGAGAAGACACGGTAGAGGTACAGTACTGTTAATTTCTTCTTAAACATCTGTATGTTTATGAGTGCTTGTTGAGCTAGAAATCGACATATTCAGCACTAACGGAGCGATTGTATGCTTGTCTTTAATAGAAATGAGAGTTAGTCCCGTCCATTTTCAACAACATTCGCCTCAGTTCTACCGGCAGACCAGCGACGAGAGTATCAAGAGTGAAAGTCCATCTAGGAAGAGGAGACGATTGTCTAGGTCGAGTCTTCATGTCGAGCTCAATCCACAACCTTCATCACCACCACGAAGGTCACCTAGGCAACATCCTCCAGCTACGACACATCATTCGATGCAAGTAAGTGAAAAAGTTAAAGATTGCTGACGAGGTTTGCCAAGGTGTAGTTCTATTTTATTATTTATGTTTAATTTGTTTATTTGGAATTAAAATAATTGAAATTATTATTTATTTACTCTAAATAACTAAAATTGATGCTTTTGATTCTTTGTATGAAGAGCTAATTCTAGAAAAATGGTGATGGATAAGATAGGGGAAATGACTAAACTTTCAAAGTGACTCGTGCTAACTCTCAGAGAAACCAATAAACAACATGAATCCTATCTTATGAGACGAACAAGTACAAGTTCTTGCATTTCCTTTATTTTGCTCATCGCTGCAGAAAAGATAACAGCATTGTCTTCTATACAGTGCGTTTCAAAAGTCTGGAAATACCCACGTAATCGAGGTTTTTTTTGAGAAAAATCATAAAACATCGATTAACCCTTAAAAAAATTTATATTTTTAATAGCAGCGGTACCAACGTTTTTGCTTTATTTAAAAATAGATTAGATTAAGAAATACTCAAACCTTACACATGAAAGTTTATTCGTAAAAGAGTTGAAAATGTTGGCTTTGCACGACTTGGCAAATTTCTACCCAATAATGATGTTCAATTTGAACGGCACGCATTACTTCTGGATATTTATTGTTGCATTTCGTTCATATTGTGAGGTTTAGTAACGTTTATTTTACTTTTTTAAGTAACTCCACGAGAAGTAATCAAGTGGGGTTAAGATGGCAGATCTTGCCGGCCACTCGATCGGTCATCTCCTCCCAATTCATCCGCTTTGGAATTGTGTCATCAATGATATCGACTTATTCTTGTATAATGCCGAGGTGCCCCTCCTGCTGCCACCATATTCTCTAATTGGGTAAATCGGGATTTTCGTCATTGGGGTAAAGTACTGTTAACTCAGGAATTAGCTCGTCCCTTAAAATCTGCAAATACGTTTCTCCCATTAAATCATTATTAAGGAGGAAATATCTCACAGTCTTGTCATCGATTATGCCCGCGCATTTATTTTCTCAGGGTACTGAGTATGTGCTTCACGTATTGGATGTAAATTCTGACGTGTCCAGTATTTGTAGTTTTATCTATTGATAGTTCTATGTAAAATAAAGGTACCTTCGTCAGTAAATAAGTGATATATTGCCATTATAAAAAGTATGACTTTTTCAAGGTCATCATAAAACAACACTACTGCAATTAAAAATATAACAAATAAATTAAAAATGAATTGACATATTTTATGATTTTTCTAAAAAAATATTGAGTACGTTGTTATTTAGGTAATTCTAGGGTTTTTGGGACGCACAATATGTAATAAACAGTGTACAGGGTACTAAAAAAATTACGTTCTAAATTCTACCAGTGTATTGTTGATCGCTCGCAACAAAGATGTAGAATATGTTATTATTTAATTCAAGATTAAATAATTGAAGATAGTTGTGTAACTTAATTCATACAAGTTTCTTGATAATCAGGGAAGTCCCCCGCTGAGAAGACAACGCTATCGTGACAGAAATGAGTTTACGCATACACACCATCAAACTTTCCTACCAAGTCCACCTCCGGTCGCTCATCCCCACCAGTCCGCTATGGTAATGGATATAAATCAGGTAACCTTGACGACAAATAGATAAGAACAATAACGGATTCGAATTACCGATTTAATTTCGTGTACAGGTTCCTGTTGTTCCGATGAACCACGACGGTATATGGAATTATACGCCGCACATCTCTCTATGCTCAGCGCCGCCTGGTGCTCCGCCCCACATGCACAGCTGTCACGTGCACAACATGTACCACGCACCTCCGCAGATCGTCGCCCAACAATTTCCCGGTTGCTTACCTCATCAGGGCTACGGCGCTTTCCCGAACACACCTAACGCCCTCTCGGTGCCTAATCAACACTATCCGCATCCGCATCAGAATCTAGCTCCACAGGTAAGCGCCTACTACAATATTAATAGGAATATTTTCAATTTAAAATAAAAAAAAAATTATAATTTCGAGGAACTTTGATTGTACAATGAGGTATGAACTTTTGCATTTTTGTTTTGTTTACAGCGCCCTGACGGTATTGACCTGGAGCTCCTCAACGAACACCACACCCACACCCACACGTCTCTTCATGGCGCTCCACCCCTCCACGTCTCGCCCCTACAAGTCTCCCCGCCGCCGTCGTTCTTCTTACCGGCGGAACCGCGCGGTAACCAGCTGGATCTTCTTCACGCCCGTTCGAGACAGCACCGTAGCGCCCGTTTACCGCCGCCGCGGACACGCTGGCATCACAACGGCACCCTGGTGCCCGCCCCCGCTCAGTACTCAGGTTTCCTCCTGCATTTCCTCGCCATGTTCTCGAATCCGCCCATGTCGCCGTTCAACCAGACAGATCTAAGCAGCTCGGACTCGACGGAAACCGAAAACTACGAGGCGCTGCTCAACCTGGCCGAACGTCTAGGTGAGGCGAAACCGAGAGGCCTAGCGAAGCCGGAGATCGAACAGCTGCTCAGCTATAAGTTCAACGCGGACACTCACCAGGGTGATCAGACTTCCTGCGTTGTCTGCATGTGCGATTTCGAGGCCAGACAGTTGCTTAGGGTGTTACCATGCTCGCACGAATTCCACGCGAAATGTGTCGATAAATGGCTGCGGGTAAGTTCCATTTAATAGTTATTTATTGTAAGATTTGTATTTTCTCATCTAAAAATGCAGATATTAGATCAACTCTTTGTTTGGGGAAAAAAAAATATTTTTATTTGTTGGTAGAAATGCATTAGTATTTTATCTGTGCTTAGTTGTTATAATGGCGAATATGTTGAACGATACCTCAATATTATGATTTATGCTTGTTAGTATAGGAAAAACAAGTGAAAATATTAGTTTTCTAAGATGACGTATTCAGCTGCAGAATGATTTGTAGATGACGAAACTATAAACATATACAAGGTGTTCCATTAAAACAACTAAAGTTGGAGCCGTTTCCGATGAAATGGCGCAGTCAATTGTCTTTCTAATACGAGAATCCGAATCTATTTCGTAAAGTTAACCGTCCTTGTAAATTTAAAAACAAAAAAGTTGCCTATAGAACAGGGCTCAAATTGAACACCCTGTATACACGAATTTGTAAAACTATTAAGATTTATGTAACCAACGACGTTTAAAAGAGAAATCAAGGATTATTTCATCTTATGACATTGACTTATTAAGATTATACATAAGCGAGAATTGCATTATTATAACATTATAACTCTTGCTTTAATTACAGTCGAATAGAACTTGTCCGATTTGCCGCGGCAACGCATCAGAATATTTCAACAACAGCGACTAAATTCGGTAGACAAACGCAGTGGATCACGACAACACCCACCAATACCACCGAACCCCTTCCCAGAGATACGAGAAGATAACCGAAGCGTAGAAACAGTAAACAAAGAACACCTTCACCGCTTTAACTGTAATAGTTAGTTGATACATATTGTTGAGAAAGGATCTCCGTAACGCAAAAGAAACCAGCGGGAGATCATCTTGTACATGAACAAACTACTTCTAGTTCTTCTAGTTTACGGTTTGACAAACTCCAACCTGTTCATTGCTGCAAGCATCTAAAAGGAGACAATTTAATTAATTATAATATGATAGTATACACTCCGAAAAGCAAAAAAAAAATTAATTTACATAACAATCCATTTTCGCCAGTGCCATGTTAGCCGCTGCCAGTATATATTTAAATAAAATGAAAATTAATACAATATATATATGTTAGTATCTAGCCTACGATTAAAAAAAGAAAGATATGTATATGTAAAAAACGATGATACAATTGGACACCATATAGATTACATTGCTGGAAAAAAAATTAACAAAAAAAGCTAAACCAAATTAGTTAAAAAAAAAAACAAAAAATATTTAGAAAATGATCAACATTTAAAAATTACTAGATGATAAATATTAGTATTTAGATTCAGAATAAAAAAAAGACGATGGGCTTTACATGTGTGTAAAATTACATTAAATCTAAGTAATTAAAAAATATATATATACATACAAAATATATATTTAATGTCTGTTTCGCGATCTACCTCTGAATAACCCTGCTTTCGAATCTACCGTTTACATTTATTGAATAAGTCGTTTAAGTAGAACTCATAAATGTGAAATCACATAGTATTTAATGGTTAAAATATTTATGAAATCTCATCTTGCTTGGTAAAATGTAAATTAAATGACTCTCACACTTCAAATATGCTGTATATGATCGCACGTCGTTCGACGGAATGATCGTATTTCCCGCGTGTTTTATTTCGGAAGCAAAAGTAGTTGGTAATATGATAAAATTACATTTAGGATACATTATGGTTAAAGAAAATTAAAGCGATTTTTTTATATATATTCAATAAATTTGTTACTTGTATTTACGATTATTTCCATATAAGTTATGGAAGCCATAAAGAGAAATATCAGGATTAATTTTCTTTGATTTGGGGAAAATTATTTTTTTTTTTATATATAATTTTTTCGGTTACGGAAAATAAATTGAATCGAGAAGCAAGCTCTTCGCTAAGTGCGATTTTTTATTAAAATTGTTGATTATACTCAGTAAGGGGAACATATAAAATAATAATAATAACAAAAAACATGATGGGAAGATATGTTTTAGGAAATTTTAAGTTGTAGTCCAATAATTGAGGTCCAACCGTTGTATTTGTAAGATAATAAAATGTTTGCCGTAAAAAAATCGTTTTAAGAATTGTTATTTTTTTTCTTAAGCATGTAATTTTTTTAACGTAAAACGGACATTGTGTGTGGGTTGTTTCGGTGAGGATGGATTAAAAATTTATTGGAAATAAATTTGCTTGTAGCATTCTTCTAAATTAAGATCTTAAAAAAAAAAAAAAAAAACGGTTAAAATATATTATTATTATTTTTAATTTATATTATATTTATTTTTATTAAAAAATCGATAGATTAATTTTCATTTCATATGAAAATATAGAAATTTAATTTTTTCCATGTTATTCACTAAAAGAAAAAAAATAATTTAAAAATATTGTTAATTTAATTGTTAATTTCGTTTTTAATAAAACACGTGTCTTAAAGAATATATGTACAACGTATCGTACAGACCTGTTCAAATATATTTGAGCTTTAAATCGAACACGTAATAAATAGATCGTGTCTTCTCTGTAAAAAAAAAAAAAAAAAAACGGTATCGTCATCTCATCAATGATTAGTTCTCAATTAATAAAATCGTTAGTTAACAAACTGGACGTAAGATGTACTTTGCCTAAAATAAATTAAATAAGGCAATAATAGGTTTGAACAGGGCCGTATTTTATTAAATTGCTTGTTTTCATTTTGTTAATTGATGTGTATATATAATACAGGTCTTACGTTGTAACGTGGCGAATATTCGATTATATTTGAAATTCGTTAGGCGCGCGAGTTACTAAGGCATCGTAACGTTCGTTAAATTTAATAGATATTTTGTAGGAAGTCTTGATATCCGCTGATGTTCTGGCGACGGTACAATGTAAGACCTGCAGCCTTTATAAGAAGCAAAAACGAATCCTCGTTATTGTAGGCTTTCGCTAAAGCGGCAGAAACATTAGCAATTAACTAAAAACAACAAAAAAATAGTGATAGTGACGCGTTTAATTTATAGTCTACATCGTGATATTCAACACGTTTCTTACGCCCTTCTCCTAAAAACGTTCCGGATGATCAAAAAGATATATCAGAATAACACACAACAAAAGGAAAAACAAGACAAATATGTTGTTTATAATACTTTTTACGTGTTTCATTGTCATAGCCTGTGCCTTTATAATACAACATTGTACAAGTCGTGTGTGCGATTTACTTTCTTTTTAGTACTTTAGGTATATAGAAATAATCGACGTGTATATACATATGTGTAATTTTTACTTGTGTATTCTTTATAATTTTGGATATTCGTACTTTTTGTTTAATTATTTCTCTCGTAAGGCATTCGTTTTAAATCTATAGAGACCCCTTTAAAGATCGAAATTTATTTAGTTTTTTTTTTTAATTTAATGAGTTCGCTTTAAATTAAAATCTATAATCTCTGCCACGCATGCGTACGATCGTTATTGGTTCTGACCTAGGCGTACTTATTATTTTTGAATTTTCTATTTATCAAGAGGATCATGTAGAAAAGGTGTATAAATGCGTATATCGCTGCAATGTTGGCTTGCTTACAATTACGTTAAAACTTATTTCAAAGAAAGTGTCTCATTTTACAATAACAAAGGCTTTTATTCATTAATTTTTTTTATATTAATCGTTTCATCGATGAATTTATTACAATTTCAGTTAATTGCTAACTTTTTATAAATTACTTTTTTCTTAACCAATCGACGTAGTCGGGATTGTTTTGTTTCACTTTTAACATAATTTTAATGTCCACAGCGCAAATTGGCATAAAAGCACGCTCGTATAGCTTTATAGTACGCGCATATTAATTAACGTTCTCCTCTCTTGATCTACTTGTTACTTGTTATAACTGGGATTTATTCAGGCACATTGAAATAATACTTGTCGGTAATCTGTTGTGTTTCAAATCGTTTCTTTTGGGATATTTTTTTTTTTTGTCAACGACGATCAAACTAATCCAAACGATTTGGACGTGCCCCTTAGTGTGCAAGTATACATACGGGAGCTTCGAAACGATTCGGAACTAACCGATTGCGCAAAGAACGAACATTATTTCGTGTAATCCGATATTTAAAATTAAATTCTCCTGTGATATATATATATTTTTTAATTATTTTATCTTTTTTTTGTCGATTATTTTTTAAGGTTTTTATAGAACGGATTTTTTTTACTGAATAAGTCCCACGTAATTTTTATTCATTTAACGGTCAGGTGTGCGGCGCGTGGAGGATATCTAAAATAATTTTTTTTTCTCACCTCCATTCTTTCATAAAAAAAAAACAATTATTGAGATCAAATGGATCGGCAACGAGGTAAAGCAGTACTTTTTTGTATTGTTATCGTTATTGTCTATTTTCTTAAACTGGATAGATCTTTTATTAAATTGTTATTAAATTTTTGAACGCTCTTATTTGAGAAATTATTGGCATTTTAAACGAGTCGATTATTTTGGATGTCTTCTACGTGGAGGTGACCTTGAATTGGACGAAATCGACAACGTTATCAGTCCGATTGCAAACGATGGACTTCCAGTTGCCGTGAAAGCTCGCACATAGCTTCTTTTGTACATTTCAAAGGGCTGTAATTATAGATTCTTTCCTCGCCGCGCGTCCAAAAATGTGCTTCCGATTCAAGGTCACCTATCGAATCGCGTCAATGTACTACGCCATTGTACTACGTTCGCAAAAAAGGGTACTACTTTTGAAAGTTTTGAATAGATCTCTTTTAAATTTTTGGTATAAAATAAAGGTTACGTATGTCGGAAAAAATACTTTCTATCTTGCTTAATTGACTTTGCACCTTTACTAAACGCATACGAAAGGATTCTATTTGTTTCCGTTTGTTCAATGATTGTTGCTCATTTGCTTACGTTCTATTATACGGATTTGTTCGCCGATAATGATTGTTATATCGATTTAATATAATCATTTGTTGTTGTCCGTACACATATCCTCACAAGTGCAATATGTGCATTATACAACTAGCAATATTAATATTAATTAATTAACAACCACTACTACTATTAATTAATTAATTATATATATAGAAGAACTACTATTACATATATTTACAATATTATTACATCAACCATATATATTGTTTTATATGTAAGTGTAATGTAAAAAAAAAGGTTAATAAGAATTAACAATAAACAATACGATTAAATTTGATTAACTGACGATTATTTGTACGTGTAAATATTTGAAAATTTAATAAGGAGAAAACGCAGCAGATTAATTTAAAATTAATTGATATATATATATAGGGATCACCTTTCTTATTATACAAATAAATAAATACAAAGTATATATAACAGCGTTGAATCAAACGATGTATAATTGATGATAGTTCTAATAATAATTGATCGATACTATTGAAATAACTAGACGAGATTGTATTTTTGTGAATGTGGAACCTTACATAAGTGATAACAATAAACAATTAACTACGATTGATTTGAAGAAGAAATTATTAAAAAAAAAAGAAAAGTAAATTAATTATAAGATATTTAAAACAAACTGATGACTTTGTCGTATGTAACTTTTTTGCTTTTTAGTGGTTTAATAATATTTATGTACGATATAAATAGAAGCTTCTAGTGCTATTTACGATAATATAATACTATATATTTACCAATTCTAATTTCAAATAAAACAGTTAATACATATTAGAAAAAAAAAATACGTTGTTTTATTTCTGTTGTATTGCTAATTAGTGCTGAAACATTGGTGAACACGATCGCCAGATAGAATGAGGACGTTCGGTGCGAGTGTTGGTCAGTCTTGATCGGGATTATGTGGCCTAGATAAATTGAAAATTATATTTTGTTAATCGTCAAATGCGAGTTAACGGACGGAATTTGATCGTTCGTTAAAGAAAAACATTATTTGAGGTTCGAATAGACAAAATATACTGAGTACAACTAGCTACAAGTTTAGGTTGAAGTAATGCTAACTATGCCAAGTTAATACCGATTCCAACGTTATTTATACAAGGTGACGCAAAAGTAATGTCATAATTTTCTATTGGTTGCCATTTTATTATAAATGAAAAAAAGAACTCTGTTTTCATAAAAAAATTATTCGAAAGTGGAAAATCGACGACATTAACAGGAAAAAAATTATATCGCTCAAAAGGCCACCTCCCGAGTTGATGCATGATTGCGCTCGTTTTGCGGCATTTTGAATTGTTGCTCGCGAAACATCTGGCTCCGGATTAGCGATTTCTGCTTCAATGTTAGCTTTCGAGGCTTGCAAGATTCCGCAAAATATGACAACATAGGCAAGAAACAATAAGCACTTTCGTAGATGTTAACTTCGAGGTAACAATTCTAGCGGAAATAAGAGATGCTATTTTTGTAAGAAAAATAGCAACATTAAATATCGCGAAAAATACGAGTTGCTTCCGTCCCTAAAGCATGAGTGTTCTTCACACCCAGCGCTGCCGTTCATGTACAAGACGTTACCATCGAAACCTTAAAAACAACTACTTATGGATTTATTTTTTTGGGGGGATTTTATGACCAACACAATTCTAAGTTGCTTTGGTAGACTGTATCTTGCTCCAAACGAAACAATTCGAAGAAATTTTTAAAGCTTTTATTATTCCAATATACACAAAAATTGTGACAAAATCCGACCTAATGTCTTCTATAATTAAGTTATATGTGAATATTTATTCAGATGCAAAAGCTGAAGAAAGATTTCAATAAACAGAATCCTGATTTTACTAATAAACGATAAATAATTGAACTTAAAAGAAAAACATGAATTAGATAAGGAAAAGCAATCTAATCCCAACAGGCTCTTCGTCCTTCGATGAGTTATTATAATATTGATTGTTACTGGGTTAATTAAATGCAACTTTATTGGATTAGATTACTTCAAGGCTCTACTGTTATAAATAATAACGAAAATACTTTATTACATCATCGGTCTACCCATGCCTCTTCTCATTGGAGCTTCAGGCCCATCGTCTCCCGATTTCTTGTGTTTAATCGTCTCGTCTACTGATAAAATCAGACAAGTCGCTTCGCAAGCTGCAGTAAGCGCGTTCACCTTAACAATTGCCGGTTCCCAAACGCAAGCTTCGAAGTTATCGCTGATATCCTCTTTGTTGATATCCACGCCGTACCAGCATTGACCTTGCGCATGCTTTTGTCTCAATTTATTCAAGATATTCGTAGCATCAAAGCCGGCATTGTCACATAGTTGTCTTGGAATGATCTCCAAGGCTTTGGCGACCGCACCGATCAACAGTTGTTCCTTTCCGGCAATTGTTCGTGAGTGATCTCTAAGCATTTTTGAAAGTTCCATCTCGATAGCTCCGCCACCAGCTACGACCGCATCATTTTTGATGGTACGCCGGACAATCATGATGGCATCGTGTAGCGAACGTTCGGTTTCTTCAAGAAATTGCTCGGCACCACCTCTAAGGATCAGCGTGCAGGTTTTAGCTTCAGGACAACCTGTGAAGAGGTTGTAACGTTCACCTCCGATTTGTTTCTCTTCAAACAAAGCACATTTGCCAAGGACACTGTCATTTAGATCATTTACGGTGGTCATTATAGCTCCACCACAGGCTTTCATTGTTCGTTTGAGATCTTCCTCAGGAACACGACCGGCACAGAACATATCTCTGAAATAAGTTAATTTCATAGTTGTTTTTAAGGTATTGTGAAGCAACTTTACTTACCGATCAGCAAAATACTGTGTAGCAACATCCCCGATAGGTAGTTTGGATAATACGACTTGCGCACCAGATTCATGTATCTTTCGCAATTTCTCATAGAGTATATTCCATTCGGCATCAACTATTTTTTGATATTCTTTCACGGAATTGACACGTACTTCAGCATTATCTCTCTCAGCCTTTAATTCCAGTTCTATATTTAATAATGCTATTTTGCAATTTTTATAGATTTTTGGCTGCATCTCAAAACCGGCATAAGAAAATGTTTTTTTAAAAGCTACGCCAGCTACTAATAAAGAGTCTTCTAAAGCTCCGCCTTGTACCTTCTTAATTCCTATCATATTTAATGGTAGGAGATCGTCTAATAGCAAAACAGCATCGACGACCATTTTCGAAAAGAAATCCCGCTGCTGATGGATCAATTTTGAACTTAAAGCTGTGGCACCACATTTCTCCAACAGAGCTCTAAATTCTTGTGCATTAGCTTTACTGATTTTGACGGCTAATTCGGAAATTTTTTCTAAACATAAATTTAAGGATCTCCGAACAGCCCTAATTATAATCCGTGGGTGTACGCCTTCCTCAACAAATGGTTTTATCTGTTTCAAAAATTCACCGGCCAATAATACAACACTAGTTGTACCATCGCCAACTTCGGCATCTTGTGATTTGGCAATATCGACTAAGGTTTTAGCGGCAGGATGTACGATATCCAACAATTTCATGATTGTTGCACCATCATTCGAAATGGTAGCCTTACCATTTTTCTCAACAATTAATTTATCCATACCTCTGGGCCCCAAAGTTGTCCGTACCGAATCTACGACTTGCTGGCAAGCATTTATGTTCGAGATAAGCTGAGGTTTTCCTTGTGATGTGTCTGTACCCTCTTTGAGAAGAAGAATTTGCGGTTGCTGAATGGAAATAAATACGGTTTTAGAGTCATGTGTTTGGGACCGGCAAACCCTTTTGTTTAAGTACAACCATGAGTAATGAATGAATTTTAAACTTACGGAATTTATTCAAGGAACTATTAGATGAAATATGACTTTAACTTACCATCATTTTGATTGTTTTGTAAAATACCGAACGAAGCTAGAGATTCCTTGTAAAATTCTAGAAATTTGTCACAAAAACGTGCAAACTGAAACGACGTTAGATACAGATATATTTCAGTTTTTAGGTTGGCTCTATTGAGAATAGTGATTTTAGTGATTTTCATGTACTTAAGACCGGCATTCGTATTTCTAACCTAACCTTAAAATATGTTTAAACAACACCTTATTAATTTCAGAAATGGATTGTTTATTTCAAGATGATCCTATTAATTTGAGGTCTCTAATAGGAAAAAGCGTTAATATCATAACAATAAATAAGGAAGTACACGAAGGAATCGTACATGTCATAGATCCAATTTCCAAGACTGTTATTCTTACGAATGAATCCAAAAGGAGCTTAAAATTGCTTATGTCTCACGCAATAGCATCCCTAGAAGTTAATCACGAAGAACAGAGTCCTTCCTCAAGTTTCTTCGATAATACGCTGGTATTTGAAAGTGATATAGACGAACGGAAAGTTCGGCTGAAGAATTGGTTTAAGAAGAATCTCATTGATGTAAATGAAGACGGTGCTGTTTTGAAAATTCAGGACGTTTTTAGCATATCCCCGCCTTATACGATAGATCAATGTGTGTCTAGTAATAAGCAAGTTTTAGAGCGGATGTTGTGTTTAATTGAGAAAATGCCGTAATTTTTATTTTATAGTAAGCACGTGAAATGTTTTATCCGTAAAATGATTGATAACCGTAATTCAGTACATGTGTGAATGAGTTGGTCAATTCTTTGTCACAACTTCGAGGATTTTATAATAAACGCTTTGCATAGAAAATAATTTTATTGCTTTATTAAACTTTGCTTAATACATTGTCCATGTCCAAAATTCTCCTTTCGCTCACATTACTGTTCATGCACTCTTGTTTTTTCCATTCGTTAATATTATCTTTTACGAAATATGCATCCGTTTGTAACTTAGTTTTTAAAGAATCTTTTTCTTATCAATCGGTTATGTAAGTCATTCATTACTGCCTTGATACAAGGAACATAAGCGCGATGTTGACAATTATCTACGTATGCCGTAGTGTTCACGTCTCTTCGTAAACGTCGAAAAGGAAGAATACAAGCGCACTGGTGTATTATTCTTCACTTCAAGTATATTTACGTAGCGGTTTGGAGTGACCATGGCTCCTCCGTGCGCCCCTCTGACTACGCTCATGGATTCAAGTGTTACATTTTTCCTATAGCGGGTTCAAATTTGGAAAAAAATCAATTTTTACCAAAATATTTCACGTTTGCTTATATGAGCGAGAGATGTCGCTCTGTACTTTGTCCAAGGGCGATTAGACTCCGCTATAAATGCCATAACCGGAAAAACACCATACGAGTTGCTCTTTAGGTATAAGCCGAAAGGTGGCACTGACGCTTTTCTCAGAGCCGAAATTGATATACAGGGATGCGCCAGGATTTGGGACGGATGCGAAAACAGGTCCCCGAGAAAACGTTGAAGAAGCAGCTAGAAAGCAAGTATAAATATAATAGGAAGTGTGGCCTAAAGCAATGCTATCTGAAATTGGTCAACAAGTCCTGGTTAACAAGATTGCAGGAAGCAACGATGGGAAAAGTGCGATGTATCGGATCTGTCAGGTTGTTGGAGGTCTGATCGAAAGTATACGGATCCTCGCGACGGGTCCCGAGAGCGAAAACAACCTAAATACTAGCAAAGATTATCTTTGATTGGTGTTAAGATAATCGCAGTATTCCTCGAGAGCCAATGGCGACGCTACAAATCTCTCTTATATTCGTAAGCGGTGTACTTTGTCCAATGGAGATTAGAGTCCGTTATAAATTCCACAAGTGGAAAAACACCGTACGGGTTGCTCTTTGGGTTTCAGCCGAAAGGTGTAACCAACACCTTCATCAAAGCTGAAATTGATCTACAGGAGACGCGCCACGGATCAGCAAAGATAGATATGGTAGGAAGTGGCTCAAACCAACTTGGTTAACAAGTCCTGGTTAATAAATAGATTCTTTTGAAAATTTGAAAAACAGAATAGTTATAGACGGTTCGTTAATTTCGATATATTTGGAAGCTTACTTAAAATTGCCATAAAGAAGACTGATGTATGACTAAAACCTAGCTTTAAACGAAAGTGGGCTTATACTTAAGTCGTTTTCAAAGTATTCAATTTAAAATATAATTATTAATCACGGTTATTTATTTTTCTTTTTTTTTTTTTTTTTCGAAAATATCGTTTCACACCTCTGACAGTACGTGGAACGTGTTCTAGAGCTTCATGAATAATTTAAAAGGCGCATTTCGGGCCTCGCGAATTGATCGAAATTTGAAGTGTTGCCTAATCGTTAGGCGTTACGAGAGGGGCTGTCGAATGTTACGCCGCCGAGCTTCCGAAGCGGAGCTTTCGATTTCACAAATGATTCACGAACGATGAACACAATAAAGGCGGAGCTTTCGCCATGTAACAGTCCGATCCTTAATAGACTATCCCCACTAGACGCGCGGGGGCTACCGTTCTGTTTGTATTCGCTGGCTTTAGTAACAGTACGGTGCAAGAAGTTGCTATGATAGTTGTGCATGTGCTTACGTTAAAGAAAAAGACGCCGAACGGAGCCGTTGAGGGGGGCACCATATGATTTTGATAGGTGTCAGTTAGAAGGCGGTAACGGAATTGTTTTTCATTTATAGCGGACGTTGGGTGAGTAGTATTTTTTTTTTTAATTTTCTTTTTAGGGCGTTAAGGAAAAACTTGGATTATTTTGAATTAAATTTCGATAAATATTTAATACATCTTTTATTTATTTTCCCATCGTCAATAATTTTTTTTTTGCAAATGCAGCAATATACGGTGAACAAGGAAAATAATAGAATTAGTCATGCAATTCGCGCCAATTATTCATCAGCATTGTTTACTTATTTCGCGTCTCTCCCTGTACAATGATTAAATATGTATTTACAATGAATTTTTCTTGAAATCCATGATGATGTAGAAACGACTTCCATTTAAGAATTTGTAAATAAAACATTTTTTTTCTCTTATTTTATCCATCGTAACCGTAACTTATAATAATTAATAAAATTTTCGATTGTTGTTATAGAGAGTGATACTGTTATCAAGTGAATGACATAAATGCCATCGTTTTCTGATAACGCCAGCTTGTGTCACAAGAATAATTGTCTTAACAGAACTGGGATTGTTTGGAGAATAATTACTCAACTTACATAATTTTTAGAAAGTTTTAAAATGTTTTTTTTTTTGTGTTGTCGATTGAAGAGAAACAATGTTTGTTGTTATATTTAGAACAGAAAGAACGTTGCACGCAGGTGTAATTTGTTTTAATTGGAACTCTTCTAGCTTCGTCCTGGTTAATGATATAAAAGTATTTTTAATTGCTTATTTAATTATATTATATTTTTCTAAAACGTAAATGCATTAATTAATAAAAAATGTATAAAGAACATATATTTTAACCATGCAATATTGTGGGAATTGCACGAATATTTTTTTTAAGTTTTTGGAAGAGGGTGAAAATAATAATAAATCATCTTTCGGTTGTCTAGAAGCTTTCGTAATTATTAAATGATTATTATTTTTTTAATGTCTAAATATTTAATATATAAAATAATAATAATATAATTATTTTAGCTTTGGGGGGTACATATTTTTTGAACAGCTTTTTGAAATTACAAAAAAAAATAAATAAAATAAAACACAAATACTTAAAATTTAACGTTTTAATACTACACAGAATATGAAAAAAAAAAAAGAAATATTGAATTGTAGAAATGTCTTGGGGTGTTGTAACGTACTTAATGTTGCACTTGACGTTTCGTTGATGATCTTATCAGCTTCTTCAGAGGATTTCTCGAGAATTTCTCATTGTTGTCTCTTGCTCCTCGCTATGTATCCCATTTCTGTTCCGCTTTGCCGAATGAAGAATACCAACAACTTCAATCGCGAAGACGGAGACAAAATCTCCTCCATTCGATTCATCAGCAGGGAACGGTTATGAACCAGCGAAGCGGGACGGTTACGGATCAGCAAAGCGGAACGAGGAGCGAGGGGCAACACCGCCAGTTTTGAGAAATCTTCCGAAGAAGGTGCAGCATAATCAGCGAAACGTCAAGTCGAAGTATCAAGTAGGCAACAACACCCGAAAGACATTTCTATTGCGGATTACGGTCGTGAAAGCCTACACTCAAATATTGAATTGTTTATCGTGGCAAATATGTTGAAGATCCCACAATGGCCGATACCCTTTATTGGCACTATTCGAACAATTGAAAAAAAAAGAACAAATAATTCCGAGGGTTAGATTAAGTAATCCCCTTTCGGCAGATTACTTATGTTAGCTTTGCTTTCTCTGTTCGACTTAGCAGGCTTGCGAGCGATTCCTCTTCGTAGGCTTGGACTTGGATTTCTGAAAGCCGTACTCCTGCTAATACTGTGCAACGCATGGATGGCAGTCTTTTCTTCCTTCTGGTAAAGATCGATGTCGTTAACAATCTTTTAAGCAAACGTTAAATACAGGATTTAAGTTTTGAGTATCCCGGATGAAGCCATAATAAAAATCTTCAAATCTCTTTGAGATACGTCTGCAATTGCAGGATGCGTCGATGTACGAAACAGCTGTCCCACCTTAACCTATTAAACTTACCCCTCGGTCCTCGGTAAGAAATAAAAGAAGCTAATGTCCGCATTCTTAAAATAGCAAAACGTTAACTTCTATAGTTCAACTCGTCAATCACTTCTTTCCAATTTTATCTAGATTTATATTTAATATGCTTTATCGATTCAGTGAAAGCCGTGCTGGCTATTTCTGGAATCGTGGAATCGTTAAAATACACCAGTCATCCTGATTCGGAGCAACTTAAAGTGGCGATATTGACCTTCGACGGAACGGCGTGGTTGAACAATTTTTATCTTACGGCGACATGCAATCGTTTCTGCCGGATTTATATCCAGAAGGGGAGTGTTCGTCTGGCTGAGCAATGAGTCATTTTCTGGTAAATTTTAGAAATCAACCGATAGGCACGAGCTAAACTCAGGAATCTTAAAATGAGACATTTAAAAGATACACGATACGATATGAGTTGAAGGTAGCCGCTTTCACCCAATACGGTCCTAGTAACTATCTATCTTATATTAGCTTCAAGTCCCGCTCTTCGTGTACCCGGGCTTTTTGTTCTTTTGTCTGACTTTTTCCAGGGTAGATCTAGATCTTTGATCCCTATATTCCTCTTCTATGCCGCCCCATGCACGTCGCCGGGAATTGAGGATTACTCTTTTCTTTCTTATCTCTTCCTTTAATGGATTGATCCTCTTCTATATGTATATGTAGTTCTTATTCCTCTTCTTTTATCACATTTTCAATCCTTCTTCTTCTTATTTTTTTTTGCCGTTGGAATTTTCCACCCTTTCCCGTGCTTTTTAACCAACTTCTTCAGGCGTTCATCGAGCTTTGGGATTTGCCGTCAATTTCTACAGGTGTTCATCAAGCTTTGAGATCTATGTATTTGTTAGTGGCCTCCGCCATTGTATAATTTTAAAGCACTTCTAAAGGCATACTTGTCGGGTGGACCTAGTTAATTCTTCGATTGCCCGATGTTTTGTGTACTTAGAACGCAGTACAAGAATAAAAAAAATCGTTCGTGTTTATATTCGCTTCCATATGCACGTTTTCCTTTCCTCTCCTTTATTTATTCAACTTAAAGTACTTGGATTGTTTCGGGCGATGTGATTATTTTTCTGGTCTTCTGTTTATATTCACCCTTGAAGACTTCGCGTGTTCCTCGCGAGATTTATTTCTCCTTCGGTTTCCGCTGGCGGCGTCGTTAGCGTGTCGACCTTCGTTCGCGCGATAGAAATCGCATAACGCGAGATTTAGTTTATTTTCTGGTAAATTACGGGAGGCCGCATTAGTCACTACCGTCGGAAAAGGAGAACAAGAAGAAGAAGAAAAAAAAGCGGTAACGATAGCATTGAAACACGTCAACAAACGAGTCTCATGCATATTTCCTCCGACGGTCTCGTAATGGTCCTGGAAATATGTATGTATGTGCATGATGCGTCTGGTCGACAACAAATCGTTCATACGTCGGATGTTTATAAACAGAGCGCGTGGAAGTTTACCGCGCGAAGTGATACGGGCACGAGTGGTGCTTCTAAGTTGTAGAGTACGCGCTTGGACATGTGCCAAACGCAAAAGTAACCTAGGTGCGAATCGATCGAAAAGAAGTAATGTTTTGAACCGGATTTCCTTGTTACTAACGCGACACTTACTCACTATCCGACAAATACGAGAAATTAAACAAATATTGCATTACAGGTGTTTAAAATTCTATTTTTTGCTAATAAAACATAGCTTACGAGAAAGCGAAGGAATGACTCATATTAATTGTACAAGAAGTCGCAGATTTTCAATGTGTTTCGGACAATACGAGTGCATGTTCGTCTTGCTGATGCATGAAACACTCCACGCAGAAAAAAGAGGATTTTCGGGTAATTTTAAATGGAAGCCTTGTGATTCGATTGAGGTAATCATCTTTATCGAAGATGACCGCAATATTTACTTTTGTTCAATGATTACATTTTTGCGCTGCCACGTTAGATATGTACATTTCGTTGCTTACTTTCCAATGTTTGTATCCTACAAACGGTACAAATAACGTTTTTCGTATTATCATTAAAAGCACCGATTGCGTTTTCGCGGCTGACCTCTCTTAACTATGAAGGTTCGGCTCGAAAGATGGCATTTGATCAAGTGATCCATGTCCGTTTATTTTAATTCTCTCCTTGCATCCGCTTAAACTTGAGGACAGTCCGGCCCGAAACCTGAATTCTTCGGCCGGAATAACATCTTTCTCCTGAAGGTCTTCTCGGACACGGCTCAGAATCACGACTTATCTGGTCTCAACCCTTCCTCAACCAACGGACTTCTCCATCGCGAGGGCAAAATCTCAACTAGCTACTAAAGCTAAGGCGAGATCTTTAAGCTCTTCTATCTCTAGTACGCAGTTCTTCGATTCTTTTCATCAAGTTTATTCGTCACGGTTCCATCTCTCGCGCGTTGCTACATTTTTTGATCGCGTCTCTTTTAGGCTTATTTTCTGCTGAATAAATTCGTCTTCGTTCCAATCTCACTTGTCTTCGCTCCATTTTCGTTCTATTGTAAACGTTCGTTTTTAACGTAACACTCACACCGCAAATTCTATTTTGTCTTTATTTGGAATAATGTAAAAGTATTGTCTAGTGACGTAATTTGGAAAAATGCTATCGTGAACAAAGGAAGGAAGGGAAAAGGCGACAGTCCCTTCGTTCAATTCAAATCGTCGTCGAGTGTTCTGCTTTCGAAGCAAATCCGAGGGTTTTATCGTTTACATCCTTATTTTAAGCAGCAGCTCATTTTTCGATCATGCAGACGAACACGGAGTTTTGAGTGCGTGACGCGTTACCGCAGAGAGTTCGCGTAACATTTAATATTAGTATTAATTAGATGGATGTTACTTATTTTGTTAGTATTCCAGTAGATGAACCATTGATACACGCCGTACAGCGAAATTATGAAATTGCCTCGATGTTTCGTACTATCCCAATATTTCGCAGTCAACTGTATCTTATTTTACAGCCAACCACAGACGCTTATATTTCATTCCTTCGGGCTTTACGTTTATTCATTTTACGTCAATTTCGTGCTACAAAAAAAAAATGCTATCAATTTCAATTCGCGTGTGTTTATCGAAACGATTTCTCTACTTGTATTACGCTACGAGACGGGGCCTGCTATCAATTGCAACTTAGCCGGCGTATCCGAGGCAAGTAAATTGGAAACCTAATACCTTTTAACCGGAGTGCGGAGCGCATCGATTCTTTCCATGTTAGTGTTTGACGGCTGTGCATTACAGACACTAATAAAATTTCTTCCACCGGTTGCGCCCATTTTTTTTTCCGGGCAAACAATAGCTTTTCCCTTCGACGAAAGATGATAATTACGTAATTTTGTTTGCGCTCTGGGGCGTGGAGGAAGAACCTTTGAAAGTCTCGAACCGTAAGAAACACGCTGGAAAGATATGTATTTGAATAGGTACTGAATTATTAGAATTAGACGAGATGCAAACGCTATGCGGATCAATTAACTACGGTAAATAATTTATTCGAAACGTGTTGTGGGTCTTCGTCTACGCTAACGTTTCATGATACGACGTTGGCCGTTGCCCGTTTGTTTAGCTTTTAATTCCGAAATTTAATTTTTGACTCGTTCCGTTTCCATTTCGAAGGTTAGCTTTATATACCTTGTACGTCCATTTTTGAGACGAAGGAGAAAGGAAAAAAAACGCTGCAAAGTCGTTTACGACGTGTTTACCTTTCCCGACGGAAGCATATTTCATTAACTTCTTCACTATGCAACGTCACAATTAAGCGTCCCATTAAATTTTCAATTCGGACGTAACGACCTCCGCCCGCTTTTTCTCAAGGAGAATTCGAAACGAGTTCTTCGACGGGTTTTTTTGCGAGAGCGCGCTTAAAATTAAATTATTCGTAAGATTTAACTATATGCACGGATGTACAGTGACATCTATATGTTTTGTCTCCCCTTAAGACACTTTATACCGCAATACATAAAATCGACCAAAAATTCTTAAAAACCATTGAAGACGGCGCAAAATGGTTGTAATCCCTGTAATCAGCAAGTCAAACTGCGTATGGGACCATCATCAAAATGAATATTTTAAAACAATTTTGAAATCGTCAAATCGCTCGAATTTCCAGAGGAGTACCTCGTAGAGATTTTTTCATAATTTTCTTAATTTTGCTACATCTCTCTAACTAACGGCGTTATTTATAGATTTGGATACGCCGAATCGATTAAAAGTTACCCCGAATTTCTATCACTTACGGTAAGCGAGCTATAAGTTTTAGAATATTGGGAAACTTTGATCCCTATCTTTGGCCGCAGACGACCGGCGCAACGCTGGCGGATCGCTTGGTTCGACGTTGGCAGCGATTATACGGCATTATAAAGAGGGAAACCCTGTTCGACTCAACGTCATCAACGTATGTCGAAGCCATCAGCAGGAAGTTTAACCATTAAGCGTGTAAAATATGGGACGGCGAGTCTCGTCGTTTTTGAATTTAGAAAAACGATGAGATTCTACAAAAAACACTGTCGAATTTCGGGCCGCGCTTATGAAAATTGTCCATCTCCAATTTATTATCTACCAATCATTGGTTTTTTCAAAAATGTTGAAGTATGGAAATTTCAATTGTTCTCTCGTTCTGCGCCTTTGGAGCGTGATTGGACTGGAAAATAGGATACTCTACGTTGTGTCTTGGGTGCTAAATCTACTGCCAAATTGAACAAAAAAAAAAAACGTCTGCTTTCTAAAAACGAAGGTCTTCTAACAACATGCAGCAATCCAGAAGAAGCTTCATGCAACTAAGACTCATGCGGTTCTAACCCAGAAACTTCCCAGTAGATTCTTTAAAAGGCAGCATTGAAGTTGTTTACCTTTTTTATTTTTCCAATTTTTTATAATAAAATTCTCAAAAATTTTTTAATATCTTCACGAGCTCTCATATTACTATGATTATTTAAACGTGACTGCAACCAGCTCTCTAACTGCTGAAAAGATGAAAGATGAAAAGAAGATGAAAAGTCATTCACGTCATTCTGAAGAGAATAAAACGGCTGAAACTAAATTTCAATTTTTTTCAAGAGATTTCAAGAAAAAAGATTTGGATTTAAAGGGAATAAGACAGACTAGACAAAACTTAGCCACAACGATGTCACTTGTTAATTCATCGCCTGATATATGGATATTTACGATGCCGTCCTTTAAGCCTATTCTTTTATGTGAATACACACCGCTTTCCGAAAATAATCTTTACAATCCGTCGCATCGACTTGCAAACTTGACGATCTCTACGAATCCGTCGTAATTTGGAATCTTCCACGTCGATACAGGCCGCTAGACAGGGCCCAGTCGGTCCGTTCCTTCTGCACGCCAGGACAGGTGTAGTCCTCGCACGTGCAGGGTCGATGAATCGATAACCCGCGAATTGGGAGCCCCTTCCACGAAACTCCAAAGTACCATTGCCGGCTGGTAGGGTTACCGTTCCCGCTACCGCTCCTGCACTTTCGCTACCGCCGCGTATCTCGTCGTCCTGCCTTCGGTTCGTCCTTGTGCCATATCGCTTCGTCGCCCGTCCGCTCGGCATTAAGCGCTGATACGCAGCGATATTAAAAAGTTGTTATTGGAAAACGAGAAATGCGAAAGTAATTTGCGAATTTATCGGCGACGCGGTTTCCTTCCTCAAGGAAGTCGCGGATGGGATCGAATTCGCGACGTTAATTACAATATTTTTGCTTGCAGCATTTATTCTTTTTCTTTGTCCAGGTTCCTATAAAAGAACGGAACAGAATTGGACGAAAGCGAGTGAATTCATACCTTTTTTGCACCGACTAGACAGACTCGTGTCTATTCGTCTCATACGAAAGGGTTCGTGTTGCCTACTGGTTTCACCGACAGTCGATAAAGCACGAGTCTGTCTAATCACTGCAAAACTGATATGATTTCACTCGCTTTTGTTCTCTCTAATTATCAGCCTTGAGCTATCATATTTATTTAAGTTAATTTAAAGACTCATTTGCGAAATGTGTTAAAAAACGTACCGTTTATAGAAGCAAAGTAGCGAATATTGAAATGGAAAATTAGTTGAACAAGAATTAAATTCGTTTGCATGACGAGGAGTGCCGATCATCTGTGGAACCTTTTCGCCAGCAAAAGTATTGATTGTATTTGCAATGGCACCTCTTCCCGTATCATTGTGCAGATTCTTCAACATTTATCGATTCAATTAGCAGATTTCCAATGCCTTCTAGATACATTGCTTCACTGGCTAAAAGTGGACTAGCTCCAAATATATAAATAATGACAAGGAAAATCGGAAAAAAACATTTTTTTTTGTTTGTTTGTTCCTTTTATGGCGATTGTAGGTTGAGCGATAAGTGAAATTTGCCACTTTCCGTGCGCTTCACGAAATCGGCAGAAACTAGACAGATTCGTGTTTGTTCGTCTCATCCGAACGCGTTCGTGTTTCTCGAGACAGTCAAGTCCCTGCTGATTTCGTGAAGCGCACTTGACGATTTAAAGAAGTACGTCGTCCGAGTTGCATTGCGATTAGCCAAATCTGCAATCGATCTCTTGCCGATCCGTACAGCCTCCATTTCGATCAACGTCTATCTCTCCAACAACATGGCGACCGGTCTCGTGTTTATGTACGACACATCATCGGGACAGAATCAAAGTAAAAGTGCTCAAGTTTACCTTCGTGATCCAAACAAATCATATCGGCGGTTGATTCGGGCCTAGTCTGCGAGAACGTGCGGTCAAGCGCAAATCTTGCTCGAAAATTCACGTTGAGTTGGTATTAGCAGATAAGTAAGGCTATATGGCGAACAATTGGATCGAATGTATGTATCCAGCTTTAAAAGAAGGATACTCCATATTAGCCAACAGAAATTGAATGGTACTCTATCAAGGTAATACAAGGCCACATATTGCCAGAATAAAAAAAGCCGTTAAAAATAAAAACAAAATTACCAGACAATGGTACCATTGACTATAATGGCGATTAAACGAAACTTGTATCATTGCAAAAGAAGAAAACGTTCCATCTAAGATGATGTTCATCAACATCAGCAGTTGCGTTTTTCCTTTATCCCTTTAAAGTATGCATTACAACGTCGTAAGTTTAAATTTATCCAAGATATGGAATGCTTTATTTTGCATAACATGCCGCTTCGTCCTGTTTCGTCATCTTCTTTTTAATTACTCTCGAGTCTCGTTACGGCTATCGCCTTCATTGAATAATAAAGATGTTCCATCACCGTCTGAAACGGCTCAAGATCGCGGTATTATAGGATTCGGTCCTTGAAATTTTTAATTAAGCATTCCCAGCCATCCCCGGCCTCAATAGAGTCTTCTGCTATCGTTTTGCATAGTCGAGCGTTTTATTTTCTTCTTCGCGCCGTAAAATTTCGCTTTCTCTTTCCTTCTAAGGTTGACCGTTCGGCTTCGGCACCGCAACGACGAATACTAGACGAATGTACCGGTATCGGCGTGAATCACTCCGATGATGTTATGGTTGCTGAATGTGAGTAATTATTTCGATCGCGAAGGAACGTACCGTTTCGATCGGTATGTTTGGTGGAAATATTTCTGTTTCGCAAGCGAAAGTACCGCGATAAATTTTTTTGATTCATGGTCGGTTAATTGTGCCGGATCATCAAGAATGTTGATTGCTACCGAATATTTTAGCCGTTAGTTCCCAGATTCTTGCATTTGTTCACGTGTCTTTTGCGATGGGATGATTTTAGAAAAGATGAAAGTACGACGAAAGTACCATTTATGCGTGATTGGTAGACGAAGAGGAGGTACAACTTCAACGATGAACGAAGGTTTTATGTAAAAAAATAATTATAATTAACATGAGAATAGCCTACTTGGTTCCTTAAGAGTCGAAACAACACGAGTCTGTGTAGTCTCTGCTGATTTCGTGAGACGCAACTCGTTTCTGCAGGCTTAATTATTAATAGGTAATAAATACACTGGCTGCAATTAAAAATGCGCCATCCCCAAATTGTTGGAGTATTTCGTTAAAATTTTATAAATGTATTGCTTACGACATTGCATCCGTCTAGTTTGTTTACAAGAGCCAAATGGCCCGCGCATCCTTTTATAAGAACACCTGTTTTAATGCGATAGGTGCAAGGTAAAATGGACGAATGAAATCCGAAAAATAATTAAAAAACGATTCCAATAATTAATAACTTTGGCATCTTTTGAGGCATATTTCAGGTTTATCAAGTTATAAAAACTAATTGTCTCTAATTGAAGTACTTTAAAGCAAAAACAAACATATTTATTGCAATTTTTTTTAAACAAAAGAATAACATAATGAAAAATGCTAATTTTTAAGTCTTGCTTCGGCTAATACTCGTTATTTTCTTAATTTTTTCGTTTGGCGTGGCACTTTGACGATGTTTTCTTCATTGCGTTAATTCTCTATTGCATACTTCATAAACAAATGGAGGACCTTCGGTTTCAATTTCTCGTTGCTTCTCGTATGTAATCAACTAAACGGTCCCCTTGATCTTTTCACGATGGTGGACTTGGATGGTTGGATGTGAATATTTTAAGGCTTTCGTGACGATTAAAGTTTTAACCGAACAAAGTTCCCAAACGAAACAGAAATTCATCAATTACAATCAAATATATCAAGTTAAAAGCTTCAAGTAATTGCTTTCATCAATCATATTAACATAACCATAAAGGTTAACGAACTTCATTGGTCATCCTTTAAGGGTCTACAAGATGTACTACGTCCAATTAACTCCCGTCTAATCTCCGACGACTCTGCGTAACCTCGATGCATCCCTATTCTCGAATTAAATCGGATAATTGCGGATAATGGCCACCGGCGGATAGTGCCCGCCTTTGTTGCAGGAGGCCTACGAGGACCGCACGTTCCATTACGGTTCCGATTTCGCAATTTCTCGAACAAAGATTCCCATTGCACGCCATCGACAACATCTCGCCGGCGACCGCGCGTTCTTCTACGTGCCTGTTAAGCGTGGCTCGGAATTCGAATCGCTTACTTGCGTGCAGCGCGTCGCATCTGCCGATGCAGCTGTCCGCTGCCAAGAAAGGTCGAATTCTGGTCGCGAGCGCACCATTTAGAAAACCTAATTGTCGCGACCTTGTGTCCGGCGACTAACATGCGGTAAGTATACAGAACGTTCCGATGAGAACTATCCAGTTTTCGACTGATTAATTCGCAGCGAATGGCAACGTCCTCTTGGTCTTAATAAATTTAATTTGCGGAGTATGAAGATGTCGAGGGATTAATGACCGGTTTCTTATGGAAACGAGATGTTAATTTGTAAGGTTGCGTTTATTGGCAAATTTATGTAACATCTGTTGTATGAGAAAGAATCGAAAGTGATTGTTCTCCTTCATAAATAATACTTGGAGAGAGATGCTGGATTTAGCGGCGTAAGGAAAAGATTAGAGCAATGTATTGGAAAAAACCAACTAGTGAAGATTGGTAGTTTATTCAACTTCATGTTAATTTCAAGCTTTAAGAATACAAGAACGATCAGACTGATTATTGGAAAATACAAATGAATTGGTTTAGCTACGCTATACAGAATTACAGCCATTTGCTAAAGGTGTTGGTTTGAATGCTGGGCCTTATCAAGCTAATATTGCTAAAACAACAGCAACAACATATTTTTTGTTGGCAAACATGGTTGTAACAGAACGGCGATAAATAGAAAAGGCGCAAACTGTAAATATGGAAAAAATTTCAATAATTACAAAAATTATTAGAAAAATTAATAAAAACACAAAAATTGCAAACATTACAACAATTACAAAAGTTAGAAGAATTAGAAAAAAAATAGAAAAAATACAAAAATTACAAAAATTACAAAAATTACGAAAATTGCAAAAATGACAAGTACAAAAGTTAGAAAAAATACAAAAATTACAAAACTTACTTAATGCTTAATGAATTACAGCCATTACAATACAAATATTACAATAATTACAAAAGTTAAAAAAACTAGAACAAATAAAAACAATCCAAAAATTACGAAAATTGTAAAAATGGCAACAATTACAAAAGTTAGAAAAATTAGAAAAAATACAAAAAATACAAAATGCACATGCTTACTTAATGCATAATGAATTACAACCATTTGCTAAAGGTGTTGGTTTGAATGTTGGGCCTCATCAAGGTAATATTGCTAAAACAACAGCAACATTTTTTTTTTTTTTTGCAAACATGGTAGTATCAGAACGGCAATAAATAGAAAAGGCCCAAACCACAAATATGGAAAAATTTCAATAATGTAATAATATTTAGAAATTACTCAAGTGGACGGATAGTTTTCATCGATACGTTCTGTAGAACAATGTTATCCGGACGCATGTACAAAGTTGAAGACGACGTAGTGCCACTATTAGGTCAATAAATCAATTTGAATTAGTAATTGAGTTTATTGGATAAAGGCCGGGCTTCGGTTAAAAACAGCTGTCATCGTTGGTGCTTACTGACGTGTAATGGAAAAGTTCTATTTACGTCGACGATTCGCTTGCCATTCGTAGGAAGCAATTGCGATGTATCTTAAGAGCAGTATTAAGAATAATGTAGCTGCTAAAAAGCTTTCCGGTGTTTATACTTTTTTTGTGTTCTCATATTACGGGCTAGAAGATGATGCTCAAGTTACGGTAAATGTTTGATGTTTCCTTAAAATCGAAACGTTTGTGGTTGATTCGGGAACGAGGAAGGCTTAGTTAATATCCTGGGTTATTCTTTTTATATATATAAAAAAGACTTAATGTATTTTAGAATAGATGAAAAGCGAAACTTCAGGGATTTGGGAAGGAACGCTTGCATAAAGGGATGTCACGTACAGTTTGTGCATGCGATCACTGCGATTCATTTCACGTGAAGCAATTGTTTTGGTCTGCAACGATATGTATTGTGATAGGCTAACGTTGTCCGGTTAGGTATAGCTTTTTATCCCATAAGTGCGCTGTTTGCATACGCAGACACCGGACTTAATTTCTTTAGGCGACAGATGCAACCTCCATATGACAATAACATTTTGAATGCAAACCACAGTTCTTACGTTATTTCACGGAATATTTTTCTTGTAGATGATGTCCCAGATACTTGCTTTGTGTGGTTTTCATGCAGAGTGTCGTCTTTACACTCAATTACAAAAATTACAAAAATTACGAAAATTATAAAAATTATAAAAATTGAAAAAATTGCAAAAGTAACAATTACAAAAGCTAGACAAATTAGAAAAAATAAAAAAAATACAAAAATTACTGAAAATTTTAAAAATTATTACAAAAATTATAAAAATTACGATCTTATAATAATTACAAAAATTACAAAAGTTACAAAAGCAAGACAAATTAGAAAAAATAAAAAAAAATAAAAAAATAAAAATAAAAAAATTACGAAAATTGTTGAAAATTTCAAAAATTATTACAAAAATTATAAAAATTTAAAAAAATTATAACAATTACAAAAACGAGAAAAAATTTTAAAAATTACGAAAAATACAAAAATTATTACAAAAATTACAAAAATTATTATAAAAATTGCAAAAATTGCAAAAATTACATCAATTACAAAACTTAGATAAATTAGAAAAATTAGAAAAAACAGAAATTACTAGAATTACAAAAATTATTAAAAATACAAAAATTACGAACATTACAACAATTAGGAAAATTAGAAAAAATAGAAAAAAAACACAAAAATTACTAAAAATTACAAAAATTACGAAAATTGCAAAAATGACATCAATTACAAAAGTTAGAAAAATTAGAAAAAAAATGCAAAAATTAGAAGAATTACAAAATTATCAAAAATTAATTACAAAAATTCGGAAAATTATTGGAAAAATCATTATAAAAATGATTACGATTAGTATTAGAAAAATTATTAAAAAAATTATGAAAATTACGAAAATTAGAAAAACAAAAACTACAAAAATTTACAACCATCGCTTCCCAGAATTCTACATTAACCTAATTCCACCTTACGCGGTCGATAATTTTGCAAAATCTCAATTTTCTAACTTCAACACTTTCGCCATACAACCGGAAGTATCAGATTACCAAGAATATTTCCGTTCAGCGACACGTGTCGGCTTCGATGTACTGGCAAGTTTTCAAAATTTCCCAACGTGTCGGCTTTCATGCATTTGTAATTTAAGGATAAGAGGAAAAAATAGGTATTTTCGTATTTTCGTCGCAATAAATTCACTCGTAAATGTTTTCCTTTTGTTAATAATGAAGATATCAGAATAACAAGGAAATACGATGTCGTGCCAAGGATGCAAACGTCCGAACGACGAAACCACCGAACTGTTGTAATACAATAGATATTTATATTCGTTAAGGTGATTTCTGAAATTTCAAATTGGCTGATAACACGCTGACAAGAACCGATTTTGATGTTTCGTCCGACTACCGTGTAACGTAATTACGCTTATTAGTCGACACATAGCCGGCTTTGGATCGCGCGCCTCGATCTGGCCCTATATTTTTCACAAATTTCCCTCGCTTGCTTGTTTTTGGAGCCTCTCCCATCTATCTTTCACGTCCACTGCGGACCAGCTTTATAACCGAAGTTGTAGCTAGATGCGTGCGATTTCAATTTTTCAATATCGTCCTAAATTTGTTCGAAGTCCACCAATAATACCAATAATTTGACCACTCTCTCGTTCCACTTCTTAAAAAAGCGGTTAACTAATCTTCCTTTGAAATTCTTGCAAAAGTAGCGACGAATAGCCGTACCTTACCTATAAATCTTATACCTCATGCTTTTTAAGCAAAAATGGAGATCACTACCTGTAGGCCATAGAATTTCCTCCCAATTTTTTTGAGGCTAGCCGGCCTTGGCTTTTAAGCAAATTTTAAATCTAACAATAGACCTATATTCACATGTTATTGCAGCATTTCCATTCCGATCCATGTTAAACATGTCTTCCAACATTTCCATAAAAGACAATAGAAGATTAATTTTTCATTCGTCAATGCCACCGCATAATTTTTCCAATTTTTCTTGTTTATTTAACTTTAGAAGTACAATGCCCAGCAAGGGACGATCAATTACGTGAAAACAAAGGAGGATTACGTATGTATAAAATCCTTTCAAATAACGTTTACATAACATGATGCTTTGCATGGAAGCTAATCGGTTTTCCGGTAACTGTTCCCCTATTATGAAATATTAAAAAAAAAGCTGCTGCCGTCGCTGTTGCACGAAGCACCGTCATGTTGCTGAACACGTGCCTCAAAACGGTAACACACGTTGCCCGGTTTCGAATTTCTACGTATTCGCCAAAGGTTTCTGGATGGAGGGGAATCCGCATAGAAGCACTCCATGTATGACTGGACAAAAGTACACTTGGACGGTTGGCAAGCGACGAAGCAGCATGGGCAGTATACGTAAGGCTCGCTTTCGTACAGGTCCATTGTGTTTCGTCCAAGTTCGCTTTTGCGGCATCGTACATTAGCACATAACAAAAACAGATTTCAGAATAACGGATTGTCGCCGAATTTAACTGCCGTTTGCTGTAGGGGTCGTTAAACATACGCGCGATTACGCAAGGACAATTTTGCACTTACGATGGTGTGCGGAATACGTAAGGTTCGTGCGTTTGTTGCTATATCCTGAACGGTAGCGTTATCGATTATCTCTAATGAGGGAATATGACCAGGTGATGCGCGATTGCAATTTTCTATCGAGATTCCGTAAATGTTCAGATATCATATCTTAAGCGACGCGTCCTCAAAACGTCGTTCACTCCATAATTTCCAAAATTGAGGGAATTTGAGGGTCCGACACGGCCGTTTGAATATTTTCAAAATGTTGTTCTTTGAGGCGATTTTTCAAATTAAAAGAGGAAAAAAGTCACGAGGACTACTCGAGCGAATAAGGAAATACATTGTTTTATGATGCAACATCCAGTTGTTCTTGATGCTTGGTTTCACACGAATGACCCTTACTTATCAACAAGGATCGTTGGACCTTGAGGCACAAACTCTTTACGGACGATTTCCTGCTTATAAAGGATTTGATCTTCGATTTGCTCGTTCTTGCTTTTCTCATCCTTGAAGAGGTTAAAATCTATCATTCCACGCTTTGTCTCCAAGTCATACATAATCACTGAAGACTCGTCACCAGCGATGATGCGCTCCAGGAAACGGGCATCGTCAATCTTTACAAAAAAAAAAATCAAGGTGCATTTCCTTCCTGACGTCCATTTTCGTCTTACGAGCCACTCTTGCGCAGACTTTTTTCATTTCCAGGTGATTGATTAAAAAATAGCGAACGGATAACGTAATTGGTAATGTGTTGGTTATATTGAGAAATATGAAGATAGTTCAATGCAAGCTTCAATAAAATTAAGAAGAAAGAAAAGAGAGCCAATTTGGACAGTAAGAATTATCCCGGGCTTCTAAAAGAATGCTTTTGTGAAAGATACGTAGAATATAAAGACGGCATTATAGAACATGTTTGCGACGTGATAAAGGATTCCTCGTCCTTTTTCGCCGAACTTAACGATCGAATACGTAATAAACATTAAGAGGAACATCATCCGGAGTATCCACGTACGAGTGTTTCTAATGCCTTATACGATCCAAGCAGCGCACATATTTTCATAACCGCCATTTAGCGGTTCAGGTTTATTAGCGGCATAATCCGCGAATATAGCCTTAAACATGCACATAACGACGTCAGTTTCGCTTCGATAACGAAATTAACGTCGAAGATAAAAGTGGCGATCAATCACCACGAAAGGGACTCTCGCCTATCTTGCGATAATGAGCTTCTCCCCGGTACATCGGTGCCCGCTCGTAAATGTCTCTTAGGCAATCAGCGGGAGCACCCACTATTTACTCGTAAATCACCCGAGGGAGTCTGCGGAAAGTTAATCTGATAAAGCGTAAGAATTTCGAACGTACGTACGTACGTCGTAGTGTTGTGGGAAAGGTGCATTGCGATCGAAAAGAGTTGGTTAAATCGTCACGTAAGGATTTAGTATTGTGTAAGTTCTTACCGGCTCTAGAGAGATCGTAATCGTTGATCTTTAAACGTAAGCCTTTAAAAAATTAGACTTCTTTAATCTCTCAGTTCTAGTTTAATCGGAATTACAAAGCGTTAGCTTCATATGTCCTTTTTTCTGATTCTGAGACTAAAGAGACTAAATTCAGAGACTAGTCTTCTGAAGAAGACTAAAGTCCACCATTAGCGATTGAGGAAGATCCTGGAAGAAGTTTCACAATTTTTCTGGCGACGCACCTCAAACTCCCACGGCCGAGGTCGGCGAATGGTCTCTTGTGTTTTGAGTATAAGCACGTGACCCTTAGCGTCGCGGGAGCCAGATTCTCCAAAATTTGCGAGCTGCGACCGTCGCCGACCGGATTAACGGCCACAGAAGACCCATTTTAGTACACCACCCCACCAGTTATAAAGGAAGTTCCTTTGTATTCATTGTTTTTTTTGTTTCTAACCCCTTGTTTATTTTTATCCTTTCTCTTTTTTACGGAAAAGCGCTGCAAAACGCCTTGCGGAAGAACGGCTACAGTACGAAAGATATAAGCAAGCCACGAGAATAGAAACAGGACGAAGACCAACAACAACCAGCAAGATGCTGGTTGTTGTTGGATTCAAGAACACGATTCAACAAGGTGACCAAGGTGATCGGCGTCGCGGCAACCATGATGAGCTCCAAACGGCCGTACTGCAGTGGTTGTTAAATCGAGATATCTAACGAAAGGATGGGATTCGAAAGCCGGTTATGCGATAAGATAATATTGGCAAAAATTATGTAAAAAAGTAGATTAAAGTACAGCTCTCGTCTAAAAATAAAATGACGAAGAAAAATCTACTTTTTTTTTAAATTAATCTTTCTTTAAATTTAATTTTCTAATTTTTTAAATTTTTCTATTTCTAATTTTCTAATTTTTTAATCTTTCTTTTTTTTTTAATTTCAAAACGGTACCTCTTGTATATCGTTTACGACTTATCTCTGCTCGATGAGATTTCGCATTATTATGATTACTTTCTTCAGAAATTCTTACAAATTCCTTAAATACTCCTGAATATCTGAGAAAAGACTAACAAAATTTGCTTAAAATGGAGAGACAAATACCGCGTGTTGATGAAAACGCTGAACCAATGCCATCCCGATTAAAATTATTTAACCACAAAAAGAACTAAATTGAAAAATGTTATAGACAAAGCACAAGACAGATAAACGAATAAAAGAATTTAATTAATCCCGGTCCTTTCAATATAAATACACTACCATCCAAAAAATCTTGTACGTTACATAAAGTTTTACATTACACCGATAAATGTTACTATTACTGTATAAAACGCTTAACAATCGTCGTTATAATAGCCGCTGTACGTGCCGAACCAGTCCTGCTTCAACGTGCAAATCGTGCGATATGTCGGCGGCGTGTAAAACTGGTTTGAAAAATTCCGGCTCTCAGTATGTGTATGGAAGACGTTGAAAAAAGTAATCCGTTAGCGGTGATAGCGTGATATTCTCTTGGACGAACGGATTCCGCTTGATATCGTGCGTTGTTTAGATCCGACGAACGACGCGTCGGGCACATACGATCGACTTTTTCGAGAATCTCGAAGGATAGGAGGCGTAGAATACGAAAATTTGCCCACCGCCGGGTCGACGCTGTCGATCGCGTGTTAAATAGAAAATTGCAATTAGATTGAATTAAGAAATTAAGAATTAAGAATGAAGAAAAAAAATGGTGACTTAATAAAACATGGTAAACAGGCTAAAAAAAAAAGAATCTGGAAGATACCGCACGACGCAAGTTTAATCAATTTAAGGATGCGTGGATTCCCATTGCACGGTCGTTAATAGGAATCCACGCATCTTCGAAACAGCCGTTCAGGATTAATTAATTGATCGTAGTAGGTGCTATACGGACGGGAGAGTCGAACCAGTGAAATAGCAATAAGATCAATAAGGAAGCCTACAGCGAAGAAGTGTCGAATTCAGCTAGCGAAAGAACAGTGAATTCACATGTTACTAAGAACAGTTACACGATTTTTGTGTAAGAATGGCAACGATTCTTTGGACGTTTTGAACATTTTTTCTAGCTTAAATAGGCGATTTCAACGGTGAAAAATGAGCGGTTTGTTCGAACACGGAAATGTTATATAACATTCTTTTTTTTCTTTAATTTTAACTTATTACTACATTCGAAATTCCCTTGAAATGTTGCGGTTACATCAACCCCGTATAGTACATCAAGGTCTTTTTGGCATAGAAACACGGACCATATTAAATTGAGAATTCTCGATCGAGCATTCGTATGGCGGCGTTAACCTTCGCAGTCACCAGTGAATGCTTCATGTTCGTACCACGCGATCGTTGAGGTCCCTCAGCTGTTAGGCCAGGTGTTTGTCCCTTCGAGCCGTCGCCATTTACTATAAAAGGGCTACGTAGGCCTTTCAATTCTCGTCGGGCGACGTACATATGTTGCCGGTCTACTTGTCAAGACGGTTAACTAAGGATGGAACTACGTGTATTTTCCTTTCTTTGCGGCGTAGTGGGTTGTTCGTGTATGTGAACTAGCAGACGGTACTAATTGCATGTCTAGAGAAAATACGCATAATATTATCGGACAATGAAGCGTATTTATTGAAAGTTCTTCATTAATTTGGCTAAATAAAATCTTTTGGACGGATGAGGCACATTTTCAATGAAATAGAGATGTTAACACCCATCACCCAAGAAACGCAAAAAATAGTCCAAATGCGATTGCTTACCTTATCATTAGAGAGGACAAAAGCGAGTGAAATCATATCTTTTTTACAGCGACTAAACAGATTCGCGTCTTTTTTTATTCGTCCCATAAGAAAGGACTCCTGTTGTTGCCTACCGGTTTCCCCGAAAGTCGACAAAACACGAGCCTGTCTAGTCGCTATGATTTCACTCGCTTTTGTCCTCGCTACTTATCCCGCTGAAGGTGTACATTTGCCATACGTCGTCTATAAAGCTGTAAGTTTCTAGATGCACTATTTCATCCCCAAAGAATGCACAAAGATTGTCCAAAATTATTGGAAAAATGCGCCTTCCGTTACGAACACGTGTTTTGCTCAAACTCACATGAATTCGATCAGTGACCATCACGACACCGTAATGTTCGTCCAGCTGAAAATATCGCTTGCCTAAATGAAAGTGTGACCGAACGCACGTAATTGGATATTTCAAAATCGTCCAGGTGGCGATGATGGACCATCGAAGCCATCGTCTATTTGTCGATTAAAACTAAATGAGTAGAATGCCGTTAAGCGAACGAATCAAATTCTGCGAGGAAGTCCATTTTCACAACGTTTCGTTAAAAGAACAAAAGTGTCGCAATTGGGGGACACGAAAATTTTCGAGATTGTAGAAGCGCCATATGGATTCTCGTCCCAAGAAGTGCGTGGACCTTGCTTGTTTCAAAGCGCTAATGGGGAATAATGGAAAACGATATTGTCAGACGTGGATTAATTTTTTGTTGACTTTTCTGGAAGATATGGATCTCCAAAACCTTTTCTACCAACAAAGAAACTGGCGGCAAATTTCTTGGCTTTGTAATTTCGGGAAATGGTAACATTGGTCAAACCTTCCTACGATCGTCTTCTTTGCTGAACGATAA
This sequence comes from Oryctes rhinoceros, assembly GCA_020654165.1. Classification (NCBI taxonomy): domain Eukaryota; kingdom Metazoa; phylum Arthropoda; class Insecta; order Coleoptera; family Scarabaeidae; genus Oryctes; species Oryctes rhinoceros. The sequence goes on from JAIOKQ010000978.1 coordinate 2,106,770, forward strand.
CGCTCTTTGGTGAACGATAGCGGTCTTTGGTGAACCTAGTATGGATGCTTTCACATGTTTTTGTCCTGGAAGACTTTTCCATTTCTTCATTGCTCGTTTTTTATGGTCCTTTCGGCGATCATAAAAAAGGACCAATGAGAAGCGATTGTAATTCTCATATCTTAGATTACCTTTTCTCGAGAATTGTAATTGTAATTTGAACGCATGAGTACTTTGGATGAGCAACAATAAAATTCCAATATTTAAGCTTTAAATGCAAAACCTTAAAAAACGGCATTTAGAAGAAGAGGAACCTATCGTGTCGTCTACAATTATACAACTTCGCTTTCGCGACACTCTTCGCGTTCCGGTTCCTTTGGCCTCCGAATATTTCGTCCGCAATTCGTACCCTCCGGAGGCGTATATAGAGCTTCTAGAACGTGCGCCGAAACGATTGTTTCTTTTTTCCGCCGTCTTGTTTTCTTTTATTGCAAGAGTTACAAGTAATTATCTTACTTGACATGATTTCTGGTCTCAATGCGCACGAGACGGATAAGTACGAAGTCGACGAGTTTTCAAGCGACACGATGCGCGCATTCCTTATTCCGAAGGCCGCTCAGGCAACGCGGATAGTAAATATGGTCATGCCCGTTACGGCGACAAGGTCTACGAGTAACGAACGGCTTTAGCTCAACTTCATCTTGCATAAAAGCCGGCTACGTGAGTTAGGTAGGTACATCATTGTAATTATTTCGAATAATATATTCTCTTCTGGTTCAATAAATTCTGTCAATTTTATTTATTTATTTATTTATTTATTTTTGCAATTGATATTGACATAATACGCTATTACAATGCGTCTATATACTTATAACCAATAAAAGCCTAGGTCAGGGGATACTTAGGTTACCTATAGAAGGCTGGAACCGTTCAAGGTTTCTCGAGACGATACCCTGTCAATTAACGAAATAGCAGCATTCATTATAAATGTATTTTTTATTTTCTCTGAAAACATGAAGAAATAAAGGTCACGCAAAGATCTTTTTACCGTTCCTCCAAATTGTACAATCTCTCATTGCAACCTCTTCTTTAAAGGAAAAATATAATTATTACATGTACAGTGACATCTTTATGTTTTGTCCCCCCCCGCCCTGAAACGATGTATCTATACTTTCTACCATTCCTAGCCGGTGCGCTTGGATTATCGCATTTTAGTTTATAATGGGACGCGGTATTTGCCGAAGCTTGTCCTCGCTACGTGGAAGATGGTATCGATATCTATCCGTCGCAAGGAGGGGGGACGAAACATACACCGACCGCTGTACGTGCACAACACGCAACGAACTCATTTTTCACAAGACGGCAACAAACGCGTAGCCGATTGTAACCTAGAAAATACCGGAAGATGAGAACGAAGAAGTCGCTGATAATGGCGGGGACGTGGCATTTGTATAATATAAGATATCGTACGGACATCTTCAATAACTCGTAGATGGATGACGTGTGGATGTTTCGAGTACCGTTAAAGACGGCACTACTACGACCTATAGCGTCGCTACTTTATGCGTTTGCCGGCTGTTATTGACCTCGGGCTCTATCACCCACCGTGCAGCGTACAATATCCGCAAGATTAATGCATTGCTCATTGTTCATAAAATTGATCGTGTTAAATTCGAAATCGATCGTGACGTATACAAAGACGACTGCGTGAATTGATCTAAGATTAGAGATCGTTTCACTTGAAAATCTCTTTACGCCTTTAAATTAAAGAATCGTATTCAGATTCTTATTATTGTTAAATTAATTTAAAGGCTTGCATTTAATATTACGTGTAGGTAATTTTCCATCTAGCTACCAGCCTTGTTCAATTTAAGATCTGATACCAAAAGAAAAAATCTCCTTCTGATACATAGTAGACAACGTGTACAACATGTTTCTTTTTTAGTTTATTACGTCAGGTGCTTATGCATATATATATACACTACCGTCCATAATTATTTGCTCACCTTTAATAAAACGTAGTTTTGAGTGAAACACCAGTACAAAAATGAAACTATTTATTCTAACGGTTAAATACGTATCAATATGAAAAATACAGGCAAAATTTTGAATAAAAAACATAAGAAAACAAGGAAAATAATTAAACATTGCGCTCGTCTATGTGACCTCCTTTCTGCCGAATGATTTCTCGACACAATCTGGGCATTCTTTCGATTCGTTCGGATAATGTTAACCGGTCTACGTGTCTCTACGCCGCTTCCAGTTGGTTCCACAATGTTGTTGTGGATGCCGATTGTCGAATTTGTCGATCGAGATGGTCCCATAATAGCTCGATGGGGTTGATGTCGGGGCTCTGTGCGGGCCATTCCACGATTGTCAATCTCTCATCAAGTTCCCGTTTGATTGAGGTAATCGCGGCATAATTTCGAGGTGTTTTCGCATCGTTATCCTGCTGAAACACGAAGTCTTCGCCGATTATTCGTGTTCCCGATGGAATGGCGTGCTACAAATAATTATGGACGGTAGTATTTAATTTCGCGGGTACTTTCAAGCGCACATGCTGCACGTTCACATCGATGATTTGGCCGATACCGATGATTTTCGAGCTTCAGTAAGAATGGTTCCAGAAATTTTCGGAACATCCCCGAAAAGGTACAAACATCCTGTAAATGGATAACCGAGAAAGATTTGATGAATCCTCCGGCGAAAGAGGACACGCGGTGATATCCAGAGGAAGAAATGGGATTAAATTTGAAGAAGAAACCAATCGCACGTAAACTTTCGAACGGTGACCCATTGGACAAAGACTACACATGGAACGCCTACATATGATCACAGAAAGTAGAAGAAATAAGGGGCAAGAATAATGAAGAAGGAAAAAACAACATTTTATACAATACAAAGACTCCTTTAATTCCCAGATCTTCGATCCGTGCAGATACGTTACTATTATTAGGAGATTTTCGGATAGCTTATCGTTCGATGACGGAGTGATTTGTAGGGACGATCCAGTCCGTGCCTCGCGTTTTTCTTCTTCCTAAGTTACAGAATGACAAACGTGTATAGTTGGATTCCAGTTATTCCATTGCGCTAGAAAAACGTAAAATTATTCGGGACGGCCAGAGAACTACTTCCGGTGACTCCGGAAATGCAGTTGAACTGCCACTAAGACTAAACGAAAGTAATCAGAAAGAAATCGACCTATTTAAAGGCAGAATCTATGGATCCAGGCCGAAAATATCTAAACCAACAGCAGCGCTGGAGTGCATCAAAGAATTAGACCGGCGAAGTTGAAATAGCTGTATAACAATGGACCCGATAAGACCGAGATCCTGATCTAGGTACGAGGACACGAAGTCCGTTAAGGGAATCGAAGTAGACGAATTAGCTCGAACAGGCGTTTCAATTGTTGACAAAATCCCGAGATACTCTGAAGGAACAGCATATAATTAAAGCAACTACTAAGTAATGGATGAATAAGAGATCTCAAGGCTGGTGCAAGAGTATTCCAGGTCAGAGCAATTTGTTTTATTTCGATTGCGCAACATTAGCAGGAATACACCTTCAAGGAATTACGGTCGAAATATCAAAATATCGAAACTTACACTGCTAAATCTATTGAAGGAGGCCAAGCTAAATAATTGATGTAATGATAAAGGAACCACGATAGATTTGAAGAGGTTACGATGGGATCATCTCGTGTCGCAATCTAATCTACCCGTTGCTTAAATAACCCGTGATTAACGAAACATTATGTAACATTAAAAAAAAAATACCAAATTACATAAATCACCGCGTAAATCAATTTTATTCGTCAGGGAAAGGTAATTTCTTTGAGAGAGGCGTCTTCTACGCTATTTTCTCGTAGGAGGAGGTGTGACAGCCACTCGACTATTGACGGGCGCGTTTTCGCTCTCCAAAAGAAGCCGTTTATTACATAAGCGTGTTGCTCTCACCTAACAAGTGGGTTCTCGTATTTCGGAAATTTTCCTTATAACAGGGACGCGTTTCGCAATTGTTAAATACGCCGAACAATCGAGGCTGAATAATTTTACGGTTAGCGTTAATTACTTAATTATAGGTAGATAAGTGATCTACGTAAACAACGGAAGTGTTATAGTATAATCGAAACGGAAGCAGCAACTGTGACTACAATATTAATTTGGCAACGTACATATATTGTGACTGGGATTAATAATAACGTTAAAGATAAATTGTGCCGGTTTGATGCTCTATCGCGCTGTTATTGTTTTTCCATTTAGGGTGTATTTAAAGCTTGCCATAATTTTTCCAATGAAGAAATAGAAAATTCTTTTGCTGGTATTGATTCCATTCCTGGCCTCCTTTGAATTAAAAAAAACGAAATGTTCCCCAGTAGCAGGGAAATAGTTGATGTGTTTGCATTGTAGAACTATCAACTATCAGATAGCCGAGAAACATGTTTGTCGCTTGGCTTAATTACTTCGTTCAACCTTTCTAATGTTTGTTGTATTGTTTTCATAATAATAATAATAAATCTTTATGGCCCAACAGAATATAACTCCATTAACAGAGAGAGATATATTAAAAAATAACAAAAATAAAAAATAAAATAAAAATAAAATAAAAATATATATTGTATTCCTTAAATTACAAAGTATTCAGAAAAAGAATAAAAATAATAATAACAGAAAAAAGGGAAAGGGACTAATGCTGAAAGAATGGATCATTAAACAGGAAGTTGAGATTTCTGCATATGTACGATAACGGTGGTTTGTATAATACAAGGTGGCGCAAAAGTAATGTCATAATTGAATTGGCTGCCATTTTGTTTATTTGAAAATGCAAAATTTTTGACATTAATTGGAACAAATTATATCGCTCAAATGGCCATCTCCCGAGTTGATGCATAATTGCGCTCGTCTTACGACGTTTTGAATTGTTACTCGCAAAACATCTGGCTCCAGATTAACGATTTCTGCTTCGATGTTAGCTCTTTCAAGACTTGCAAGGTTCGTGGTTCGTTGTGGTAAACGCGAGATTTTATGAAGCCCCAAAGGAAGAAGTCCGGCGCTGTTAGATCTGGCGATTTGGACGGCCGGTTCAAATCTTCAAAACGGGAGATCACTTGATCTGGCAATCGGAGTCTCAAAATCTCCGTAGTTACCCGAGCTATGTAAATGGTTCCTCCGCCCTGCTGAAACCAACAATGATCGAGACGCAATCCAGCAATTTGCGGCAAAAAATATTCGTTTAGCATCTGTCTGTAATGCTCACCATCTACGGTTAGGGTAGTGTCATCGACGTCTTCAAAAGAATAAGAGCCAATCACTTCTTGTGACGTCTCTAGTGGACCCAGTTTGCACGAGGCGCTCGGACAAACGTTTAATTGTTCGTTAAAATAACACTTAACTTAAAATTTGTCAAATAAGAAGTAACGATAATTCTATGTTCTTGAGGTGTGTATCGGTCCATTGCTTCTTGACAACTAATTCTCTATATATCTACATCATGTATGTATCAAATGTCAAAGCACACTGCAAAAATAGCGGCCAACTCAAATTATGACATTACTTATGCATCACCTGGTAGATTAGGTTGTATCGTGGAATTACAAAGCAAATTTTGGAAAGTAAAGGCGGCGACAGCATTGTTCATCAGCGTCAACAAGAACTTGGCACTAGGTGTCTCTCTCCGACGAGATAACGAGTCAATACTATGTCTACAGAGTAAGCTGTCATAATCAGCGCTGCGAGGAGGATGCGTACCATCGGATTCGAATGAAAAGTATTTCAGAAATCTTTTCTGAACACGTTCAGTTTCTAGCTGAAGATAATGATAATGAGGGTACCAAACCAACGATGCATAATCCAATTTTGAGCGGACAAGCGGAAAGTACACAGCCTTCATTGAAAAAATGTTTGCAAGCCAAGCTATTTAGGCTTGCAAACAAACAATTTTAGTATCAAAGGCTGTATTAAAGCCAGTATAAATGTTCAATGTTTCTATATGGGTAATACAGTAATAAGTTGATTGGAATCACCCAAGCCAGACGACGAGAAAACTACCTTTATTTATTTGCTTTTCAATAAAAACATTTTTTTTTTTTTCGGGGAGATCGCCTTTGCCGTTTCTTAAGCTCTTAATTCGTCCGAGTTTTTTGAAGTCGTGATTTTGTATGCGTTTCTTATATAATCTTTCGCCGCGCTTAACGGACGCAATAACTTCTTCCGCCGCAATTCTTTGAGTCGCGAATACAATATTTCAACCCCTTATTTAACGGTGCGAGTTCGGTTTTATCGGAGACCCCTCGCAAATCTTCGTGCGGTCTCGACGAAGCGTGGTGCGGAGTGTGCCGTATACGTTAGCGTTGTTTATAATCATCCCGCAGTCGTTGCTTATTATTATTTATGTTTTTCAATGCAGTATCTATTATTGTCTTTCACGTTTAAATAAAACGCCGTCCTTTTGTATTACTCGCAAATTACGCATGAATGCTTTTATTTCATCAATACTTCTAACCGAGCGGAAACACGCCACATACGCACGGATAGGTTCAAACGATCACTTCTCACACAACAATTATACAACTTTAATTAATAATTACGGGATAAATTGTGAGAAAGCGACCGGCGCTGCACGTTTCAGCGCAGTTTACGGTCAATAGAATTCTATTGTAACCCGCATCGTTGCAGCATAGATATCCGTGTACGCGCGTTTAAATTATATATGCACGTGTTGCGCCAATGCGAATTTCTAAAAAGTCGCGCGGTATATTCGTACATAATGGCTAACGCAACATAGAAGCGGTAGATTTCTTCCTCGGGGCGTCCCATATTCGGTGGTGTTCCGTTAGAGTATTTAGTGTCCGTGTTCGCACTCCGTTGAATAAATAATAATTTGCCGCTGCTTTCACGATGCATATACAGCGCGCGGGGTGCATTAGAGCCGCGCTATTATAAGGCGAGCTGTGAATAGCAATCACGATTTACAATATACAATTATCCCATCATTCGGCACATTAATTTCAAATTTTTATTGGTTGGTCATTGAACATCTGTAACGTTTTAATGCTGCTTTAGGAAGCTTATTTTATTTATCTTTATTTTGATTTTCAATGATGAATTGTGAGGGCAGCAAGTTTCAAGCCCGAGCACGGAGATGGCTCGATATAGTTGAGCGCCGCGTTGAAAGATGCTTTTGCATACTTCAGCCATTCGAATAAGTATCAACAGAGCCCGTTTAGGTGAAATACGTCGGAGTTTCGCCGTCGATTAATAGCTGTTGATGCAGCGGTAGACTCCAAGGCGCGGTCGAAACAGAAGACTACGAATGGAGAATCCATCGGTCGGGAAAGCGATGATGATTATTTCTCTGGATATTGATTGATGCAACCGTGTTAGTCGTTTGCCTTGGCAAAAAGCGCTTTCCGACGCATCTGGTTGTTGACGTAGACTGGCCCAAAAATTTCGCTGTAGTATCGTATCATCAGCATGGCTGCCATTGTTAACCTTCCTACGTTACCTGTTAGTATGTATGTATATTAGATCCTTTATGAAGTTTGTAACCAATTGTACAGGCAAACTTCCAAGAATGACCCGATATAGTAATTGTCAGAATAATCCTCGTCGCCACAAACAGGATTATTTTTGGGAGAATATTGCAGGTGATAAATTTATAAAATACTCTTTGGTGGGGGAGAAGGCCACTTGAAATTTTATTGTGTATTGATAAATGCTTTAATTTTTAATTAAACTTGCTTGTGCGTTCGTTAGTGTTAAGCGCCTATCTTTGTGCGGACCTGACTAAAGTTATTAAAATGCCGAGAGGAAAACCGACAAATTTAGAAAAGAGCTCTGTAATTGTTCCTTTTCATCAAGAAGGTTATTCATTCAGTGCGTCAAATTTCCCAAAAAATACATGTTTAATAAATCGACTGTTAGCGATATCGTTCGGTGACATCAACGCACGGGCGGTCTAAGAAATCGCGCACGTTCAGGTCGTAGGAGAATAACAACTCACGTCGAATAAAATTGCTGAGCAAGCGAAATAGAAGACTGACAGCACCAGAAATAGCGATCGCGCAAGAAACATTTCTGTTACTACAGTGAAAAGGAGATTAAAAGCTGCAAACATTAACGGCCGCAAGGCAACAAAAAAAACTTCAACTTCGCCGGAGAAACGAGCAAAAGCGGTTGCAGTTGGCAGAAATACATAGAAATTGGACAGTGGATGATTGGGAAATGGTGGTATGGATTGATGAGTCAAAGTTTGATGTGTTCGGACACTCCAGCCGCGTTTTTGTCAACAAAAACGAAAGGCGAAAGAATATTGCAGGATTGCCTAATGCCAACTGTCAAGAAAGGGAGAAGTTCTACGCTTGTTTGGGTAAAAGAGGGTTATTTAGAAATACTGCAAGAAAATGCAATAATCGGCGAAAATTTTGTATTCATGCAGGACAACGAGCCCCAACATTCAGCAGTGATACGTAAAATTTTTTTAAATGAAGCACAAGATAATGACACTTTACAAAAATATATGACATAACCGTCGCAAAGCGCCGATCTAAACCCCGTCGACCTGTTAGGGGATGAATTGAACAGGAGGGTACGAAAAGTATGCCCTACCTCCGCAAGCCACCTGTGGAACATTTTACAAGAAAAATGGACCAATATGCCAAATAGAGTCCTTGAAAAACTAGTGAAACGGGTGCCTCGCATTGTGAAAGCTGTTCTTCGCGCAAAAGGGAGTTTCTTTGATGAGTGGAATGTTTGAGAAGTTTTTAGAAAAATCTCGTCTTTTTTTTTTAATGTACGCGTCCGAACTATTATGGGCGGTAGTGTATATTATATCCGTTACGTAAATCACGTATCCAAATAATAGGCATGCACTATATTCGCTTTGTTTTCGTATGTGCTTATCCGTAAATATTTGCTCCGATGCATTAATCTATACTTGAAATACACCAGACGCTGCAAAATAATCCGGCCGATTATTATTGTCGACTTCCAGTTTGTTTATCTGGTCATTAAGGACGTGCGGCGAAAGTATCGATACGGTCAGGGCCAGAAACGATTTAATTTCCTCAACCGTACTAATCAACCCTAGTTTCTCCGAAGCAATTATTACCGTAAATAATATTCCTAGAAGTTTCCCCGTACAATTCGGATCCCGCGAGGCATTCGTTTCGTTTCGATTGTCCCAGTGAAGTCGGTACATTGTTTAACGAGGTCGCAGGTATCCCGGCAGCTTCTCATTAAATTTTCAATTAATTAATCGATCAAAGCGTTGTTCAAGTTATGTTTCGTTAAACATTTAGACGACGGATAATACGCCCCAGCGAATCAACTACTCTACGGCTTGGTAACTTTGTAATAGCTGCTAGAGGTCGCTGTTGACAATGCGTAGTCGCGAACTAGGTTCAAAAGGTTCCCGTGACGAAATTTCATCTGTTTTGCTATTAGTCCCGAATTTATGAAGTCATTTATGTACGAAGGGTGCCTTTTAGGTTTTTATAACGAAAGGAAATGAATGTATGAAACTGGACAAGCGTCGCGCCGATTATATCTTTATATATTCGGCCGGTCGAACCAGGGAAGTAAGCCATGTATAGTCATGCGTAGCCATATTGCAGTCAGTCGATGTAGAAATTAGAACCAAGGGAAACCATTTAAAAAAATGATACCCAACATGATCGCTTAAAGGTAAACTTATACAGAAACATCTGTATAACATACTTAGAGTAAGTTATCAAAATTACTCAAAACAACCAAAGATAATGATAGTGGAAGTTGTTCTAAATGTAGTGTTTTAGACATAGGTTAAGTTAAATATTCACGATCGTCACCGGCAGAACTATCAAACATAAAAATCGCAAATTTGAAGTCAAAATAAAAGAAAATGTAAAAGAAAACTCGCGTAAAAGAAGAGGAAAGCCCTACGTAGAAAGAACTTGTATTTCTAAAGGAATTAGACAAAAACTAACCTAAACTTCTGGAGCTCGATTATAAAGAGAAATCGATTGGTGAAATCGCTATTTTTCTTTGCCGTTCCTTCTGGACCTAAGGAGTTCAGCCGTATCTTTTAAGTTATTTGTTACAGTTCTTTAAAAGAAATATTTGGAGATGTATGTACATTAAATTTCCGGATCAATGGGGCGACGAGATCAAAGCCAATGATGAATTTTAATATTTTTTTACTTTGCATCTAGTCATATTTATTCCAACAATATTAACGGAAAAATCTCTCAGATGGCGACGTTGTTAAAAAATTCATATAGATATCCTGAATATATTCTAACACCCTTCCGTTATTAGCTCGTAGACATACGAATAAAAAAAATTAAAGGGGCTTATACAAAGCATGCATAAATACGTCCGTAAACGAATCTTAAGCGCTCATCACACACTACGTATTACATAATTCATAATTTGCGCAGAACAGGCAATAAAAGTTTATTCGAAGGAAATTCCAGCGGTTGGACCTATCACAAAGTGCTCCGTTCCGAGTTAACCCGTGTTTATAAACACGTGAGAGTAATACCCGAATTTATATTCAAGTTGTGCGAGCGGTTTCGAACGTGAGATTCGTGCGAAAGCGTTTTGAATACGAAACGAAACTTGGCGCTTCTCTTATTAAAAGGTCAATTCCCTGGTTACGTACTTATAGGTGTGTGCGGACGTGCATCTCGGGCGATCGGTTGAAAATCCAAGTGCGACGGTTAAAGATCGCGTTTGTATAATCGCTAAATGGAATAGGCGGTAAAGGAGGCCGCTTCTTCGATTTCATCGTACAATAGCTATCCTTGTAAGAAAAATCGCGCGAATTAAATTATTGAATTTTTGCACCAAGAGCGGCTACGATCCAAATGTTCTAATCACTGTTATCGCGAAAATCTTTTTAGTGAATCACAATTTTGTTTCAGACGAGGCTCGTCCACCATAAATGCTTCAGAAATTAAATGTGGTATATGAGCCTTACACGAGATTAATAACGAATAACTCATTGCTTTGCTGCGACTTTAGCAAAACTTTTGATTTTGTGACTCTACCGATTAAAAAAGGTGTTCCGCAAGGTTCTGCATCGATGATTAAGTTCTCCACTTTCCGTGCGTAAAAAAGAACAACGCACTGTATAACATTCATTTATACAGAATATTCTGAATCACCCTGTATTTCGCTGTCCCTTTCCTTAGTCGGTTGAATTCATAATCCTTTCAAATAAATTCAGTCGTCCGTTCGTTAAGCGCAGCATTAATTTGCATAACTTCGATATCAAGAGCTCCGATAAGTTCGTTGCGAATATTCGAAAATCCGCCTTAACATTTATTCGAAACGTCTAATTTTAAAGCCATCCGTAAATAGAGGCATATTTACTAGCCGCCCGAACTGGTATACATATTTTCTTAAGCGAATTCATCCGTCCAATTAAGAGGCGGACGCGTAGGTGTTAAGTATGTACGGCGCATACTTTTTCGAAGCGATCCGAGTTCGTTCCTTTCTGCTAAAGTTAACCGGGCGAAATATTTAAAGGATCTCTGGCGGGGTCGTATAGGACTAATAAGAGTTTATTTCCGAACGCGCCGTCGTCGGCTGTCAACGAACCCAAGATTATTTTGGTATATCTGGTTTCAGCGACTGATACTGGAAGCGGAATGATAATGACTCCGCTCCGCCCAAAGTTGTTGCATGCGCCTCGCGAAGAGTGGATACGTTAGTTGTTCGATCCGCTAGGTTGGACGGCGTAAACTGCATATTCCGAGGGACGGGTTTATATTTAGTGGCGAATGTGTTTTGATAACAAGAATAATAAACAAAAAGCTCGTTTTAAGTGTATAAAATGTTTTGATTTATTTTATTTCCCGTTTGTTTAAGAGATTCGAGAGAGTTTATTTTCACGGCACGACTAAAGATGCGTTAAATTGTTTTAAATTTTCAGCATTTTCCCGCGACTCGAAAAAATCCCGGCTTCCCACTAAAAGCAGATTAAACAATGGACAAATAAACACCAACATGTATGAGTTGCCGAGCGAGTTTAAAAATTAAATGCGGTTCCTTTCATTTCATCTCCGCACACACACGTCACGAAATCTTCAATGTAGCTGCAAATTTAAAATATTATAAATGCAGTACGATACCAGTATCAATTACTTTTAGATATTTGTACTACCACTCTACAAGATGGCGCAAAGCTAATGTCGCACTTTGAATTGGCTGCCATTTTGTTATAAATGAAAAAAGAGCTCTATTTTCATAAAAAGTTTATTTGAAAGTGTAAAGTTGATGACGTTAATTGCAAAAAAATTTGTATCGCTCAAATGGCCACCTTCCGAATTGATGCATAATTGCGCTCGTCTTGAATCTTGAATTGTTGCTTGCAAAACATCTGGCTCTAGATTAGCGAGCTCCTAAAAACGCTCAATGTTAGGACATGGACAGATTAGGATCAGAATTAAATATAATGTTACTTACAATTGGTGCGAGATAAGCTATCTCAAGATGCTTGTAAAAGTAATAATATTATATTCTGTTTGTATTGTATGTTAGGTATACCTCAAAATAAGAAAAAGAAGACAAAAAAAGGTGATTATTTGATGCATGATACATTTTGGTCCAAACAATAATAAAGACTCCATAAAAAATTGACGTATATTGAAGACTATTGAATATTCACCATGAGCGATTTTTAGTTTGACGAAATTAAGGATGATTGAAGTTGGGATCGCTTCTTGAACATCCAGTATAACGTGTAGTATTAGAAAATATAGTAGCAAATAGCTCCCAAAAACAATCCGTAGTTTATAAATAATCTGAGACTTGTTTAAGCTAATCCGTTAAAAAAACAGAAATACAAGGTGGCGCAAAAATAATGTTATAATTTGAATTGGCTGCCATTTTATTATGAATGAAAAAAAAGAGCTCAGTGTTCGTAAAAAGTTTATTCGAAATTGTAAAAGTGATGACATTAATTGGAACGAAATGATATCTGCCTCCAGATTAGCGATTTCTGCTTCAATGTTAGCTTTCAAGGCTCGCAAGGTTCCTGGTTCGTTGTCGTAAACGCGAGATTTTAGGAAGCCCCGAAGGAAAGAGTCTGGTACTGTTGGATCTGGCGATCTGGACGGCCGGTTCAAATCTCCAAAACGGGAGATCACTCGACCTGGAAAAATTAATGTCTCAAAATCTCCATACTTGCCCGAGTTGTGCGGGGCAGCGGTTGTTCCGTCCTGTTGAAACCAACAATGATGGAGACGTAATGCAGCAATTTGCGACAAAAAATATTCCTTTAGTATCTGTCTGTAACGCTCACCATTAACGGTTACGGTAGTGCCATCGAACGAGCACTACGAGGCCTCTCGAGAGCCTTGCGAGGTCTTGCGACATCTCTAGTGGACCCAGTTCGCGCGAGGCGCTCCGATAAACGTTTAATTGTTCGAGCGCATGGAACACGACGACCAGGAAAACGACGGCGAAATTCACGCCGCGTTAAAACAACAGACTTAAAATTTGTCAAATAAGAAGCGACAATAATGCTTGACAACATATCTACTTCATAAATGTCAAAGCACTGTGACATGACTGGCGCCATCTGCAAAAATGGCGGCCATTTCAAATTATGACATTACTCTCGCGCCACCTGCTATATGACCAAATACGAAAGTGGACGATTACGTCAGTCACCAAAAAGACTCTGCGAATTAGGCGGTGGCAGTCCCTCGGGGCACCAGGATAGATACCCTCTGCCTGCTCGCCAATACCGAGAAGCTGGAAGATCACCTGGCGAAACTTAACAAGGCCTTCTTGGAGAAGACTAAGAAGAACGACAGTCCCGCCCTGGAAATGGCGATCACCCCCAGGTGGACCGGAAGGCGGAAGCACAAGACCGCATACGAACAGTTCAACAGGCTGTAGTATCGTCTAGCTCAGCCGATCGCAACAACTAATACCACCTCTCTTGCAGACCAACAACCGACAGGGAGTCCATCCGGAAGACTCCGAAAACTAAGAACATCGCGCATGACCCCAGGAAGATTCTTAAAAAGAAAGGTTTTTTCCTAAAAAGAAGGACACTTTCTTAAAAGAATGAAACTGGATGACTTGTGACGTAAGTCTCCTAGCCTCTCCTCGACGAGGCGGTGGCACAAAAAGGTGTCCCACAGGGATCCATATTAGGTCTCCTATTATCTTTGATGTATCTGACTGGTGTTTTCCAGAAACCACTGCAAGATCCAAAAATCATTTGTACCACTTTCTACAGTGTCACTACTTCGCATGCTTCCGTAATGAGCTTACTATAATTACGCGCATACATACACAGCGTGTCCCAAGATGGACCTAACTATGTATAATAGTGCACGACAGTAATGTTAAAATTCCTCAGTAACGTCGTCTATCTTCGAACACCTCGTATGTACAAGATCTGTTCGATGATTGGAGCTCTCACTGTAAATAAGGTTACGGCCGCTCTTGAAAATGATAACGATGCCTTAAAATCGCTTCTTAATTGCTCGAAAAACTCGCACGAATATTTTCGATATTAAATTGAAGGATTACCGTAAATTGTAGGATACTTATAAAAATCCCATTACCCGTACCATCGCAATGAAGATCTTTTACTGCCTCTATAAAAATTTAAAAGCGAATGTACGGAAAATTTTACGATTTTCGTCTAGAAAAGGTGAGGATGATTACTTTGTGTCTACGTCGTAAAATACCAATAAGCTCACTTTATAATTTATAACGTAATCCGGATTATCTGAAATATTGATGGATTTTGCATAACGTCGTTATACGTACATGTATAACGCTATGAGATATTCCCGGTTTCGTTTCTGGGAGACGAGAGAATAACGATGCATAATAAAATATCAGCGTCTAACGTATTTGCTCATGTTCGAAGCGGCGAAACTGGCATGACGCCTCTCCCAGATTACTTATCTCGGGAATTGTCGTCTTAGTATCCGCCCTGAAGTAGATTACTATAAAATTCAATTTGACGATATTTCAGCTTTACGCGGAAATATTCGCCCGACAAATATTTAAAAATTCGCTTGCGCATCTCTTAAATTAAGAGCTGATCGGTTCGCGTGTGTCGCGTAAAACTTAAAATTAACGTTATTCGACAAATGGTTATCGCGCTGTACGTAAATCCTACAACCGCAATCGCAAAAGCATAAAAGGTTATGTGAAGCAAAGTAAATTATATCTCGAGCAATAAACGCACCGTATAAGCGCGCTTTATATAAATAAACACGTGTTGGCTAGAATATAGAATAAAATTAATAATAAGCACGTCGATGCCATTCGAAAACGATTCGTATTAGTTATCTTTATCCCGTCGTTGCGGTGCAGGTGTTCGGGTTTATTAAATGATATTCTCTTGTTTATTTTGATGCACTCCTGCACAATAACTATCGCTAGCACAAAATTATATTCACCCGATAGATTGCACGAGGTGTCCCAGATCGAGTGCGATTGCATTCGTCATTGAAGATGGACATTTAGTTAATTATCATTTTTGCAGACTCGCGTTTTATCGACCCTCGGGGTAACCAG
The DNA here is from genome assembly GCA_020654165.1 of Oryctes rhinoceros. NCBI lineage: Eukaryota > Metazoa > Arthropoda > Insecta > Coleoptera > Scarabaeidae > Oryctes > Oryctes rhinoceros. The sequence goes on from JAIOKQ010000978.1 coordinate 2,122,282, forward strand.
CGGGCTTTCTTACGAGACGAATAGATACGAGTCTATCTAGTCGCTGCAATTTCATCAGCCTTTGTCCTCTCACTCGCACCGCTCGCCAACTTATCTGGAAGCATCGTATGACATGCAGCTATGTGAATACCTCCAATTTTTCTTCGGATGTATAAAACTAAATTATATATCAATAAAGCGACAAAGTAGATATACCATACAGGGTGTTTTATTAATATTTTCAACATTTTATTGGTCCACCGGCAGCTTTTATTAGAGATCTTACACATGCATCGTTGGAAATTGACATGCATTCGTTGAAGTTTTGTTGGCGTAGTTGCCCTTTTGAGCCGCATTGATATTTTGCGATGTTTTTCTTATCTATTGGTGTTAGGTCGTCTATTGGTGATAGGTAGAGAGGACAAAGGCGGATGAAATTATTCCTTTTTAGCGGAGACTAAACTGACTCGTGTTTCGTCGACTCTCGGGGTAACCAGTGGGCAACACGAACCCTTTCTTACGAGACGAATAGACGCGAGTCTATCTAGTCGCTGCAAAGAAGTAATAATTTCGCCTACTTTGGTCGTCTTTATTCGTAGGTATAAGGGAACGTAAGGTTTCCGGAGCTGATGACCTCATTCCACGATCGAATAACCAGAACACGTAGATGTTTAATCAACGACGAGATCTTCAGGTTCAATCGAAATTGTTGGATTAAACGACGGTGCTGGAGTAAACGATCTAAGCATTCTGTTTTGTAGTCTTTCACGTATCTGCAAGCAGCTTTTGTCTTGGGCGACGTAGAAAATTGTTACTAAATACAAAGATTTTAATTATGTCTTACGAAAAGAAGTTCTCTTCGTAAAAGAGATGTTATTGGATTGGATGGTACTAGATGGTATTGTAAATACGTGTGTTATCTATTGGACATGGAAATTCGATTGATTGATAGACATGAAACATGTTTCCTTCCGCACCTCTACAGAACAAATCAAATAGATAATTCAATATTATTGATAGCTTCATCATTCGTATTCTTCTTTAAACACTACGAACGAATATCTTGTTAGTCGTTTTACACACGGGTCTGGCAGAAATTTGATGCGACTCGTATACATGCCAAAGGGAGCATTCGATTAACAGCTAACGCAATAAAAAGCGTCTTAGCACGTCTCAGCGGCCATCCTCATTATTTGATATGTAGGGCTATAGCGATCGTGTGTTTCGTCCGAGTGCCTGTATAACGTTAGTATTTCAAGTTTGGCGACATCTCACGAAATTAGATCCATCCGTCATCAGAAATTATTTAATTGTTACAACCGGGCGCTAATGTATCGACTTTAATTAACGCCAAACAGAGGCAATTGTAACTATTTGCACACAGGCGAATATACGTACGTACGTCAATTATACGATGTGCTCCACCGTCGTGAAATAATGATAAATTTATGTTCTACATTGAACGCATGCGGTTTGCCTCGTGGAACGAGCAACTATAAAGTCTCCTCTTGAAAATCTGTGGGAAGTGGCCGCGCCGAAACAACGAATACAATAGCGCACAGTTGTATTCGCATTTTAGCATTGTTTGCCTGGATAAAACGCGATCGTTATATTATTTAATGGTCAATATGTGATAAACCGGAAGGTCAACATAGCGGGAGATTTGTATGTATAGCGCGCACAGATTTATCCTTTCGATGGTGATGCTAATGATGGAGCTTTGTGTTGACGCTTTTTGGAAATATCTGTGCGCGCAATTAATCCTTATCCATCAATTCGCTAGGTAGGTTTTTGGTTAATGCCGCCCTGTTTGTTAGATGCGAACTTGACATATTCCGTTTTTAAATTATTTATTGCAAACACTGTAGTTTTTGTGCTTTTTTTGTGGGAATAGACGTATAATACAAGATTAGTTGATGGATATGATCGTACCAAGAACTTGAAAGGAATCGGAAGTAGATAACGAAATTCCGACAAATACAAGCTGTTCAGGTACCTGTTCGAGTTGTTCAAACTACCCAGGAAGTTATTCAGGAAGCTGTTCAAACCATTCAAGGAGCTGTCGAAGCTGTTCAGGAAGGTGAGCTCGTTGAGTTTTCGTCGCTACGAAGTCCACAGTAGGAGTCGCCGGATGCAAAAGAGATGTTTTTGGTGTCATAAGTAGAGAGGACAGAGGCAGGTGGAATTATTCCTTTTTTTGCGGCGGCTAGATAGACTCGTGTCGATTCGCCCCATTCATGAGAATGGATTCGTGTTGCCGATTACTGGTGTTCCCGAGAGAGTCGACGAAATACGAGTCTGTCTCTGCAAAAAAATAATAATTTCCTCCCCAGTCGCAAGATCCATGGCAAACATTCGAAACGCAGATGCGTCAAAGCTCTCCAACTTATATCCTGACGAATCTACTTCCACTTAACGATTTTCAAGCAACTCCAGCATCGCGGAGGAATGCTTTTCTTAGTTTCCGATGCTTTATCATTTAAGTGATGCAAATGTTTCTGTTTACATGTTACTATCTTAGTCTTGTTTCTCTTTTTTTTCTCTCTCTCTCTCTCTTAATTACCACGATTTATTCGTTGCAGATGCTTTAAAGAAAGATCATCTTGGGACCTCTGAATTAACCAAAATGACCACGATCGTCGAGTTGGAAAGTTGGCTTATCTATCAGTGTATAGTCACCGAATGCAATAATTGTCTCTGTAAGTACCTCTTAAGGCTAGCGCGTTATCGTACGATTTTATTGTTATTTGTACAGATTATTGCTCGATTACGATCGCTATTAATGTTAATGGACACTCGCCGATGTACGCATTAATGAAGCACTAATATATCCGAAGATTTTTAGTAAACAAAACAATTATTCATCGCACTTCACCTAATACGTTTCGTAACGGTACACTTACTCCTTTGGTTAGTGTATAGTTCGTAGCACTTTGTGCTACGAACACAACGCGCTAATCTTATATTTTCATTTATAATATTGTTCTGTTAACGTCCGGTTTTCTTTTATTTTAGGATTTGTTTTGTTTCCGTTTTACCTTTTTACGTTTCCCTACACAACCCGCATAGAATGTTGGATCCAGGTATGTTGATATATATATATTTTTTTTAATTTTTTTTTATTCGATGACTTTCCTCTTTTGTTTCTTTGGATTTTTCAATGTAGTACTAATTACGTTCTATTTTTTTTTTTTTAAGTTATTTGTCGAGAAATCTCAGCGCTTATGCGTCAATGGCTTCTAAAATCAACGTTATAGTCTGGAAACCTTGTTCATAAATTAAGCAATATTACAATTTATGCGGTCAGATTATGCGATAAGTGCTAAATTATTGCTTTTCGTCGAAGTAATGCGGTATTAATGTGTTTTTAGCTACGAATGCTGTACGGACTTTGCTTCAATAATTTAATTGATACAATGTCTTTTTCTTGCGAGGGGCTTTTAATTAGAGATCCGATTATTTTGAAGAAGACATTAACTATTACAACTGATTGGATTATACATGAAAATATTGGAAATTTATTGAAAGCAAGGCGAATCATAAACGCTCTGCAAGTAATTTAACGTGGATACTTCACGAAAATAAAATTTTGTTTTTGGAATATTATGACGACATCAAAAATGAGGTAAATGAGGTAAAATAAAATTCTTTACTTATTATTAGCCCCCAATAAACGGTTTCTCGACACCGTTCATCAAAGCGCAATTATTGGACCTTCATTTGTTTTCTTGTAAAGAACATAAACACTAACATCTACAATTATCACCGAGTAATATTGTTGTTTTCGATGAATTTGGTTATTTTCACGTTGTTGACACACATAGATTTAATACCTACATATCTCAAGCAGTAACGTAATGTTATTCTTTTCTAGCGAGTCGTATTGCCTTATTTCAAGTTACTTACCGGAATAACTTTCAAAAATAAAGATAAACAATACAATATTATTTTTATTTGGTAATATTAAGATGTCTTTTTTCTTTGTCGTAACGACCCAACGGGGCGTATGAACCTTTTAAAGCTCCTCATAACCTTAGGAGCTTTAGGTTAAATGACTTCAATTTTAATATTGTTGAAGTTACAGATTTAACATCTTAAACTTCACGCGTACAAGCTTCCATTCGATGAATTTCACGCATTTTTCAGTCGCGCATTCGTTTTCACGCACACCCAGATATGCATTTCTTTTTTTCACAAAACGCAGCTCGTGGTGTGAACGACCCATTGTAAATCATCAAGATGTTTACATAGAAGAACCACATGTAAAAAGCGCACGTATAGGATAAGTAGTGGAGTGCCTATACGTAAAAGGAACTTTCGTTTACTACGTGCGCAATAAAAGAAGAAAGGTGGATGCTCGAAAAGGCCGAGTTTCCTAACAGGAAAAGGCATCAGGGATCCCCTTCGTGGACTGACTCTCGCGAGGAATATAAAGTAAATTAATTAATCGCGTACGAAAAACGAGAGGAATATCAACAAGCTCTCGAGTTCTTTTTGTGGCTTTGCGTGGCGTATGTGCTTTAAGTTTTTCTTGGAGAATTAGAATGAAAGATTAAATTTTTTTTTAATTCTTTATTATTTTTGTCTGTCATCCATCTCGCGGAAATTCTTGTTAAATACGTGAAATATTAAAATTACTTGAAAAATCACACAGATAAAAACTTAATTAATTAATTTTAATTGATTAATCGGCAAAAGTTGTTTCGAGGATGAGTCGATCCTCGTTTTCAACCGTATAGTCGAATAACGACCAATGAAGATAAGGACAGATAAGGAAAATATTACTTGGTCGTCCAATATCAAATTTCGCCGGAAATTGAGTTCTGCTTCCGCTAAGTTTGCAGCGATTTGAGCGTATTGCGAAGATCCTTGGCTTAATTTGAATCCTGATGGATACATATGCAAGTCTAAATGTAAAATTTTTCTCTCTTGCTAATCGCACGTTTGGTGAGATTGGCGAATACTATATTTTATCATCGATACGGCTACGTACAATTTTTCATCAATTTTTCTCTACCGGATTAACCTCCTCCGTACAAGAAAGTTTCGACGTTGGATCGTTCACGTTGCCGGATCGTTGAATGCATTGAAACTTATTAAATGAAGGTATTGTAGAAGGTGCTCCCTTCGCCAAACCTCCGAGGACGGTAGTTATCTCGTAGCTGGTTTTCAGCTCCGCTAATTGCGTCTCAGTTAATTGTCTCCCACTTGGAAAGGTTTCATGTTTCCTTTTACTTCTCTTTCTCTTATCCAGCATCACAACAGCGGGCTGAATACTCATCCCCGGTTTGCTCCCATTTTTATTAGGAATTCCTCTGATATTATCTTCATACATTAACTATTTTTATTAACCATTTTTTTTCTGGAACAAAACACGAATATTGCGTTGCTTTCGTTATTACATGGCTCCGTTCTTCGTCGGAATGGCAATGCTAGTTTATCCATTAAATATTGGGTAATCGTATAGTTCAACTAAAAACATGTGAAAAGCATTACAATTGTTAGACGAACGTATTGCATAACTATGTGCTTGTTTGTCCACACGATGTACGTAAACCCGTTTAATATTACACCATTATTACGGTTACAATCGTCGACGCTAAACAGTGACTAACTGCGACCTTCCGCATCGTCTAACATCCTTCGGGGATGGTACAGTGTATAAGTTATTTGCTGAAAATAGTGCATAAGGCACGAATAGAGCGGTAACGTCGAAAAAATATACGATTCTCTCAATTGTTGTTTATCCTGGATCGGACCTGTACGGTACACACACATTTACAGATATATCTGCCAAATCTCTCTTTAACAATATCCATTCATTTGAATGCGTTGTTGCAATAAATTTAACGGAAAGGATATTATTTGATAAAAGCTTTTATAAGTTTTCCAATAACTCATAATCCATATTACGTATCTAAAATAAACAATGTAATATACGGTGTGACAATAAGCACGTTATGTATACATATATAGCTCCGGCACTTTATCCGAATTATAATAGGGATTAACTCGTGTATTTTATGAAGTACTAGAGATATCGATCCATCAATAAACATATAAAAAGATTATTCGGTGCGACGGTTCTCGAAAAATAGCTGCTATTATTATTGGATATTATTGGCTATTATTTTACCTGCAAAATTGATAACTTTAAACTTCTTGAGAGGGCCGGAGCTCGTAATACGCTACTGCATTGTTCCTTCTGACTAAGGATAATTTCATAAGAAATCTCGAGATATTTTGCGAGATGATAGAACTAATCTAGAGACTGATAATGACGTAAAAAAAAAGATAAAAGGGGAAAATAAGGAAATAGAAGGTTCTAATTTAAAACCTAGAACATTTGTAAAGTATCTCAATGAAATAGGTTTTCTTATTCACAATGTTAGCTCTAAACATGCGGACTTAGCAGATCAATATGATCCTTTTAATAAACTAACTTTCAGGGATCAATTTTTCTTTATTTTCTTTTTAATTTTGTACTATTCTATCGGTAACGCTAATCCTGCCAATAGCATTCAAGTAAGGAAAAGTAACTAACAGAAAAAATATAATTAATTAGTTCAAACACTCAGATCCGAGGCGGCAAGACTTCAGTAAACGCTTTTACCCGCAACAAGACACTGATCTCGTATCGATATCATCTAGAAGGAAGAAACAATCAATCCGCAGGACCTCCTTTTCGCTTCTGTACACGCAGTAACATAGAAGGAAGACAGGATAAATCGTAGAACATCATAGATAAAGATGACGAAGATGGACTCGTCCTATTCGCCTCAATAAAATGGATTCTTGTGTCCCCCAAAGTCGACAAAAGACGAGTCTCTCTAGCCTCCGCAAAAAAAGTAATAATTTCATCCGCCTTTGTTCTCTTTAATCGTAGAATAGATTATTGAAAAAAATTTGGGAGTGGGGTAAGTTAAAGACAAGTGTTTTCTTTCCTTTGACATAATTCATTGGAATTATTAGAGTTGTTCTTTTTTTATATGCGGTGATCCTGGTGCAGGACTTGCGATTGATCGTAAGTACTTAGCTGGGCGAAAATTTTCAATCGATTATTTAAGAATATCGACGATAATATGTTTCGGTTATTGTTGTCGCTGTAACCAAACAATACCAGCATTATAAGTGGTTAGATTCTACATGCTACATGTAGCGCTATCGATACAAGACATTTCAAACACAAACGATCGTCCTAACGAACATTCTTCTTTAACCGAACACTTGAAATATAGAGCATTCTTCCATTGTTTTGCGGTGGTTTTGCGCACCGATGGCGGTGGCGTTCGGTGGCGTAGATATCCTCAAAATAACGTGTAACATACGAACAAATAAAGCAAATTAATATCTTTACTACCATGGTTGTTTAGCGAAAATATGAAGATTATATTAAAAACATTAACTTTATCAAACAACCAAATTTCAATTACGTTGTTCTTTTTTTTTTAATACAATGTTAAATTGTTTGTTCAAAACATTATTATTTTAATGCGTATAAACATGGTATTTTGGTCTATAAATTACAGCAATAAGAACTTTTTTACTGTCATCATAAAGTTTTGTGGATATTTCGGACATAAACGGTAGTAATAAGCTCGTCAGCTGATTGCCCAAACAAAACAACTACCTACCAACTTTTATCCTGTTATATATATTATACAGGGTTTTCCACGCAACTCGTTCATTAAAAATGTCCGCAGTTAGCATCTTAGGCTAGTTATGAAAATTCGTAGCCGAATAAATTACTTTTAGTCTCGTGCTCTTGTAAATTATAAATTTCTACAAGTAGATTAAGATGCTAATTGCTAGAACTTAATGAACGTGTTGCGAGGGAAACCCTGTATATAACCGATGTAAATTCCCATCTGCGAATATTTTGTAATTTTTATCGAATAAATAATAAATTTATCGTACGGAAAATGTTTAAACTGGGCATCAAGTCACGTTGTTTCGACGTCGCGTCCTATGTTAATTTTTTTAACTATAAAAGCGATATCTGTTACGTATTTTTCTAACAATTTATGTGTCAGGAGAAGATGGAAAGAAGAAGGAAGCGGCGTTTTCCGGTTTCACAACGTAATCGCCATACTACTGTTCGGTATGGAGGTCAGTGAGTGCCTGTAACGCATCTACATAATGCGTATGTAACGTATGTAAATATACATTTACGCGTAGTAGTGCAATTGCAGAAAACGCGTAGGACGGCGTTAATTCGTTCTTAATTATTAAACGGGCGTTTTTATTTTAACGGATAAATTAATTATCAATTGGGATTTTTATGCCGGCATTAAAATTGCTAAAGCGGTTAAATATGAACGTTATCGTGTAAAATATAATTGGTGATGTTGCGGGGTTCTCTTGGATTGAACGCCAGATGCCTTTTTCCGATTGTTATCCGGGAAGTTAAAAGAAGATCTACGTGTGATTTCGAAGATTAACCGTCTTATTAAAAGAAATGAACCAACTCTCTCCATGCAACATCTAATGAAAACGGTCGAAAACAGAAAGAACATTTAAAAACTAATCATTACCGCAGCGAACAGGTAAGAAGATGCGTAATTCTTATTGAGAAGTAACAAATAAGTACCTCGTTGTGATCTTTATTTGTGCTTATTCGATTCCGCTTAATCACGTTGATGTTTTCGCCAAATCCGTTAATACAACAACAGTGTTCTTTGTAAATATATTCGACATATTCCCTCAATGTTAGAAATACTAACATCAGCCATAATAAATTTTATGCAATTAAATAGATAGAAAATAGAAAGATGTTGGTACGAGGAGGGTTCGACAATTACCAAACAGCGGTACAAGATGGTGCTAGTAAAATTGAAATAAGTCTATTTTTAGAGGAACTAATCTTTGGCTCGAGGAGTCTCGTTAAATTTTCAAACGAACACGTCAGCTAGTTTGTGAATAACACCCGTTTAAAATGATCAACTTTTGTTGATTTAATAATGTTTGATTAAGTGAAATTCGCGGGGATTCCGAACATTCGCCGTGAACTATAAAATCGACTGTCTTTAATCCAGAACGTACTAGTCGTCCGAGTGAGCTCCCCACATCACAGATAAATGAACGGAGATTAAAAGCGTGTAATTCATTTGAATGTAAGCAAGCTTTCCTCAAGCTAGTGCCGCGATTGCTGATAAACACGTACGTGTCTCGGTATGTTTGGCGATATTAAAGCGATATTGGCGTCGATTCATAAAACTGTTGATGCATTAACAAGGATTCATCACAACGTACCGGAGCTCAAACGGTGAGTTTTTCGCGAACAACTGGCGGCAAGCAAGGCCAAAATGACTTTATCGGATGAGCACATTGTTTTGCGATGTACACGTTGATTACCTTCGACTAATAAACGCTAATAATCGTATCGTCAAGAATAATAATAAGATCATGTCGTCGTCAATAATATAAAATTTGAAAAGTAGAAAACACGTCTGGTAAACCCGACCATCACCACGAAAAGAAGGTGAGGTGTGCTCAAGGAAATTATTTGTCTTTTCTTTTCTCTTCGAAGGATGATAAGGGAGAAGAAGCGGCAACTTGGCACGATTATACAGACGTAATAGAAACATTTCAAATAATTTTGCCAGTAAGTTTACCAAACATCCGGTTATTAAAAGCATTTGATGCATCAATTAAAATACGTTCCCCAATGTACGTTTATTGACTGGAGATTGTAGCGAATCCGCTTGAAAAATCTGCCGCTTATTTCTGATCGGACGCGAGCACACAGCCACGATCAGGAGCGTCCTTCCTATCCTTGTAATGAAAACTCTTATATTGCTTTATTTTTACCTCAACGACTAACTACGCATATATTTCGTTCGAATTTGCCATTATCTTATTTAAAAAATGGCGAACAGGTTATTGTTAAGAACCATCACATGAAATTCCTTCTTTTTAAATACGCCGATTGTTTTCGTTAAATTCAAATCCTTCACTATCTAACAGTTTCCAACATAATTGTCATACTCTAGCATGAGACACGAATGCGAGATCCTTTTTATTGACGTAGGTTCTTTATGTATCGAGAATTTATGATGCTTGCGACCCAAACCCACTGAAAAATTCAATAGTAATTAACTTCAAACGAACGCATATGTACGTGTATTTCGTCTAATGATCATTAACTCGCGCTATGCGTCTAGACGATTAGTTTCGTTTGGTAGTGATTATTAGAACTAAATAAGCATTATATTACGCGTACAACGCGAACGGTGGGCGTCATAAATCATTCAAGAGATGGCGCTGTTAAAGTTGAATTTATAATTTTTAGATTTTACGCCTTTGATTTATTGAGGATGTAGCCAAGATCAATTAAATCGATTCGAGATATCTTATTAGAGCTCTCACATGATTAAATTAAACTTTGACACGGTGAAAGCGTTTAGTTTTCGATTGGCTCCGTCGAAATTAATTCAATTTGATAGGCGATAGCAGCGGCTTAGACGTGGATTCGTTCGATTAGATTTTATGGCGTATTGCATCGAATAAGCAAGAGATTGATTTGTTTTTGAATCGTTTCGCCGCGTAAGCATTTTAGGATACCTGCCTGCGCGAATTTGTCAAGAGTCTAGAGCGGCGGATGGATCTCATCTTTTATCGGGTACAGGTAATTCCAATAAATCAAGTTGGCTACGTATCTCAATTTATCCTTCCATAGTTCTTCAAATGCGAACAGAACTAATCTGAGGCGGCGGTAATGATGTGTCGCAACTTCTTCTTTACGTGATCGATGATGATAGCTTAGCTATTGAAACTTGCGTCCAATGCCAATTAAAGTTTCGTGGTAAGGGATTACATTGTTAAGCATCGCGTAATGGTCTCTACGATTCTATTTTTTTTTTTTTTTAGCCAATTGCACGTTTGAAATATCAAGTAATTGATATTGTTTCTGTATCGTGATGAGTCACAATATTTATGTCTGATTCGCCCAATAACTCGATTACTTTGAGAAGTAGATTTATTCTTCTGCGATGGTTCATTCTTTTTTCCAGGTTCAAGAAGGTTCTATCTATCGCTCTCTCAAGAACGTCTTCTATATTTTGCTTGTGACTAAATTTGTGAGATTCAGACGCTTCTTCGGTGAAGAGGCAATATTCATCTGTTTCCCATGTGTACAACTTTCCACGTGGCAAAACGGAATTCTTTAAATGTTGCTACGTTTATTGTTGATACGACGGACTGGTTCGAAAATTTTCAATCAGTACCTCGTCAATCTTCGTTATTTTCGCAAATAACTCAAGATCGTTAAACTCCCGCCGAGCAGTGTTTTGGCTTGTGCACGTGCAGGCCTATCTCCTTGCAGAAATGCTGCTGTATTAACGTCGTTATTTCCGAAAGGTTCTTCACTGCGAACTTGCCGTTGGCATAAATCGTATCTGTTCTGTAGGGCTAATTTTATGTCGCAAGGGCTTTGGTCTTGGGCGAAAAACGTGCGATCGAAAGGATCGGGTCGATTTTGTTTTTGTTAAATTATTGAAATAATGCGTTCTTTTGTTTCTTTTGTATATTTCAGCTTCAGTGGTCTGCGAAACGAGACGATTGTGAAGTCTTATTGCTCCAAAAAATCCGTTCATTTTTGGTTATTAACCAAACAAAGATGATTCAATTTCTATGGCTGCTGATGTCTCAAATTTTTGCTTATAATTTGTCTGACCAGAACTCCCAACGGAAAAAATCTCTGCTATCTGTTCATCATTTGAAGACGAACCTCTATTATTACTCTTCTTGTTGTACCTGATAAATGCTGGAATTTCGAGCTAGTGCCCCTTGCCGCTTATTCCTGCTTGGTTAATTCGTTATCTAATATAAAATCTAAGACTTCTTCAGACGTAAGTCGTTGTTTCCTTTTTTTTTGGCGAAAATAAAATTTTTCTTAATTTCTTCGGGAGAAATGCAGATTTAGCAACTTCCTTTAAAACTGCGGCTAAATCTTTTAGTCTTTGTTAACGAGCAGTAGTACCGTCTTTTCGGATTTAGAGAAAGCATTCGATAAAGTTCGTCAGAAAGCAAATTTGGAGAAGTTTAGAAACGATAAGTCAAAAAAGCAGCACTTAGATCCTGCATCAGGATAACTTTTTGGTTCTTAAACACTCCCACATCTATTCGATCTGGCGTTATGTAGCTTATTTCTCTTTCTCAAAGCAAAGAGTGTCTTAAAGAAGTTAACAGTATTTTTACGATGAATTATATTTGTGACGATGGTACCCTCGTATCTCTCGTTCCGTTAAACTATCGAAAAACGTAGAACGCCAATCTGTCGGCGTGTCTTATTTAGTAGCGTGCAGGAAACTGTAAAAGAGATAACAACATTCGACGCTATTGTTTCCGAAAGACAACTGTAGACCATCACGATAGCTGGTATCGCTAAGGCTCCACAGGCGATATTGTAACTGTTACGTCCAACAAATCCGGCGCACATTCGCGTTTCCTCAACGCTTAAGGAAGCAACCGTTTATCTCGCCGGCACGGAAAAAGCAACCGACCGATTAAAGGAGAACAAAAAAGTAGCGAACGCAAAAGGTAGCGGGCACGATTGCGCCCGCCGACGCCGAAGCACGGTGCACAGCTTTCCCAAGCGATACTTCGATAGTAAGCGCTGCTGTTTTGGTTCGCCGTCTCGACTTACGGTAAAGTATATGTATGTTGATGAATATACGTATCTATGTATGTATGTTCGGCCTGTGGGGACCGATAATGAAAAGGGGAGCGGTCGCCGACTTTAGATCTTGATCTCCCCGGAGTTATTATACGTTATTATTACTGGCTAACATGAATCAAAAAATCAAGAAAATTTACCAAGACTATCCTTGATGGTGAGTGAATACGTCGGAAATTATTAATAGCTTTACTACGTGTTTGAAGATGTGTTATTTTCTTTGTTTGGTAACGGCCCAACGGGGTGTGTATGAGCTTTTTTTAAAACTTGTCGTAACCTCAGGAGCCTTTCTTAGTGCGTCGATTGTGTGTGCAAAGTGTTCCATGGCTTTGTTACTATCACCCCCTGGCCGTAAAGGGTGAAGCGCTCGGGAGTGGACCGGACCCGCTAAGAAAATTTGTTGATCCTAGCGGGACTCGAACAAACTGCCTTTAACTCTGCGCAGTCAAGCGCTGGCCCTCTTACCACTTGGCCACCGAGCCGTTTAAGAACCTATTTGCAAGATTTATTAAATGAATCATGTACCTACGAGGATGGGCTGAAAAATCTCCCGGAATGAAAATAAAAATTTTTCATAAATACGCGACGTACGCGAACGTAACAAGGCTGAAAAAGAGCCAATATTTGGTGATTTTTAAATATTTTTTTTAGGTCGACGTTATTATACAGGATGATTCAAATTAACGGATTTATGTGGTTTTAGAAAAAAATTAGAGCTGAGTTAATTTTATTTATGAATTTTAAAATTGCAAAAAGGCAACTTTTCTTTGTTTTGCTTTGCTTTTTTATCGTCAGTAGAGTCTCTAGAGAAACATAAAATAAAAAAGAAGCAGACGGAATAAGACGGAATAAAGTTATTATTCTTATTATTGTATCATATTTATTATTATTCTTCTTCGTTATGCTTCTGTTAACAACGTCTAACACTGAAGTTATAATAATAGCGTCTTCTTGAGATAATCTTAGCTTATACATATATCAACGTAACAATCTTTTTAACAACATTTTCTACAACCCAACTATATAAAAAGTCGATCAAGACGAGTAGTAAGTAAACGTTGCCTCTGACACGTATAAGTTCCCTCATATCGATCCGAACAAGAACTGCGCGTCATGCCCATAGGTAGAATAAACGTTGCATACATACATACATACATGCAAACAACAAACAACGTCCATTTAGTCGCATTTGAAACAATCGTTTTGCGTCCGACGCTTACGTTGCGGTCAGGCTCTATTTACGTTTTTGCACGTCCTTCTTCGATCTCCTGTTAGCTACGTCGCGTTCCCATTAACCATAATTCGATTCTGCACGGCGCGTACGTCGCGTTCCCGCCGTTGAAACTTTATCCATTAAAAGAGAGGACAAGGGCGGCGCGGTGCCGATTTTATTCGTTTACTTTAAATCAGGGCGGTTGCAATCTAGCGAGTTTAATGAAGTTTTTTGTCGAGGATGGATGTAACGTTGCGGACGAATTCGCTAGATTAGATTCTTTTTTATCGTCATATCGTCATCGTTTTGGCAGTAGAAGTTAAAGGTTTCAAACGTAGCTCGTTAGGGCTAGATCTTGAAAATTTTTCGGATAAAGGAAGGAAAAAAGAAAACAGATAAGCTACGTTTAAAATCGCAAAAAAATTAATCTCATGAAAATGTTTACGAAAATTGTCCGCTTTTTGTTTGTTTCGAAAGGCTATGAATACGAAACTACGTATCCGCAACGTTAAAGAGATATACGGCAAATGCCATCTAGTGGTCAATTCCGGAAAATTCTAGGGTTCCCCTCGTACGTCTAAATATTTCTATATTGAGGACCTTTTCCAAACATTTACGAGACTAAATCAATCCATTAACATTTCTAATAAATTAACGCGTCCAGTCAATTTTGTAAATGGACCGCTTTAACATGATTTTATCGATCATGCAGAGAGTGTTTATGAGCTTCGGATCGTTCAAGTGGCGCTATAAATAACAATTATGACGTGTAGATGCTTATTTGTAGATCACTTGTCGAAGAATTCCCTTTTCTTAAAGATAGCCGCCCGATCTGAAAGGTTTTCCGAATTATTGCAACGCTATCTATCTATAGAACCGCTCGGCACGAGTACCGTTCCGTGTATTGATCAAGTGGAACATAGAAATTTCACGGCGCTATACGAACATGATACAATAAATAAAAAGGAAAGTTATACAGCTGTCGTTTTAAAATTCACGGTAAGTTTACTCGTCATAAGCGAAAGAATGATTAAAACGGACTATCGCTACATCGAAATTTATTAACGCGACCGCTCAATGAAAACGGTGCCAAGTTATCGTGGTTGACATCTCATTTCCGCCGTTTTTATCGACTTTGCAACGTTTTTTAGCAATTATCCTTTTTATTACTTATCAATTTATTGTTTGTTATCGGTGTCTAAGTAATCCATTTCACTAGTTCACGCCAGGAAGTCATAAAATCCGAAACAGTAGGCGACGCGGAAGCGTATAAAGACACGTACGTACCTTGCGCGAAAAGCTCGTAGACGCGGTGCTCGACGTCTACCAGAGCTGGCGAAGTTATTTATTACTAGTTAAAGGAACATGCGGTTTTCTACACGTGAATTTGCGAATATCTTCAATGCAGAGTAGGGACGACCGTTTGCCGCCGATTAAAAACAGCGGGACTTATCGGACGCGTAACTGTTAAAACTACTTCGGAAGGAAATAAGAAGAAGGGCGATAGCGAGAACCGATACATCGGGAAGTACGTTACTAAGCCAAGTGTCGAATTGCGATGGATATCGCCCAGGCGTAAGCATCAGACCAATGATAAGATATGGTATGGTTAACGAAAACATTGCAGATGGAGACAATAAAGTAGCATGTGGGCTTCACACGCAAAAAAAAATTTAAATCCATATTCAAGGAAAGGCTAGGCTAATGAACAGTCCAACTTCTATAATCAGCTCGTAAAACCAGAAACTGTTAAAGGAACTAAAGGCGGTGCTGATTATAAGTAATCATAGTAATGCTAATAGTATCAAATAATGCTTTGATAAGAACTGTGGTCGAGTCTCTCTGATACATGCACGGCTCAAAGACAATTAAGCTAGGTCGCTAAGCTACCTATTTAGAAAATCAGGAAACGAAACTGGCGCGAGACTGCATACATACAGTGGCAAGCAAATAAATAGGGACATTAATCATATATTTAAAGTTTCGTGTTTTTCTACAATTTAAAACGAAGCAAAAGAATTTTTTTAATAAAATTCTTAGAAACAAATAAAAGTATATGCCTTAGACATCACACCTGTATTTCTCGGAAGTATTAAAATGTTACGTATGCATTTTTCACGATCGGTCTCATGCAAGCGAGCATTTAAATAGGGACAGTTGTCGTAATCTTTTTATTTAGTCTTCTTTAAGTTCTTTTAGAAGTAAGTTAATATTACATTATTAAAGCGCAATTACACAAAATAGATTTTTGTATATTGAAACGCATAATAATTAATTTTTACGGTAGCACAGACTAAATTATTTTAAAAATGGGTCGTGGAAAACATTGTACGCCCGAGCCTCGAAAAATTATAATTACACTTCACGAAAACGGTTCGAGTTCGAGAAAAATAGCTAACCAAGTATCTGTATCGAAAAATACGATTGCTAACCAAATAAAATATTTTCAAAAATACGGAACCTGCGAAAAAATTCCTAAACAGGGAAGAACTAAGAAAACGACGGTTCGCATTGATAGACACATAGCACGTCTCTCACGTGCGAATCCATTAAAAACGACGGCAGATATACACAAAGAGGTAATTGCAGAGATTGATAGACCGATTGGTGTATGGACAGTCAGACGAAGATTACAAGAAGCCGGATTACATGGTAGGATTGCTACACATAAACCGCTTATACGCGAAACAAATAGAATGAAAAGATTACAGTTTGCCAGAAATCATTTGCATCGGACTGCAGATCAGTGGAAATTTGTATTGTTTAGTGACGAGTCAAAATTTAATAGAACGGGATAGGACGGCAGAAGATATGTACGGCGAGGCCCCAATGAAGCGATGAATCCTAAGCATACAATAAAAACAGTAAAAGGGTTCGGAGGAAATGTGTTGGTCTATAGGTCTATGTGTTGGTATATAGCAGTTGGTCCGTTGCACAAAATTAATGGAATAATGGATCGACATGTGTATGTTGATATTTTATCCAACGTTATGCTGCCATATGCGGAGGATCATTTGTCCGTACTTTGGAAGTACCAACAAGACGATGATCCCAAGCACACAGCTAAGATTGCAAAGGACCGGTTTCGACAAAATCATGTAGATCTTCTTGATCGGCCTTCTTGTAGTCCCGATTTAAACCCAATCGAAAACTTGTGGCAAGATGTGAAACTTCGTATTCGGGATAAAAATATTTCAAACCTCGAAGAACTATTTCGATGTGTCGAGGAGGTCCGGAACGATATTCCCGTGGAACGATGTCGGCATCTCATCGATTCCATGCCTAGGAGATGTGCCGCAGTCGTTAAAGCAACGGGGTATCCCGCCAAGTATTTGTAGTATCGAAATTCCAGTGTACCTATTTCAATGCCCGCATTTTACATACGGAATAATATGTATTAGCTTGTGTTTTTGTATCATACAGTATATTTTGCAATTTATCGCTATGTATTAATTGTCCGTAGTTTGTAGTATATAGTTTCCTATTTTAAACTTTTGTTTATTCGAAAATACAAATAAATAAATAAATACTTTCTTTCACAATTGCATTAGTGTCCCTATTCATTTGCTAGCAACTGTATATGCGCTTAATAGGTGGGGAAAGAAAGGTAACCCAGATTTGCGTACCACAACGTTAGAACGTAGACGAATTATCTGAGCAGGCTCGTCAATTATGTTTTGATCACTTTACCGCTCCGCAATGGCTTCCATCTAGCAATTCAACTAGCCATTATCAATCGGCTTGGAACGTTTACGTTATCATTGAACATTTCTAGAATCCGCTGAGAAAATTGAACCCGAACGACGTCGTTCTCTTTCATCAATTTTTAAGTTACTTAAGTTTCGTAAGATCATTCCTATTCGAAATTTAGAAGCTTAGAAGTTGAGCGTGTAAGACTTCAGAAGTAAAAAAATTAGGTAAAAACCTAACATTTCAAACCAAGTAAATAAAAAAAAACATACCCCGTCGAGATTAAATTGAACGTAATAATTTAAAAAAGGATCACATGTATGTGGACGTATCTAGCGAGACCGCATATTGTTAATTTTATCGTGAAACGTATTATATTACATTACACACATCACAGTTTTAAGCATAAATTGATTACAGAAGGGTGTCTGGGACGGTTCAAAGTCAATGCCCTCGTCTGGTTCTCCGTTGAAGCCGGGCGCAAACTTTGGGAAATAATACGTTTGACGCAACTATGAAACAAAAGATGGTTTAAAACAATCCAAAAAATTATTAATCGGCTTTACTTCGATCAGGTATAACGTTATATTAATGCTTTAGTTGTTATTCTTGCATTGTCGGACAATTAGCTAATCCTACTAAAATTTTACCGAAATTGAAGGCGCTTCAACCTCCGACAAGGATTTTTAAATGCCAAACATCGTATCGATATGTTTCTCCTTATCTGAGAAGAAGACGTAAGCACTCCGATTTTTATCCGTGGTTTGTAAATAAGAAGATAATCAATGTAAACGAGCTAGACGATTATGTATATATATATATATTTATGTTGAAGCATTGGTACCAATATTGCTTCATGCCCTAAAATCGTCTATTTTCAATTCAGTGTGCGTCTAACTTTACGAACGCAGTTCAAAAGTTCAAATTTTCGTATCCTCATCGTACAAGCCACGAATATGTTTCGAAATATACACGTCGGTATGCGCGCGCGTGTGTGTGTGTTGTGTTCGTTCGATATGGCCGTAAATATACTCCGCGCGCTACCGAAATGCGAGTAATAAACTCACAAAAAGGGGGAATTGGGCGAAACAACGTTTTGGGGGAAGAATTTTATTGACCGCGAGACGCGGAGACGTACGATAGATGATAGCGCTAGACTTACGCGGGAACGTCGCGCGCTAGCGCTAGATAGCGTGATACGACAACTGTTTGCTGATGTACCATATTATTGCTTTTATTTTCTATTAGTTGTTGAAATTTGATGGAAAAAGATGGAAGAAGATAGCGAAGACTGTGGCGTAGTATGGAAAACAACACTGAAATATCGGCACACTCCGCACCGCATAAGTTTAATTAATCATTTCGGGACAGCTGTTTCGTGGATACGTCAATCCTCGTGTTTAATCTTCAATTCTAACAAGCCTATTCTATCCCTATTCTCGAGAAAAAAAAGAGATAACCTAAACTAAGAGATGCAAAAAAATACGAAATCATAGACGAAAGGGTCTCTCATCATTGTAGCACGAAACATACGCCTTATCCGAAGAAATCAAAACGAAGTGAAAGTAACAACGGTCCGCCCTCTCTATTTATTGGTGTTGCTTTTATATAAATATTGGACACATAAATGTAGTTTGAAGTTATTTTTTCGTTAAATTAAAAAAAAAACGAATTAATTAAACGTATTCGTCAAATTTATCCATAAAATTCATGAATTTTTCATAATTCGTTACATAATAATAATACAAAGCAACCACAAGCTTAGTGGGTAACCACCATTAATGTTAAACGAGACATTATGTTGACATTATGCGTCACATTCACTATGTAAACCCAACGGCAAAAAAAGAAACCTTTAATCCGAATATACGGGTTCGGATGTCCTCTTCGCGTGCCCTTAATTACGGCTTTCGGCTTTCACGAATCCCAATTTGTGCGCATAATAAATTGGTTCTTTGCGGCGAAATTAAAAAAAAAGAAGAGACGAACATAAGCAATGCGTCTGCATGCCGAAATGTGCGTTTTTTTTTAGGTAGGGCTGGGTGCCTAGGATGACGCACTCATGACGCAGGTAAACGGAAAAATCGATACTTTTTTAATTTTAAAGAGAGGAGAAGTTAACGGAGGTTCCCCGACGTGTACTTACAAAGTACGTCGATTATTTTAATAAATTATTTAGGTATTGTTCCAAGGGAGCGGGTTTGATGTAGGCTATACGTCGATGTTGTTCTTTCTTTGTGTTCGATCTCCCGCCGTACTTGCCGAAAATTTGTTTTTGTTTTCGATTTTCGACGTTAAAGTGCTTAAATCGGATCGTCTGGGACGTTTGTGAAAATAGACGAGAATAGGATAACTTGTCTTTTTATTGGAGAACCAACATAACTTAACATTTCCAATTGAATTCCGCGCGTCGTCCCTAACATATTGATCACTTGTCGATGTATCGATGTATTTTGTCCAGTCTTCCCTTTTGAGCCTCGCGTTTTTACAATCTTACCAATGCATTGATTGGATTAAACATGTATCTTCGAAAAGCTGTTTTCCTTTAACGGTGACGTTCCTTAAGATCATTATATTAGCGATTTCGTCCCAACGCTGCCATATCTGAACATATATCTAAATATTTCCGTAGTGATTTAGGTATCTTGCAGAAAGATAAGAAACTTCTATAGGTACGATAAGGATATTTCCTTACTATTTACTTTTATATCAGGCCAGTCTTCTACAATTCTCCGTGCATCGCCATTCGATTAGACATTCGGTAGGTAAGACAAAATTTACACATTTTTGAATGACGTGATTAGCTGTTCTGGACGAAGGATATATTTTTTTTGTTAATCGTTCTTATATTTCTTTGGATTTCGTCGACGAACAAAAAAAATGTGTCGCTAAGCTGGTGGATGTGATTTGTAAATACCGCAAAATTTCAATAGAATTGTGAGTAATTTCCATTTTTGTACCAGTAATACACGGAACAGTTGAATCACCGTTACGTTGTTTATTGATGTTTCAACGTACTAATTAGTAAAATATTTCCACGTACGTACGTATATAGCGTGTTCGCCTAATCCGTTGATGTACGATAAGTTCCTTTCTTAGCGATGTTGAGAAATTTTCAAGTAAAAAATGTTCGGGTGCAATGTACAGCGCACCATACATGTTTGCCTTTTTAAGTGGACCACGCTGTATTTGATTACCTTTATTCTCGATGTTTCTCGTCTACCTCAGTTTTCGAGTTAATCGAGACAATTTGGAATTTCATTCGATGAATTGTTCGATTCGATCAATTGTTTCTTTTTAGAGATATTTTTAGAGATATTTTAGAGATAAGTTTTATGAATATCTTTAAGTAATAAAAAATTTCTAGTATTTGCAAGCAATTCTTTTCGCCGAAAGAAGAATCGAAGAATATAGAGCGTGTTCCGTTAAAAAAGAAAATTAAATAGCATCAATCCAACGCAGCAAAAACATTTTGAAATTTCAATTTGTCGGTATGTTGCTGAAAATTCCCAAAAAATACTGGGCGCACTTAGAAAAGGAACCTTCTATCGTACTCGGCAGAAACGGAACATTCTATATACTTGAATATAATTGTATATAATGCCGAACTTATCTCTGAATATCTTATTTATCTTATTTATTTAAAAAACCAGTTTTTCTAAGTTGCGCAGAGAAAGAATTATCGTTTACCCTCTCACCAGATAGACACTCTGCATAATGATTTGCTCTTACATTCTAAAATGTAGTACAGTAGGTAAGATAAATTTTGTCTCCCCATATTCCTCATCGTTTATCCGTGCTTCCTTCACATCGGTGACCGGGTTTTGGATGTTTACGGAAATAAAAATTAATGCCATTTGTAGAATACAGGGCAAAAATAAATTTAAAATTAACTGCGTTTAGATATTTTTAACTAGTACAACACACCGAAATAACATATATCCGATGTTATACAACTAAAAAGATCTTTAAGAAAAAAAAAATAGTATAGAAATGACGTACCTTAGCAACATGTATTACTTACGAATGAGATACGATCAAGAATTGTACCAGTACAAGGAACTAAACAGCACACATAACCTATGTATTTTTGCCGTTCTAGAACAACTCCTTTGTGCTGATTGAAAGCCAGTTGAGATGAGATATACAGAAAAATTGAAAAAAAAAAACAATTTTTTTTCTGTGTTATATTTTATGCTATAATAAACACAAGTGATCACAATTGAACTAACGCAAATAGCTAGCAAAGAACCAGGGGAAGACATAATTTATTTTGCCCACTGTACATATAATTGCACATATTTGCCTCTTCGCTAGGACCGGTTCATTACAACTATATGAGTGAATACAATTTAATTCTGAAACTTCGAAATTTAACGAAATATTGTCATTATAATGCCCGACTTTGCATTGCCCGAAAGAACACAAGTGCGTAAGAATAAATAAAATAATGGAAAAAACTATCAAAGTTATATCGTCCACTATTCTTAATTAGACGGAATTCCTCGAATTACAGAAAGCCTCGTTAATTCTCGTTGTAATGACAAACAACTAAGAACCGTACGATCACATGATAAACTTGATACGATGCATTTAATGTGTAGCTGTGTGCTCGTCAACGTCATGGAATTGTAAATATAATTAAAATTACATTACTGTTTAGGGCAAAATGATATCATGTTGTTCTACAACAATCCTTCAAGCAAGTTGCTATAATGCTCCACTAAAATCATTCGTTGCCGTTTATCACAGCATCACGAAACAATCGATTAAACGACAAACCATACGACGGTAGTTTGAAAAATTTCAAGTCTCAACTTGAAGATGATGAAGAAGATGCTGAATATATAATCTGCCATGTTGGACGCTCAGCTTCTTATTAACGTCAATCGATATTACCATTTCTGTTAAAATTGAAAAGATCGAGTAGCCGACCGACTCTGTTTACGCCGACTCTTCACCATCATTTATCACCGTGAACCGTGATACAATTGAATTTAAACGTGGTCGTACCAGCTTAGTTGAGGATGTACATTCGAGATGGGCAAAAACCGCAATTGCTAGCGATAAGATGGGAAGAGTTCATCGAATAACGTTAGACACCCGTCGAATTCAGTTTAGAGAGGTTACGGGTATCTTAAAAGAACGCTGTTTTACGTTTATTGGCCGAAGATTTGTGCATGAAGAAAGATAATCGAGCTCTGGATGCCGTGCTTGCCGTATCTTGGCGAAAATTCTTTCTCTATTCTTCAGATCTGCCCGCATCGACCGCTTTCCGTTTTCTTGGTTCAAAGGTTCGCCTGAAGGACAAAGATTTTGAGAAGGCCATCACGATCGTATACTCCTGTATTCCAAAAGAAAATGCCAAATACTATTTGGGCGGATTAAAGAGATGGCAACAACGCCGGGATGATAGACAAATGGGAAAAATATAAAAAATTGCACAAATATTCAATTCCGGACTCGTACGTTGAAGCAGTTGATTGTATGCACAGCGTCACTGGACGAGTTTTAAGCAAAGTTAACTATCCCGTTGCCCCAAATTCCAATATTCCATGCTTATTTTAATTTTTCTAGCTTTCGGGCAGAATTAATTGAAAAAAGAAAATTGTTAGATTCGGTTTAGTTAGACGTGATTGCTAATCTACCGAAATGATGGTGTTATTTTTTTCAAAGCTATCGCCCTGAAGCATAGAACCAAGCCAACGATATGCCATCTAAATAAACACAATTAAGACATTACAAACTTGTCGGAGATAGCCAAAATCGGTGATCCTAAATTTTAATTGAACTTGATGTAGTGAGTAACAAATACAGTTTTTGTTTCAACATCAATTATCTGGTGATAAGCGCTTTATCTTAGAATCAAGTAATGGACGTAATATGTACTACATAAAATACGATACAAAGGCTCCTCTCTAATAATCATCGTAACGATGTTTATGAAGAACACGATACCAGAACAAAAAGAACGTCCGCTTAATTGCATGAAAAATTGATGTACGCTTAACGACTTACTTTTTTTTTCTTGTATTTATTGCAGTCATGACGGAGAGCGCTTTCAGAGCGCGGGACATCGGACTTCGGGCTCAAAAGAAAATCCTGTCTCGCATGGCCGGGAAAAACGTCGCACGTGCTTTTATAGACGATACGACGGCATCCCTATTGGATAATCTCTACCGCCTCGCCAAGCAATACGTAAGTTCGGATTATATTTGCTTTTAATACTAATTATTGAGCAAATGATCAAAATATGGTTAGAAGACTAAAAAATATATATATATAATTGCTCATTTGATCACTTGAAGTTTGTTAAAACTAAACGTATTCTGGATTTGGAACACTCTAGATTTCGTCCATATTTATATAAGGCTTCTTCAAGAGAACTAAAGGTAATAAGCCACAGTTAGCGCGGTAATTCAAGAAATAAACCACACTAAAGAGAAACGAAACTAACTCGGCATGTGTACCATGGCAGAGACGAAAATTGACTTTATTTCATTTGACTTTAATTTTTCCATTAAGTGCCTTTTTTTTATTCCTGTCATTAATTTATCTTTATTTTCCAGTCCAACAACAAGAAAGAAGCGGAGAAACTAGTCAAGAACATAATCAAAGTGGTAATAAAGCTAGGAGTACTGCACAGGAACGGCCTATTTTCTCAGGAGGAGCTGAAGCAAGCCGAACGTTTCAAGTCAAAATTCCGCATGGCCGGCATGGCGATCATTTCCTTCTACGAGGTCGATTTCAGCTACGACCGCAACTATCTCACCTCGGCGCTTAGCGAGTCCCACAAGTGCCTACAATTCATCGTTTCCAAGCATCTCACCGACAAATCTCTAAGCCGGATCGACAGTGTCTTCGGTTTTTTCTCCAACGAACAGTTCTTAGACACGATTTTCAGAACCGATTCGGAGTACAGAGACATTCTGGGACGGATAGTGGCGGACCTAAATAAAGCCATCGAGAACGGTGACCTCTAGTGACACTTTAGTGCGATTTTTTTTTATTTCTCTTATTTGTTTCTTTCTTCTTAATTGTGTTGACAAAAGCGGAGACCCTTTATGTTCATGGTGGTTTGTGGACGAACTAATTTGAATGATAGAAGAGATAAAATCAAAGCTAATATAAAACAAAGGTAAACAACAATTGGGTAAAGCTTTAATTGGAATGGTTTTATATACGAATTTCAGAAGGACGCCAATCGCTTAATCCTTACGTGTACAGTGAGATCTAAATCTGATGTCGGGAATATCTGACGGACCGAAGTCAAGTTCACTACTTTGCTACGGCTCTTTTCTGAGTTGATCGTAGATCCATCGACCTATACTACCTAATCTAACAGGAAATGAACGAGAGAAAATTCTCGACTTCGGACTTAAGCATCACTGTACATTAGCAGTTAAAAGTATGGGGCGAGTTTCGTGTTGGCGATTTCCGAAACTCAATTATAGAAGCTCTCTGTAACATATCAAATCAATACAAATACCCGTTACTCACTACCTTCTCCTGTATCTGCATAAACCACCTGCATATAACTCTGCTCGTCGAAAGGAACGATATGGGCATGTTAATGCGCGACCAGTTCCTACATCATTCTCAAACAATGCATTTCTCAACTACCTATGTTCTTGCCAACGTGTACGAACAAAAAGTGACGTACCTCGTCGAGCTTTCGTTCTTTTCCTTTTAACTACTCGCATACACCTAACAAGCTTCAAGGCACAGTGATCGTGATATTATTATTCTTCTCTTTACGACCAGGAACAAGTCCAAATACCGCGAACAATTACCGTTTTTCGTTAGTCTACGTAAATTGAAAAGGGAAATAATTAATATAGTCACAGTAATACCAAAATAATCTCTATTGATAAGCATATTAAATTACATATCTTATTGCTTAGAGGTTAGTCGAAAAATAAAACACAAATTATAAAGAGAAAAAAAGAAGAAATATTTTTACACCTCTAGGAGACGTCTCATTAATAATAGCTAATGTTGTGAATGAATCCCTACAGCAAATTTAGAAATTACCGCCCTGATATTGTTTATTGCTGTTCTGGCTATTTCGTGGAGACCTAAGTCACCTAAGTACGCAAAATTTGAATTGTAACAATTTAAGGCTTGTACAAGCTTTCCTTGCGGTCGTCGTAAAGCGAAAAAGCTTGTAAAGATTCATGGCAAGGTTGTAGACAGGCATATGATAACTAGAGATGACCAATGCAGACGAAATTATTACTTTTTTTGCAGCGGCTAGATAGACTCGTGTCTATTCGCCGTATAGGAAAGGGTTCTAGTTAACCCAAGCGTCAACAAAACACGAATCTGTCTAGTCACTCCAAAAAAAGTAAGCTTCAAGAAGAGAGCCTCCCTTAAGCCAGATGGAGAAATTCGGTATAACCGGGTACACTCGCGGATATTAATATCCGGACACGATGGAGGCTAAGCCCAGAAGTTTTTGAGGTAATCCCATCTACCATTGCTAAGCTATTCTAAGCTGTGAGCTGCTATTATAGTATATCATATATTGTAACAGTGTGAAGATCTTCGGTTAAAGCAGGTAGGACAAGTATAAGGACCTCTTGTTCAACTCTTCGTGTCCAAATACTAGTTTCCACGGTGCAGCTGTGTACAAATAACAAGCAATGACTGCAAACGAAAGCAGCCTTGTGCAAATCAATAGATTCTATTGATGAATAATTGAAGTCGAGTTACTCCAGAAATGAATGGAGGCCACTCGGATGGTGACAAGCTTCTAGTAACAAATGATAAAATAATCTTGTTGCAATATCTTTACTACGAAGCTCCTTGTCAAACTTGTAACCATAAAATGATACGACCTTGTCTCTATGTTGATACTGTAAAACTTGTCGCAACAACTTTTTTTAACTCAAATTAAAAGCTTATCGCAAGCTCATATGTTATCCGGGTTATTTCCTATTAACTATGCTGCTTTTTCAAGCGAAGTCAATTTGCAGTAGGGATTCATCGAAACCATATATGTCAACACCATTACCTTGACATTTATGGTACACACAAGATTTGCAAGTTTATAGACAATAAATGTATCTGTCCCTTAGGTAGTTATATCGGACTCAAAAGGGTTTAAAACAAGCTATTGCAAACATATTGGAAGCTAGATTTAAAAAATATCCTGTTAAAAAAAAAAACTGTGATGAATGTTGAACGCAAAATAGTTATTGTAAACAAGACATAAAAAGACGAATTTAATGTTAGTAAACGTTAGTTTTCGGTAGCGACCCTTTTACGTTTCAAAAACCTGTAATTTTTTTTAAATAATACTACTATTAATCGCACCATAATAATTATTACAGCATTAACTAGTCATAACTCGTTTTTTTCTATGTACTATGAAACGTGAGGATGATTAAAGATAAAGAGAAAAATATGCAATATATAGAGGGTGGATCAAATTCGTCACATCCATAGGATACAACATGGTTGAATTTCTCGCAAATACAATCAAAATTTTCTTGTAATGATAAAGCTCACGTTTCACGATTAGCAAAACTGTAATGAAAAGGAACGATTTGATCCATTCTGTACAATATATTATATCGTTATACATAATCTTTCCAAAAGGGCACAATATTGTAAAGATAATTCGTATGCGTGGTACGCAAACGTTATAACGTCTTATAAGAAGTAAATATAGTTTGTGTACCATGTATTGTTAAAAAAAAAAAAAAAAACATTGACGCTTAAAGCAAGACAAAAATTAATCATATTTTCTCATAGATATTACTGTAGTAAGTTATTTGTATTATATTGTGTAATAAATATTGAACAAATACCCGTAAGTTGTTTTATATTCGCAAAAAAACAAGCAGCCAAGTGCGTTACGTAATGCACGATGCTTAATATTTTTCCCGCTAAAGAGTAAAGCACATAAACAACACATAAGTACCGGCACCTCCGCACCACACAAGTTTATTTATTATGTTAGTAATATATGATAATTAGTCCGGGACGACCGTTTCGAGGGCACGAATGATCTTCATCATCAACCGGTGACCGAATGAGGAGGACCATTGTTGTCCTCGAAACGGCCGCCCCGAACTAATTATCATATATTACTAACATAATAAATAAATTTGTGTGGTGCGGAGGGTGCCGATACTTACGTGTTGTTTACCATGCTACGCCACAGTCCTTGCTATCATTAGTGAGTCCTCATAAACTCTTAAGCTATTAAGAAAGCCTTCTACCCCATACTTCAATTATTAAAAGAAATGATATCCTTGAAGGTTTTCTCCTCTCCGTTTCTATTTTAAATTATTAACACGTCTCTGCAAACTGTGCACGCGACATCGTATCGCCTTTGTCGAACGATCGTAGCAGCAAGGATAAGCGGAAGCGGATAGAACGAGTGTATGTGTAATACTCTGTTTTATCTCACTCTGTCCCAGGGCAGCCACATATTAATTGCGGAATCTTTATAGGACAGCTTGGGAAGGATACGGCGAACAATTCGAAAGTTGGCTCTTTATTCCAGACGCGGGTTAGCGCTGTCGCAAGTTAATTCCGCCGGATCTATATAACTTCTAAATAATCGCTTATTTCACCGCTCTAGATCACAATCTGAATAAGAACGATCAATAACGTACTGAGACACAAACTAACACCCGGTATAAAGTGATTGAATGAGGTATGAGGAACCTAAGTTGCCAAATTCAAAATTCAGTATAAATATAACTAAAAAAATTAGAACTTAACAAGTGATTTCTCGCTTCAAATAAATCTGCTACAAGAAATACAAAACATTTGAGGCGCAAAATCTTCTCAACCTTTATAACTGAACTAATTACGACCGGCTTAAAAAGAGTTACGAAAAAGCAGCTGCCATAGAGGAGCTCCAATGATATTCGAACGTCTAATGGCGGCCGAAGTAGAGCAACAATTTGTAGAAAACCCTTGCATAAAAAACCTTATATCCGGTGCCGTCCAAGACGAGACTCGACGTACACGAAATATATCTTTTTCGGTTAATTCGAAAAATAAACGAGATGTGTAAACGAGGATTGCAGGAATCGATTCTCCGAGCCCGTTTTTACCCAAGAACGTATAACTGAAACCTTTGTATTGCGCTGCATAGTCATCAAGGGGATTTGGAGGAAAACACGAGAAAATGAATTTTGGTTTTGTCTTGGAACTTATTAAAAATTAATAATTTCGCGTAGAATTCATGTGACAGCATCTAGGCATGATTTCTTTTTTTTTTACTTGAATAAACACGTACTTTAAAAGAAATCAACGTTTAAACTTAAACATTTATTAGCATCATACAAATGAAACGACTTCGTACATTGCGTTAATTGTCGAAACGGCTAGGAGTCGTCAGCACCACCCCCACGTCTCTTCTTGGCATTTCACACTTCATGAATTCTGCTGAAACAAGCCGATTATTGATGCGGTTACTTAATAATCAAATTACTCAAATCGTCCGCAATTCTTTTGTACGTTTCTGATACTATTGAAGCTATTAGTCCAAAGTAACGTCAAATTGCATCAAAATAATCGCTTGCCAAATCTCTTTGATGAGCCGAGGAACACTTGCACACGATCCTGCGACTCTCAAATGCTTATCTAAGTGTACGCGAAATATTCTAAGCACAAGCTCTAGCGAAGAAATGTTTCCATAAAAGCGCTCTTTATTGGATCTTCTACAAATCAATGTTACCTGTTACCAAACTTTAAATGATTACATAAAGAGGCGATACTATTTTACGGTTATAATTTATCTCGATTTACATACATTAAGTATATAAATATATAAATTAAATTAAATAAAACATCCGTTTAAATTAAACTAAAATTTCCTAATCTTGAAGTCAATCGTAAGCAGGCAAGCCAAATAGTTCGGGTTTAAAATCTTCTAAGCTTTTCAGTACCAACGTTGCTGGTTTTCTTAATTCTTCGCTAACGTCCGGTGCAGGTACCATAACCACTTGCATGTTAGCTCTTAATGCGCCCGTAACACCATTAGGGGCATCCTCAAAGACCAAGCACTATAAAAAAAATTACGTCAAGATAATGTATCGACAAGAGATGCAATAAAATTCTCAGATAGGAAGATAAAGATATGTCTATATAGATAAAATAAAAGATATAAAATCAATTAAGTACATACCTTTTCGGGTGGAGGGGGATTTGGAAACTTGGCAGCACAAATTAAATAAATATCAGGGTGTGGTTTGCCATTTTTCACTTCGGGATCAGAACTTCCATAAATCGTGTGACTCATACACGAAAATACTTCGGGATAATTTTTCGTCTTGATCAAAGAGATCTCCTTACCGCCGGATGTAGCAATCGCCATTGGAATATTATGTTTTTTGAAATGCGAAACCAATTTTTGAATACCTAAAATATTGCACACATACAGACAATTCTTTTACAAATGTGATAGGTGTTGATCTACCTGGCATCAAAGGAGGGTGCTGAAGCCTCTGATCGCACATCGGCTTATAAATTTGAGAAAACTCTTCAGGCGACATAGGCAATTTCATTTCCGTAACGGCTATCTTAGCTGTCATCGGCTCGGGAGTACCTCTTATCTTTAATTTTATCTCGTCGGTGTATCTCTTACCGTGCCTCCTAGCAATCTCATCGATGACTTCCTCGTAAGTAGATTCCGTATCTGAAACGTTTTAATATTGCATAATAATTTAGTATTTTTAAATCATCCATATTGAAACATACAAATATTTCATCAGTTACAATGTATTTACCTAACATTAAGCCGTCCATATCGAATATGACGTGGGTTACAGGTTTGAACATTGTGACCGTCTTCTGTCCAATTCCAAGAGTTCTACGCTTTACGAGCGATATACACCAAGTACCTCGCCGGCTAATAAAGAACATGAATATGTATAGGTTAGATGACGTCTTCGAGGAGACCGAGCATTCTTGAATGACGGTAAGGTTCCCGTGTTAAACTCGTGTATTTACGTACAAAAAAAACCCGGCTGTATCGATAAGTTACTCTTGTAAATAACGGGGTATTATAACAAAAAATTTTACAAATATAGCCCAATGTCAATGATTTAGAAACAAATAACTTCAAATTTTATCTTGCTGCAATATTTTATCTTTTATCTGTGGTCACTGCAATTTATCAGATTGCCAAGTAACTTGTTAATCGACATATTTTTCTTCAGTATCACAATTAGTATTAATTTCCTTCCCACTTACGCTATCAATAAAATTTATAATTTAAAATATACAAAATACAGACGAATATAAAGAAAAGAGATTAAGGGGGCAACGATGTACATATATATTTTTAATTTCTTATTTACTGTAATCCTGGAACAAAATTAAAGCGTGTTACAATATTAACCCGCAATCTACATTCTACAACAATTAATAAATAATAATTAAATGGAATTACAGAGAAGGTGAAAGCAATAAATTTAAATTAAAAAATCGTACTATTCTAGATTACCAAATTACCGACAGTTATCTGGGCCGATAATTTAATCGCCGATAATAATGCCTTCTATTATATCGATAGTCGCTTTTTACACTTTTACCTAAAATAACTTCAAATACCAACAAAATGTACGTCGTATTAAATGACGATAATTTAAATCTTATTTTCTGAAAACAATCCTCAAATCTATGAATGCAAATAACAAATATGTCGACGATTTGGTCACTCGCTTCTCGTTCGGGAATCCTCAATAAGATGGCAGCAGCCAGGTGATTGTTTACCATAGAACATGGAACTAGATACTACAGTAATTGGAACGGTTGCTCCCTATTCTTAACACAGGAAAATGTGTGGTAGGTGCAGAGCATGTATGTTCTCTTTAATGCTCAAGGCCTAATATTGTTATTAATTTAAGGATGGACTACACCTGATGTGAAGCTACTGTCTTGTAGCTATCTTTGCAACATATACATCTATGTTGTTTATGTTGTATACATATCTATACAATGTATAGAAATGTCTTTTTAAGTATCCCCCCATATATCAAATACAACAAAGATTAAAAACATTGCGTTATTTAGTAACGAAGCAGGAAATTGATAATATTAAGCAGTATTGTTAATGCGGAAGAATATAATAAAGGAAGAAAAAGCTGTCGTAAACACACCAATGTCTATGCAAAATGTATTCTTACTTTCCTGCTTGTCATGTATTAGAATTCCTTTAGTTTTAGTTTATATTTTATTATAATATTATTGCTAATAAACATTTTCTAACATTGTTCCTTCTATTTTATAAATCTGAGAAAATTATCGTTACATTCTTACTTTCTATTCATTTATAAGAGATATTTTAGCTTTTCGGTTTAGCATCTTTTAGAATTCTCATCTTCTCTATCAGAAATATTTTTTAGTTTAAATTTACTCTTTATTATAACATTATTGATACAAATCAATATTTTCGAACGTTGTTCCTTATTTTACATAAATAATAAAATAAAAAAAAGACAAATAACTTCAGCAGGACATGGACAAAAATTTTAAAAACATTAGCCCAGCCACCAAACATTACGATGACAATTTTATCGGGATGAAAAGAGGAATTTGTCGGCAGGGCCACGCTCTTCGGCTTGCCATAAGCATTTAATTAAATCATCAAACGCGGCTGAGTGGCGCGGTCGAAACGAAAATCTTGTATGTGAATCAACCTTGCTTCGTGCGGCGTGAGAAGCAAAAAAAAGTATGAATCGTATGCGATTCGACGTGTTAAAAAACGAGATGATCGAAACGCGTAACGAACGCAAGTAAATAAAAAAATCCTAAAAATGCAACGAAAAACGTTTTAAACAACTTCGGTAACACATCGGACGTGAACCATACGATAAGCTTTATGATTGGTTCCTACTACGCTATTATGAGCGCTTGCAGTGGAGATCAGCTTTAACTACGCCCGTCTAAATGCGTCCAATTTCACTTTTACAAGCCTGATAAAAACTCAGAAGATAACCAAACTATCAATAGTTACTCATACTTATCGACTGTGCGCGTGTACTTACGGGCCAAGATAACAGAGTTCGCAACAATAGTAAATGAAGTCCGCGTAAGGGTCCCCATCTCTTTAGGTGTAGTCGTTATAGATCTTTACAAAATTGAAGCTTTTGACTGTTTTCTTATAACCAGAGATGACGAAGGCAGGTGAAATTACTATTTTTCGCAGCGACTAGACAGACTCGTGTTTCGTCGACTTTCGGGCAAACCTTCTTACGAGACGAATAGACACGAATCTGTATAATCGCTACAATTTCATCTGCCTTTTGTCCTCTCTACTTATATTCCTTGGAGTTGGTGCATCAATTTCTCAAAAATTTTAAAATATTAAAAAAAAACAATCGAAATTAAACGAGTAATATTTATATTCCACAATTTCGCATCAATTGATTACAAAAAAAAAATAGTATAAAAATCTCTTACATTATATACTAAATAATACATTAACATTAAATAACAAATAATATCATCGGAGGACGCAACAACAATGGAGATCCTTAAATTTCGTACGGCGGCAAACCGAACACCTCGGGCCTAAATTCCGTTAACGAATTAAGAACTAGGGTAGCCGGCTTCTTCAGTTCTTCTGAAACCTCATTGCTAGGTACCATTACCACTTGCATGCCGGCGCTCCTGGCCGCTTTAACGCCGTTGGGGGCATCTTCAAAGACCAAGCACTGTAAGGGAAAACATCGAATTAATTGCGTCGCTTCGGGGCGACTTAATTTCTTTTCGGACGTACGTTTTGCGGTTTCGGGCTGTCTTCGAACCTCGAAGCGCACACCAAGAATATATCGGGGGCTGGTTTTCCGTATTTAACGTCCGGATCCGTGC
Organism: Oryctes rhinoceros; assembly: GCA_020654165.1. Taxonomy (NCBI): domain Eukaryota; kingdom Metazoa; phylum Arthropoda; class Insecta; order Coleoptera; family Scarabaeidae; genus Oryctes; species Oryctes rhinoceros. The sequence goes on from JAIOKQ010000978.1 coordinate 2,155,680, forward strand.
TTCCCAATACTTGATGGTTGAACATGGCGAACAACTTCTGGTAATACTGCGTCTTAACGTCCATGGTGAATTTCGAGGATGACGTAGCTAAGGCTATCGGTACACCATGCTTGTATAAGTGTTTTATTAATTTTTCAACGCCTGTAAAAAAAAAATTTGTTTGAATATTTTTTTTTTTAGAGCATCTCAAATATTTACTGATTTTAATTAAGTCTAACAAAATAAAGCATAATCGATACATTGATTTATTGCATTATTAGAGTTAATATAAAGGGCAATGTAAGCTTTAGATCTAAAAAAAAACGTTGTTTCAATTGATTTATTGCTGGCTATGTTTAATTTCGATAAAAATACGAGACAATTACAGTCCCGGTAAGGTTGACGTCGGTGATTTGTCGAATTAACTATTCATATTTAAACGATTTACTTATGTGTACATATTGCGTATATCTCGTAAAATTAACCGTTCTACAAACATTCAATTTCCATTACGCTAATTCGTTTTTCAAGAATATAGAAAATCTCTCTAGTTCACGCGTACCAAACGTGCTCTTCTACGTCATTCCGAAGGGAATTGGAATCGCGCGCTGCATCACGCTAGAATCCCACGAATACCTGAAGTGATTACAACAGAAACGTGATTAATCTGCGCGACGTTCCGTTCGTCATACGCGATAAATAGATTAAAATATGCAATTTAAATATTTGATTAAAAAAATGTCGATGTCGAAAAGTTGTATATACCCGTTCGTCGAAAAGAAAGCGCCAAGTGGAGGATTTTCGAGATAAGTTGGTAGTTCTCGTAATATTAGGGGAAAAGTGTTTTTCACAAATTACCTCAAAGAAAAAGGATTTTCCTCTTTCTTTTCTTCTTTTGTTATTTCAAAACAACACGAAGGGGCGTCCGTTTAGAAAAATAGACAAATTCCTCAATTTTCTAAGATCGTATAACGTACATCAGAAACATTTTTAACGTATTTTAAAATTAATAAGCAATCGTAGAGAAAAAGAACTTGCAGAGATTAATACCTCGCTTGTTCCATTCTTAAAAAGTTACAGATTTGAAGTTAGTAAACTTAAAACTTTATAAAATTAAAAAAAATTAAAATAAAATTAAAGTCAATTACAATTAGCCAAGCTTTGTATTAAAAGAGAGAGAAAAAAGGGTAATTTTTAAAATATTGCAATAAATGCAATTTAAATAGAAAAATAGTACATTGAAGGAAACGCACACGTAAAAATTCTTAGCAACCAACGCGAAAAAGGAACACATCAATTACACGCACCTGGAAGTAAAGGTGGATGTTTAAGTTCTTTAGCGACCTTCTCCCTGTAGATTTGAACGAACTCATCCACCGTAACGGGAAGATTCAATTCCTTGATCGCTATCCTGGCGGTGTCCTTCTCGGGAGTTCCCAGGATCTTCATGCGAGCTTCCCACGTGTATTCCTTGCCGAATAAGCGCGCTATGTCGCTGATTATCCTGTCCAGTGACGTTTCGGAATCTAAACGGACGAATACGTTTAATGACGGAAAAAAATATTACTATTACCTATCGTAAGGAATCGAAACGACGTACCTATGATGAGGCCGTCCAAGTCGAAAAGGACGTGGGTCACTTTCTTGAAGGTCATTGTTGGATCTTAGGTAGGAAACGGTGATTTTTCGAAAATCGGAGAGAGTTTGATGGAGCGGGTGTTCGCGTCTTTATCAACCGAACTGAGTACTGTTTCTGATTCATCGGGCCATCAATGGGTACCTTAAATACTGAATGTCCGTCCGCATGCTACCGTATTGTTTCGGCGGGAGTCTCCTGTTCACGTGAACAACCCCTGGTGCGGAAAGTGCGTGCACTTACCGTGTGTACGACGGAAATTTACGACAGATTTAATCGTTGAAATAATAATAGTAATATCATACCTGTACGGATAATGCATAGCACGATATACGAGTCTGCTTATTAGCGAATGTTAGATTTTCTTTTATTTTGCATTGTTTTATTGTAGATTTCACATTGTAATGTTACGAAATTTTATTTATTCGTAAATAAAAAATAAAATAATATATAGCATCGATCATCGGGGGTGTATTTGAAAAAATACCAATAAAGTAAGAAAAGCATTCTTTCTTATTAAAAAAAATAAAATAAAAAATAAATGAAATATTAAAAATTCAATATACCTTAATATTTAAATCGGATAATGATTTAATTTTGTTTTCTCATCGCAATGAACTTATTTTTAACAACATTTTTAACAAAAAGCTAATTGTAAATGTTTCGAAGTACATTTTTTCGCATATTGCCTGAATTAAAATAAAATAATTTATTTTTAATATTTGCGAAAAACAATGTATTTAAAATTGAAAAAAAAATCGTCAATGTCATACTTTGTGCTTCAATCGTAATTTAAAAATTAGCGATCACGAAACATGCACATGGATGTTATCCTATTTTTAGGATATTATATATAGTTGGCATACATACTTTTGTATATTCCTTTGTTAACGGTTAATTCTTTATTTTTTTCTTTTAAGAAAACAATATCAATCTAGTGATTGAAATATTTAATAGAAACAAATAGAATTTTTTCATGAATCCAATTTATATTTCGCATTATTTGCAATTGTTGAACTTCATTTTGTAAGAAATATTTTATCAACTATTGTTCTTTGTAATTTATTTATTATATTTTTTTGTTTTTTTTGTTTGTTCTTATTGTTTAATTATCAACGGAAATTGTTAAATCAGTGAAACCATCCAAACCAGGAAATTTTCATCAAAATATTTGTTTATTTTAATATAAATACAAGAATAAGATTAATGAATAAAATAAATTTATTTGCAAATCTCAAAAAATGCCCCAACGAACACGTTTATCATTTTAATAAATGGGTGATTATTATATCGACGAATACATATTTCGCTATATAGACTACATGCAATAAACCAATTTATTGATAGTTTAAAGAATACATTTATTAACATCTAAAGTATTTGTTCGATTCCCAAAAGGTAAGCTATTAAATGGATATCTATTATATCGGTAAACAGGTTACAATTTATTGGACGTAGCTCATTGTTGTAATAAATTTGTATACTTTAACAAAACTATGAACGAAGGTGATTTTTTTATAATTTTTTTTTTCATAATTAGATGGCTTCAAAAGAATAATTCATAAGTTGCAATTATTGATTCGAATTGAAATATCATTGTTGCTAACTTTATTATGGATAAAGAATGTGCTTTTTTTCAAGTTTTTACAATAAAAAAGCTTTGACGAGTATCATGATCGATAGATTATTCCGTATCGTTAATTATGATTAATGATTGCTTATAATCCTTCTTTCGTCAGAAAAAAATGTTGGCACAACTTATACGAATTTCATGTCTACCTACGTATAAAGCTGTATCGCCCTGTATCTAATTAATTTTTTTATTTTTTTAACGAAAAATAGTAAATAGAGATAATACTTTTTCCTCTTTAAAGTTAAATTTTAATCGGGGGATTGCCAAGGAATTAACGGAGATATTATGTGGATATATTGATATGTTACGAGTTAAATATTTATATTAAATTATCAATATATTTACTTACTTAAAATCAACTATCCCGACATCAACAAAACCATAACTATCAATTAACAATAGTGGAATATTTGGAGTAAGCTGATAAGTACTGAGGCAGTGGAAAGTGCCTCAATTGATACCTAAATATTACATTGACTTTAAGCGATTGTTGTAATGGGCATTATTAAATAAGTCGCCCTGTTATTTTCCATGCAGGTCGTTTAATTAAACGATGGATCTTTCAAATTTTAAATATTGGCAAATAAGGAATTAATTTCTTCAATTTTTAACATATTTTTTTTCTCTTCATTCGAATGGCATCAGTGGAATTTCCATTGTTAACGTGACTGTTTTTCTTAGTTTGTAACTCGGCTAAGTTTAGTAGACGTATTATTATTCTTTTTTTAATTAATTCGAAATACTACATATTCTATTAGATCGTTAACGTTTAAATCGGTAAACATTCCACCATTATTATCTAATAATCACCGTATTTTCTTCGCATAAGCAGAAATTGTACGGCCAAGCCCAAATGTTAGGTTATAATGTATTTTTATACTTTTAGAAACACAAGAAAATGTCATCGGGGCGACCTATTAAATGTGTAGTCGTTGGCGATGGTACGGTAGGCAAGACGTGCATGTTAATATCGTATACAACAGATAGTTTTCCCGGTGAATATGTTCCAACGGTGTACGACAAATATTATTCATGCATTATCGAACCTTTCTCATAGTGGTTTCATTTCAGTTTCGATAATTATTCGGCACCTATGGTAGTAGATGGTATATCGGTTAGTTTAGGCTTATGGGACACGGCGGGACAGGAAGATTACGATAGGTTACGTCCACTTTCCTATCCACAAACGGATGTGTTCCTAATATGCTTTAGTGTAGCGTCGCCTTCATCTTTTGAAAATGTTACATCGAAATGGTACCCTGAAATTAAACACCACTGTCCAGATGCTCCAATGATATTAGTAGGTAAGCATTGTCGGAGAAGTTCGTAATGTGTTTCTGGTATATTTACAATTGTGACGATAATGCTTCATTATCTGCGATGTTTGCAGATGTTTTTTTTTTTTCATAGACTTGTCTTTTGGATATTATTATGGTTTCGTAGAAAAGAGATATTTTCCTGCAGTCGACTATGATCGCGAAAGCCTACGTCCAACTGCAATATTCAATTTAACATACAATTTGAGTTGGCTCAATTTCCTTCATATGGAGATATAAGGGAATACATATACTAACTGAATCTTAAATATTTCCAATAATTTTAGAATATTAGACGACCTTGAGTAGGGTATGATGAATATTCCTTTGATTTTCTATCTATAACGAACGATCACGCTACTATCGCATGATTCGCACGTGCAGTTATCAGTTTTTCTCGTGTATCTAGGTCCAAGAATGTAATTACCCAAAGAATATCGTTGTCACATATCCTGCGCGTTATCTATTTATTGTCTGACAAAGATGATTGTAGGTAAATCGCGGATAACAAGACCAACCGATAGTTAAATTTATTAGTTCTTTCGAGATTTTTGCATTGGTTTTCATTTTTTTTTTTTTTCTTAAAAGCTGGGGTTTATACAAAACCGGATTTTTAAATAAGTCCGTATACAGGATGTTCCAGGAAGAATTCGGGAATTTATTCGGAAGGCCTGAAAATAATATTTTCGTGACGTGCCAATTTACATTATTCGCCAAACATCTGCGTTTACTTAAAAAAGATTGCAGAAGTTGCGATAAAGTAGTCGCGACTAAGGAAGTACACATTACGTCATCATTATTAGCGATAATCAATTCAAACAACCAACAATAAGTCATCTCTGCATATGACGTAATATGTAATTCTCCATTTGAGATTGCTCCAAATGGCTCACGTGTACCTGTTACTTGAATGCGTGCGTTAAAAGAACAGCCAGAGGTTGTAAATGATTTTGCAATGAACGATATTTATCTATCAAATTTAACCAAACAAAATTGAAAATAAATTAGCAAAATAGCCGCAATCTCTGTAATCAGCAGGAAATCTCTGAAAACGCCAAATGGTCCGAATTTCTAAAGATTTTTTCGTAATTTTCTTAATTTTCCCATATCTTTGCTATTAACAGCTTTATTTATAGATTTAGATACGCTGGAACCGTTAAAAATTATCCCAATTTTCTATCACTTACGGTAAGCGAGCTATAAGTTTTAGAATAATGGGAAGCTTTGATCCCTATCTTTATCATTTCTCGGGATATAATTCGAAAAATAGACGAGATAGGTAAATGAGGGTAGCGGGAATCGATTCTCCGCGTCCGATTTTACTTGGAAACATATAACTAAAGCCTTTGTATTGCGCCGAAAACTCTATATGTGTCTCAATATATCTCGATTGGGTGTTATAACAAGGAACAACCGTTTTGATAGGATGTCTGATAACGCCAATGGTTTCTGGACGACTTTTACGATGGATAAACCACCAAAGACATCAGTAATAAGCAATTCAAATTATGCGCGATTTTGAATAGGACGTGTTCAAAAAGCATGTTCTTTATAAAAAAAAAGAACTCATCCGCCTTTAAATAGTTGAGTAACAACTTTTGAGGAACCGATAATTCTTAAAGAAAAACTGGTTTTTAAAGAAAAATTGGCTTCACAAAGCTGTCATCTCGAGCGTTTAATCAAGATCTATGATAAAAAAAAATAGATTATTAGAAAAAAGGAAAGATTATTATTGTTCTATTTTTTTTTTCTTTATCGTCATTGGAATAAATACACGTAATTATAATTGCTGTTGAATTTCCAGGCACAAAAATAGACCTAAGAGAAGACCGCGAAACTCTAAGCACTCTCGCAGATCAAGGTCTCAGTCCAATAAAGCGCGAGCAAGGCCAGAAGTTAGCGAATAAGATTCGCGCCGTGAAATATATGGAATGTTCAGCGCTTACGCAGAGAGGCCTGAAGCATGTGTTCGACGAAGCCGTCAGGGCCGTCCTAAGGCCGGAGCCTCAAAAACGCCGTCAACGTAAATGTCTTCTTATGTAATCATTGTAAGTTTGTTTCGTTTTAGTGTTTCTTTTTTCCCGACTAAATTTCCGTGTCACCTTATGTATTTTTTTAGCGCGCAATGTTATGTAACAACATTCTGCATCCAACTTAAACAAACAGAATTTCAATTTGGGAAGAAAGGTGAACTTAATGCAATCGATCGTGTCTGCTTGTTTTTTTCAAAATTGTTTCGAACTTATCCTTACCGAAATATGTTTTCATGAATAATAGTTGCTTGATATACAAGGGTGGTTTAAAAAGTATGTGTAAAGTCAAAAAGATGGCACCACGATTGCGAACAGGTTGTTATCATAATAAAAACGTAGGCTTCCACGGCCAGAGTCTGTTGAATCTAAAGGTGTTTCGGGGTTCAACGTATAAACCACGCCAGAGGCGAAACTAACTGAGCGGGAACGGTAACTCAGCATGTGAACCCTGGTAGAGGCGAAAACCAACTGCTGAGGTTATTATCAGTTATCTTGGACGAACTCACACTGACCTTCAGTCATATTGGTTTATCATTCTGTGTTTAGCGTTCGCTTGAATCGAGCAAGACGAGCGATTTCCAAAAAATGATCGATAAAACGATATTCCACGAAAACCAAATCGCTTTAGGAGACAAACGAGAAGCTTAATAAGCACTATAAACAATCTGAACTAGCAAAGGCGCAAAGGTAGTGGTGAGTTTCTTTGAAACTGTCAGGAGGTAAACTGCATCGACTATTTGGAAACAGGGCAAGTTCATATTACGCAGTGTTATTGGACACCCTGAAAAATCCAGTTGTCTGCGATTGTTCCACAAGAGTTATTGTCCGTCACGGCAACGCATATATTGTGGTCGAAATGTGGATACACCACAGCTCCTCCGAAACCAAAGAATAGTCCGAGCAATGGGTTGCCAGTGGAGAGTCTGCTTCAGGCGGGAAGGTGTTCTTTTGGGATTGTCAGGAATAACATCGCAGGGATCGAGTATTTGGAAAGGAATAAAATTATTACGGGTGTATCTTGTGCATCGATGTGCTTCTAGTTAGTCCTACATCCCCCTCTATTCTTCAGATTTGCTTTTGTCGTACCCGTCCCCGAATTTGAAAAAATAAGAACAGGCGCAATCTAGATTTATATTCAAACCTAATGCTAACGCTGCCCAATTTGCGGAATTGGTCCATATTCGGAAGAAAGCAGCGCTGAGCGAAGTGTTTATAAAATAAAAATGATTTATTCCGTACTTTTTACTTTTTCCGCAGATTTTTTAAACCACCCTCGTATTTAATGCTGCATCGGTTGATTTCATGTATTAATAATAATATTTAATCAACTCTATTGACACTGAGCGATAATAGCAGGAGCTGTGCAATGGTATGTTAAACATTAAAATATCGGAACGATTGTTTCGCGAATTCGTGCTTGCTTATTTATTCAAGTTGGAATTTACATAACATTGCGCCTGTTCGGATCCCGCCGTATTTTTTTTATGTTTGTTGCATTAAAATTAACGGGCGTAATGTATTCCTTTCTACCATTTTCGACTTGTTTTCAGTTTTCTTTCCACAACGATGTTTATGTCAACTTTAAGAAAACGCACTCATCCCAAGTACTTTCAGGGCATATAAATAAGTCAATATACATTGTAAACTTAATTTATACCTATAAACATGAGTAGTAGCATAAGTTTCATAACGCAACCGCTTGTATCCATATCTTTTGTGTCGTGTTACTTAATCTAAAAGCAGAGGGAAAAAGAGGAGCGAAAAAACCAGTAGTTACGTCCTTGTAGCTCTGTACCTAAATTATGCGAATACCGAAACTGTTGCGGGTCCTTTCGCAAAGAAAAGCAATGCATTTAATGTTATTAAATATTTCTATGTTGCAGCACGTCTGTGAGAATCCGCCGTTGTTTTTCGTTCAAGTGTAACTATATATATATATCTCTACGAAAGCCAGTTTCCTCCTTGTAATATGGTAACAAAGAAAAAAAAATAATTATACCTACTAGAGAAAAATTAAATGAGATTATTCGATATTTTTAGAAGGGCTGTCGTAATACGTTTACATCGTCAACGCATGAATCTTTTTATTGTATCCCGTGATGTAAAGTACGATATTTTTATACGTCAATTAAAATGAGATTAAAAAAAAAATGAAAAAATAATAATCCACTCTATTCACTCATCTCTATATACATACATGTTGTATTTCTTTATATCCGAAGGAAATAGATCTGTACGTTTACGACAATGTAGTTTTTTCGTGTTCAGCGTATGTAACGACTTCTTTGTAAAGTTTCACCGCATTGCTTCTTTTGTGAAATTGTACCTCATTTACGATAACAAAGACTGTGGCGTAGTACGGGGAAACAACACAAAGTATCGGCACTCTTCGCACCACACAAGTTTAATTTATTATACCTATAGTAATACATAATAACTAGTTCGGGACGGCCGTTTCGAGGACACGAATGGTCCTCGTCATCGTCCGATCACCGGCCGATTCAATTCATCATATATTACTACATAATAAATTAAACCTGTACGGTGCGAGGGTTGCCGATACTTGTGTGTTTGTGCCTCATCGTTTAAGAAAAAAGATGTGTTACAAACAATTGAAAACATTTTTACGGTTGACATTTATTACAATTATAGATAAATACGGAGTGTTGCGGAACTCTACTTGGCAAATTATTAGAGCCGGGTCCGCGTTAGAAAATGAGCTTGAAAGTCCAAACATGTGGCTAGAAACGCTTCGGATCGTGATATTCGCTAATCCGCGAAGAACAAGTAACAAAAGCAAATATAGTGTATTTACGGAATGAACGTATCAGAAGGCTTACAGTGTCTTTTCTCAATGCGCAACATGTATCGTCTTAGTAGCGAGTTGGTGCCCGTTCGAAGGAGTTTCGTGAACTAAGCTGGGGTGTCGCGGCATTTCTTCCTAACCATCTACGAGGGCAAGTGAAATCAAGAAAGGCTCGTGCGTGATGGCTAAAATGATTTGCAATGAAAAATAAAATGAAGTAGATTTGGCTGCTTCCATTAAATTTGATGTCCTGCGATGATTTTCCTGCATTTTTCTCATAATACAGGTTGGTTCTTTCGTAGGATCTCCTTTGTTTCTATCGTTTTGCCAGAAAGGACAACTCTAATTGATCTGCGACTTCATAATGTAACGTGACAGTCCAGAGTTTTATTGAAATATGATGTTGGAATTATTCTCATATTTCACTTTTTGTTAAAAAAAAAGGAACAAACTAAACCAGAAAATATTTTTAATTTTTTTACAGCACCATCAAGTTTATTAATGATATGTTTGGCCATTTTTTTTTAACCACGATAGTACGTTCATTCCGTATTTTGCAGAATTTTCAACTTATTTCCTAACGTAAATTCTACCCTAAAGTCTGCCGCTTGAGTTTCGAAACATCCTGTACATATCTTGTGTTGGACTAATCCGGGCTAATGGATTAGGTCGACTTTGATTCCACCTGCCGGAATGATCACTTTAGTGTTAGTATTAATCCGTTCTTATTAATTTGAAGATGTTGCTTCATATTGGACTGCTCGTTAACCTCTTAGAGAAGTGCCGTCTTTTTTGTCGATCAATTTGAGGAAAATCAGGAATGTTGTACTTCTTCCCTACAAAATTCGGTTCAAAGTAATCAGCGGCGTATCGACGACGTGCTGTTAAATTAGATCAGGATGGGACAGTTCTTCTGATAAGAGCAGGGAAGCAATTTAGTAACTCATGTTTTCGATAGTTTTGTTAGACTTTCGATGATCCGTAATCCTGCGCTTTTGCTCAGAAATTTTTGCTGGAGATACGTCCCGATGCTTACGCTTTAAAGTTTAAGATTGCGTCATCAAGGCTTGCTTATATCAAATTTAACATATTTGAGTTTTATAATTTTTCATTGACGACTTCAGGATATACCATAGGACGTAATTTTTTTTTTTTGCGAATTGACACAATTTTGTTGAAAGTATTTTTGTGGTTGTGGACAAACTTGTTTTGCTCGAATATTGTGACGTACCACCTGAAATAGTTCAGGGAAACACGTATACGTTATAGCGTTTTGATTTTTTTTGCTTGTACGCGTCGTATAGATTGAAAGCCCCACGTGTTCATAGTGAATATCTTGAATATTGCGTTGTGGTACTTTAAACGTACAGATCTAACACGAATTACAGTTATTTTTGTTTGTATGAGTGCCATTTTGTATATACATTATATATATATTGATATATGGAATTTGTATAACACTTTTGTATTTACTAAAAAAAAAAAAACAAAAATGCATTTATTTATTATTAATAACGTTGAGGGATGCTAGTTATTATATTATGCATTAATACGAGATAACATCAAACGCGCGATAACGTCTTCAAACGGGATGTTATACTTATTTAGTTTGTTACAGTGGATGTGAAATGATCGAGATTGAATTTACTCTATTTTACTAATTACTTTATTAATTAACAATATTGTCGGACGATTATTTGTGAATATTTCTTTAAATTTGACGGTCGTTTTTTTTTTTACTTTTCCGATGTTGTTAATTGCATTTCACTATTTGTCACGACTACGACTTTCTATCTTTTTTTTATCCCAGAAGTTTATGTTAATCGGATTTCTTTTTCTGTCGAATTACGTCGATTGCTTTAATTACGTGCACCTTGTATATATATATATTTTTTATTTTAAGTTCTCCTTATATATCTCCACTGGGTGAATTGTTCCAGTGTTGGACTCGATACAGCGCGTGTAAGCATGAGGAAGCATGGGAAAAGGGCCACTGCTTGTGACGAGAACAAAGACTCTAGTTTCCGCGGAAACCAACAGGGTGAGCCCTTTCTACGCCGTCATTATGTAAACGGATGATTAACGGTTGTGAGAAATTCAAGTGAACTGTATCCGGTGACACATCTTGAATTTGAGAGGAATACGAGGCAGCAATAGAACGGTTGCGCGCTCCTAAGTATGCTTTTATTTTCGTTGCCCTACTGTTTTTCGCGGGCGATCTTCCGTACGAAAGTCGAGTGTACAATTAAGGTTGAATTCTTGACAGCGATGGCGGCGGAAGATAGAGCTCGTTTCCGTTCTTCAACGTTCCAACGTTCTTCTTACGGGCTACTCTCTCAGAAAGATTTGTCGCTTGTCGCAGACGAGGTTCACTCAGTTCTGCATTAATTTCATGTCGCGTTTATGCAGCGGTTTGGAACGGATCTCCTGTCTATTCCAACAGATTTCGGTCGTACGCTTCGTGCAACAGTATCTGTTGTCTGCTGTTTTTGAAAATATTTTACAGCATGTTCAATCGTTGTTTTAGAATACTTTAGATGCGTCATTTATTATCTTTCTTTGTTCCAGCGTACAACTGTTTTATTATTTCTTCCTTAATTAGGCGATCTTAATAGTACAACTCCGTCAATTGATACTATTTTTTAGTGAGCTAGTTAAAAGTCACCGGATTGTAGTTGCACATAAACAAGAGAAGTACACTGCCCGACAAAAACTTAAACGCGGTAAGAGAGGTTTTAATGGTTACAACGTTTCTTTGCGAAACTTAAAAATTAAGTTTTTATTGATAAAAATAAAATAAACTTAATGATATCCTTTCCAGTCACATGTAAACTATACAATAAATATTTACTCCAATGCTTAAACAATTTCTGCGACAAAAACTTAAGCGCTCTGTTACAAATGGAAAACAAAAATAAACAAATGAGTGATAAATGGACTATTTACATAACAAGTATTAATATATAATTAAACCCTCATTTACATCTTGTACAGTGTCTATAAACTTTGTTTCGTAAATAAAAACGATACTGCCTCTATGTTGTTGTCCGGTAGTGTATTTATGTACAGTAAGAACCATTTCTGATAGGCCTCTTTCAGTTATGGAGGATTAATGAAATTTTATCGAGTTATCCTTAATTATCTGACCGCAACTGTATTTCAGCAATATTCTGCTGCATCGTATGTCGTATTCGAAGCCAACACCTAGCTTGAACAATATCCGAGGGAAGCTAAGCTATCTTAGCATTATATTTTTTGGTTATTCTTTTTCGGCATTTTCTAACGTGTTCCGTTAATATCCGACGTATTTCTCCTTTCAGGAGCACAACAATGAAAATATTTGAGTGCTCTTCCAATCATATTTGTTGTGCGTGGCAATGGATTTAAGTTCTCTTTTTTTTTTTACAACTGGCGTTATTTCTCCTCGTCTGACGGCTATTATTTACCATAATGATAGACGAGGAAACACATTCCACAGAACTGGAATTTACTTGATAAAAGAAGGCGACTACCATGAATCGATTAGAAAGTCATTCGGGCAAACAGTGAAATGCAATTAGCAAATTCGGGAAAGCAGAAGAAAACGGCGGCCGCATCGCAAATATTTAATGAGGCTATCCATCTATTGGAGTTGAGTAGTTATTTGCTGACGCGTTTCTCAATCTTCGCGTCGTCAGTTATGGAATGTTATCTTTCTCGGTTTCTTTTGTGCGTTACTAATACTTACAATGTTGTATCTTTACGAGGGCAGAGTTGCGAATAACTATACATTTTAGGATTTTTTTACACGTTCATTTTTTTATACGTTCTTTTTTTATACGTCTCTTTTATGTAGGAATAGTCTTAGCAGCTACGTAAGAAATTGTCCCGCGTTTATCGAACGTACGGAATCTCATTTATCGGTGTACCGCAGGCAACCTTAGGCAACGAACGTAAGCTTATCGTAGATCTAAAACGAAGAGGATATAGATATTTAAAGGAATGCATTTATAATTACCTAGTTTATGATTGCCTAATTTGCTCGTTACATTCAAGCCTGTTATGTAATAGTTTGGTCTCATCGGCGAGTTCGCTACCTCGGGCCCGATGTTAATTTTTGCGTTTGCCGGGTTACTTTCTTCGAATATATAATTTTACCAAATTATATACGGGGGATACTTCGCGAGAGTCGTTAGTTGGAAGCTTTAATGGTGCCGTTGTGAATGGAAATTTTAGGATACGTAGTTATACTTTCGCCAGATTCGACGGGAGGTGGTTATCAACTTTCTTATTTTTCAATACAATGCTACGCTTTTTGTTGGCTGATCATTTAAATTAGGGCAGCTTACTTTTAAAGTTAAGTGTTTTGGAGCGTTTTTTGAGCCTACGAGACACTTCCGATTGAAATTAACAGGTCGGATACTATCGCTACCTATTCTAAAATTTCATATTCATTTTCATAAGTAGAGGGGGAAAAGGAACCGCCGCTTTTTTGCAGCGACCAGACAGATTCGTGTTTTGTCGGCTCTCGCGGAAACCAATAGGCGCTCATGAGACGAACAGACACGAGTCTGTCTAGTCGCCGTAAAAGAGCAACGATTCCACCCGCCTTTGTCGTCTCTACTTATAGCATCATTAAAACGCGTTATTGGGTTGATGTTGGGACTATTTCCCCCGTTTGTTGGATTTTTAAAATCCGACGCAAGGTAGCCCTGATAAGAGCTGTTTCTTACCAAATTCATGTTTGTTTTTTTTAACGCAAATATACGTATCTCGCCAAAACTTTTTAATGAGCGCCTGCGGCTCGAACTAGATTTATCTACATTGTAATCACACTAACTTCCAATCTGTTGGGATCGACATGAATTACTATCTTAAACGCTATATTATTAGTTACATATATCTGCGCAGGAGCGGGCGCTCGGTCGCGATTGTTTCTGCGCGCGCCGTCGTGCGGCTGTTGTGGATATATATGCTTTTTCTTTCAACAGCCTTCTGGTTTGAAGATCTTCTTTTTCCAGAATCGAAGCGTTATCCCAATTAATTCTGTGAGGTTGGCAACAAACAGCTCTTATTTACGGCTAACCTACGTCGAATTTGAGAAATCCAAAATAGCCCCAACATGATTTCGAATATCATCATGCATTTTTTAGATGAACCCGGTCATATTAGTGAAGGTGCCGATTACATCAATTTATTATGCGCTGTTTTTGGCTATTTTTTATTCATGGTGTACAGTCGGCCGATCTAGGCAACTTATCTACTTGTACACAATTAGCTGTAATCGGGAGCAAACCTGTTGATGAGCCTTTTCTTTTTAAATAAAAGTCTGAGGATGTGCATTTCCAAAATACAAGATCTCTTAATGAATCTCATTTTTCTTATTAAGTTTGGGGAAAGTTTAGGAACAAATGCCCGGCGCGTCTATTCGAAATTTAATCGTTATAAATCTTGGCGCGTTGCGTTTGCAACCGAAGGCGTTTTTTTTTTTCTGTCCGCTTCTTCCGCAGCTTTCGAAAAATAAGTAAATTATCTCGACCGATATGAAAAGTTTGTTCCTAAACTTTCCGATCCGGTACTTTCTCGATATACCTGTACGTGTTAGAAGCTTATTACATTACTAGCTGTAAGCGTAAAGGTTTATTAAAAATGTTATAAAGACGTCCTTTTAAACAAAGAGAACAAATCCAACTCTTTGATTTCGCCATACCATTGTAATATCGATGTTTCTTATGATATTCAGCAGTTAACCACCTTGATACTATTTACCTATAACTTACGAATAAATGCTATCACACACACACACACTACCAACGACTTAGAAGATCACGTAGCTTTGTTTTTAGAATCAAAATATTAGATATACCGCTTTAGCTATATTTCTTTTCTATCGTTCTTCTTTTGTTTACATGATACAGTTAGTGATATTTCCTGTAATCAACAGACTTTGAATTGAAATCAAAAAAGAGAATCGCAAAACTTAAAAAAGAAAAAAATGAAAACCGTAGATATTTCGCTAAGGACAGAGGTTAGAGTTTTTATATATATGAAAATAATAAAAAAAAAGTATATAATAAATATTATATAAGTATATTGTACATGTAAGATTGAATTTGACCAAAGTATAATATTCTTTTTTCTAGTCACAGACTTTCTTGGATTATTCTGCACAATTTTTTACAATTTTCCAAATGAAAAGATATGATATCTGAATATTTAACTTTTTTATGTGAGCTGTATTAAAATAAAAAAAAATTGAAAAATAAATCTTTGCCTTTTCAATTGATTTTGTTTTTAACACGTGCATTCCTAGCCTATCGTCATATTTTTCAAGTCGTTCCCGGAGATTAACTTAACCCTACAGCGTTGGCCGTGTATGTCTTAAACACCCGTAAGTATAGTGCTATGTGTAATGGCTGAATGGTTACTTGCCCCTTATGGCGCATATATGCGTCATAAGTCATAAGTCATAAGCAAAGCTCGCCATTTTCAATGCGATTTACAGGCAATAGTCGTTCGGGTAATATATGCGCAAATTTGTGCTTCGCATGTTGGACTATGCGATGGAGTGAGGACGCGAGGAGATCGATGTAAGTATAGAAGTAGAGAAATTTATTCTGGAAGAATGAATTTCTGCTATTAAAGCAGTATGCGTAAACATACGACAACAATGAGAATAGTACGTATTATATGTGCAAATAAAAATCGATATACGCTACCGTCTGTAATTATTCGGCTTTTTTAATTAAATTTAAAAATTTAATTAAAATTAATTTGGTAGTGTATGTACCAATCGATTCCTGTCACCTTCATTTACCTATCTCGTTTATTTTCTTGAATTACGCCCCGAAAAAGGCTAAAGATAGGCATCGACGTTTCCCCGACATTCTAAAAACTAACAGCTTCCTTACCGTGAGAGATAAAAAAATCGAGGTAACGGATCCAACGTATCGAAATCTATAAATGAAGCTGTTAGTTGGAGGGAGTAAAAAAAATGAAGTTTGAGATAGTCAATCAGATTGAAAACGACGATCGCGAAATCTGTATCAAAACAGAGAAGAACAACTAAATTAATTTTCGCATTACTTACGTCAATCGTGCACGGCAACTGCAGAAGATGGCGCTACAATCGACGTTTACGTAACGCGAGGGAAATTTATCCGAAGAAAAAATGGCGGTAAATTGACATCCAAATGTTGTAGCAAATACTAAATGTACGATATCAATTAGAGGAATGTGCTAAATATCAGGCAGAGACGTTAAAGGAAAAAAATTTCGAAAATGTACCGTTCCTTTTAAAAGATCGTGCCGATCAAATGGAAAGCAACTTTAGTTATTTATGTTACAAAGTTCATTGAAAAGTTGCATCGTAGAACCTTATGCTACTTTCCTTAGATGGAAAATGGTTAAATAATTGTGCTAGATGGATTTTACCAGCGCAACGGCTACTTGGAGCGATGGCCGTATATATTAGATTTGTTGGACCAAATAGGTTCTGGCCGACCTCTAATAGACCAACGTTTCTTTGCCAATTAAAGACCTCTTTTCTCGTAGTCCTGTGTAAGTAAGGCTTCGGTGGAGCTGTAAGGATACAGAATTTTATGATTTTTTTGCTTCTAATATCTTGGAATCTCCCAGCGTTGCTTAAATACACGCGTTGTACATGAAGATTTATACACAATGTCAACCATTTACATTATATCTCCATGACGATTACATAATGACACGTCGTTTGATCAATTTAGGCGCATTTACAGGCCGTTTCCTGTCCGTTTCATCTTATTGTAACCTTCGTTGACGAGACATGGCTGAGCGCGTTTTAATCGATACAACCACTTTGGTTAAGTACGACAATCCGGTTCTAATAACAAAGCATGAGGAATTCGAAAAGGTACGTCCATGCACTTATCTATTCGGTTTACGTTTAACGCGTCGTTCAAACGCATCGATATACGTTGACAGTTATAGATTTGAAATATTTGTCAATTTAACCGGTTCAATTCGAGTCTTTGCAAAATCGACGAATTAATCGGTGTTATTTCGTTGAAAATAGGAAGTATCAGGCGATACTAAAACTGCGGCGCCAACCGCCGACGTTCGCCGTGAAACCGAGGAGATTCTAAACTCTATATTGCCGCCGAAGGAATGGGAGGAAGATGGCCAAATGTGGCGCCAGCAGGTGTCCACGACGCCGGCTACACGTTTAGATGTGGTAAATTTGCAAGAACAATTGGATATGCGATTACAACAAAGACAAGTAAGTATTTCCGTATTTTCATTTTTCTCGATGATTGTAGATTAGATTGAAAGCAGGGTAGCTCCTAACTTACCTTACTGCGAGCTTTTCGGATTTATTGTGTAGTTCCTGTACAATGATTGTAACCGGCTGTACGATATGTTCTATTCTAACTGTATATTTTTAGGCTAGGGAAACTGGTATTTGCCCCATAAGAAGGGAACTTTACACGCAATGTTTCGACGAAATAATACGACAAGTCACGATTAATTGCGCAGAAAGAGGCTTACTACTGTTGAGGGTGCGTGATGAAATGCGCATGACCATAGAAGCGTACCAAGCTTTGTACTGCAGCAGTATAGCGTTCGGTATGAGGAAAGCGCTGCAGTCCGAACAAGGCAAATCCGATTTGCAACGCGACGTTGAAGACTTGAGGGATGAGAAGGCCGACTTGGAGAGGCAACTTACGGATCTAAGGCAGAGAGCGGAGCAGGCCGATAGAAGAGCGGCCGAATTGCGTTTAGCGGAGGAGAAGAAGCACGGCGAAGAGATTGCGTTCTTGAAAAAGACGAACCAACAGTTGAAGGTAAATTCTACTGTTGTTAACAAGTATTATCTTCGTGTTTTTTTTTTTTTTAATTAGACGCATTATTTATCGGTCATTATTAATTATTGAAAATTGTCAACTAACTCTATCCGTCGCCCGTTTTGTTAGTAATTTGTTCTTTTTTCCAGGCTCAACTTGAAGGAATCATCGCACCGAAGAAATAAGAGGAATATAATAAAATACGATTTTATAATAAACATATATATATATTTAATAAAATTTTTAAAGTCTGATTTAGTAGCACATTTGTTTTATCATAAAATGTTCTTTATTGTAATAACGTAACAAGCATAATAAACCACCACAATTGGAAATAGATGACGTTTTCATCTTCTCAACATCGTCGGATGTCGGAGCCTAGTTCCTAAAATTATAAAATGTGATGGGAACACGTGATGAAAGTAAAAATTGGACGATAAAAATTACATAAAATATGTAGCAAGATAATAATTAAATACATACTTTGTACATAAAAATAATTTAGAAGTAGAAACTTAACTAGACAGTTAAAATATAATTTGTATGTATATAAAAAAAAAAACCCATCCACCACGTAGACATATTTTCGCTTTTTTGTTTTGTTTCGTTAAGTGATGCAGGAATGGACAGTACGGAATACATTAGTCAGTGTTTGGCCTTCTTAGAACGTTTGCGTTTCTTTTTCTTGTAATTGACGGTGGAACCCTCTTCTAGAGAAGGTGGCTCTTCCGTTGTAGATGGCGTGGCAGGTTCCGAAGCAGTTTCGTCGTCATCTTCTTCCATCCGCTTGTTCTCGTTTCCGTTTACACAAACGTCCAATTCCAAATCGTTTGGCTTCGTCAATTCTAACGATATGATCTTCTCTTGCAAAGTTTCTACCTGTTTAAAAGATAAGAGGACGATTATTAAAATGACGCGCGAGCGAGTACCGTTCTGGGTGATCGCAGGGATTAGTATTCAAGCCGCTAGTTCAGCTACCTAACTACGGAAATTTAACGCAATATTTAAAAGATGTATTGTAAGTAGATGGAAGATCATGGTCATCCATCGTAACATTCATGCTAGAACTTCGTACTAGAAGGTTTCAAAGTTGTATAATTATATTTGCGCAATATATAAAATGAAATATAAATCCTCGTCCTCGACTTTTCCAGCTATTTCTATTGGAATTGCGCTGGATTCTGAAGACGGTGTAAATAAAGCCTTAAATGTTACATTACACATTCTCTCAAACCATGGGTTGCCTAATTAATTTCCTCATTAAATAATTATATTGTAAATAATGCAGCAACCGGCGCATATCTTGCCATGCGTCCTGAATGAATTTAAATCTAGCTTTTTCGGTTAGTCCAGCTTAGCAAGTAAACAAATACACTGGGTTATAAAGTTCCTCTTGGTTTCCGGGTTGGGACCGCGACGTTATCGTAGTTTTTGCTGACGTTTCGAGGAATCACGCGATTCTAACCCAGAAATCGTGTTACTGACGACCGCGGATGTTTACGTAACAGATAAAGAGGATCGTCAGAAAAGTGAACGTCGAAAGAGAAGAGCAATTTTGAAGTCACGAGGAAAAAAGGATAACGTAGTGCAGCAACTACTAGATATAATAATTTATAACATTTTTAAGAAGAATTAGGCTGGAACGGGTTCAATAGATCGTTGCGAAGAATTTTTTAGATTCGAAGGTTTTAATTTCAGGTGTTCTCAAAATAAGTTTTAATCCAGCGCATTGATTTTCGAATAAAATGTATCTAATACGATCCTACCTTACATATACGATGATATCTGATAACAAAGAAGCTTACTTTAAAAATCGTTCTACCGAGATAACTAACCTTTGTAGACGCGGGTTAAGTTTAACGGAATCTTCCAAGCATCCAATTCTTTGATGCGATTATCACCTCGCAAAGTTACACCGATGAGCCATATAAACTGTCAAACGCGTCCATAGATGGGGGAGCTTGCAGTTTCGTATTATTTTTTAATTTAATTAACCTAATTTGGTAAATTCCAATTAGCCCAAGTTTTCTAACGTTCTACGCGGAAATGTTAAATAATTATTATCGGCGCATACCTACCGCTCGCCAAGCTATACGTCGATTGCCGCATTAACACGTTTTAGCGCCACCGGTAACAGATGGTTATTCATGCGTTGGGGTACGTCCCATTTTTTCGATTTTTGCAACTATGGCTTGCAAAACAAAATTTTAGCGAGTTTTCCAATTTTTTTATTTTTTTTATAAATGTGTAATTGGTAAAAAACGCGGTATGTACGTCGTCGGCGCTATGAATGTACTTCTTCGACTCTCTTCGACGGTGGTAAGTTTCCGGACTTTCAAACTTATCACCAGGTTCCTTTCTCGTCGTTTCTAACCTTTAAGTAGATTAGCACGAGAGAAATGTTGGGGGTTCTATTCAATTTTTCAACTTCCTGATTAGGAAAAATTAAAGGTTAAGAACGTTTACGGGCGTGCAATGTGGTAAGTGCAATAATTTACATCCACTGATAAAAAGAAATATTTCGAAATTAACAACACAGATAATCACTTTGGATTACTCCATGTAATAATTAGAGTCATCCAATCAGGTTGCAATTACTAAAGCTAAATTGTGATAAAAACCAGCTTACATAAAAAAAATCAACAAAAATCGATAAAATAATATTTAATTATCACAAAAAACTAATCGTGCCCCCTTTCGACGACTACTCATCATTAATAGCTTCCGTTTTAAGTTTTGAGATTTACCGTATCAATTTAAGTAAAAAGCAAATCAACGTTATCTACCATTTCACTTGGATGTGAAGCAGTCGAAAAATGTATCGCTAGGTTTATTTTTATTTAAAAAAAAAAAATTAAATGAAAGCTATAAATGAAACGTAACATAGAAACATTTGAGCCAGTAATTTCAGATAAACAAAGTTCGTACCTTTGCTTTAATTTCGAACATACAAGCTACACAAATAAAATATAATTATACAAAAGAAAAAAAAAAGTTAAAGATAATTACGTATTATAAAGAGGTAAGAAATCTCACGATGCATACACAATAGAAATGAGATGCGCACAATAAAAAGAAAATAATAAGCAATTCTACTGCAAGACGATGTGTTAAACTAACCATAGTGCGTGTGGTATGTCATGCTGTATAGGGCTATACCTCTCTTTCAATCAGCTTCTCTACATACTCGACGGTCCGAACACGTTTCTCACCCGTCGTTTCGTCTACGTACTCTTCCGTCTTCCTCGTGACCTTCTCTCCTAATATTTTCTCGCTTTCTCTTACGGTGGTGTTGCCCGGCTGACTACGAACGGCCAGCTTGGGAAAGTCAGCGCTAGAGGGCCTCAACTGGACACATGCAATGCTGTTAGTACCGTCGCCCTGGACATGTCATCATAGTCCAGTTTGGTTAGTAGAGTTAGTCATTACACATAACACGTTAATGATTCACAAAGTGCATCGACATGAATCACTAAGGATGTCTTCTCGTGGGAGGAATTAGGTTGTTAATTTGGTTTTGAAGAAGAAATGATCACGATGAATCAATTCTATTACTGCGTTATATCTATACACTTAGTTGGTGATAAGATGGGTCTACACTAAACAAATGTATGTAAGTACGTTGGCACGTAGTAAAACAAAGAATAAAATAATACGAGAAAAATGGTAATGTGAAATGTTTACGTAGGTTAATGCGAATTGGTTCCTAACATGACGAAGGAATTTCTAAATTTACAATGGCGTGCTTGATTATGTGACTGTGCGAGTAATATATCCTTTTCCGCCAAGATTAAAGTACTAAACAAAAGAAAAAAAGACAAATGTAAGAACATCGATAAATATAATACAGTAATAATGATCCGTGATCGCCTCGTTAATAACTCCAAGTGCAATATACCTCCGCTTTTTCTTCGGCGACGCCCGTCATATTCCCGTCGGAGATCCCCACCATATCCGTCATCGATTTTATGACCATTTGCGCTTGTATCGCGTCCTGTTCGAGCGACTTTAGGCGGGCTTGTCTCCACGCCGCTCGTTTCTCCGCCCTTAGCGCACGCTCTTCGGCCGGTGACAGGTGATTTTCATCTTCGTCGGTTAGTAAGCCTTCCTCGCGCATTTGATCTTTCAATCGGCGTTCCGCCTTTGCGGTTCGAACGACGCCGATTATGCTCGCCGGTCTATACATCATAATAAATGTGTTACCTCATTTATCCGATGCGTAAAGGTATTTTAGATAGTGTGGCGAAATCAAATTACTTATTATCATTATTAAGCGATAAAATGAATGAGATACATTAGTTAGCCCATTATGCACTAGCCGCCCACGCAGGGCAACTAAACTAGAACACGAATAGACGGCATGTACCACTTAACGCCTCCTGTTGGTGCAAGAATAGAGCCGCGCTCCATAAGATAAGTGTGCACCATGGTGCTGGCGCGAGTTGTCTTTATTGTAATAATGGTATCATGGATCGATCCCCTCTACGATAGACGAATTAGGGAATTTTTTGGATGCTACTTTTCCAAAGCAATGGATCTCGAGACAAAGATGTCATTATGCGGACTGCGTGTTCTCCAGATCTTAGTCCATTAGATCTTTGCTTTAGACGACCTACTACTTTGCAGGCATAGAGGCAAAGAAAACGAGGTCTTGAAATAGGCAACTCACGAATTTTTTAACAGACGCGTGTTTGTATTGGATGATTCTCGTTTTGTCACTAATAAATGTAAAGTGCTTTCTATTTTTTACAGATAATGGCACTAAAACCAGAACGGACAAATCCGTAAGAACAAATTCTATTAAAATATACAACAATACACAGGGTGTTCTGTTTAAATAAATAAAAAAAAGATCCGGAATCGGATGCATCACATCTGCAAGGTTTCCTCAATATCGTTTGTTAATACACCAGGTGACGCAAAAGTAATGTCATAATTTGAATTAGCCGCCACGGCCGCATAGTGCTCATTCGGTGGCACTACCGTAAGCGTAAATAGTGAGCGATCCGTCACATCCGAACAGACGGATGCTAAACGAATATTTTTTGCCGTAAATTGCCGCATTGCGTCTCGATCATTGTTGGTTGCAACGGGACGGAGCAACCGCTCACACAGCTCTGGCAATTATAGAGATTTTGTGACACCGATTTCCAGGTTGCGTGATCTCCCGTTTTGGAGATTTGATGAACTAGCCGTCCAGATCGCTAGATCTAACAGTACCAGACTTTTCCGTTGGAGCTTCTTAAAATCTCGCGTTTACCACAACGAACCACGAGTTTTGCAAGCCTTGAAAGCTAACATTGAAGCAGAGATCGCTAGTCTGGAGCCAGATGTTTTGGGAGCAATAATTTAATAAAATGCCGTAAAACGGACGCAATTATGCATCAACTCGGGAGGTGGCCATTTGAGCGATGACAATTTTTTTCCAATTAATGTCACCAATTTTACACTTTCAAATAGACTTTTTATGAAAACAGAGCTCTTCTTTTTTCATTTATAACAAAACGGCAGCCAATTCAAATACGACATTACTTTTGCGCCACCTTGTAGATAGAGGTTATCTAAATGCCACCTAGGTCATCTTTTTTGGGCAGTAAATAAGAGTTTTGAGATTAAAGATTACCTCGTGGGTTGAGGATCGTAGGATTCATCATCTGAATGATCTAGTACACCCAACGAGCATACCTCCGATCGATTTAACGTCGCTATTTTTCTATCTTCTTCGGCTTTCATCTTTTCTATCTCATCTGCGCTTAAATAACTGAATACTTTCTCTGAAAAAAAGAACAATTTAAATCTTTCGTGTTAAGAATCGTAATACTTCTCTTAATTAAAGAGTTGGTATTTTTTACTTTTCGTTGGAGTAGAAGTATAGAAGATCCGCTACCTACCTGGTTTCGGTGATGGCTTTTGACTTTCCTCCATAGCATTCTCAAAAAACTTCAACCTATCGCTCATCGACATTTTCGTATTTTTCGGTGATTGTGGTGGCTAGTAAAAAAAGAAGAAGAAAACATATTAGTTGGAATTCAAATAATAAATCGAAGCTTATAAAATAAATGAAAATCATCGAAAAAAAAAAGAACTAGGACGACTACATTCTAGTAATACTTTTACCTGTTGCTCTATATTGTCTGTACTAATGCTGTTTGCCGTGTAATAATTTCTAACGGCTGAAAACTTGAAGTTATTCGTTTGCATGGTTTGAGAAAAGCTTCTTTGTAACTCGGCCCTAAATGGATTCGTTTCCAAGAAATTATCTGGCGACACGTCCAGCATGTCATCCTCGGAGTGAGTCCTGATCTTCATCTTTTGTTGATTGATTTGAATTTGATTCAAAAGATTCGGAGTCGATTTCGTCGAAAACATCTGCTCTCTTTTCTCGTATTTCTTAAAAATATTATCGGCAAAAGAATCTTTATCGACATCCTGTTGGGGCATCTTATCTTTAATGCTGTTTAGTGGTGGTATCATCGAGAATTTAGTTTTTTGCTTCGTCCTAAATTTAAACTCAGACATATCCGTCTCTAACGACATGTCATCTTCCTCCAATATCGGCGGGGGCGGTGTTTTCGGCAAAGGAGGAGGTTCACTTGCATTAAGAAATAGGTTTGTTTCTTGCATCGTCGATTTGGGCATCGATTGTTGCCTACCGAGATTATCAGAATTAAGTGTAATCGAAAAAATTGACGGTTTGGAAGGATCATGTTTCGGTAATGTTGGAGTCTCATTGATGTTTAAAAATCTGTTTGTTTCTTGTTCGTTAAATTTAGATTTTGCTTGGTTGGGGGGAACGTTATCGGAATTTGGTGTAATCGAAAAAATCGATGGCGTAGTTTTGGAAGGGGACGTACTTTGAGAAGTTTGCGAAATTGTAGGTCCGTTTAGGAGAATATTCAGTTGCGCCGAGAATAAGTTCTGCAATTGTTTCTTCAACGCCTCTTTATCGTCCCCGTTTAACAAGCGACTTTCTTCTTCAAAACCGTTAGCGTCTTCGTGAGAGTTAATTTGAACATTCTCGACCGGACCATTGCCTAAATCTAACGCTCCCGTCGAGTTAAAACCAAGTGCCGCTTTATTATCATCGGTTAAAATTTGATTCGAGGAAATTTGAGGTGTTCCATCAAAATTATCGTCTGATAGAAAAACATCATTTGATAAACTCCTTACTAGGATACTTTCACTCCTTAATATATAATCGTCGATAGGCGGCGGCGAAGGAATAGGTAACGGGAAATCGTCCGAATCATCAAAACCATTATTATCTGCTATTTCATCCGGCATCGGTGGGGGTATATCGAAATCTAGAGGCGGTGGAAGAAGTAAACTATTGAAATCGGATTCCGGATACTCTTCCGGAGGTGGTAGATCCGCTAAACTTATTCTCTTGATGTTTCCATACGTAAGGGGCTCGATATTGTTGATGAGGGGCACCTCGACATCCTCCTCCGTCGTATTTGAAGGTTCCGGTATCGGAGGGTTGATGAAGTTAGTGATATTATCGAATTTATAATCCGGCTCCGGTGAAGGCGGAGGCGTCTTCCCCGGCGATTTAGACGTCGGATGGTGTTGTAACGTAGAACTATCGAAGCGCACTTTCGGTTTATTAACCTTGGGCAGAGTGGCAGATTCCTTCGAAATAAAATCATCTCCGTATAGTCATGGTATACAGTACAAGTATTCATCGTATAAGTATTCATGGTGAAGCATCGGATGACTTTCACATAAAGGCAACGATGTAGCCAGAGTCTTGCACTTCCGGACACTCACAGAGCAACAGTGCTTACGTTGATCTCAACGAGTTGCATGTGGCAAGGTAACAAGTGATCACAAAAAGCAGAATGTGTATATAACAAAAATAGATATATATTTCACAATTTTATACATCACACAAAATTGATTCCCACCGAATGTAGAATAATATCGAATAGAATGACATAGAGAACACAGATATCGAAACATATTATTTAACATCGATCTCAGAGTACGTTTTGGGTTTTGAGATTTTCTTTGCGAGGAGAATCTGAAAGATCTGTTTTTTTAGCTATAATGCTACGGTTTGGTTTTGGTATGGCAATCTGACAGATTCCCTGACAAGTACAATAGTATAAGGTATGAATAAACACATACATATGACATACAGTAACGGTTGAAAGTATAGTAAACGAAAAACACATTCATTCACAATTCTTTTGGTGTGTATCATATGCCCCGTTCAACGATCAAACTTAACAAATAATCGATAACAATGGATGTTCAACAATGGATACACATTTAGAAAACATACTGTATAATATACAAAATTAATTTTAAACACGACTTGCTTATTAATAGCCTGTACAATACTTTCTTTTTTTTAATACACCGGCCGCAATTAAAAGCGCGCCGCTCCTAAATTTCTCTGGTATTTCCGAAGACATTGTTTATCATATTGAACTGGTCCTAGTTTGTTTTCAACTATTTACAAGAGCCGGATGTTTCGCGCATGTTTTCGCGGGAACGCTCGATGAATGTACAAAAATGAGTAAAATGCGTGCAGTAATAGCGAGACAACAATGTGCACATTGCCATCTTCGAAAAGGTGGCCGGATTATTGGATTACTTGGGAAGCTGGTGTTTTCCGGGAAATTGCGCGTACGCTTGATCGTAATCGATTGCATTGCGGCTTTGAATGGAGGTAAAGCACGTAGAGCGGGTTCAGGAGGATACAGAAGGGTTACCTTTGGAGATCCTCTTTTGAAGTGCTTGGTTGTGCAACACGGTTTCAGTCGGTAACATCTTTTTTTCCCTTTTACATGTTAGAAGTAATATAAGCATTTTTGATACTTAATAAACACTTTTTGGTGGAGCATTTTTAATTGGGGTCGGTGTATTTCGAAATTTTTTTTTATATTACTCATATATAGGCTTGATTTTCAATACAATGGATCAAAATTATCTGCATTTGTTTATATTAATTGGTTCTCTTCAATTATTGGTAAATCTAGAATACTGATATACAGATAATACAAATCTTAGTATCTCGGATAAAAATAAGTTATCTTCACGTAAGTATAAATACTTTGATTCTAACTCGTTTTTGATTAGAAAGTTACTCTATTGTACACTTGCGAGCAAAAAATGTGTCCCCGCACGGATGTTTGGATTTATTTGTTAAAGGCTCGCATTTGCACTAGTAGGTGCAGTTTTACGCCTTTAGACCCTGTTGTTACGTCAAAAATTAAAGCGTTACTACAAGATGGCAGAGGATAACGGTAAACCATGACTTGTGGGTACAAACCTATGTGCTGCGCAAAAGACTGGCTCGATACCTAGGCGACCAGGATGATCCGATAAAACAAGAACCAACGCCTAACGAAATCGCCGCTTTCGATATAATATTAATGCAAGCATGGCTACGGGTGCAACACTGTCGAATGGCAAGATGTGGTCTTGCCCGAAATCGCCTGGCATTAAATAAAGCTGTTTTCAGATTAATGCCGGAAAAATTAGACTGGAGTCCTTCATTTTCCGGTGGCGCCCAGGAGCTGGAAGGATTGCCATTGCAAGAGTGGAATAATATGGTTTCTAACTTAAATGAAAGTGTGCTTCGTGAGCTTCAAGCACCTATTAACGCAAGAGGAAAAAATGCAGATTTTCTTCAATGAATCAGTCCCAAAGAACGAAGGCCAACTTCTCTTAAAATGAAAAATTCCTTTTCTTTTATTATAAACCGTAAAAGCCGAACATTTAACAGATATTTTTGAAAGTAACACGATTTCAACGCGACCTCAATTTTGTGCTCGCCAGCGCCCTAAGAGGAATGGATTAAATGGAAATATTTCGCGCGAAGAAGATGTATCATGCAATATCTTTGATCCATTATATTGGAGTAGAATAAATCTGACTGCCTGTAGTTCTTACAGCTGTTATTAAAATATATCACTATCGAATATATAAAATAGACAATATGAATCAATGTAATAAAGGCAAGAGCTAATGGAAGCCAACGATTTGTTTTATATTACTTATATTTTCACAAAGCGTTTTATTTGCCATATAAAGTAGATTCTTACCAAAGCTCAAGTGCGAATGTTAACATTGTGTTTAAATATTTAGTAGCTTATATGATAACATTCGCAAAGAATAAGCAACAATGAAAGATAATTTATGATACAGATATAATATATTTTCCTATCTTACACCTATGTTTTATTGGACTAGTATATGGATGGATTATTTGTCCCATTTAAAGGTAAAAACTTTAAAACCATCGATGAAAGCCCTTGTAGTAATTTATTTGTTCTCTACATTGAAATTAGACTTACACGTTGAAAAGTTTGATTTAATAGATACATTATACGCATCTAGCAGAGAATAGTATATCTCATTGGTAATATGTCCCTACAAACAATATTCTCGATACTATTAAATCGGTTTTGGTTGTCAACTCGTACGTTAAAAATACGCGTTATCATTATTGCGACCTAAATTCAATATTTCAGCCCCGTAAATAAGTAACTTTTATTTAACTCAATTACAAAATTCTTTTTCTCCTGTTTCTATTTATATTTGCTGGTTAGATAAAAAAAAAAAAAACCGGCTGCGCGACGGAGGAATACTTGTTTTGCGATCCATTATTCACTACCACACGAGGTACAACACAAAAATGTTCTTTTTCAACAATGGAGCATCTTTTTAATATCCGGTATTCGTTCTGGTTCATAAACGTTCGTAAAACGAGCTTAAAAGCTTAAAAAACATTGCTCTAGAGCACATATAACAGCTTTCTTTCGAAAGTAGTGTACAAATAACAACATAATTTAATTGTTATGCTAATTCAACGTTTATTTGTGATAACTTCTAGCTTTTAATAAACGTTATATATCAAAAAAATATTTTTATTTCTACATTTATTCCAAGAAAATATATTGATTAGATGAATTATATAGCAAAGAACAGGGCCGGCTGGTACAGAGCTGCATTACAATGTCTCGATTCCCTCGTATATTTCCGTTACATATCGTGTACATTGCGCCCTGCAAAGGAAATCGAAACGTTGTAATTGACCTTCCATTTATGTCATCACCAGCGGCCACCGATAAACCGATAATAATAATAAAAAAAAAAAACGATAAATAACACATAAAAGCTGTGTTTTATATTTATCAATCCATTGAACAACATCTGGATTTAATAAAACTTCCAGTTCAATTAAGATCTTTGAAATTTTAAGCCTTTCATCAACAGCCCTGTTGATCATTACTAAAATGATCCATTTCAAGAAGTTGCACAGAGGATTTCAGAATGCTGTGGTACTTTCTGTCATCAGCGTAGACTTGTATATAGAAACAGAATAGTTAATAAAATAAACAAAGTGTTAACGTTAACACGTAAACGTTTGGGAGAGAGCAAAAGCCGCAGACCAATAACAGCTCCCTTCTTGCGTCCTGTGTACCGCCAGTCCGGGACCGAATAAGATATACGTCGGGATGTACATCCCAATGCGCGAGGAGACAACAATAACGCACCAGCAACGTTATAAGATATCGGCCACCGAGAAGTAGGTCGCAATATAGAAGCTAGAAAGGTTAACGGACCGCCCAGCAACCTTACGAATTAGCAGGAAAATTTTGCAACAGCGTCTATGTCCTTTAACGAATTTTCGAAGCCAGCACCAAAACCGCATATTAGTTTCGCTATATGCTACGGCGAAACCAACCTAACCACCCAAAACTCGGGAGCACACTGCTTTTCCTATAAAATTACGGAACCTTTCATCGGGGGCGTAACATACTCGACAAATTATTTTCAACGTCGAATCCTCTATTTTTCCAAATTCCTCGAAAATGCACAAGTTACCCGAGCCCCATAAATTGCCCAATGAATCGATAAATACCAAATCAGATCGTTAAATTGGCGGTTCTCCTGATCCACATTTAACGAGATTTTGTCGAGTGAGAGGAACAATAAAAATCGACAATAAATTATGTTTACTACATTTCTATTTCCGTTTACTTATTTATTACTATTACTTTTATTATTTATTTCCAAATGCACAACAGGAATGTACGACGAAACAACAAAAATAGTCACCTATTCGCGAAAATATGCATATTATAAAATTTATCTTATAAGAATGTATCTCGTTCCGGTGCGAACTACAGACAGACAGCGGTAATAATAATGTTATAAGTCCATACATTATACGTAGAGTGGATAAGCGTTTCATTCACATCATGTTCCACTAAACAGAAAACAAATTGACATGGAATACTGTACGTTAGTAAATTGATTGATTAATGCTCATCACTGCGAATTCTTATGTGTAAGAAACAAAAAAAAAAAAAAAATTTGGCATCTTTCTCGTATCGATTTTGTACTCGAATAACAACAGTAATATCGTTAAATAAAGTTCTTAGGATGCTGCTAGATATTTTCGCAGGGCGTACCCTGTTGCACAGTTTTTTCGTGCGCACGCAAGACTTAACGGATATCGTAACACACAGAACACAACAGTTCATTACAGCATAACCTCGTAGTTTCTTAACTGTTATGGTTTAGGTCTTTGATGAGTCTGCAAGAAATACACATAGATAGATCAAAATGGCAGTACGAAGGAGGCGTGCAAACACCAATTACATACTTATATGTTATAGATTTGCTTTGACCTGGTAGTTCATCAGAATTCACGAAAGGAAAAAAAAAAATGGGCCCGATTAAATTTTTTTCAACGGACGATTAAGAACTTTTCTTGTTATCTCATTTGTAATCGCTTGACTTTTATTGGAGGGACACATGAAATATAGGCGAGTAATTAGTCAAAAGATAAACCAACTGTAAAGGTTTTGGATTCGGCTGGTAAGGGAACCGAGTCCGACAACCCGAAAATTCAGCTTAAAGATAAAAGAGTATCATGGCAATTATTTCGGGGTATACCGCCCCTCTTAATTTTCACAGAAAAGCGATCCGCCGCACATCTTCGAAACATATATTCCGGATTAGTTAGTTAAACTCGTGCGACTGCTTCTGCAAAGCTATTGATTAATTTTTGGACGATTAGCGCCTTTAACCAATTTTGATGTACTACCATCGTTATATCAAAACAAATACTTCATGCATTACATCCATCAACTTACATAACATACAATATGTAATCATGCAGACTGATTTTATGGTAGGATATAGCGCCAGCGATGATACTATTGCTTCAAATAAATCATCTAAAATGATATTAGTGTACGGGAGGGTTACGTTTGGACGCAAGATCAATGGTAACAAAAAGAACAGAAAAGATTCATTCAAATCAATACCGTATGTATTTGATATGTATGTGTTTACTACCTACAAAAAAAAGCACACTACATATGCTTTGAGCGGTACACAAGAAAATATACGATGAGGATGATACAACGTTCGTTTCACCATTTTTATACACCTTTAATACAATTGATGAAACAGAAAAAAAAATGGTGAAATACAAACAGATACCATAATCGAAACTTTTCCAATATGCCATCTGTTTTATACCTGATTTGGCGATAGTTGCTAGAGGAACTTACCGTGGTGGCCTGTGGCGCTAGGGTGTGCTTGCTCATGACGATGGTGGTGGTCTTTAGTTCGGCGTTTTGTCCACTGGGCGATTTCGGAGGTACGTTAGCGTCGCTACTATGAGCTAACGTCTCGACTGCTCTTACAACATCCATTACCTTGTCGACGGGAGAGATCGATTTTGCTTCGATAAGCGATAGATCTTCCTCGGACTTCTCGGGGAGACGAAGTCGTTTTTCCGCTTCCTCCTTTTCGAATTGCATAAGTTCGGATTGCATACGTTGTTCCTTAAAAATTAATCAATTTATGTTGAGTTCGTTTGGTTGAGCGGAATTTGAATAAACAATTTTAGAAGAAATCTACGTACTTTAATGAATAAGCAGTCTTAATGTGTTTAATAACTTGAGTTTTTGGACAACATTATCTGGACAAGAACTTATAGTAAAAATTACATTTATTTAATTGTTTACGAATTTTTTTAATGTTCAACCGCTTACACAAGTAAAATTAAATAAAACGCCTGTTGCAATTTCATTGTAATGGTTATTACCTCACGAGAAAAGCTATAACACTCCATCTGCTAATACCTACATTTACGAAACTTATAATCACCGAAGCAATTGCAGAGATAAGAGTTCTAGGTATGATTACACAATCGAATGAAACGACAGTTAACAACAAGTTGTCATTGCAATGGCTCATTTCAACATTCCGGTTTCTATAGTGAGAGGTATTTTATAAATTCTAAGCTTTCCATATTGAATATATTTGAAAAAAAAAAAAAACAATTTACCTGTGCAGCTTCTTCGTCCGGAAAGTCCAACGAGCTAACGCTCTGCGATCGGCTACTAATCGATCCGCCTCTGGTCAATCTACCTTCAGCCAACGCTCTTTCCACTTCCGACCGATCGTAACCCTTGCACACCACCAACTTGATGGTATTTCCGCAGGTTCTCAACGCGTTAACGGCTTCTTGATGCGTGGCGCCGAGAAGAGACTTGCCGTTGACTTCCACTAGACGCATGCCCGCTTTAAGCCGGCCGTCCCTGCGGGCAGCCCCGATAGAATTGACTTTTGAGATGAAGACGCCTTCGTCGTGGCGATCCAGCGGATTCCCCCGCTGACCTTGGCAACCCCCTTTGATGTGCATACCGAGTTTTTCGTTCTCGGCTTTCACTATCGTCAGTTCCTAAAAAACGCTTAATGTTAGGACATTGACAGATTAGGACCAGAATTAAATATAATGTTACTTACAATTGGTGTGAGATAAACTATCTCAAGATGCTTGTAAAAGTAATAATATTATATTCTGTTTGTATTGCATGTTAGGTATACTTTAAAATAAAAAGAAGACAAGGAAATTTGATTATTTGAGGGTTACATCCTAGCTCAAACAATAATAAAGACTCCATAAAAAATTGGCGTATATTAAAGACTAACATTCACTATGAACGATTTTTAGTTTAACGAAATTAAGGATGATTGAAGGTGGCGTAGCTTTTTGAACATCCAGTATAACGTGTAGTATTAGAAAATATAGTAGCAAATAGCTCAAACAATCCGTAGTTTATAAATAATCCGAGACTTGTTTAAGCTAATCTATATAAAAAAAAGAAATACAAGATGGCGCAAAAGTAACGTCATAATTTGAATTGGCCGCCATTTTGTAACTCTGTAAAAAGAAGTCTGTTTTCATAAAAAGTTTATTTGAAAGTGTAAAATTGATGACATTAATTGGAAAAAAAATGGCCACCTCCCGAGTCAATGCATAATTGCGCTCATTTCACGGCATTTTGAATTGTTGCTCGCGAAACATCTGGCTCGAGATTAGCGATTTCTGCTTCAATGTTAGCTTTCAAGGCTTGCAAGGTTCGTGGTTTGTCGTGGTAAACGCGAGATTTTAAGAAGCTCCAAAGGAAAAAGCCCGGTGCTGTTAGATCTGGCGATTTGAACGGGCCAGTTCAAATCTCCAAAACGGGAGATCACTCGACTCGGAAATTGGTGCCTCTGAAAATCTCCAGAGTTGCCAGAGCTGCGTGAGCGGCTGCTCCGTCCTGTTGAAACCAACAATGATCTAGAGGCAGGGCAGCAAGTTGCGGCAAAATATATTCGTTTAGCATCCGTCTGTAACGTTCACCATTTACGGTTACGGTAGTGCCATCGAACGAGCACTACGAGGCCGGCCATTTCTTGCGACATCTTTAGTGGACCCGATTTACATGAGACGCTCGGACAAACGTTTAATTATTTAAGCATATGGAACGCGACGACCAGGAAGACGACGGCGAAATTCACTGTAATTTCTTTGAATCGGTTTTGCTACCACAGAGCGATAAAACGTTGTTTTCGCAACGGAATGCGAGTTTTTAAGATAAGCTTTATCAGATACTTATGCCATCACAATTTGAAAAGTTATTGAGATGTAAACAAGTGCTCCTCTAATTATTTCGAATGGGATAACGGCACGAGTTTGAACAACGCCGATATCGAGTGTAATCACAATTCCGTTGAATTTAATCAATGACTAGTTTTCTTCGAAGGGGATAATAATCATAAAACTACAAAGCTCGACTCTCGTTAGATATTCTTATCTCAACAACTAACATCGGCACGGGACCAGTAAAGGCTCGAACTGAAGACTTAAAACTGCAATCTCTAACTGCGTTTCCAGGGTTACTACTGCTTCACGCTAGCAATGGCCAAGCTATAACGAAACCCGATACAAAACCAAAGCCGTAATTGAAGTCGCATTTATTGCCGTAAAATGACGACCGTGGAAGGTAAAGCGAAATACGCAACGGAACGTCGTGCAATTGGAATATTACTATGCCAAAGTCAATTATTACGTAACCGTAGCAAATGAACCGAGAGAATCGCGTACGAAAGGATCTACCTACGAAGACGAAGGTTCCTCGCCGTCGCTAGATCGAACAGATGCAAGGAATATTCGCGAAAACGCTTCGGAACGAGTGCTTTACGTCCGAAGGCGGGTGTGTATGCGCGCGGAGAACAGCTCGCGCGGATTCGTATTTGAAACGAGATGTATTCGGGGCATTCGCAGTTTTGTCTTCCTTTTAAAGCGGAATTTCGTTATGCAAATCCAGATTACACACGACGGTAGCACAAAGCGTTCCGTTCCGCCTCTTCAGTTTAGATTTAATTTTACGGTTTTATATAGCGGGCTCGGATGTTCGAAGTATGTAAATAACTGCAAACGCTCATTTTTCCAATGAACTAGTTACTAAAATTCAATTCTAATAAGTCGGACAATTTCGCAGTAATTTAACGGGGGATAATTGCCTTTAATTGCAAAGCAACGGGAACAAAGAACAAAGAACGGTTAATTTATTGGCAATTGGGGAATATTCGAAATATTTCTTTGAAATTAAAGCATGGAATGTATTGAATTGGTTACAATTTGTATTTAGGTTTAGTGCGTAAGGATTCAATAACCTTTGTATCGTTTGTTTTCGTTGTAAACAACGATATTACAACAGAAAGCAGTTTTATCGCATTAATCATCGATTGCGAAAAGCTAAGCATGTTCTACTCGAAAAATGGATCAATGCAGCATATGAGATTAACGACGGCTTTGTTCAAATTGTGGGAAAAGGAGAAGCATTTTTGCGAGTTTTGGAA
Source organism: Oryctes rhinoceros (assembly GCA_020654165.1). Classification (NCBI taxonomy): domain Eukaryota; kingdom Metazoa; phylum Arthropoda; class Insecta; order Coleoptera; family Scarabaeidae; genus Oryctes; species Oryctes rhinoceros. The sequence goes on from JAIOKQ010000978.1 coordinate 2,191,053, forward strand.
AGGATTCGAAAAGAAGACTAGGAAGAAAAATTAATGGTTTACTCTAGTCGCACTAAAGAACCCAATTAAAATTGCCTTAACGCCCGGTCAACAGAAAAGCAATAATTTCCAAATATGCTGATTGAATACAGAAGTTCGTTTGAAAATGATATAAATTCGACTTAAAAATACGTATACTGGATGTTCGCGAACACAGATTCGAGATTAACATTAAGCATCGAAAACCGAAACGAAGGTTCCTTTGTCAGTTTTTAGCCTGACCGAAAGAGGTAAACATGCTTCAGCATGCCTCGCCATTGCTTGAACGACGAAATACGTAATAGCTGTGGTGTTACGAATTTCGTTACGTTCAGATATCTTGATTCCGTTTGCAGATAATTTGCTAAAAACTTGTGTTCGTAAAAGACCATTTAAACAATTTCGATTAGTCTGTTGAAATTAGTTATTCTGAGTTGATTCGCCCGAATTTGCTGAAGACGCTTTTCGTTATTCACGCTCTTGGTTTTCCGGAGAAAATCTCATATTTAGACATTTGCTAAATCTATTTCAGAGCCAATTTGAAAAGTAATAACTCTCTAACCTAGTTTAAAGTAGGAAAACCTTATACGTGAGCACGTTCGAATAAAAATAAAAATAAAAAAAATAGGTTAATCCTGAACTAAAACTTGATTTTCTTCCGTAAAATTGCACCTTGTTATTTCAATGTAATCAAGTACATCTCGGCGCGTATTCAGTTCAAAACAGGAAGCAAAAATAAAGAACTACTACTTACTTGGAATCCCTCCGGCAACGGATCGTGCCTCACGGATAACGTAATCTGATCCCCGGGCCTCAGCAGTTCCATTACGGCCTCTTGGTGAGTTGCCTGGGTGACGTCCGTGCCGTTGACTTTGATTATACGATCGCCGACTCGGAGTTTGCCGCAACTATCCGCCGTACCGCCGGGTACCATCTGCCGGAATGCGCGGAAAACAAGATTCAACATGAAACGTCCGCTATGAAAATATTAAGTCGGAAGTTTGACCTACGTGCGATATGAAAATACCGGGCTCCTTAGATCCGAATGGTACGCTCGAATGGTCCGTTCCGCCGATGATGCTGAATCCTAGGGAACCTCCGGCTTTGCTTAGCGTCACATCCTAGGGAGTAAAAAAGAAAATCGATTGTCGGACATATAGGAATCGTAGATTTCCCGAACGCGAACAACGAAAAGGTAGTTTTCGATTTTGAAATCAAAGTATTTTCGGAAGTTTTTGTGCCATAATCGTACAGAGGATGCGCTGGCTTAGAAGCAATTCAAGTCGTTTAAGATACTATTTAGTAGATTGTAAATCGTCAATTCGAAACGACTTAATAGAAACCGGATACTCCAATTACCGGGCAATTTAATACTATTTGCGGCAATGAAAATGTAACATGCATTATTTCTAGTCAGCGGTATAAATTCTTTAGATTTATTGCTCGCTAGATTAATTAGTATTTTTAGTAAGACCAAGAACGGAAGATTAAAATAATGAAATCTTATCTTTCAGATGCGCTGGGCCAATGAACAACAAGGAAAATAAATATGTGTACGAACAAGCAAACTAATAACTGGAACCCCAAAGCTTGTTAAGAAAGATACTTGATATGAGAAAAGAAAAACGGACGTTGAAATGAATGGAGAATAGGAGACAGATATGGAATCAAACACGATTCTATGAAGAAGAAAAGAAAAACTTGGAGGTGGTACAGACAGATATCCAGTCCAAATTTTGAGGGTGAAAAAAAAGAAGAAAAACAGAGAAGAATGAAAACGTATATCGGATTCTTTTTTTTATCCGGCGTAGCTAAAAAGATCTCTTTTTCCTTTTTTTTAAATAAATTTTTCGTAAATTAAGTGTTTAATATGAAATCATAATAATTTTTATATTCTATATTTGCAAAAAAAAATTTATTTTTGATACATCTATAATTTTATCAAGTGTCTATAAGTGTTGTAGTTGCCAACACTGATTTGAATATAATTTTAATAAAGATAGAAGACTTCACAGTAAGTTTTCAAAATATTCTTCTTTTCTTTCAAAGCAATAAGCAAACATTATCATAAACTGTTCTTTGGAATAACCTTTCAAAGAAAGTAATCGTTTGGAGACAAATCGATTGATATCGGGAGCCAAATTTGCGCCAGCATCCTTGAAATACGTTATTTAAAAAATTCCTGCTGCAATCAGTAGAATGTGAGCTTATTTATAAGGAACATGGATGGAGACGGGCCGTTTTTGAGAGTAATGCGCCCGACCGTCTGGATTTTAAGCAGGAAAATTTGTACGAGACGAATAACTGATATATTAATGGAAAGGAATCTTAGTAATTTTCAATGGATACATGCAGGACCTAAAATAAAAGAACAACAAAAAAATTGATGATACGAGTAAATGATTAAAAGGCTATTGGCTTTTTTCAACTTTTTTTTTTGATAACCTAAAACATAACCGCCTGTTTTGAATTTGTTAAAAACATTAAAAATAGTTTCTGCACAAGCTATAGGTCTTTCAGAAACACCTGCAGAAAACCTGTCCTTAACCTTTCTCAAACTATGATTCCTCTGGTACCATGTTATCATTGCTACCTTTTCATCTCTTTGTTGTATTTTCTACTATTGCACAAAACACATTTAATTTAAGATTGATGTATGAACTATTAAAACAATATTTGTGTATAACTGGTTGCCTACTGTGGCATTACTGTATTAATCCCGAAACGTAAACGTACTCTTCAAAGTTCTGATTTATCTACACTATAAAACAAAAAAACACTTTTTTGACTATAGACCCCAAAACTTTAGGAAAGAACGAGTTCATCGGGCAGAGTAAACGATAACGAAGTCGCATTTTTTTCTACAAATAATACAAGATGAGTTTCAATAGCAGTGGTGTGTATGACTTAGATCTGATAATAAGTAGAGATGACTAAGGTAGGTGAAATTAATACTTTTTTGCAGCGACTAGACAGACTCGTGTCTATTCGTCTCATAAGATAGAGTTGGTGTTGCTTATTGGAGTCCCTGAGAGTCGACGAAACACGAGTCTGTCTAGTCGGTGCAAGGAAGTAATAATTTCACTTGCCTTTGTCATCTGTAATAATGAGTTAATACAATAAATGTATATTTCCTTTTTTTTGCTTCTAAGCCAGCGCATCTATTAAATTCTAAAACTTCAATTTTTTTTCCTTTTACTAGATTGCTTGCAGGATGAAAGATAAGATTAATAAATATTCAAGATTACGGTGTAGTATCATAAGTTTAAATTAAGAAACTATCTTTTTTAACCTCAGACTTAAACTAGATGAGTAAGGATATTGAAACGTAAGTTTCTATCACGCAATAACTCAAGATATGTAGCTTTCATCAACGGTAGAATAGTTTCAAATTTTACTTAAACGATACCACACCGTATTAATAATTTCCGATGAAGATGGATATTTTTGTTAATAAGATTATTACTGAAAAACAAAAAAAAAAACTGTTAGTGTAATTAAATCAACGATAATGGAGCTTAGGAGAGTAACTTTTGTCCTGAAATTTCTTTTAATTGAAATATTTAAATTGAATAAAACATATTTTACATACGACAGTACGAAACAAAAAAAAAAAACTATTCAGCAGGTGACGAAATAGGTAAAAGAACAAGTGAAGCCGTGTAATGAGGTGGAAAGGATGTTTGTGGGGGATAATATTTATATAATAAACGTGTTGTCCATTACCTGAGTCTTCGCCGCACTGAGGATGAGAATAAAATACATACATTAACAAATCATGCAAAAATAATAATAATTGAAAAAACTTGACATCGTCATCATACCGATAGACTGGGCGATGCAGCGAGAAAATTAAACATTTTTGTTGCGTTAGTTTTAAAAATAAATTCGCTCCATGCATGGAAATACTTTGATAAGTCGGAATATAGTCTGTTCGTGCTCTTTTGCGAAATATGTAATTTGCCGGCGCATATCAGTGAACTCTTCATCTTTACAATGAGCGCAAAATTCTTGAAGCGATAGGGCGTGGTGTTACTATAGTAAATCGTGCAAAAGGGCAGAAACTAACGTAAATAAAGCGCTCTTTGCTGTACTTTTCGATCAACTTTGAAGAAACCTTTATTGTAAATAAAGCACCTGGTTAAATGACTGATGTGGGTAAAAGAAAAATTGTGATGGAGATTAGGACAACGTTATCATCTTCGTGAACAAGTCTTCTTTCTGAGCATAATCTTCCTTATCAAAAGCGCGACCAGCAAATAGTAATAGACTTCTTCAGCGTTCACTAAAACATCATGTGAAACTGCATGTTTGGGAATGTTGTTGTAAATGCGGTTTCGATTACTTCTTTGCTCGACATTTACCAGAAATACTTGTTGACACCTGTTGAAAGTTTTTTTTTAGTTCTGCTAAAACAAACTGAAAGGTGTAATAAGACAATATAATAAAAAGAAACAGATAAACAACCTAATTTTCTCAGGATGGCTCGGTGGGCTGGTGGCAAGAATGCCTAACTCCGCCTGAGTTAGGCATTGTGCGTAAGAACAAATTTCCTTAGTGGGAGGAGCCTTTATTAATCGCACTTCACCCATTAGGGCGACGGAGTAATAGTAACAAACCCATGGAACACTTCATACAAGCATAATTTACTACAAGCTTTTAAAAGCTTATACACCTCGTTGGGCCATCACCGCATGTTAGAAAAACAAATAATTAACATAAAAAAATTAACTAGTAACTTTTAGTGATGCTTTAAAATGATATTTGTTTCTTCAAAGTGATATTCTAAAAATCATGGAAGCATTTCCATACATTGTGAGCTAATATATACATTAGAAGTTTGCTAAAACTAATTTTTTATTGGAGACATAATCTAAGCTAAGCACGAAAGCAATATTTGCCTTAAAATAGGTTTATTAAAAATGCATATGATGTGAGATGATTTGTTTTAGTTATTTGTCCTTTTTTAATTACTTCTTTTTGTGCAATGGAAAGATTAGATAAGTGACTAGTAAACAGGCCCAAGGCCAATTTTATAAAACTTATCGACTCATTAGTTGAAATTACGTACAAACATTAAAATGACTCTTCGGTTAAGGAATGTGGAAAAAATAGGAGAACCCCGAATGGAATGGTCTCGCGGAATACAATGGAACCACTTAGTATTGAAAATACCTATTAGGTGTTAAAGAAATACGAGAAGAATGAATATCGGGAGGCTTAATCTTCCGCAAACACTGGAACCTCTCCGACGTGAATTGCAAGTTGCTTGGGACATCCCAAGAGAACACTGACCTACTACAAGTATCAATGCCACGAAACGCGAGTGTGCAACTAATATGGGGGCGTTAAAAAAAATTTTAAGTAAAATTGTTGCAGAGGTTACATTCTATTCTAGGCTTCCCTATTTTTTAAACATTCGTTAAAATTCGTTAGATCGTTCGTTTTATTTAACGTTGAAATTATGCAAGCCTAAGCAAAACAAGAAAAAAATCATAGAACTAGTATTGCTTGCGTGCTAAGCGTGCTGAAAATCAATATCTGCTATTTAGACATCTAAACTGGGGGAAAAAAAAAACACTAAAAATACTCTACGAACGAAAAAAAAAAAAACGCTGCAAATAATAGGTTACTTTAATATCCTGAAAAGGTGCGCATGCAGTACTCTGTTGTAAAGCTGTCTACTAAAATAAAAATAATAATAATAAACATGCATGCATTGGTCGCGGTTTGGTAGGCTACTTGGTTGTGTGCCAATGGAGGCAATGGTCATACCTCGATGATGACCGGCACGACTAGCTTATTGTCGGTTATACGGGTGACCACCGTCTCCGTGAAAGTGCTCTTCGTAATGGTCTCGGTGACTCTTCCCGGTCCGTTCGGCGCTGGAGGGAGCTCAATTGGCGGTTCCGGTCTCTTAATCGTAACGGACACGGTTTGCGTCGGTTCGGGGGATTTGGAAGATGCAGTGTTAGAGGATGTGAGGAAATGGGCGGGGATCATGGCTTGAAATTCTTCGTTGGTGATGGGCCTCGGTAGTACCTGAGCATCGTCTCCGTCCAGTGAGGACGTTGGCGTGGCTTTTTTGTGATTTTGCTGCGGCTGCTGTTGCTGCTGGCTTTCGCTGGCGGTGTTGTTGACTACCGGTTGTTTGGGAGTAGCGGTGGCTACCTTAGGGCCTTGGTCTGTGCTCGTTTGAGAGTTGATACGTCTCGGAGCTGGCTGGGGATGTTCGGTGATGATTGGGTTCGTTCCGTTTGTGGTTACCGGCGGTGGGGTCACGTTTTTAGGTATTTGATCTATACCGTTCGTCTTCTCTTCGTTTACAGGAGGTATCGGCTCAATCTGAAAAGAAGAGAACGTGGTTACTCACAGTGCATTCACTTTAGGAATATAGTGGATAGCGCGGCGTCCGTCCGTCCGTATTTCATTGCCAAAATTTAACTCGATCAAATAATAATCGGTGGTTTGAAAGTAAAATGTCAATTGTATTATAACCTTCATATTTCTCTGAAAGTAATTCTAAATTCCAATGACAAATGTTTTAGTAAATCGTTAAGAAAAATGTACAGATACATTTTTTTATTACAAATTATTTAATCCAACCAAAAAAAAGAAAAAAAAAATTATTTAAAATGTATCCTTTATTATACATCACATAAGCTACAAAAATCACAATTATTGAACGAACCAATTACATATTCGACATACATAATTTTTTTTATGTTGATAATTAGGAATCATCATCGAGTAAAGACATTTCTGAAGATCATCCAGCATTAGCGGTCCAATATAGCAGTAATATTTCATCTTGTCCAATATAATTTTCGTATACAAAAAAAATAACTTCTTTTCCTGTGTATTTTTGCCTTAGGTGTTACAATGGTTGAAAATATTGGCGTATCTTGCCCAACGCTATATTCTTAGAGTGAATAGACTATAACGAATACACAAAACAGAGTAGTCCGCGGTAAAAAAACAAAACAAAACAAAACAAAACAAAATATACTTGTTCTTGCAAATAACAAACAAATGCTGTTATTCAAAATTTAAATTTCTCATTTTTCTTTTTGTAGACTGATATTAAATTTCCTTTTATCAATGTAGCCATGCACAGTCAGCCGTAAAATAAATCGCTTTTAAATAGCTCTATTTCTCGGTGAAGAAGTTCCTTTTTTGTAAACATAAAATTGAACAACAAACATTAACTATTTGTTTCTGCTGCGAAATTTAAGAAAAGGAACTTTTCGTTGTTTCTACATACGTGATTCGAGAACCTTACTGTTTTTGATCACAAGACCTTTTTTTTAAGTTACCATTAAAAAGTATTTGAATATTTCAAATATATAATATATAATATAGATCAAGATCGTTAAAACGTTAAAAGTTTTATCGGTTTATCGATTTTATGCCGCATAAAAGGAGAATTTTCATTTGAAATACGGCCAAAGGGTGAAATTGTTTGTCTTATAAATGGGGAACTACTCCGTTCCTCTTTCAGTTTGTTTCGTACGAGCAATCAAGATTTTAATTCAATCGGCAGCTACGGGGGAGGCAATTTATTTAGAATTACGCGAATTTCCCGTTTCCACGTATAATATTTCAAAAAAAAAAATCAAATTTAATTAACAGTTATGTGCTTAACTTTTATTCCACGTTACCGACTTGATCGGCCGATCAGCGAACAGCGACAACTTGCGGGCATGTTTATTACATGAGTTACATAGAAGTTTACTCACATTGATGGCGATGCACGGCGACTATAAATGCAGAACGAAATTTACGATCAATGCGTGTGATTTATCGCAGTTTGGAGAAGGTTGTCTGTACTTAGCAAATCCATTAATAATTGAATAGGACAAGAGGCAGGACGGTTACAGTACGTGCGGAAGGAGTTCTTTTAATGGCATACGAAATCATCTACTTGTTTGCCTTTAAAATTTTCAAAGTAAACGATAAACGGCTATTACAGTTAAATGAATTCAATACGAAGTCGTAACTTCTCTTTATGAAGATGTAATATGGAGGATGCATTTAGGGTATACTATGATCTTAGAAACAAATTTTAACGGATGGTAAGCTATGGCGACGGCTTGATTATAGAACACTCCAATTGAAGAAGGAGAAAATGCTTAATGTTTCTAAAAGGACCATATTCCTAACTTGAGAGATCCAGATTTTTACAATAATTTAACTTAATACAAATATTTCGGCCATATTGGAAGAAACATCTCGTCTAACTTGAACCATAGCTAGAGCGACTATTCGTGGTTGAACCTCCTATTCTAGATTTATTCTAGACGTATATTTATCATTGCCACGTAGATAACCAATAAATTCAAAATTATCACGGCATTCCTTCGACTAAAAGAATACGGTATAATGGCCAGCGAATATTTCCCCAGAACGTAATATTAAAATGATTTAATGTAATACGTTTTTGTAAATTTATATTAGTTTAATCTGCCATAAATTCCTCGGGAGGATGTTATCTCTACTTATCTCGTATCGGGTTATCTTAACAGCACATTATTCAGCCAAAACTTCGAGAACGGCCAGGAACGAAATACGTTGAAAGCGTACGATGTAGAATGTTACAACGACGACGCGAACAGGTATTAATGTATGTACGTTAGTTGTGTATGTACACAATGCGTGGCGTAATGCGTAGTATTGCGTCACGTGAAACTTAGATGCATGGTGGTATTGCATTAGTTAGATTGTGGCTTAGTAAAGTGAGTTGCTATAAACATTTATTTGTCTCTGTACTATTTTCTCAACGAACTGAACCGCCCTAATCGCAACAATTTACATGCCATGATGCTTCGATAATAAATATAAAATATGATTTAATTAATGTGAGAATAATGTACTTTAATACTGGCGATTATCCGTTCTCACGTTAGAACATAAATAGAATGAACATAAATTAAAGCAACATTTGGGATAAAATTTGGCATATTAACAGAAGAAGCGGCATTTATTCTTCGAGCGCGCCTTAATATACCAACATTTCGGCATTCAAATATGTAGCTAAAAAAAAAGGAACATTGACACTTTTTCTATTTGAAAGTGTAAGCCTAATTGTCGGATACGCTTTATAATATTTTCGAAAAATTTATTCAGGTTCTAATACTCCTGTAAACGAAAAAAATAAAATAAAATCTTTCCACTGTAACTTTTTCATTTACCGATCGATGCAATTCCCGGCGAAACGTCCTATGTATTCCGTATCACTTAGAATAGCAGCAACCGGTCTGGCATCCATAGATTTAGCTGTACAATTTTTTAATTTTACGGATGTTACAAATTCAAAAATGTTGCCTTTCAATCTTCAATAATTCATTAAAAAGGCCTCACGGTTATTCGCCAGTTGTCGCTGTAAACGGAAAGCGGATGATTGTCTGATCGACTTCACCCCGGCAGAGAATACGTACGCGCCGTTCCTCGTGTTCCTCCTACGTTTTAATTAATCGGGTACGACCAGGTTGTCTGGCAAGAGGGGAGCCCCGCCGCGTTTGTTGAATTCGGAGGAAAATAACGTGAAGGGTGTAGAGGTCTAGAAACAACTCGAAAGCGTTTCATAATGCGTTTGCCTAGACCAATCAAATCATTTTTATTTACCAATAACAGGTGGCGCAAAAGTAATGTAATAATTTGAATTGGCCGCCATTTTTTCAGTTGGCGTCAATGTATTTTGACATTTATAATGTAGATATATAGAGAATTATTGGTCAACGAATCATGCAACAAAAATTCAGAGGAATTCATCCGCAAACCAACCTCAACCATGTAAGAAACCTTCTTTGACATCAACGTGAAAAACGTGAAGCCCCAAAGAAAACAGCACGTCCATTTGTTAGAAGGTACAACAGAAATACCGGTTGAACACGTTGAACTGAACACTGAAAACGAGAGCGAAGATAGAACGAAAAATAGAAACATCAGGCGATAAGAAAAATAAGGACTTCTTTTACGGAATTCTACGCTGGGGTATATTTCTATTAAAAAAAATAATAATACTCATTCTGATGAAGAGTGGAAATTAGGAATTCTCCTTTGTCAAATCCCCGAATTCCCGGAAGAAAGAAGCCTCCGTAATCCGTAACAAGTACGGATCAATTCGCTTAGTGTATGTTTACTGCCAGTTAAAAAAAAAAACGCGTTAAAAATCAATTTTAATAAGAAAAAAAATATTTATAAAAATAAACTAATATTAATTTAAACAGAATAGATATATATATATCTATATATATATATATATATTCATATACGATAGAGGAGCACATACGTTTTTTTTTTTTCAATTATAAACGTGTCTCGAATTTCAATTAAAGTGAAAACTAAACTAACTCGACCTCCTGTCGCTAACAAAAGTGTTACGCGTGAACATAACATAAAAGTTGTAAAAAAAAAAACCTACGGCAAAAAAAATTGAAAGTACTGTACAAACCAGTTAACATTGCGTAATAGGATTAAATCAGGAATCTATCGGTTCGCTTCAGAATAAATGTTTAATTGCAACTGTAAACGGAATAACTCCGCTATTGAAGTTGTTTCTTTCCTACCATGCCCTCCCCAGCTTATTATAATTACAAAACGTAATAGAAATATTTATTTATAAACGTGTAGCAGGAATAACTAAAGCAATTCCAGGAAGCATTTTTGAAGTAAATGTCATTGCATTGTAGTTCATGGACCTATTGGTATTACTTTTTAAAATGTTACAGCCTTGAAACAGGTTTTATTAGAAGAAAGAAATCGACAATTCTTTTCTTTACTTTTATAACATTACTGGCTATTAAAAGGTAATTTAATTGGTAAAATATATATTCAACTATTTTTAAAGTAATAACAAGAGATGATAAAGGCAGGTGGAATTATTCCTTTTTTTGCAGCGACCAGACAGACTCGTGTCTATTCGACTCATGAGAATGGATTCGTGTGTTCCCCAGAGTCGACAAAACACGAGTCTCTCTAGTCTCTGCAAAAAATAGTACTACTTTCATTCGCCTTTGGCCTCTCTAATAATGAGTGGAGATAACAAAGGAAGGTGGAATTATCAATTTTTTGCAAAGATTAAACAGACTCGTTGACCCTCGGGGACATCAGTAGGCAACACGAATCCAATCTCATGAGGCGAATAGATACAAAAGGAATAATTCCACCTGCCTTTGTCATCTCTAATAATAACATTATGAAATAATACCATTCAAAAAATATTTTTTTGTGTCTTTTAGGAACTTCGTCTTAATAAAAGGTTCCATTTTAGACACGTGAATTTCCATTTGTTGCGTAACAACTTAACAGCTAACAACTCTAAACTATGCACTCGCATATTATTTTCACTCCGTACAAGATATTAAATTCCTGCTATGAAATAGAATAAGAAAATACGTTTACTTCATATCAATTTACATCATGTCCTATGTATTCGAACCTAGAAACTCTCTACTCAAAGCAAACGAAGTGTGACGGTTGTTATGAGACCGCAACAGGTGGTCAATAAACGTACCAAAGCGAAGATTTATTAAAAACCTAATAGAATATTTACCTTTTTATCGGCTTCGAGCGATCGTCTGTACGAGTTGTAACCGGGGCGGTTGCTCATGTAACTATTCGGCGAGTACAATCCCGAATAGGGTTTCGGTAGACCGAAAACGCGCGGCGACTGCTGAGGACCGGGTGACGGCGAGTTATTGTTTTCCAGCGAAATGGGGACCTCCCTCTCCACGACTAACCGTACGAATCGCTCCAGACCGGTGAGCAGGCTGACGGCCATATCGTGTGTCGCCCCGTTCAGATCTATTCCATTTATAGAGGTTACTTTATCACCTACGCTTAACTTTCCATCTTTATGCGCTACGCCGCCTTCGGTAATTCGCGATATATAGATGGCGTCCGAATCGGTCTTGAAAGGAGGCGAACCCCTACCGCCGGCTATACTAAAACCTAACCCCCTGGAGTCTCTAATTAACGTCGTATGGATTAGCACCTTTTGCGTAGGGACAGAATTCTCTTCAGGGTTTAACGGCGGCGGAGGAACGGGCGTCGTCGTCCTTTTCAACGGCTCGCCGTCTTTAACGTCCGCGTCGCGGTTTACAATTCGGGTGACTTCGCGGGACACCTCCAAAATAAGAACCGATCCGGACGCCTTCAGCACCTCGACCGCGTCGTAATGACTGACGCTGGTCACGTCGACCCTGTTTACCGATAGCACTTTGTCACCGACTCGTAAACCGGCTAGATCTGCGGGACCGCCCTCGGTAACTCGTGATATGAAGATACCCTCGTCGTCGCCTTTGAACGGTGTCGACCCTCTACCTCCTGCGATGGATAAACCTAAACCGCTGCGTGACCTCTCGATGTGGATCTCGTATTTCTCCTCCCTCAATTCCACCGCTGTATCTGAATCGCCAGCTAAAAAAGGAAAAGAAAACTAATTAGATATATAATAATACATGTGTATATAAAAGATCATGGAGATTCCGTCTGTTAAATATCAATTTGAAGGACATCAAATGCATTGAACGATATATGAATGTCCCAACCTTCTGGTATTGTAAAATTAGGCTTATTGTGTACATCGGTGGGTTTTTGCCTTGCCATAGCAGTGCCTCAAAAAAATTTTGGTAAAAATTTTTTTAATGGAATTTATTGCGTAGTTCACCAGAACGATATTTAATTCTTTTGTTGTAATCTAATGTTATCAAAATGTCGGGACATTTGAGTCAACGTCTTGCTACAAATAACTGGACATCATTAACCATGAGAATCAACGAAGGAATCCCAGGAGGAATTACCGAAATTACGCTCAGGCGGATTTGAACCAAGCGGTAGATGCTGTGTGGTCTGGGTTGAGCAAGGAACAAACCGCCGCAACGTACAGAACATCACGTTTCACGATGTCTTGGAAGACATCTGGAACATGTTGGTTGATCAACCTTCCTCGGTGACCAGCAGGAGGCAAGCAGGCAATCATTGCGAGGATTTTGAGATTGGTAGGAATTTCCGCTGCGGCATTGAAGAATAAGAATGCGGCTTAGTGTTGCTTTGTCATAATTTCCAATTGGAAGCAAGGCCATATTGGTAACAAAATAATCCCAAGTACTTTGTCTCTATCTGAATTTTTTTTTGCTGAGTCTATAAAAAAATTAAATTGTAAATGAATTGTTATAGTTAAGTTGCTTCGGCTCGATCTTCCGAAAAATTTGAGATACGAGCTAAAATGTGGTGAAAACATGAGCTTTTACGGTATGATAACCGGTATGGAATTAGCAGGCTGAGTAGGCGAAAAAAAGTGGAAACTAGATGCTGGAATTCCGAGAATTGGCATGGAATTTCGACTGTTCTTTGCCAATTCTCGGAATATCGACATCTACTTCCGATTCTTTTTTCCACAGTATGCTCGCTGAAATTTCTTGAACTTCAGGAAAAGAAAACGTATTTTTCCCCGGAAATGTTCAAGATTAACGCCTGCCTCGAACGAATTTTTGCAATTGCTGTCGCGTTGTAACTCGATTATTTCTTCTTAATTTCATCGAGCACTTCGGGAATTTTTACAATGGAAGGGCTGCGAATTAGTTTCGAAATGCCTTTTCTCCGTTGATAATCCTGGAAATAGCGAATGAATTCGTCGTCTTTTCAGCGTCGTAGTATTTGTTTGGATTTCTTCTTCCATATCATTACGTTACGCTTTAATACTCGATTCTTGTTAACTCAGTTTATCGGAAAGTCGATTTTAGAAGTAATTTAATGTATTTATTTATCATGATATGTTTCCCGTGCGTTCTGATTTGATATTTTTCGGTAGTTGCAATGGAAGATTTAATTTGTTTCGATTGCGCAAAAAAGGCGAACGGATGATTTATTCAAAAGTTCGCGGACCACCAGTGATTCAGAAACAGTTAGCAAGGTATCTTCGAAAAATATTAGCACATATGCAGGGTGATCGATAAGTAGCATAGTTTTTGATTTCTCCACATAGAAGTCGATAATTCAATTCTATTTGAAGACTTTAGACATAGTCGAAGATTTGGCAAATGAAATGTAGAGGCCTTCTATCTTTATGCCCGTCTAGCTGGGATTTTTGGGACCAAGCGAGAGCTCTTTATTTCCGTTAAAATCGACGAAAGTAAAATAATCCAGTGAATCCAACTTAGCTGAATTGACGTTGCTAAATTATTAATTCAAAATTTTGAGTCAACGCAGCTACTTGCAGCATAGATCGAATCTTGGATTTGGAAATCACACCCAAATCCAAAAATCCGTGTTTAAGTATCGCAACAGATTCTTGAAAAATCGATTTGAAAAAACTCAAAATTAGATGTAAATGGCGGAGGAAACATGGAAAAAACAACAACAAAAACAAATACACACAGATTATTTTATTTCCATCTTCCAAAAATAATTTTTACCGTCATCGCCGCTTCTGTAACGCTTTACAAATGGATCAAAATATTATGCAATGAACGGCAAAGGTATCTGTGTTTGTAATAAAATTTACATTTAACGGCGATGGAAAGCAAGCTCTTCTCTTTTAATGCCGATACAAATTAACACGCGATGAATATTTAATGGAACATTACGCTTGTTTCATAAGTAAGGTAAACGCAGTGTTATGTAGTTCAAGTAAATAAATAATTGGCAAATGAGGCTATAGTTATTATTCCAATTCCCAAAATGTTCCGCTGATATGCCGATATGACCGTTAAGCGCGAGCGATAATATTCTCCTGACTCGTTCCTTAGGAAGCCCGCAATATCTTTGGAACACGCTTTTGGTATTTTATACAACAGCATATGTACGTGTGATTGGTATATAAAATATTTCTGCACGTCATCCAACAATAATGTATCGTGTATGACTCACAACGACGACTGATATTTACCTATGACTCGCTTAAATACTGCGCGCTATACCTGAGAGATCGCTTTTACAGTTCTTTCACTTTCACATGGTCGGAATTCACCAACTATTACGCATTTACAATTGAAATTAAGGTTATTAAAGTACAATTAATTTATTAGTATACGGCTGTAATAATCGGTAAGGCTACTTGACCGAATAGAACCATTCAAGGTTGCTGGCACACGTAACGTTATGTTTACAAGTCCGGGCAATATGATGAATGACACTTGTTTTGAAGATAAGCATGTAAATATTATTAAGGTGTATTTTGTAATACGTTGGTACAGTCTTAAAAATAAAGATTACGCAGGCTTTGCCATATGTTCCATTTAAAAGCGGCGATTTTCTAAAATCCGCGATAGCCGTCTTCGTGAAATTTCCAAATCCATTAAATAGGCTTTTGTTTATCGTTATGAATGTCAAGATTCTTTTAACAGAAAAATAAAAAAGGAGTAAGACCGATTAAAAAAGGACGATAAGAAATAGGAATTTAAGTTTACAGCTTTAACGAACGAGGGCGAGAATGTATTAACATTGAGGCAATCTGCGCAATCTTTAGAGATCAAACATTTTCGGTATTAACAACAAAGTTGTTCCCATCAATGTCTTTGCGCTGTTTGATATTCTGCTGAACTTGAGCGACACAAGCTCCTCTAAGACAGAACCTTCAGTTCCCATTCCTTCTTATCAGCCAAATGGGCAGCGCGTATCATTTGACTAGGGAGAAAATATCCTGATACTCAAGCGAGTACAGATCTCGGTGACTCCTTTCGGGGATCGAGACAAGAAATTTTTGTAGCTCGGCAAGAATTCATTCAAAATTTTAGCAACAACGCTCAGACACCACGTTCGATGTAAAAAATATCTGCGCAGGATAGGGTTAAATTTTGTTAGGAGGACAGACACATCCACATAGGGACACATAGGGAAGTCTTTAAAAAACACTGCACTATTGGTTGTTTTTAAACTACTTTTTCTTATATTGAATGTTATACCTGATGTCACTATGCTTTGACATTTATGATGTAAAAGCAACAAAGTCTGAGTCACCTATTAGCCATCTTATTTTCCAACTTTTATACCATCTAAAAGGCACAGAATACTAAGTCCTCGTTTACACCGTTTGAGACAATTACTCCATAAATCGTAACATTCCAACTAATTAAACTAATAGTTACACTGATCAATTTCCGTTGTTTTAGGTATTCTAAGCTAACTTGAGATAATTATCTCCTATTATACGGACCTCTACAGTTTTATAAATGACTTCACGTCGCAAAAAAGCCAACAAATAATCTCTAAAAATAGTAACGGAAACCTAAAACTTTATACTCGTACTCATGTAATCGTTTCCGGAAGGCCGGTCGGTCAATATTTAAAAATTACAGGTGTAGGCAGATTTCCTCCAAGAAATAAACGAACGTAACGATCGAACAGTTAGTTTTTTATTAATAACGAGACCTCCGGCAGATGAAACGTATTGAAAGCAATAAATACTTTTCGGGTCACGGTACGTTACTCAATTAGCGTGTGTTGTATATTGTAGGGCCAGTAGCATTTACATAATTCGATTTAAATATATCGCCTAAAGATGGTTTTCATCGATGATTCATGAGTAACTAATAACAGTTGCCAGAGAATAACGATTCCATGGCGTCACTAAATCAACAGCGATAGATTGAATAAATTATCCGGTTTGTTTATTGTTGCAATAACGAAGAGATAAACCATCGAATTAGATAAGTAGGGTACGTTCGTAATGTTGTTATCGGATCAATGAATGTGGAAATCCTGAAAAAAAATATGGAACTTCACAATAATTAAAACTTCGGGAAAGGATTTAATGGAAATAATACGCAATAAGAAACATATGCCGTCCAAGTTAATATTTTTTTCTAACAAGAAGGTAGGAACATATACAGGGTGGTATTTCACGAAACTCAGTCAAAAGTTTTAATAACGTTATTAGGAATGGAATTATTTAACTTAAAATATTTTCGGCTACAAAAGACTTCCGGTTAAATCGAAAGCAAATAAGTATATGTAGCGCAAGTATTATTATATTAAAATTAGAATATGAAATATCGCCGTCATTATTGCCATGTGAAGTGTTTCTCGGTATCGTCCGCAGTTTAAGTAGGCATGTTTGCCTCCAGCTAACGATAATCTCGGTGAAACGGTAATATCACTCGTCTTGGTTCTATTTTCTCAGCTGTTTGAAGTTCGTTTTTAATGTAATTTCCTTTTACAATCGCGAAGAGAACAATAATAATGATAGCGACGACTGTGGCGTAGTATAGTTAAACAATACATATGTAAGCATCGGCGACCTCTATTCGGTTACCGGTTGACGATAAGGACGTCCTGGTTTAACTACTATATTATTAACTATGTTACTGTATATTGTTATTATTATTATTACTACTAACATATCTTGTCTGTTAATGTCGCGAACTCGTACGCCGATCGATTGAAAATCTAAAAATCTGTGTATCGTAATTGGGTGCGATTTATGAAACGAGCAAAGAGACGTCGCGATAATCTCGCTTTTTTCGAGTTCAAGTCGCCTCTGTGAGAGTAGCCATATTTGATTAAGCGATTAGGAAAGCAATTTCAAGAGTAATGGTGTTCGGATGTTAAGATCGATGCAAACTTGGCAATTCGAACAAACGCGCGGACGTAAACGTCAGATTTTCAGGTTATCGTTTTTACTCCATTATTTAATTCAATCTTATTTATTTATTTATTTATTTGATTTGTATAAATAATTAGAAAAAATACTTTTCCCCAGGAGCAGACTGCTTAGATCTACTTTATTATATTACTGAATGGGATTTATTTGTATACTTGTCAAACATTATCTCTCTTCAATTTCGGATACGGCAAAAAATATCAATATTTACAATCCTTTTTATCTCCAAAATTGAGTAGCATCACATAAGTGCAGTATTATCAATCAAATTCAGAAGCAGCCGAAGGAAATTTTAACCGGAGAGAAGATACGTACATACCTTAGCAAGGCGAGGAAGGACGCTTTAGATTAATCGCCTTCAATAAATTAAGCAATTAAGACCAATTCAAAGTAAAGCGTACTTTCTTCGCTTACGCTACGTTACATTACAAGGTAAATATAAATAAATTTATAACTTAAGCGAAAACAAAGAAATGTTTCGTTTCGTGTTGTTAATACAATAGGCATGTTTTTGTTTGGTAAATAACGGAGAATATTCAAGGTGATGTGAGTAATTGATTACAAATATCGACTGTACCTTTCTGTGTAGGTTTCACAATTTTCGACGGTTTACGCTCAGGTACCACCTTGCTCTTATTGCTTATAATTAGGGTGGCGGATTTGGATTTGGGGATGGTATTCGTTCTAACGTTAACGACGGTCCCGCCGGTTTTGACCCGCACTTTCGGCAAAGTACTCGTCATAGCGGTAACGGATTCGTATGAATCTACGCGCACATCTAAAACCACGCGCACTGCTAAACACCAAACGAATATAATCTAGAAAAATAATAATAGTAATGCTGAAAAGATTAACGCTACGACGCTGATACCGTTTTTATCTTTTATCGGAATTACGATAAGAGGTGATATGGAAACGTTTTTTTTTTGTTTGTTTTTCAAAGGTAAATCTTACGATTCGTCGCCGCATACCATGTTTCGGAGAGCAACGCGAAAAACAGACGTACCCGAACACTAACCGGACAACAATAAGAATCCGGCTGGACTAATAGCAATCAAAACTTCTCCCACACACGCTCGCATCTACCACAACAACACACACTTGCTCGCTCGCATATACGCCGCACGGAGATGTATGGTTCGGTTTAAAGGTCTAAATCGTGCGAACCGCGGCCCGGTGTGTGCGAAGACGGCAAAAGGTTGGTTGGTTTATGGCCGTAGCGGGTAGTACCGACCGATGCGATGTAACGAATAATTGTACGGGTCGCGTTGTTAATATAATTTCTCCCACCGCAAATTATCACCGAGCGATGTTATTTACTTACTTCGTAGCCGGTAAACTAGTTTTTGTTGCCGTTGAAATGCATACAGAGTAATTTCAAAAAGACGTCGACACAATTTAATGACAAATTAACACCGGGCAGCGGTTTTAATTTACAAAAAAAAAATCGCCAACGTTTCCCACATTATAACGGCAAGAATGCAAATGCGAACAAAAAGCAACAATAGTTAAGATTATGTATAATCGATAAAATTTGAATTCTCTCCGTTTTTTAAACTACTTTCTTTTCTTTCTTGTTTTCTGAATCTTTTGCGATTCATTGTTTCTTCCATTTCCTCAACCGACCTCGTTGCTAGTGGCTTCCAATGTTATCGAATTCTGATTTTCTCTTCGTTTTCCTTAAATATAATTAATCCCATTCAACAATCTATTGGCAACAATTTGCTATTTCTAACTGCTCATTTTACAACACTGACGAAGCATTTACGAAACCACTATGTACTATATAGGCCGCATTCATTCCAGAAGATAACATCCTCCAGATGTAGTATTTTTGTGGTTAGTAGACTGTATTAATTGCGGCGTTTCAGATGAATACTCCTCTTATTTATGCGGAATGGGATTGGTCTATAAAAACGTGGAAATTATAAATAAATCTGGTAGATCCAATTAACTGTATCAGAAATGCTCCTACAAGACGTTGCGGTTCGAAAAGATGTTTAACCGTTTAGTATAAACGTTCGGGAAAGACATAAATTCCTGCAGCTCTTGTTTGATTCAGTGAAAAGACGATCAATGGGAACGGCTCGACAAAGAGATGCTAAACATCGTGAGAAATAAAATCGAAACAAATGACGAACGCTCATTTTAGTGCTAGTCTCCCATGCTGAGGTTAGTTCAAAATTTCGTGGGGCGTCAACTTTTTCATTGTAAACCATAAAACAACCGAGAAAAAAATTATGGCGTCCCATTCTGAGGCGACAAAGATCGTGCTTAGTAGGTTCAGCGATTGTTATTATTATAATGTTACCATTACGAAACACTGTTATCTCTTTTGTTTTATGAAATACATATAAAAATTGTCAACATAAAATCGATGCCCTTTCGGAAACTGACTAAACGGTGATACGGCAGTGATTGTCACAATTTAGAGAAAATGACGCAAACATGTACGACCGTCGACACAATGATCACTATAAGCCTTTGTCGATATTCCTCAGAAGAATATACTACACGCGAGAAGCGGCTATATGCTTCAATATACAGGACAGTTGACGACTTTTGGCCGTTATTTTCTACATTTGAGATGTTGAATACCGTTTCTTGAGTTTTTCTCATATTGACATGGAGAACCAATTTTGGTTATCAGCAATGACACATTTGGACCTCTCTCACAGAACATCGAGACAAAGATTTCGTAGAAGAAGAGACCTACCGTCTGCGTAGGTGCAAACTTTTGCTTTATCCATATTAACTAGAAGATCGTTTGTGCATATAACGAATAGGAAAGGACCAAGAATAGAGCCCCGAGGAACGCCAAACTTAATATTCGTTGGCGTAAAGAACCATTCCACTCTGGCAACTACGTTCTTCTAAGATTTTAGTAATTCTATCTAGGGGAATTCCCCGTACTGCTTAACACTGTAATTCCTCAAAGTTTGATTAACAGAATCAAATGCTTTTGTGAGGTTGTATCATGATTAGTAAGCCAGTTATTCTCGCGCGAGTATATTGATTAGGAGCTCAAAACTTTTGACCATCCAGATATCTAGTAAGCCCTGATGCTACAACTTGTCCCAGAACTTTTGATGCAGACGGTAGAACGGTGACAGAACGGTAATTCTCTTGTGGGTTTTTGCTATACGTCTTAAATATGGGAACAACTATGCCTACCTTCAATTAGCTCGAAAACACCCCATCTTCTATACATTTATTGAAAATGGCAGTCAATGAGGTGGATATTTGTTTTTTTATGTCCCTTAAAAAGCTTGTAGGAGAACTTTCTTAAAGAAAAAAAATTTAAATATTGAAGATAACATGTGGGACGTAGAGTTGAAGAAGACAATAATGAACAACAGAAAACGAAACGGCAAGAAAACTTTAGCTAAAGTGAAGGGAAACATGATTAAAATTATACGAAGACAAGTTAAATTAATAGATTAAAATTATATTTCTATTGATTTTCACTTCGCAATCGCCTTTATCATTTCCCGAACGACGAACAGTTGCAAATAGAGCGTGAGCCCAATAGGTAAGATTAAATTCTTCGCCACTATTATACAAAGAGGAACGGTTTCGCAAAACTATATTCACGACTTTCTTCAATCGCTCATCTGACCTTTTCGCTGGCAACAGATAATAACAGAAGATGATAGGGTTCACCATATTCTAAGAGTTACAAGAGCAGCTTAGAGAGTTACAATCGAGGCAGACAACACTTGCGATCGGTAAGGGAGAGCCGTGGAGAATGTAGCGCTTCGATGAGAGAGCTCGGCTATCGCCCATATCCACTTCTAAATCGATAGAGGTTGTACACCGTTATTTTAGAGTGATCTCGTTTTTTATTATCTACGGTAGGAATCGCGAAGGATTGCGTATTTTATGCTTGGCATTGCTGCTAGAAGGTAATATTAGACTCGAATTAATTTCAAAATATATTAAAACGCCTACTTCGGGTAATTTTTATGATTCCAAGTAGAGCTACATTTCTCGTAAAACAATTTTTCGCTGTCAAAGCATTTTTTTTTATAATGGATTAGTGGATAAAAACATTTTATATTTGAACTTCATTTAATTTTAAAAAATTGGATTACTTTACATAATCTAATTCTTTGTATCAAAAATCCGTTGCGGCCTTATAACATTATAATAATCATAACTTAGGAGAGGGACAAAGTTAATCTGAGGTACATCGTCCATTCCAACTTTTCTCATTACCAACCAAATTAAATTCTAAAATAACGAACCTACTAAAATCGTTTAAAATAAAAATTTAATTTAACAAGAGGTGATTTCTACAAGGTGGTGCAAAAGTAATGTCATAATTTGAATTGCTTTGATTTGAATTGATTGCCATTTTGTTATAAATGGAAAAAAAAGCTCTGTTTTTTTAAAAAAGTTTATTGAAAAGTGTAGATGATTGATGATATTAATTGGAAAAAATTATATCGCTCAAATGGCCACCTCCCGAGTTGATGCATAGTTGCACATAGTTGTTGTGATAAACACGAAATTTTAAGAAGCCCCAAAGAAAAAGGTCTGGTGCTGTTAGATCTGGCGATGTGGACGGTCATTTCAAATCTCCAAAACGGGAGATCACCCGACCTGGAAATTGGCGTAAATCAAAATTAATCAAAATCTCGTGTGAGCGGTTGCTCCGTCCCGTTGAAACCAACAATGATCGAGACGCAATGCAGCAATTTGCGGCAAAAAATATTCGTTTAGCATCTGTCTGCAACGCTCACCATTTACGGTTACGGTAGTGCCATCGAAAGAGCACTACGAGGCCACTTCTTGCGACATCTCTAGTGGACCCAGTTCGCACGAGACAAACGTTTAATTGGTCGAGCACATGGAATACGACGACCGGGGAAACGACGGCGAAATTCACGCTGGGTTAAAACAAGAATAGTTTTCGCTTTCAAGGAAACGAATTAAAATTTGGTGATAGATTCGTTAATAGCCAAAATAATGTTAAATAAGTCGCATTGTGAACGGAACTTTACCTGACACAAAATTTCAGACCAAGCTGGACTTAGTTGCAGGAAATCAAACTGAGATTTAAAGATTTTTAGTTCAGCACACCTCTTGTAACATCAATCCTGGGACATGTTGTACATGTCCAAATAACTCGCCAACAAACGTGATAAAGATTAACGGTTAAACCCAATAACAGTATTGGGGAGTTAGAGGAGTAAATATCATTTGTGATATCACTTTGCAAGCCCTATTAATGACAAAGGCTTTATTTATACTAATCCCAAATAAACACAAATACCCCAATTCCAACGATTAACTAGCATTGTTAAATGTTAAAAGCAAAAGCAAGTTACGTAGCGTCCTAAAAGATCACGATAAGTTTTCAATAAAAACAAGAGTAATACTATCAAATAACGATGGTGTCGCTCGAAAGAACGTTTTGCGAAGACGGAAAAAAAGAAATCACCTTCAATGCGCCTGAAAATAGAATGACCGAATAATAAATGCTCATAAATTTCCTATTTCGAGGAATCACACGCCGCCGATGGCAAAGCAACTAATGAATTTTACATTTCGCTCTGAGGAAAGAGTGCGAAAGATCCGTTACACCTCGAAACAATTCCGCGTTTTATTCATGCAAATTGTTTGCACTCCACCTTCGCCTGTAATTCATTACAATTTATACGAGAAAGCTACATAGTTTGCGTAAATTATTACTTATTTTCCAGAAATAGATCTGAATTGTAGGTTGTTTGAATAAATTATTGTCAATTCGTAATCATCCTTTGACAATTTCCGAGTCCCCGTAGCGCTCTCGATGGTGATGGCAAAAGTTAAAACAATCGAAAATCGGGTTATTTAACAGCTATAAAATACACCGAACAATAACTGTAACTAACTTAACCTTTAAATTCTTTTACGTGGAGAAAAACACCAAGGTGAACCTAAGAAAACTCTTAAGCTCTTCGGATACGCCCGAACACTTCTACGGTTTTGCCAGCAGGCCTTGTCGATCGGTATAATGGGGACTCGCCTTAAGCGTCAATATGTTCGACATTTGCCCTCCATCAGCTTTTTTTACAAAGTGAGAATCTCATATGGGGCAGCGCGGGCTATAGTAATGGAAAAACTGGGAATAAAACGGTAAGTCTTGGTTAACATGAGCGAAAATCGTAAGAAACGTCGTTTTTGGGCGAGGTTGTGGATTTTAAGAGGGGACATGAGAAACCTTGCCGAAAGAATTAGCATTAGTCGATAAAGAGGAATAGTAAATGAATTGTTAAAAATGGAGCATAACTACAATGCAACATAGCAATCTCACTAAAATTACAAGTGCAAGTGACGTTAAGTTGTTTATCCACAAGAGGCTCATTTTTAACGCTTGCCTTCGTATATCGAATACGTAAAAATACCATTTGAATATTTTTTGTACGTAAGACGTTTTGTAAGAATAATAATAGTAAGACTAGAAAAGAATGTTCTTTTGTCTCTTTATTTTAATATTTATCCAGTCGATTGTTCCAAGCACAATCATGCTTATGATAACAATTTTTAGTTTCAAATTTTTCTATTTTACGTTTAAAAACTTAACATATGCCAATTGCAAGCGAACTTGATAACACAGCAGAGCTCGAGACAATCAACTGAAATTCACACGTTTCAACTCAAAAGGGAAAAGCTGAGTCGAACTTTATCGTTCATCACTTGCACAATAAAGTTTGACTGAAAAGTTGATCAACTTTCTTCAAACAAAGGTTTTCACAAAAGCTTTCGTTGATCTAACAACAATCGGTCAACTAAACTTGATTCGCGAGAACACGGCGCCTCAACACAGGGTGATTACTGGTGAAGAGCGGATGATTCGCAAACAAAATAATTTTCTGAGCGACGCACACCCACGTTTCCACAACGGAAGACGAAGGTATGGCGAAGCATGAGTTCTGGCACATCGACAACCAAGACAACAAAAATGGCAAACAAAATCTGATTGATGACAATGTCCCAAGCTATAAAAGCGTTGTGAACTGAGGAGTTTCTGGTAGCAAAGTAAATCGCGTAATAGGGGCGCAATTACCTGCTGATATTTAGCCATTTTCTATTATCTATCAAAATAGAGTTTCGCGGTGAGTGTTTCCCGACAGTGACTGGTTAAATAAGTAAATACGAACGCTACTTTGCGATCTATGCCAAGAAACTTCTTGTAATACCAAGGCCGTTGAAGCAGGTGTGCTTATGCAGACAGAAAGACGGTATGTAGTACTTATCTGCTACTTAAAACAATCCTTGTATTATGTTAATCAACTAGATATGTTAAATGCTATTTCAATACTATCCTACATAGAGGGCGGTTTGATATTTTTCTTTAATTAACATCGGTAATATTGAATTTGTTGCAGTTATTAGGCAATTTCTTTTAGGGTATTCTTTATTTTGGAAACCTTTTGGATTACTCGTCACGATATTGGCACAAAGACAACATCTTTTCTGCTATTTATTGCTGATTTTGTTTTATATAATTGTCTCCAATTTGCTCAAGCGTAATACGAGAGTTCGCATGACAAACTAAATAGTTACTTGAGTCAGTAAATATGAAATTCATATGAATTTTGTATTAAACCATACCTTGACTGCTGGCACTTCGCTCTCCTACTGATTCTGGTGGCGTTGGGGTGTTGGTTGTTTCGGTAACAGAATCTTCCTTACGTTTCAACACCTAAAAAAGAAATTACTTCCTGTAATTAAGGTTACTTCGTACTTAAGCCTTTGAAAGAACATCAAAGTCATGCAAAAACAATCTTATCTTCTCGTAAATTAATAATAAACAATAAAAATGCGCATGCTGTAACCATATACACACGGCAACGACATACTTTACAAAAAATATATACACATACACGTGACGCGATTTTGCGGTATTAGTAACTAACTAGTTCGGTCTTCGATCGAAAATGAGGGTGAGATGTGTTGCTGTTTCCGTATTGTATTGTTGTTGCGGAACAGGTCTCACACTTCCAAGGGTCGATTACCGTGATCATTAGTCAAATTCACTAGAACGTCACCAACCTCCGATAGGGATTTTTAACATGGTGCTAAGCAAGGCTTGGGATCTGAACTTGGATCGAAAAGCAAGTATGTTAACCGTTCGATAAACAAACTGGTCGAAAGAAGCTCTTCGCCGATGCGAAGAAGAGAATATGCTAACAACGCTGGCGACGACGGATAGGCGCAGAAACATCTCTTCTTGATTAGCGTTGTCTCTCCTTACGCATCGTTTTTTTTGTAAGTGATTCCTCTAATACGGCTAGATTTGCTTGTTTCAGAAGCGAGTCACTACAAATTTCTGACAAATTGTGACGTTTTCTTAAAGAACTAAGCGAACTAAATCAAAACTTCTTCCCTATATTCGTCCATTGTATTTTCTTCAAGGTAAAATGAGATACAAAGAAAAAGGGAATAAAGATAGAAAGAATTTTGTAAAAAAATAACATCTACTTCTAATATAATAAAAAATTGCAAGTTGTTAAAGGCAATTCTAATAAAACGCTTCAATTAGCATAGTTTTCATATATTTAAATATTGTGTTCAGAACCGTGACATTCGGTTAATCGCTTTGGATCTATCGAATGGAAAGCGGAACGCGGTAAAGAAATGCGAACGTTTACGTAAATGTCGCAAATGTAAAACGGTGTATCTGATGTTTAGCATACGTACAACTATTTGTCGAAGCATGGATCTGATCTGAAAGACTGCACTTTGCTAATATATCGTTTCTTAAAGCCAGATGCTAGATTGATGTTTTATTGTTAAAAGGAACTTTGCACGCAAATTATGAAAGCGGCTTGTTTATCTGGTTTAGACGTATGGTCCGCGTCTCTACTCTGTCGGAACAACAATTCCAATTGCTAAATTTTAATCTCTACGAGAAATTATTCGCCCATATTTCGAGGATGATGAATAGAGATGACAAAGGCAGGTGAAACTATTACTTTTTCGCGGCGACTAGACAGAATCGTGTCTATTCGTCTCACGAGAATGAATTCGTGTTTCCTACTGGTTTCCCCGAGAGTCGACAAAACACGAGTCTGTCTAGTCGCTGCAAAACAGGTATGGTTTCACTCGTTTTTATCCTCTCTAGCGATGAATTATAAATCTGATCTTACATCAGCAGTAACTGCGGAGCTGGTGGCAATTTCGATAAATGATTAATTTTTGTCTGCAGTTTTTTCGGATTCGTAGCTTTTCTAGAAGCTCAATTACCCTTTCCTATTCACAGGGTCGTACGCTTTTTCGATATCCACAAACACTATGTGTGCAAGTATTTAATAACATAATGTTAAGGTTGGTTTTAATATAAAAATTTGATCAGCTGCCCTGCCCGACAGCCTTCGATTAACCTTTCTGTTTTTAATTTTTTATTTCATTCGAATCCATGCCGAGAGTACCTTGTAAGTAACATCCAGTCCTTTGTGCAGAATTAAGATTAGAGCTGTTATTGCTGTTAACTTCTTCCGGGTTTCGCTGTATGTCAAAACGAAGAAGTCAATAGCTGTAACAGTTATACCCGCCGTGAAAGCCTACGGCCTATTAGAATTATAGCTTTATCCCAGATTAGTGGCATTACTTTCTGGGCTAAGATATCTATTATAGTTTCCCAATGCCTTTCTCTTCCTAACATATTTTTTTTTATTTTCAGGGGTTATTTGGTTCCGACTAGGGCTTTCATTGTTTTTCAGTTTGCTTATAATATTATTTTAACTTTATCTTCGTTTTCTTTTGCGTCTTCTTTTAATAACTCTTTAGAATATTTTTTTTATCTGTCTACTACTTCCCTTTCGTCGTTAATTAAATTTCCTTTTCTTGTTTCTGCAGTGAACCGTCCTTGTTTTCCTTCATTGTCTTTATCTCGTCCTCAGTAGCATATCTTTCCCGTTGCCCGCCATAATCTTTCAACCTTTTGAGTTCTGGATTTTTTATCCATCTCTTTGTTAAATTTCTATAACTTTTCTTAATATTCTCTATTATTCTATCTCCATCTTGCACCTATGATCCAACTGTTCCATTTTTGTCCTTGCGTTTTATTAAATGTTTTTATGTTGGCTCCTTTATAACGTTTCCAATTTTTTTCTATTTACTTTCTAAGTTACAACTGTAACTTAGTGGTAACGTAGCGTAACTCTGCGCAGTCAAGCGCTGGCTCTCTTACGATTGGGTGCCATGTTCCTATGTCCTCCATTTTTATACGACAACCAGTTGATTGACTACCACCTTCCTCGAATGTGTACTGATGAGCCGTATTAACGGTGAAATACGCATCAGCGCACGGTCGTTAGGCGATAGTCTAACATCATCGTTACTTTCGATAAACAATAGGAAGAATAGCAAAGAAATACATACAATGCAATAAAAAAAGGAAGAAATATGTTATTTGCTAATTGGAAATGACGGAATAATAGTAAAACAAATGGCAATATCGTTAAAACGCCGCCTAACGAAGAACTCGCCAAGAGAAGCAAAATGTAATTGAAATATATGTGCACACTAAGAAGGGGCTTAATAATATAAACCAACATAGAATGTTGCGCAAGATAGAAATAAAAAAAATCTTTTTAATAAGTTCCAACTGAGAGAGAAAAAAGTTTAAAAGACTTTAATTAAAATTTATTTTTTGCCCGCGGAAGATATTAATTAATCCAAATTAGTAAAAGCTTCTTACTTTTTTTTTAGAATTCAGGATGAATTTTTAAAGTGATTTAATTAATTTGTGCGAAACGACAATAATAATAAAAAAAAAATAACGAAAGAGAGCAACAAACATTAAATATTTCAGGTGCTTCCCTTACTGCTTAATATTCAATTAAATTCAGCCTTGCAAGAGCTATACAAACGAGAACACGGTATTTCTTTAAACTTAGCTGCAGTTACAAATTCTTTTACGCTTTGAGAATAATAATGCATTTTGTACGAGTACCGTTAATACAGAGCGGTCCTAACGTATCTCCCTTTCCTCCTTTTGAACGACAGGTAAGAAGAAGAACATCCTGAATAATTTTAAATAAAAAAAACCACACATGGAAGATAAATTCAACGATATCCATATCGATTTGAGAAATATCAGCCGAAGCCGTTGAGCCGAAAAGTTTCCTAAAACATAACGAACAATTTTAAAAGCGTAAATTATTTTTCTATAAGCAAATGGATATTCGCTCTTTACATGGTGTAGATATATCAATTTGTTTTTAGTTAGGCAGTTACTACCAGGGAATTGTAACTCCAGAGCAGGTTAATGGCTTCTTAAGCGAAAAAACCGTCGGGAGCACGGCGAGGAAAAATGAGTTCTCGACTTCATTAAACTTAAACATAAAAGGAACTTTGAGCGTTCGTTATGATTCGCGTAAAAATATGGCCTTTTGATGCCTCATAATTACGAAGGAATAATTAAAATATCCAAGATATTGATTGGATATTTCGGAGTAAATTAAAACTTCATATTGGATACGTTTCGGAATTACAAAGTTTGTAAGTTGCGTAAGATCGATAAAACCACCATCCAAAAAGGAGAAAATCGTGAAACGCTTTTTGTTTTATTTTAAGATATTTTTAGTTCGACGAGTTTATTTTGATATACGTACATTAGACGGGGAAATTTTAAGTTTAGATACATTGACGATGATTTATGTTCGTTTTAGCAAAAATACGCGAGTAACGATTAAAGAAATTATGCTTGCAACAAGGTAAGCCTTAAAGAATGCCAAATTTATGAAATAATTAAACGTATTTCTTTTTGGATTTACCTTCGACTAAAACAGAACTAAACTCAAACGTTATTAAAAGCGAACGCAACGCTTTTTATATTGCGCAAAAATTAAAAGTAGAAACACGAAACAATGCTTTTGTTTCATGCAAAATATATCAGGTGGCGCGAAAGTAATGTCATAATTTGAATTGGCCGCCATTTTTGCAGTTGGCGCCAAATGTCACTGTGCTTTGACATTTACGATATAGATATATACAGAATTAGTTGTCAACTAGTGTGAGTGGCCGGCCTCGTAGTGCTAGTTGGATGGCACTAACGTAACCGTAAATGGTGAGCGTGACGGACAGATACTAAACGAATATTTTTCGCCGCAAATTGCTGCATTGCGTCTCTATTATTGTTAGTTTCAATAGGATGGAGCAATAGCTCATATAGCTCGGGCAACTATGGTGATTTGAGACACCGATTTCCAGATCGAATGATCTCCCGTTTTGGAGAATCGAACTGGTCGTCCAGATCACTGGATCCAACAGCACCAGACCTTTTCCTTTGGGGCTTCCTAACGTCTCGCGTTTACCACAACAAACCACGAACTTCGCAAGCCTTGAAAGCCAACATTGGCGTAGAAATCGCTTATTTGGAGCCAGATGTTTCGCGAGTAACAATTCAAAATGCCATAAAACGAGCGCAATTATGTATCAACTCGGGACAACATCTAGAGTTGTCATTCATTTTAATTTATTAGCCTAGATCGCAAGACTTATCATCAAGTAGAAAAAGCCCGTTTACTTACTACTGCAGGACAAATCCGACAATTCGATTCCCTATTTGAATGCCCATCCCAGAATTCTAGAGACATGTTACACGCTACTATAAACATTTCCAGTCGACATCTACCTTCCAATTAGGTTGTTGTACTCTCCAAATGCCTTAACTTTGCTCCTATTGGCATAGAGTTCGTTTTACAGGGTAACTCATCTCCAATAAACGAACGGATAATCTGGCTGATTTGGTTGAAGCTAATCTTTCATGGTAAATACTATAAGCAAGACTGAGGTGCGGATATGGGATTTCCTAATGGAAGCCTCCGAATAACAACCTGTTGGTACAGATACGCTGATGACACCTTTGTCATCTGGTCTCATGTACGCGAATCTTTAAACGTTTCTGCATTCTCAACAACGTCCGATACACTTCACTATCGAATCGGACGATTGCTTTCCTTCGCTGGATGTCCTCGTACACTGTTGTTGTTAATGCATCATGGCGATGCGCTGGGACATTCCGTAAATCGAAAACCCATCCACACAGATGGGCCTCTCACACTATCATCCAGCCTAAAAACGCCGGGAAGCAACCTTAATTCTGTTATCCATATTCCGAAAGAAACTCCGAAGATTTTAATTATTGCCCCCTTCCTTTCCATTAGCATTAATCTTTATAGCATAAATCCGATTCGAATGTTTCTAATACGAGAAACGACCGTAATTATCGGACCACTTCTATTGAAAGCTTACACACTCATCAAATCTTCGGTAAAGCGATCGTAACAGATTCAAATTAAATCGCAAATTTCTCTTGCTCTTTCATTCGATTTGCGCACATACAGATTTTCTATCGGATTGAATTACGAGCGATGCAGTTCGAGAGAAGAAATCCAATTTTATTTAAAGTCTTTAATTAGGAGCAGGAAATAACGGCGTTGCGTCGTTTTAATATTCATTTTCTGCATTACCCGTTACCCACATCGCCATCGGATGCGCGATTCCTCCTCTTTCATCAGCACTAGGCCATTAAACTAAATACTTGTGCATAATATAGCGAACGCTTCGGGTTTGAAGAATGCGTATATAATATGGCAAATTGTGGATCTTTTTAACGTTTCAAACGAAATTAGCCGTCTAATTGCCGGATTGTTGAATGGCAAATAACTGTTCGCATGAGGTGAATTCGTTTTTTGCTATAGGTACTTACTAGATTAAATAAATCATTTAAGATGAGACCGTTTCTTGAACCTCCATTTACATTACCGTCCATTGAAGCTAATATATGTATCGGTGCTACAGACCTTAAAGATCTTAGATGCTTGTTTATACATATCCCAGATTTTCTTTGGCCTTCCCTTTTTTTGAACCTTCTTCTTCATATGCTTCTAACCACCTCATTAGAGTGTTGAGTAGTGTTATTTTTGTTTTCTTTTTTGCATAGATCCATTACTTCTGTTTCTTGTTGTTGTTGTCGTTTTGTTCTTAAGCTTCTAAATGTTGATATTAAAATTTTTCTTTCTCAAATTTCCAGTTCTTCTTCGTCTTTTCTTATCGTTATCCAGGATTCGCTTGTATATAGGGGCAACCGGCCTAATAATTACTTCGTAAGCTCTAATTTTGACCGTTTTCGATAAATCCTTTGCCACAAATATTCTTAATGAAGCTCCTTCTCCTTTATACAAAAAGGCACAGCCTTTCGATACCGCTTTGGTGACCCATCCTGTATATTTACAATTTGAAAAATTAAATAACTTGGTCAAAAATCGGGCGTATCGGTGCCACATTTCCTCAACTCTATAATGGCGTAGTAACGATGTAACTGTGCAAGACAGTACAGTTACCTATAATCTTCATAACCCTTACGTGTATAGATATCTGCTATAAAAGAACAAGTTCAGACGGCTTCAACACCATTTTCGCCGATAATACTATTGCGTAGGAACCGCTACGTAATGTTTACAAAACACATCAGGTAGTTTAAAAATAGCGCATGACAGCATTCGATTAAACCTTGGGAGTTGAGCTGTGTAAAGATCACGGTAAGTTCCACTATGCTTATACCGGAGCGACAAAATTCTTTCTCCTCTAATGTATCGAGACAAGCGTTTCGATGGTGCACAGACAAAGAATAGGAGGTGGTCTCCCACTCCTAAGCGTTGTTGCACACTATCCGTCGAAAGGTCAACAATGAAGGCGCTCCGCACTCAGGGGTATTTAGTGAAAGTACGCCGTTTCCCCCTATCCTATCTCTTCTAAAGTTCTATAAGGACGATGACCCAGCCGGTTCGCATTTGGTAAACGGCGATGCAGATTTGCCGTTAACAATACCAACGATTATTCCGCGAAGTATACGTGAAAAGGAAGAACGAGGTGAGCGATTTCGACGCCTGGCACCTACAAATTATGGACCAGTAGGCATGTATATCCCCTACTTTCCAAATACGAAGCGTTCGCCATCGATTACATGTCATTGTAACGATTGCATTGAAAGGGTACGACATTGCTCCTGGAAACGTAAATCTAAACATTATTTACTTTCGCGGAGGAACAGCTCTTCTTGACAGGATGAATCGTACATTTATCGAACATGTTATTTCAAATTGAACTGTGAATTTTTCTAATTGTACCGTTTCTGCAGACAAAAAAACATGAAGAAGGAAGAACAAGAAAATCTGGAAGATATTAGTAAAGAAAAGAACAAGAACTGGAAATTGTGCCGGTTTGGACATGTATTAACGAAAAAATAAAAGAGACTTATTAAAAGAATAACGGAGGCAGGAATAGAAGGAAAGAAAAGAAGAAGATGACCAAACCCAGACATGGATGGGGAGAATAAAAGAAATGTGTTCGAATGGCCAGAGATAGGAAAGAATGGAAGAAATGAAAGAAAGAAACTAAGATGTATTTAAAATACCAACAACGATTTGTTATTTCCATCACATCGATCATTTCCAAATTCCAAATCTAACAGTTATCATGTTATCAATCATCGTACGACTTATTCGTTCCCCGTTGGGCGGAATTCCGTTACCATTCGTTCTTTACAAATTACACGCAATTCAGTGGTCATTTGTATATCGATTGCTCGGTTATCTCGGGCGTACGACCAGTCTGCTCTAGCAAGGTATTCATGAGCGTCCGTGCGATAACGGCACATGCCTCTCTCATTAAATTTGCACACTTCACTTCGTACTGGACAATATTTTAGTTGTTATGACGTCCGTTTCGCTCCGTCGTAAATAGTAATAATAAAAGGCGCGAACATCTGGCCACCGGTGATAGCCGTAACATGACCGCTCCACCAATCTTTACGACTTAATAACTCAAGTCGATAATCTATCCGTAATAATAGGTAGTCGTGTGGGAATCATTGGAAAATGTAAGCGCGACAAGTGCCGGGGTAATTTATTTGTCCTTAATACGAAATTGCTCGGAAACGGTGGATATGCACACAGAACGTAGAATGGGATTAAAACCAGAGATCGCAAGATACTATTATACTATGCATACGTAAATGGATAAATGGGTTGAGTTTAAGTAATTTGTAATCCAGTTATCTGAGGAAAAGCTCAAACGCAGCCACATGATATCTTGCATCTATGTTCACCACGTTTACTGGTTATTATAAAAGTTAGGAGGTCGTGTAAATGGGGGAAAGTTACGTTCGTTTTAGGATTTTAGAATTGTGTTTGTTTTGATTTCGATAAATAATTAATCGAACTACACCATGCATTAAAATTAGCATCGGCCACTTTCGGTATTTTTTGCTATCGATGGTACCACCTGTATGAAAAGCGCAAGTTTGTAGTTTCGACTTGCGATAGTTTGCGTCCAACAATTCTAAATTCTTAGCCTCTGTTTGGCCAAAGCGGCCATTTTTACATATTCCAACCAATGGGGACATCTCTCGAATAGAAAGTTCTATTTGAAAAGCTCATCTTGCACACCGACCGTGAAATCTTCTATGGTAATACAAGAAAGAGGTGCAAAAATAAGTACTCTACAGCTTACGAAAAGTCGACGACTTTGGAAATAAGATTACTGCAAGCGTCTTTTGTATAATCTAATTTCCCTTCAATTTAGAGCTTCTTGAAGTATTCGTTAGGAGAGAACGGAAGAACCCGGAAAAACGAATCGGTACCTCTGTAAAAGAGGGTCTAATATGTTGCGTAGAAAGACTTTCTTTTTATCCATATGCACATTGATTTAACTGTAAAGTGAACTTAGAAGCCGAAATCACTTAGAAAATAACGATACTTTTTTCTGCAAGATTGGCAATAACTTAAATATGAAATATTAACAATAACAATTACCAAGCTGCAATTGTTATTGTACTTGCCATAGGTGAAAGTATACGGCGTTTGTTTTCTTTTGCTTACCGAATTGGCAAAATCCTTATCGTTACTATATTTTGTAAAAAAACAAGCGAAAATATCACCTTCTCGATACGTAAAACCGCTTAGATTGAATTCCTCCTATCATTCAAATAGCAGTAATTACGTTTCTCAACCGCAAAGAAACGAATTTCTTGCTGCAAAATTAAGATCCCGCAAGTCGACGATCATACCGTAACAGAATATCCGATTTGGAATATAAAATTCGCAGCGAATTAATGAGTCCGCCTGGAGCTACCCGTGTAATTATAGTTATTTTTGCGCTAATCGTATTAAATATCGGCTTTTTGTTTTACGATTGCATCAGTGATAGGTACGCATTAAGCTACCAAAGTAGGCAAACGTTACGGCAAACGTTAAAATGCTGTTGCGCCGTCTACTTTCACCAATATTTTACTTAGTTCAATCCGTATAGTAGCAATTACCCGTTTGAATGCATTCGCGCAATTATTCACCGATCGCCTGCAAGATCTTGCGTACCTGTCGTTATTTAACGAGGTTTCTTGCGGAATAGTTTCCATTCGAATTTTTAACATTTTTTAACAGTTTTTTCTGAAAGTTTCGAAGTTAGTTGCCAAGCGCGAAATTTATCTTTCGCGAGGTAGTTTTTAGTTAATATTCTTTGGAATTGCTTGATATGCGAATGAAGGATTTATCTTATAGAAAAAGCCTTTTATATTCTAATATACATGTTTATAAACCTGGTAAACGATACTAAAGCATCGGAATACTACGCGCCACATCGGAACAGCTACGCCGGATTGATTAATTAAAAGCTGCATGGTGCGAAGTGTGTCGATACTTTAGTGTTGTTTGCCGCAGACCATTATTTATAATAAGCCTGTTTCACTTGTGACGGGGTTCGAAAATTTGCATATGTTAGGGGACATCGATTTGGAATTTCGATAAATGTTTGGTTAGCCACTGTGGATCAACTCCACCTTAACCGACAATTTAAACGAAGCATTGGAGGATGTGGCACATGTTACTATCTTCAACCTAAGTAGTTATTAAGTTATGCTGCTTTCCTAATTCGCCTAATTTCCCGGTTTGGCCATCTCTTCTACACGTTATTAACTTTCCTTCGATCGAATATGTTTCAAATACTGTAGCCAAGTATGCAAAACTTTCCACGTCTTCATGTTTATACTCTATCTTTCTAGCGTATGATAAATTACCATCCTTTTCATAAATCTCGTCTGTCGATGCCGTGTATTTACTTTTTCAGCTATTAATTTCCAACCCTTTTCTTCTGAACTGCTCAAGTTTTCGTGCGCTTCGGACCTATATAGTTACATCATTCGTAAAAGCCAGACAATGTTTTTTGGCTAGCTCTATCGCTTATTCGCTTCTCAACGAATAGAAATTTTGACTTGAATTGATATCGAGGAGTTTAAAAATTGGGCTTTAAATATTTGAATATTTCAATTTGTTGTTTATGTTTTTTTTTCTTCTTCTTTTATTTTCTGCTTCTCAAAAATACTGTTTCCCTATTTTTCTCCATCTTGCTCTATTGTACAGACTGGGTAAAATTCTCTATAATGACCTTGTTGTTTAGTATTTGATGAATAATCAAAGAAAAAAAATGTAAAGCCTAAGGTTTATATGATTTCAGTTTGTATCTTTCACAACCTTTGAAAACTGCCAAAAATAAATTGCAAATTATTATGAAAACGTTGTATGCAAAGATGGATATATTTTGACGCTTTAGAAATGCCAGAGCACAACTAAATTTAGCAATTTCTCCAAAGTTTGGTTCGGTTAAATTCGATACCGTAAAACTTATTTTTAAATTCTTCTATCCATTAGATATACTCAGATTGGATTTGGAATCGCTCTACGAAGAAGCCCATTAGGCCCCATTGGGCCCAGTAAGTCATCACTGGAAAGAACAATGGCAAGTGAAATTATTACTTTTCTGCAGCGACTAGACAGACTCGTGTTTTGTCGACTCTTGACCTTTGCTCTCTCTATTCATCACATAGTATCACAATCATTTCCGGTTGTATAAGTCATAATATACCCAGACCATCCTATTTTATTTCTGAACGTTAAGCTGCGTGCTGTGTACATTAGCGGAATAAAATGCAGTTTATACAGAGAGAGCGTCTTAGGCCGATTTAGAAACCCAATACTTTAAGTGTTTTATCCAACTGACTATTACGCCTCAAGACCTTGTAAGAAGTATCCTTTTTATATCGATGAGTAAATGAATTCGGTGAAAAGAAATGAGAGAATTTCCTTTATTAATAAATAATTTTTATTATAACCATTTATAATAAGTCCAGTACTTTTAAACAATCAAATTTTAATAAAGACCAAAATAATCGAAGAAATTAAATTTTCAAAACAGTTAACAGAACTCAATTACTCGGTAAACATTATAAAATTCATCTCTGAAAAAGTAACCGATGTAGATAGGATTAAGGTCAATTTTTATCCCGTCAACAGATGGACTCCGTCATGAGATAACTTTTTACAAACCGATATCAAACGAACATAAAAGCTACCTTTGAAGCCGTCGACGCGCTTTCAACTAGCGAATTCTGATATTTTCAGAGTAAACGAAATTCTCACAAAACACGTAATTTCGTACGAAAAAGAGGCAGCGTTTAAGAGAGGAGAGTGCCGTAAAAACAAATTTTGCAGCATAAAAAAAATAGCTTGCAAAAAACGGAAGTCGGCCTTCCGTGAACGGAAACAAGCAAAATATACAGCCGGTTATATGCATGTAGCATTCGAAAGCAATTTCGGAAGTACGGTACTCAACACGAAATCTGTTTAAATACAGCAGGCTATTGTTAAATTGGGATGCTTAAATGCTAAGCTTCGATGTGCGTATGTACTTTCTATTTCTAGTGAAATAACGCCCAAATCATATAAGAGCATTAACGACTTCGCGATTTTGATAAATTTTAATTTAGTTTATCGCGTCCATTTTACTTTTTCATATAAAATAAAAGGATAAGAAAGTCCGGAAAGGAGATGCTTGAAAAATCGAAGTTGCAGCAGAGTGGACTTTGTAGAAACTGCATTTGGAATCCGTCCAACCGATATACAATGTGACCCGTTTGAAATGCAAACATCCATGTAAAACCTAGATATATCTTATATTAAAATGAAAATATTATTTTAATAAATAACAGGATCAAAAAGTCTGCTTCCGTACAACATTTCAGCGCATCCTACGATTATTTGTATAGTTCGGAAACCGACTACATCCCCGTATAGAGAATGTCCTAAGATGGGTCACACTGTACATTAGGGGATTATTGATTAAAATCTTGCGCGACATACTTTCAAGATTGCATACACATAATGATCTAGTAAACTAAGTAAACTAGTTAGTGACGGATATACTTCCCTGTATTTCTAAAATATCACATATTCTGAAACCAGAGTGTTTTAAATAATTTTAAATCGCTAAAGTAATCAACCCAAGCGAGACCCATCTCTCACTAAAAATTAAAAGAAGTTGGACGTTAACCTGTGGAAGCTATCCCTCAATTAACGAAAAATTATTCCACCAAAAATAGAAGCAGTACATCGTATCGATCGCAAAATAACAAGAAAAATAAAAAAAACGTGCTCTTGCGGCAGAAGGCAAGCAACAACATGTAAAATAAGTGTGCAACCTTAGTTATGATGGCTAGCTTTTCTTTATCGACGCTGGGGTTGATGCGCTTGTTCTTTAGGTGATGGGGTGTGTCGCGTCGATGAAGACGGATCGGCCTTGAAGCATCTGGTTCTTCGGGCAGTAGGGCACTTGCCTTGAAACCTACCCGCTTCGTGACATGTGCCTGTATGTTCAGACACAGAATTTTTTTTATAAGCCAGACGTACGGTAGTGGCGTTTAGGTTACATTACGTGTGAAAATGTTCGTAAATTGCGAAGAGATGCGCAATGACGACGTGTACAATGCTAATGTTTGAATTTCGTCAAGAATAATTCGGTAGTGCAAAAATTTGATTAAACCTGATTGCGACTTAATGCGACTTTTAACAGTTGAAAGCTGTACTGAAAATTTTTAATATTTGGCAGTGTTTATTATCACGCTTTTGAAGCAAATGAAAGACAATGTAACCGCTTAGGTCGTTTGGATGAGTAGATAAATTATAATTTGAATCCTCAAAGTACTATGGATCTTTAAGTAATCATTTATCAACATCAAAGGATTTCGATTAAACACAAGTTCAAAGATAAATTCGTGACGGAGCACACAATAACTAGATATCTGGATCTAATTAATTTCCTTCGTGGCAAACGCAATCAGAACGTGATTTTGCAGCCGCGAGTGACGGGCTTTAAATTAAAGTTAGTTATGAAATTTAAAAATTAATTATTTAAAATACTTTTCCTTTACCCACGGCTGGAAACACACGGATTACACGTGTTCTGATTTTTTGCTTCATTTCCATGAGTCCCAATAACGTTCGTAAATTGTCAACCGTTTTGGAATACATCTAACGAAGTTAGTAACTTCATCAACGTCACTTTAAAAACTCGATTCACAGCCCGAATGAAGTTTCCGGAAAGGCCTTAACTCTTGAGTTTTCAGGAATAAGTCTAACTGTAAGTAGCAAATAGAACCAGACACTAAAGATACTCGTAAATTTGATGATTCGTAAGTTTTGCTGAGTTTCCGAGGTCAATGAAAAATTACTCGATTCAAACCTTATTTCACGCAATTTTTAAATTCTCTGATTGGTTCTCGACAACATGCTTCCGACGTTCTAGTCGACTTGGTAAACTGTATCCTGAAGCAAGTTTGATAAAGGCAATATAACCGGAAGTAACACGAATTCAAACATAATTTCTTGTAGTAGAGCGAATGTGCCTATTATCTGCTACAATTTTTCAGAACTAGGCAAAATTAATGTTAATGCTAACTGTCAAAATGTTTAACGAACGGGTTACGTACATAAACATATGTAGGTAAACTGCAGACTTAGTCCGACTACAATAGTTGCCTAAAACATTGTTTTTGTACTCCTTTATCATACGATAAAGTGAGCGACCCACCTCGTAATTACAACCGAAACGATAAAATGGTTCAACTGTTAAAAGCCCACTGTTCCACGCGATCACCTATGAAATTTAATTCTAGCAAACAACAATATTGATTACATTAGGCTGTGCTAGATTTCAACTGTAGTTCGCCAACACTTTATTAAATTAACCTTAATGGGATTGAAAACTGAATAAAATTAACATTGTACGAAGCTTTAGGTAGATACATGAAAAGATACGTGGCCTGTAGAGCAAAATCGTAAGAATTTGCATGTGGCATGTTAGAGGATTACACGCGACGCCATAAAAATTATAACTTCATACAATTTTTGAGACGTCTCCAAAAAGACCGCAAACATCGAACTTAACGTTGAATGTATTTATTTAGCTATATTTCCGATAATTCCGGCCTTAATTCTTATTTACTCTTTTAAATTAAGAGATTATTAAAAAGAGAAAAAGCAACTTACATCTTCGCCGTCCTCATCCGCACTAGCGTCGCTGCATTCTTCATTCCCATTTCCGACGATGTTTTCTGGTTCCGGTCGGGTGGTGATCGACTCGTGCAGCTTGACTTCGACAGGCTCGGGAGTCTTTCGCACCACTTGATTAACGGCGTCGCAAACCGTGTCGGACTGTTGTAGATCGCTTTCTTCCAATGACGTTTGTCCTTTGGCGAAGAGTTTATGGGCCTTGGCTTTTAATTCTTTAGGATGGGGTGTATTTTGTCGTACGAACGGTGTCTGCGATGGGAAAAATGATTTCTTTAATAGTCGGAATCATCATGCAAGTTATATAAAAGAATAATGTCACATCGTAAGCTTTAAAATATGAAGGTACTGTAAGGTTCAATAAGACTCATATGAATGCTCGTTGAAGCAAATTTTACCTAATTAAGCATCCGTTTTTAAAAAAGATCCATTGGTACGTAAGGACCTATCACTTGATCGTTTGATATAAAAAATCACGCATTTAAAATACTGATGTGAAGTAGAGAAGCATTCGGAGCAACTCTGATAACGCCCGATAGGTCGTCTTCTTGTTTCTTCCAATCTTTGTCGTAAAAATGTTACATAGTCAGAACCTCTCTACCTGATTAAGAATATCATCTTGTTTTTTTAGATAGTTATGTCTCTTCAGTTTTTTACTTAGATGACTAACTCCTTGGT
This sequence comes from Oryctes rhinoceros, assembly GCA_020654165.1. NCBI lineage: Eukaryota > Metazoa > Arthropoda > Insecta > Coleoptera > Scarabaeidae > Oryctes > Oryctes rhinoceros. The sequence goes on from JAIOKQ010000978.1 coordinate 2,231,748, forward strand.
ATGCTTCATACGAATACTAATATTCTATAAGTGAATTTTTATTATTGATGTTAGCAACTTGTTAGAAAATTAGCGGACATGCCTATAATTGACCCCCTTTGTGGTCTGCAATTGAGCCAACACAAAACAAGCAGCAATAAAGACATGGGAGGACAATCAAAAGGGCCTGGTGTTCCAAGACAAAAACCGGCCCACCAAAGGCGACAAAAATAGCGTTATCGTTTAGAAAGGAGGACTTTAGGTTGCCGGTACGATTATTGACAGGACGTGTAGTCCTAAAATAACACTTATTTAAACTAGGAAAAGCTGAAGCCAAAATTTAATCGAACACATACAAGAGCATTTTGTTATAATAGGTCCATCAAGGTCTCAGAGACCAAAGGCGTCTGTGCCACGGCCCGATTATAATAATAAGTTAAAATCTTTCCATTCACCTAAACACTGCTGGCTATTTGGTATGCTTCAAAAGTGAATGATCTTGCAAATCGGTGGAATGATTTTGTTTGCTATTTTTTTCATTCAAAATAACTTTTTTTTATTTTATTTTTAATACTTGCAGCTAACAAGCCGCTTACACCAAGACTATAAATTTCATTTCAATCGCAAAGAGACTAGGAAACCTTCACCAAATATTATTTTATCTATATATCTCTACTAATTCTTAAATTGTATCATTCCATTCGGAAATGATACGCATCATTCTATCGTTAATTAATAAATTATATCCAGTTTGTTGGAGCTGGGTATCCAGCAATAAAACTTCCGTTCGGCGAAAAGTTATCGCGAAGCAGCAATTGTAATGTGCTACGCTGGAACTAGGCGAAGGTAACGATCTTCCCAGATTGATTTTCTGCGTACTTTCTTTTTTGCATAGAAAATAAATCAAGCTCTCAATTACCCGTTGATGTAAAGTACCTGCGCATGCACGTACTCTAGACACGATTTCAGCAAATCTATTCCCTCGCATTCGCCGAAGAAGAAATTAGCGATCGTGCAATTCACTCGAGGCCAAACGGTTGGCAATTGAACAAATGTCAAAAAAAGACGCCTACACACAGGATGCGCCCTTACATCTGTCTTCTCTTCGCACAATCGGCACAAAGCGCGCGGCGAACCGACCTCGTTTCCATTGCACCTCTCTCATCTAACCGTTAAGTGAATGGAGATCAAGAAGAAATGCGTTCGCTATGCGCTGCTTTAGCCGTTCTAGCGCGACGGTAAAAAAAAAAACATAAAGAAACGAGCGAACGATTAATTCCTCTCTCGAGAGGCGGCTAGATGTGGATGCGGCGAGTGGATACAGTAAGCTTTCGGAGATAATTGCACCTTATTATTAATTCACACTTTCCTGTCGATCGGAGGTAGCATCTAAACAGGCAATTAAAGGAATGAGAGTGGCGAAATAATACAATTCAATGGATAATAGGTAATTGGATCGGGTTTTATCTTTTTTTTTTTCTGATAAAGTTGCTAGCGTAAAATGTTAAAAATTGCGAATAAATTCAATAGGCGTCGAAAACTAAAGTATTTCATATCAAGTTCTTCTACTGAAACAAAAAAAAAGTAGGAAAGGTGATGTTCGGGATTTCTTTTATTACTAGCACTTTTATTTGGCCTTGCAGAAAGAAGCTAAAAAGCACCACTTTCGATCTGAAGACCAACGAAGTACTCGAAATTTTCACAACATTCTTGACCAATAGCAAATTTATAATTTTTTAATTGCGCCGTATGGAACTTCGGCACCATTAGAAAGTTTTTATCGAGTACACCATTACATAAAGAATCGACAGTGGTTTTGAAGGGGGTGCTCAGAGGAAAACGAAAAATCTTGTTTTATTTGTCAAAAGTCCCCAAACGCACGGCTACGCGTGGTTGAAAGTATGAATATATAGATCGTCTCAAGGGGTGACAAAGCATAAAAATGTCACCCCGCTGGCTTATTTTTATACACGACCGGCACAACTTATATTTAAATGATATACAAAAATAATGAGAAGCTTTATCTCTGCGATGTAACTTTTATGTAGGTACAACTTGCAACCGCAATAACATTTTATTTCTCTCCCGAATGCACAGCTTTATAGGACACACCTTTATCATTCCCTTTATGTATTCAGCCCGTTACATTTGCTACTGCAACATCGACGGTATAACAATGAAAGTAACACTTACATGTCACTTTATCGCATTAATCTATTTATATTGTCCCGCGGGTATAGAATGAAAGGTCAAAGGCTGGTGTTGTGCAGAAGCGAATGCAACGAGACACACTTCTGCTTAATCAAAAAAAAAGCACGAACAATAACACTACCTACCCTACCCACCCTGCAGCGATGATAATCTCAAAAAAATTGTAAGTTAAAAAAAAATTAAGCCGATCGTGTGCAAAAGGAAGGATCTAATGTGTTAGCTCGATCGTGCATGCAGAGATCGTGAGAAACGCAAAGGTAAAATCGATGATGAATTTAACTAGATACTTGAGATTATCGAGCGTAACAAAAACGATCTCTCTAAGACGGTTTCTTTGTTCCGTTTAACTTTTGCGTGTAATTTTCGTTATTTATCTATGATTGGTGCCATAATTGCTAACAAGACAAAATTGCTAGAAAATCTCAAGGCGGTATGTAATAACTTTTATCTGGATTCAAAGTTTGGGGGTACCTTACATATTTGCAATATTACTAAAGAACATCGTTAAATAAGAGTCGTTATCTACCACGTTAAAATTATTAATTTATAAAAGGAAGGGTTGGATTAACCTTTACTAGACGCAACTGTTCCAAATTTTCAACTGTAAAGCTTCTTCTTTTAGTGTTTCTTTAAATGGAAGAAAGAAAATTGTTAAAGTTTCGAATCACGTATTAACTATAATTGGGTACGTAATAATCGGTAATTATTAACACGTTGACCGCCGTGTGAAGCACGTGTGCCTCGCAATACTTCATTGCTGCACTGGCCACGCCGCACACAGATGCATCACATATAGTATTTCACTTGAAGCTCCGTATTGGATACATTTGCCTCATATTTGAATTTTATTTCCTCACTTGGGAAATAAAAGTATCCGACCTATGTGAACAAATGTAATCGGCCTGGCTTCAGCTGTAATACTTAATAGCAAATTCGTAATCAACAATTCAATTTCTCGTTCAAAAATAAGGAAAGAAAGCGAAGCACTAGAACTCAACTCAACAAGCGAAATGCTTTGCAAAAAGAGGAAGAAACGAAGGAAAGAGTAAATCGAAGTGTGATGAAAAACTAGAATTGCTGCAATCTTGGAAAACCTGGTCGATGCAATTGTCTTTATCTTCTTTGGGATTGATCCGCCACTGGTTGGACTGCACCTTGGCTTCGGGAGTGTGTACTGGTGCATTAACAGGTCTTTGGAAATGTTCATTCGAATATATTTTTAGTTTTCCGCGAACAACTTTTTCATGTCCAAATCTACAGACAATGTACAATAAACAAGTTCTTTCGAGATGCCTACAGCCTCCGATATCTCTTTAAACTTAATTCGACGATCATGTGACACTGTTCGGTGAACTTTCCGGATAATAATGACTCGATTCTTTGACTATTCGGAAGATTCATTATCAACCAACTATGGCAAATTGATGGTGCGAGGCTTCCGTAGGCAGCATCCAAACCGGCTTTAATTTGCGTAGGAGTATTGCCTTTCAAGAATTGCAAGAATTTAGTGACGCGGGAATATCCGATTTTTTCCTTTACATCGACTTGCATAAAGGACAATCAAGCGTCCAGCAGGCAAAATAATTTTCAGACTACCTTCGTAAGCCGACAACGCGAAATATTCCAATTTGATAACTTTATACATAATTTCGTAATTGTTGATTCAATTCTGTTTTATTTGAAATACATCTTCCCTACTTTGAAGGCAGAATCGCTTTTATATCCAAATACATCTGGTTAACTAGAAATCTTCCTCGAATATTCAGAGGCAAAATGGAACATAGCCCAGCCGACTCCTGGCACTTACTTCAAACAACGAGCAAATCTAACGTTTCCCTATTTATCTAAGAGTCGTGTAAGCAACATGTTTGCATGTTACTTTGATGGGAAGTTGAAACGAAACAGAAAAGAAATAGGAATTATAAGGGCCCTAAACTAAACATTAAAGTAATTACGACTACGCTCTCTAACGTTACTATTAAGCAAGAAAAAGAGGCTTTAAATATCGTTCAAGATTCTATAAACGAACGAAACAGCATTCCCATTAGTTACGTATTCCGCAGACATCGCGATCAAGTGAGGAAAACCTTGAAGTAAGAAAGGTTGCTAACCAGCGCAACTCGGAGGGGGAGAAAAAATCGCATATCGTAAACTGTTTACACGATGCTATTTATAAACGATTTTTTTCTAATTAGTCCGGTCGCGCGCGATCTCTAGGAAATTTCAGCGAGTTGCTAGCCTTTGCACGAATGCGGTTGCAACGAGGTAGAGTAGGTGACGCTGGTGCACCGTACCATAGCGACACCTATCACACAATCGTACAAATTCGACAAACCAACTGTTGAATGTGCATCGTGCAAAAAACGTTTTGGCGAACCGGTAGCGAAATTAGATGTATTTAATTATAGTACGGGTAGTGTTGTATTATGCATGATTGGCGATTGGCAAACGGACGATTTGATTAAAATCCGCTAATGCAAATTTATAAGCGACTTGCTTATCTTGTTATGTTCACTATAACAATACACCGCAGTAAATTTGCTCACATATTCTCAATATACATACAAATGATATAAAAAATATGCGTAAAAGCGCTGGGAATATACATAACGCTTTATCTAAATGAGTTATAACCAGACGAAAATGGATATGACGAAATCGCAAACTTACAGGGATAATCACGTTAAACAACGTTATGTAAAGAGTTCACTGAGCCTATTAAAAAAAATTAATAGTAGAATCTCATTGATGTGAACGTGCACTAATATGATCATTCTCGTTGGTGCGAGCACTTCATAAAGGCATTTTGAAAAAATCTTCAGAGAGGCCGATCTTTATTTTCAACCGTGCACCGTATTGTGCATTGCATCTTTTCAGTATGTACTTTCACGTTTGTACTGGTGAAAAAAACGGAAAAAGAAAGTTCGTTAAAAAGTGTCATTTATAACAAAATGGCAGCCAATTCAAATTATATTACTTTTGCGCCACCTTGTATATAATTGTACATTACACCTGGTAGTTATGACACGAAAGAGCTAAAAATTGAATTGAGATAAGTATCTGACTGCGGATACTGCGAACGTTCGGATAGGGACTGAAAATTGTGTCCAGCCAATGAACCGCCGAAATTGGAACCTCTATCGGGATAAACTCCGTCAGTTTTGAAAGATAAATATTTCAAGGATCTTTCTTGCACTCCACGGCCAGAGTCAGTTGAAACTAAACTTGCTCCTGATGCAGACCGTATCATGGTTAAACGAAACGTGACGTTTCGCCAACAATTATATGAGGCTTCTTCAAGAGAGGGAAACGATACAAGTAATAGTCAGATCGGTAACTCAACGCATAAACCACGCTAGAGGGTAGTACTTGTAAAGTAAAATCCATTTTAGCCTTACTTAAAAAGCAAAAAATTCCGAACGTATAACAAAAGTTGGAAAATTTAATTTTATCGATAATGCCATTAAACAGCGTGAATCCAATTAAGTCAATTTGAAAATATTCCAAAAATTCACTACTAACATAAAAAAATATATTAATTACAAGGCGCCTTGCCAAAAAATGCAGAAGTATCCGCGGGTAACATGCCGTGTCTTCAATTAATTAAATCGGAAAAGCACGCCGTAAAATTACGATTAAAAGGAATGCCCGTGCAATAAAATAGTTATTGTTACGACTATTTTTTTTTTTTCTAACAATAACTCGAATTCCTAATTCAAATCTGAACTCTGTATCTACGACTCCCGCCTGAAAATTTATAGTTGTTTACAATTCGCCGGAGAATACATTAAGCAAATAAATCTAAGATGGTATACGGTCTGTTATTGGAAAGCCATCATATGTCGTGCATAAAATTGTGAATATTACATGCGGAAAACGCGGAGGACTTTTTAGCAAAAAACTTGCCATCTGTAAACTTCCCTAGGAAATTTATGCTGCTATTGGAAGCGAACGTTGTTGGTATCTTCAAAGATCGGAAGTTTTTCTTCTTCGCCTTTGATTTACATACATGTTTAAATTGTACATGTTTCACATATTCTTGTATTGTTATCGTACCGTAAATATTAAAAATGAAGTTGCTTTAGAACTATAACTGCTGTAAAGTTTAAAACTTAAATGAGACAATCGCCTATTCTAACAATCTAATGTTGAATACAATAATCCGTATGGTTGAACCAATTAAAGGAACTTGTAGAAGTACACTGGCTACACCACACTTAAACAATTCGAATATTTTTAAAAATTTGAAAATGTATTTCTAAAGGCCAATTTCAACGATTGCCTATCATTTTCGCCTGGTGTGTTTTCCATCATTTACAAAATCCATATGTTCCGCACGTGTCTTTACAGGAGTACCTGCTGCAATCTGATAGTTGTACAAAGATGAGTAAAATGCGTACAGTATGTTTCATGATCATGGGTGATGGCTGGCAGACGAGAACGTGCAGCTTATAAACAATAATTCCTCTTCTAACGTGGCCGGATTATCGGGCTACATGGGCGTTGGGACCTGTGAATTGCAAATCAACGTAAAGTACGTAGAGCAAATTCAGGCGCACCCAAAGGGACCACCCACCGAATAAAAAAATGTTAGTTTGCTAGTAACATATGGTGTGAATAAGAGGGGATTGATAAAGAATTTATATAAAGACAGAATAGACGTCGCAGTATTAGTAATATCAACAAGGCACCATGTTGAAACAACCGATGTTTCTACGATACGACCATGATGCAAATAGGATGGATCAATTATAGTTTAACAGGAAATACTAGAAGGTATACATATCAGCGTCAATAAAGTATCGTATCTTCATCAACAAGGAGAGAGTAATTTTTTGATGAAAATGAAACGTCGAGCTAGCATTTTGGAATGTGCGCCGGAAATACAGCTACGGGCGGAAGTTTTACCAAAAATCACAAAAACTTCTTCTTATAGTCAAAATCTGACCATAAACCCCCTCCCTAAAGAAAGATATAAAATTTTATAAAGAATTCTTGAAATTGATGTAAAAATAATAATAACGATTCGAAACGTCTGATTTCTTTAAGATCTAAGGTATACATCTCAAATGAATTTTTGATTATTTTTAAACTTTCCTTGTACCCATGGGAGTCGTCAAAAAAAAAGCAATTGAAGATAGGTACAAGGCATATAACATATTAATATTATACTTCGTGGTTTAATCGCGTAAACCGTAAAGCATCTTTAATCAAACGGTACACGCAGGTAATTAAGTTAATTGAAGTGCCTGCAGCTCGTACTTTCCCACCTATGCTTTGAGGTCGACTTAATAGTTTTGGATGTGTTCTCTTTTGCTAGAAGAATTTGTACAGTTTTAAATATGTACATAGCTACTGATATATCTCTTTGTTTCGTTTAATTATAAATGCAATTATAACGGTGTTCACTAAATAAAATACAATAGCTTTTGATTTAGTGATAACGAAACAATAAGCTGATTTTCCTGCTACCTGATCTTTAAATCGAGATTTCGTTAAATAGTTAGTAGATTCCATCTTTAATTTTAATCATTGATTTTTATACAGTCAAACGCCGCATTCCTATTAAGTAATTTTGGAGCACGTAGTGGCGAGTAACGAGCTTTTGTAGAAGCAGGGATGATTGATATTAGACGCCAAACGTCAAAGTTATCGCCCTGTTTGTATCATACTACAGTATCTTCTAAGCATCTACGAATACTGATGTACGTAAATTACTTATTTTAGATAATAAACTAGCAAAAACAGTGGTACAATCATTAACAAAAAGAACGAGGAATATTCTCGTTTCCGGTCGAACCTTAATTCTTTTAACATTTTAACGGAGCACTTCATCTGAGGATATCAGTGCACGTGTATCGACGTTATAATTCAAGGTAACAGTAGATACATGTCCAGCTATAAAAACATTTAGCGTTAACAATACTCATTGGATCATTAAACTCATAGAGTTTACCAGGGTATGTGAGTACTATTATGTTGAAGTAGCATCATTATACTACAACAATTTTGGTAGCTTTACCAGTTAATCCCAAAGCAATAGCTCCGAAATATTGAAAAAAAATTTCAACGGTACCTTCATTTGAAAAGCTAACATTAAAAATACGAAAATTAAGATACCGTTGGTAAATACTTACATCTCGATTGTCCTGGTCCTGCGGATCGCTAAACTTGACGGAATGGGTTCTGCTGGCCTCCTTCTCCTCCCAATCGTCCAGCTCGCTATTCTGGTCATCTGAACGAAGAGCGCCGTTAGAAAGGGCGGCGGTCACGTCACAACGATATAAGCGGCCATCAGAAGAAGCTACAGCACACAACACGCCGTGCGCGCACACCACACACGGAAAAACAGAGTGCATTACACAAAACAGAAAAAAGAAGCGCAACGAGAAACAAGAAACAAACAAAGAGAAAAAAAAAAACGTGTCGTACTTGGTGCATAGAACCAGAACAGGCTGTAGAGATAAATTAAAAGAACAGTTCTAAAAATCTACTTTTTGTACGAAGGTACTCGTTATCTGCGTAAATTACATTGTCGTCCATAATTATTTATCACCTATCTGTAGCAAATCCTAAGAGAAATATGAAAAGTTATGCAATCGATAGCCGTAGAAAGGATATAAATAAATTCTATTTTTAAACAAAATGTACATAGCTGATGATACTAGATGTTTTCATTGACATTTTTCGTTGTTGTTTTATCAGAGTGCATGCATTATATCAACAAAAAACATTTATTTTTCAATATAGACCCCCCTCTCAAAAAGAGAAAGATTTGCTCCGGGACACAAAGCGGCTAAAGACAGAATTTCTTTGCTTTAATCTGTAAATGCTTCGAGAGATTTTATAGTAAAACTGTTGATTCTCTGTCAGTGCTTTAATCTACTATCTCTTAAAAAGAGAAAGAAAGAAAATTTACCGGTCTTTAGCGATCAAATAGCGATGCATGAACAAAGTGAAAAACTTACTCAAAATCTGACCTTTAAAGTCCCTCTTACAATTGATAACGCGTCTAGTTATCTTCTCTTGATCAAGAGGTAATCGCTGTTTCAAAGCGTGCGTACAAGTTTTAAACAACTTTTAAATTTGATCGTGGCCTCATGTTAGAAACAATTCACCATTGCACGCCGCGTTGGGAATATTGATGACCTTTTTAAAAGAACTACGACCAACCTGAATAAATACTTGATGGCGAAATCTTTAGCCGCAAGTGGTGAAGAAATCGCCGTCAATTACAAATCAAAAGGAAGCAATTGTGAAACTAGCTCGTGAAAGCGGCGGCGGAGGGTTCGAAGAAATGAATTGAAAACCTATAGAATTTCCCCAAAAGATAGAGTTATTTGAGGAAGACTTGTTAGAAATGATTGAAGGAGAAAACCAGGCATCCGAAGATAGTGAAGTTGGTGATGAGGGAAATAAGATATATTGTTGCTTTCTAAGCGTAACCACTCTTAAACCAACAGAAAGGTGGACTCAACATTCGCGTTAGTTTTCTGGAACCTAACCCCCTAGAATATGGGGAGATTACTTTGTATAATGGTTATTACTACAAGGTGATCTTGTTTTGTTTTGCGGAACAGATGTACTTGTTGAAGTGAGAATATCTAAAAATCTGTATTGATATGAGTTTAATATTATTTATATCCGTTTCTATTGCAAATATTTACGTGACCGGCGATAATATGGATGATTAAATAATTATGAACGGCAGTGTACATAGAACCTATATATATATATATATATTACAAACACTTAGAAAAAAAAAAAAAACAAGGATATGCAAAAAGCGATCGGCAACTTTGACTTAAAATTATTATGCAATGAAACTGAAAATTTGCTATAGTGCGGAGTGTTACTGGTTGTTTTATAAGATTTGCTGCATATAAAGATTTGTACGCTTGGATAAAAAAAAAAACGACCTCCTATACATCAGCCAAGAAAGTTTTTCAATCACATAAAATGTTCGTTTAAACTTCCAATTAATTAAACTTTCGCTTTGAAAACTTAAAAATATCAAATACTTTCTTCTTAGTTAAAAGGTAAACTATAACAACATAACCTCAAATTCGACGGACGAAATCAACATTTATTATCGACAACGCATTCTTGCAATAATAATTTGCAAGTAGGCGTAACTGTGTCTCGCTGAGGCAATGCCACAGGTTGTCCTTCGTTATTCTAGGATCAAAAACATCGTAAAAAATGAACAGTAATTTACATTATATATGCATATGTAAATGTATTATATGTATTTCTCATTCATACTTTAGCACGATCTAAGTATAAACTTTTTACTTACAGGTGCACTGTTTTTCTCGAATTAAGTAAATATTTTTAAATATGTAAGCTAAAAATAATATCTGAAAAAATACAAATAAAATAAATTTGGAGAAGCTACTTTCGTTAGTCGAGGTTGGTAAAGCTACTCGAGTAATAAAACTAGCAAGTAAACATGGTAGCAAAAATTCTACATTCAAATGTAAATCCTATTTTAATTTTTTGACAATGTGTCTAAATATCGAAGCAGGTATAATAACTATTTAATCGTGTTCTTTACGACCCTCCAGTTCAAACCATCTAGTCCACCGCTCAACTTCGGTATGCGCATTTCCAGCTGTAGCAGCTCAAGCTCTCCAGGCCCTTCCAGATTATACGATGAGCCGGCTTTTGACGTAATTGTTCCGTAATCACAAAAAACAAAGACAGTCTTTCCGATTTCAAGAATCTGGAGTCGAAGGTCTTCAACACACCCAAGTTTCTGGCGAAACGCAAAAACGCTCGATGCCGCCAATATCATGAACTACACCAGCAATTTGCCATAAACGTACTTGTGAAAATGTTCCGAAGCATTGACTACTACCAACGATTCCCTTTTCGTTACGCAATAATTGCCATCTGCTTTTGACAACACTTAGCTGAAGTAACCGATAACCTTTTCTGGACCATGCTGTACCTGAGACGATACCCACGTTACTGTATCTATGTCCAGAATGAATTTGCCATCAAGTACTCGAGGGTAACTCGAAATAGGTACAAAAATCTTCCATCTTCTGCGAGTCTCTGAGTTGATGGCTTAGCGGTCGCCTCAGTCATCATCATCCGTGAAGTGGGAAAGTTTTCATCAGTAACATTGTCCTTGGCGGTTTGCCCATAAAAAAACGGGCAATTATACGCTGCTCGTCTACTGTGTGCGTATCGACTGGCGTACGCGGATTATCCCTAATTAAATTGAAACTGCGTCCTGTATAACGTTTCAAGTCTCGCTTCAAATGAGAAGTTTATGCTGATAACTGGTCAATCGCAACGAATGAGTGAAGCCGTCTAATGATGCATTTTCCATCTCTTCAAAAAATAGGTATATATTTTTATGCCATAGCTTTTTCTTAATTCCAAAAAGAATTATTTGAAACAGTGACAGATTAAAACAATCCCCGATCTCGATAATTCTGATTTTTTCGAATGAAACAAATGCTACAGCTTGAAAACAAAAGCTAAAAATTCTATAAAAATATAGAAAATTGATTGATTTGACAAATTGACAATTTTGATTTTTTCATTTTTGAAAGAAAAATAATTGAAACGCGGATTCAATATTATTAAACAAAAATCCACAATCATGAAGGGAAATTGATTCACGTTTCATACATTTTTTACGGGATATTTTGCGAGATCCAACTGCACCGAACAATACGAGATAAACGAGATCTATTTAAAATTTAATTATTCTGGTGATTCTGCATGATATTTTCCTAGAACTCCAGTTGTAGAATAAATTGTTTAAAATCTACACGGGACATACTTTTTAATTATTCAAGATAATCGGCTAGAATGGGTCTTTAAATTTAACCTCGTCCAAATAAACGTTATTATTAAAAAGTTTCACCGTCCTGGGAGTTCTCAACTACCGGCGTACGTGTGGATGTATATTAAAAGCAGCTTGGACGTAATAAACTTGAATCTCAAAACACTATCGGCGTGATGTATAGCGTATTTTCTCGTGTGGGTACATCCAAGGATTTTCTAAGGCACGACGGGTAAAAGAAGAACACGATGCAATATAGCAAATTCGCAGTCGATTCGTATGTATTTACAATAATGAAGTAGTGAAATGTGAAAACCAGACGTTACTGAATACAATGCATTGCGTTTAATCACGATGACGAGCTTAAAGTGTTTGTTAACATTATTACATCTTTTGCGTAGGTTATTTGTTGGGAAATTAGTTTGAATTTCCAGAAAAAATAAATTCAATTTTGTACAAATGGAACTTATTTTATGCGCAAATATTTATTGTCCGTGCTCGAGATTATTTGTCTGCAAGGTAAATTTTTACATCACGCAGACATTAAACCTAGTACGAAAGTTCGCAAAAATATAATCAAGTATTTTCTTGATTAAATTTTGAGTAACACAAGAATGGTTTGGACTTTCTTATACAAGCCATTACTTAATTTTTAAGATATTGATAAAAAATTTTTTTTTTTTCATCGCCCTGCAGAACCATTAAGGAAAATAGTCCTTGAAAGCAGCCATCATGAGAATCTCGCTTGTTACTGGAGATATAGAGTAGGTTTAAATTCGGCAAAGTTGCAAAATGTTCATGTTTGTTATGAACCCGAAGAAAAAATTATCTGCAAAAAATAGCGAAAAAAAGTTAATTTTTTTTCAAAAGCTTCCAAATCACTTGATTGGAAACAATAATAATTTTTGAAAAACCGGAGAGATGTCTCGACTTAGATACTTTCGTTATTTTTCATGGGGAGCTATTAAACACAACTTTTATTAACACCGAAGAATTTCGAAGTAGACTCCAAAATGTTTTCAACGCACGCATTTCTAAAGAACCACGCAAAGGGTAAAAAAGCACATAATAACAAAATAGCTTCCTCATGCTGATATAACGCAAGGAGAAAGGAAACACGCTACCTATAAACATGTTTCTGTCTACCAAGCATCATCAGCGTGGTTCCGAGAGTGTTTTAACTCCTCCTCGTGCGGATGTTCGTGTCATAGTTTAATACCATAACATTCGAAACGAGCTAGAGCCCCTTGCATTGCCTTTACCGTAGATGATCCCATCAATACTACAAGAAAGCTGTTTCAGTATTATTTTTCATATTAGCTAGCTCCTCGGTACGGCAAGTACCGCATGAACCGAAAAAGTTTGAGAATCGCTAAGATAGAAGATCGATAGCGGCCTTGAGAATGTGTCTAATTTTTCTCGGCAAGAACCAAATAAAGATGGCGTTTTTTTTTTCTGTTTGATATTAAACAACAATGAAATTTAAGCTTGATATTTTACATAAAAAGCGTTGCGACGCCTTGTTATTTCTGATGGTATTTGCTATTCTCTTGTCTCTGTATTTTATCACTATTCACAAAAAAAATAAAAATAAAAATAAAAGCAAAAATGTAAAAAAAAATCTTTTTAGTTCGCAGCCAATGGAGTATAAGCGGATTTCTGCTAATAAACATTTCAACACAAAACGTAGTTAGGTAACGCATGCATAAATGTATAACAAGGTCGGTAAACAAAAAAAAAAGTAGAGCCATTGCTGATAAGATGTTTAGAATACCTAAATAAAATGTTTGCAACAACGCACGACCTGTACGTCACCTTATACTTTTATAACATTTCAAAACATGTTCCTCATAAAAATCTATCATAAAAATCAGCTCTTTATTTAACAAGATGCATTTCGCGCGCAACGCAAATATTGTATTCAATAACTTCAATCACAACATATCAACAACACAAAGAAGAAAAACTACGAGACAGGTGCAAAAAAAGGACTTACCAATAGTAGGCTGGTACTCTTGTTGAGGTAAAAGAAAACACGTTAATACTGTATTCCCCGTGGTCGGGTCCGTATCAGTTTGAAAGGTTAGCATCGGCTGAGCTTGATTCTCGCTTAACCAAACCGCCTTCAGCTGCAATTGAAGTAGAGACACCGGAAGATATGGCAGTTTATTACCCGATACGTCCAACACGTGCAGTCTTTCGCATTTGCCCAGCGAATCGGGCAGAATGGTGAGTTTATTGTCTCTCAAACTAAGCACCCCTAATTCCTTCAGGTTACCCAATTCTTCTGGGATCGCGCTCAAACTGTTCCTGTCCACGTTCAAATTGGTTAACTTGACGAGCTTCCCCACCTGACTAGGCAGTTCGTTCAAGAAGTTTTCGGTGAGTATAAGCTCCTGAAGGTTCGAACAGTGGCCTATATTCGAATTCAGTATCGCTAATCTATTTTGGTCCACTTTTAAAATGGTCAATTTTTCTAGTTTCCCTATGCCGTCCGGCAGCGTCTCCAAAACGTTCTGCGATAAATGCAAATCGGTTAGACTTTCTAGACCGGCTATTTCCTCCGGTAGCGCCTCCAATCTATTCTCAGATATGTCCAAACACGTTAGATTTCTTAGTTTACCAATTTCCGGCGGTAACCTTTGCAGTTGATTATGGTCGAGCCACAATTCTTGTAAAGCTGGCAGTTCACCCATGTGAGCAGGCTGTAATTAAAAGAAGAGAATTTATTGTATTATTTTCTGCTTTCAGGAAACTAAAATGTTATATACAGAATAATTCCTCTTAACCGATCACGTCGGGATTACACCCTTTATCGGAAACTCTCTCAGAGACAAATGATCTCCTGCAGTGAAGTTAATGAATAAGGCAATCGTAAATAACACTAGACTCGTCAGTATCTAGCTAGGTTACATCCAAGTAAGTTACTAAGTAATAGACTATTCGTAACGTTTAACATTGCGAATAGTCGTAACGTTAAACGTTAGCCTTGGCAGAACGCGGCTAAATTGTATTGCTTAATACGCAAGGTTTAACGCAAAGTACAAATTCAAAAAAAAATCAAGTGTTCGCGATGGGCGGTTTAGACCACTCTTAAACGTTATACAGAAACCGAGGATTATAAACATAGATCTAAATCAGGAAGAAAACGGCGAACCACGGCAAGAACAGATCCCCTTTTAGAACGAACGGTTTTACAGGACCGACGAAAATCGTCGAAAGAATTAAGTAGTAAACCGTGGAGACGACTTGGGGTTTCTCTGACTCCAGGTGCGATAAGAAGGCGACTGAAGGCAGCTAATTTACATGGGCGTATAGCGCGAAAGAAGCCGTACTTAACTCCAACGCATCGAAAAAAAAACATTTGGAATAGGCCAAGAAGTACGCGCATTTGACAAAGGAAAAATGGTCGCGTGTAATCTTTTCTGACGAATCTAACATCGAGGCATGCTCCTTTTATCTTCTTTTATAGTTGTTTATTACATCTAACGTAATTATACAAATGTCTTATTTAATCATATTTGCTGAATTTTCTTCTTTCATTGCAGGTTTTCGGACGATCGGGGGCCCAATTTGTACAGCCAAAACCCGGAGAAGAATATCTCTCGCAATGCATGGTGCCAACGGTAAAACATGATGCACGTCGGCATCGGGCGTTTGCGGAATCTTTCTTTGCGAAGGGCGCATGAATAGCAACCCTTACACCGAGATGCTACAGGTGGTCCTGGAACCATCCGTACTAAGACGGATTGAAGATGAGAACGTTGAATATTTTTATCAACAAGATAACGCTCCTCGTCACCGTGCAAGGGCGACGATGCAGTGATCCATGGAAAACGGGGTGGAGCTGTTGGACCGGTCGACACAGTCCCCGGACTTATGACCGATAGAAAATTGATGGTATATTTTGAAGAAAAACATCGCGAAACAACAGTGCGGGTCAAAAGAGCAGCTTCATCAATAAAACTTCAACGAATGGATCTCAATCTCCAGCGATATATGCCGCAAATTAATTAGAAGTATGCCAAAACGTGCAAGATCTCTAATAAAAATAAAATATTGAAAATATTAATAAAACATCCTGTATATATCTACTTTGTCGTTTTATTGATATATAATTTATCTTTATAGATCGGAAGAAAAATTGGGGGTGCCTGATACATATTCACATAGCTGAAATATATTTTTTATAAAGATATAATATTTTTTCAAATTCTTCTAGATACTAAATTCAGAAAAAGATCGCTGAAGAAATGTAACTTTTCGCAAAACATGGATGTCTTTGTCATAATAACATCAACGTAACGATAGAATGTTGCATTCAATAAATGCACAAATTGCAATCGGACGTGCGAAAATATTATTCGTAATGTTTCCATGATGATGCAGAGTTTTCAACTAAACGTATGCAAATATAAGCTAGCTATGCAATTGTTACAAGAGTACAAGTGTTTTCCCGTATGTTTCATGTAATTACAGATAAAACGTAGAAAGATTGAATAGCAAAGTAACAAACAAGGAATTTCTATTTTAAAGATCGACAATTGCGGAGGACGTATTTCTTATTTTTTTTCTATTTTTCATATAAAAACTTTACGTAAGATAATTAAAGCTGAAAATTAATAGCTTCAACAGGCCTATAACAGTAACGCTCAAATTTCGTACGCCTGAACAGCAATAATCTTCCGAATAAATTCCAACGTAATTTAATTAAGTAACACAAAGAGGAAACAACTATTATCTAGTCTGTTTTGAGTTCCAGTTAAATGTTTAGAAATTGTAAGTAAGTTCTCAGAAAGGCGTCTTACCTCGAAACTCTCCGTATATCAACGCAACCAGGGAAATTTAGCAATAATTATGTAGGTTGTAGACCGAAGCAGTTAAGGATCCTCAAAGGCATAGAGGACAAGTTTCGCGAAATCAAGTTGCGACGCAATACCTTTAATGTTTAAATAGATCTCAAGACCGCGAATCTAAAATTAAGGGCTTAAATAAACCGTATCTAATTTATTTAAGTAATTTAGTGATGCGAAGGAGGGAAGTCGAGAGTAGGAGGAAATAAACAAAATAGGTTACTCATTATTTTTACAAGTAATTCTAAATTCCAGGAAGCAGCTGTTTTTTTTTTTTCAGCGATAGTTTGAATATTAAGTAGCGCGAGTTAAAAATGAAGCCTGTAGCGAATTAACAGCGGATCGCAGTATAGTTTGTCATGGGGTTCGTCGCTTTGGCGAAGGTCGTTTGAGCATTAACGATGATGAACGAAGCATTAAGTTTGTAAATTTCCTTGCAAGAGATCGTGTCGTACGGCGATGTCTTGAGGAAAAAGAGCGAGAGAAATATCGACAACACATCCGTTTTGCGAATTCAGGCCGTTTGACTGCAGAAGATGCAAAACTACCTGAAAACTGCAATCGCGTTGATTTGACGTTGAAGGTCAAGATTTCATGTAGTGCTAGCTAGCTATAAATGCAACAATAAAATACTTACCAATTCTTCAATCTCATTGTCGCCTAAATCCAATCGTTCCAATTTCGTAAGCGACGCTAACGACGATGGTAACCCTTTCAGTAAGTTTTCGCGCAATTCCAGCGAGGTAAGCGATGTCAAACGGCCGAAGTCGGCGGGGAGTGACGTGAGTGACATATCATTAAGTCCGAGTACCGTAAGCGATTGAAGTTTGCTGAAGGTCAAAGGCAGTTTTGGAATGGGATTCGAACTAAAATCGGCCACCTGCAGCGCCTGCAGAGTGCCGATACTTTCGGGGATATCCGGAATATCTGTAAACAAAAAAAAAATTCCGCATTATAAGAAAGTAAGCGATCAATAATCTATTAATAAACTAAAGAGCCTGTATGTATGCGTGAGATTTCTAAAGTTATCCAAACATTGTGCGAGACCAGTATATTCGCTAGACTTGTACCCAAAAATATGTTTGCCACATTCTCTTTCCCATAATATGGAATGCTAATGTTGACTAATTATAATATTAATTTGCGTGTTTAACATTTATAGACCTTGAACCATTATAGTTCCGAACATATGACAAATATTTACGTTATTAATCCATAAAATCGAACAGAAGACTACCACCAACCGGGAATTCAACTGTTTACTCGTTATCGAAGAGATGGGAACATATTAAGCGTAGTTATAAACGTAGTTGTGAACTTGGGAAGATCATCTTTTAATCCGGACAACCGCCGTTACATTGATCGAAGATTTAATTAGTGGCACGCGGATTATAATGATGTAATGGATACGTTTTGTTATTCACAAGAGCACCTATACTAGTTCGGGAACTAGTCGTTATTTCGTGCATTGAGCCGTTATCGTAAATGCCAGGGGGTGAATAAGGTTTAGGGTTACGATTCTCTGCGCATCAATCACGTTGCTATTTGCGTGAACGGCTCGGCAACGTTGATATCTCAATTAGCGTATTCCACTGACCGCCACATTCATTCTATTATCTTATCTGTACATTGATAGTTAATCCGGAATGTGACAATTTCCATCGATAATGATTATGTTAGTCATGCGGCCTATAGGCAATTTTTTCTAATAAAAACACGATGATATTTTCTTGATAATCGCCTATGTTACGTAGAAATTCCAAATATCTGTAAACTACGGCGTCTCAAAGTTGAAACATGAAAATTCTCTTTTTTAAAGTGTATATCCTCTATAGAAAACGCAAACGAAAAGAACTAAGAAGGTTCTGGTTGGTCGCAATCGACGAAAACTAGAGCAATGACGATTTTCTGCTCGTTTCTAGCGTCGTTTGTCATCGGCCCGAAAATTTGAAACGCCCATATCTCGTAAACCGTTAGAGGTAGCGGGCTAAAATTTTATTTCGCATACATGCGACTCATACATTGACACCGTTAGATTGGCCAAATTTCGTACCTTTTTTTTGCTTTTTCAACAATTTCATCACTTCGGGTTCAAATTTTTGGGCCTTCTCTATATCTCGACATTTGAAGAAGCTGGGAGTTAAGTTCCAGCCCGTTCGAAAAATCTATCTAACGAGCGCTTTAAAGGCACTATAGAGCCGTAGATTGGCACCGTTAAATGAGCGGCTATTGTCCTGCCTTGCGTATATGTCCTGTAGAGATATACGAATTATTTCCATTAATTAATTTAAATAATTCAACCTTAAAAAGCAATTGCTGGACAACTATCATCAATATAGAACTACTTATTAATGTCTTTAGAACATTTTGGTCATTAATTCCAACAGGATACTAGATCTTCTGATGATCTTACATTTATTTTTACAACGCGCATAGATAAATTAATGACTTATATCTATCGTTAAAAGTAATAAATTCAGAACGTTAAAGAGCAACGTAGCGGGAAAGAATTCATTCCAAAACATTCTAAATTTACTACAAAAGAGTTAAGGCACACACAGATTTAGTATCCATTAACACCTCCTATCGCGGCGATCACGAAAATGGCCAATCTATAATCATCCGCTTCTATTTCTTCCACGAGACGAAGAAGAGGATTTTCTAAAAAAAAAAAGAGGAAAAACTCCCAAAGTGCTTACCGTAAATAACGGTATGAGATGTATTTTACACCGTGCTTGTGTAAATAAATACATTAAAAATATCTAAATCTCATAGTGATAAAGTTAATAATAGTTTATGGTGCCCAATATTTATAAGTTCTCGCCGAAATCTGATCCAAAAATAATAATCCAATGTTTATATTTTAATTTAAACATCGATATCTAGAAATTTAACGTCGCTCTATTCTTGACTTTCTAGGGTGTACGTTCGAGAGGAAATAAAATGATCCCAAACACTTCTCGTGCTTGTCAGAAATAGTTTCTAAAATACTAAAAACACCGGTAAACAGGAAGCACAGTTATGTGATAAAATAATGCGAAGAGAAGCTTTATAAACGGATGAACAATGTCACAGAAGTATCGCGACGTTCTACAGCGCTTCGTTAGCGGCGTTATTGATGAGATGGTTTCTAAGCGACATTTTAATTATATTGTAATATATTTGGGACGTTGTAAATACTGCGTTTCAAGTGATTTCGAAAGTTAAACACACATCTGTTTATATGTATGTGGTATGCTTACAAATATACTGAAGTCCATGAATTTCGAACGCCCGATAAATCAAACAGAATAGTTCTCATTGATCCGTATGTATGTTTGTCTGTTGAATCTGAATATCCAATTAAAATTCGTCCATCGCCTACTTCCAAATTAAGCCACTTATGCAAATTTCTGATTTCCCAGAGTAATCGCACGGCTTGAGAATGACGCGTTATGTTCTAAATTGTTCCTTTCCTTGTCGGCTGGCTAAATATGAAATCGCACCAAACATCGCTTACAATTTCAGTGATTTTGGAAGGCAAGGGATCATTCTCCAAAACTATCATATCGAATAAGTAAACAACTGACGTAAGATGTCCAAACCCCCATTCAGGATCATGAGGAGAAGTGGATGCCTTCGATGGCAAAATAAAAACAGGAAAACAGACTTTCCTGACATGTCCGAAAAATCGCACAAAATAAGCCAGTTAAATATAAATGATTTGGTCCGTAAACGGAATTTGTCAAAAAGTTAGCTTCAAGCCACAAAGTATGCAATTTATTGGACAAAGGGACAAGGATATGCGCATTCTGTAGTAGGCAGCAACAACTGCGGCATTTACTTTCAAAACAAGACGGACTTTGTAACGTCTTAGAAGAGTGGAGACTCTTTAGAGACTCTTCTGCAGACTGCAGCAAAATTATAAAAATTTAGGAATAAACACGCCCCTGAAGATTTATTTCCCGCATTAGATTCTGGATTCTTTTTCGAACAATCTTGGTGAGGTCAGCGATCAAAACTATCTCACCTTCTTGATCGTTCACCTCACCAAAATTGTCGGGGAAAAGCTCCAGATGTAAATAAAGGAAAAATTTTTGTTCCCGAATGTTTGTAATTTTGCAGTTGTTAATCGACCGGCTATTTACCAACGCGCTATAAAGAGACGAGTGAGTAATGAAATGGAGGTGAAAGTCAAGTAAAAATATGTCTCGAAACGAAAGCGTTTTATAGGAAAATCTTACGTGATGAGAAAAGATGTAAAAAGCTGCGTGAAAATGTTGTTTGCATCATTTTCAAATGTTTTTATTCAAAGGCAGAGAATAATTGAAAAGTAACCAATTAATTTTTAGAACTCTACATTTTTAAATTAATTTCACTGATCCAAATATAAACATATTAAACTAATTGAAAAAGCAATGATAACCTTACAAGTAGCGATAACCAAATAACTAGAAATAATGATGATATAATAGCGGTTCTTTTCACAAAAAAAAAAAAAAATGTACATTTACATAGATTTGAAATTAAATACTTCTCCTTAATATGTTTTGGTTATGGTCAATTTTATTAGACGGAAAAATAAAACAGATAATATTAGAGAAATGCGATACTGTATTAGTCAAGAAGATAAATCTTATTTAAATACAAATACGTCCCGTTAAAAAAAAAAAACTCGGGAAAATACCAAAATTATAGGTCAACGGTCTAAAGCTAATAATAATCTACTTAAAACCACATTTAAAGTTAAGACGGCGTCTTCCGTAAGATGAAAAAAATATCTTCTAATTCAACTAATATTGCACTAGAGTGTGTAGATTGAATGGAATGTTGAAGAAGCCGTGACCTTGCAATCTCAGAAGACTGGCCGTAACAGCGACCAAACGGTCATACCAACACGTACGCACGTGAAACATTAAATAACAATGCGTTTTTATGCAGCTATCAGTTTAAAAATAAATCAAGTGGTTACTATTACAGAGAAATGGCAGCAATAAATATGCACATAAGAATAGATTGATTAAAAAAAAATACAAATAAATTTCAAGCGTGGTACAGAAGCATTGTAAACTTTGTGGTATGTCCGTCCTCGGAAGTTCGATCAAGGGAGAATGTTTTATTGCATTCGAGGTTTATAATCGTCATTAAGCACACCTGCAACTTAAATAACCAAAACATTGGGAATAAGAGATTTAATTGATCCGGAATGCCAAATCATTGTCATACATCATGGTGTAGCTATCGGCGTCGTCATCTTGTTGTTAAGCAGTCAGAGAACTGATTGAGGGATGGTTTGGGGAATAGAACCCGGTTTATATCGCTGCTTCCTGAACGGCAAGCGTACGTTTCTTTGGCACTAGAATGCGACAAGGAATGTCAAGTTTGTCATTTTGAAAGTTGTGACATTAACTGCGAGGCAACATTGATATAAGGTAAAGATAAAAAAATACTCTCGAAACCACGCGGATGACGCCGGGTGGGCAGAAATATGTCCGTGTGTTGGAGTACTTCTTTTCTCTTCTTTTGTTGCGCGTACAGTGAATTATTTCATCAATACCATGAGGAAATTAAGGTACCTTGGCATTATATATATTTGATTATTGTCATTTATTTATTAGTAATAAAGTTCACCACTTTCCGTACGTTTCACAGGCGTCCCTTTCACTCTTAACCATTTAAAATATATTATTGCAAGGTAATTAGTAACTTTGCACGAAGAATAAATAGAGAGTATCTGAATGAGCAAAAGTAGTGAACGACCTGGCCATCGCAGCCGTATTAAGCTGCTGTGGGACCAGTTCGAATTATTGGTCCTAATTCTAGTAAACAGCTTGAGAATCCTCCTACAAGTTATTACCTGGCCAAACTTCAACAGACGGTAATGTATCTCTGAAGGCACTTCTGAAACATTGCGAATTGCATAATCCTATGGTGAATACGTTAGACCTGCTACAGACTGCTTCGTGGTAAAGACACTTAATACAATTAGTGAAGATATTAGGCTATATTCGGCGATAATAAAATTTAGAGTTTGTTCGACACATGTTCTATTAATGGTGTACTGCTGAAATAATTACTGGGAAAAGCGATATGTTTCATATCTTCTTAAGCGGATTTAAAGATAATTAAAAAACAAACCAAAGCGCTTGGATAAATTGCTTAATTGTAATTCGGCTTTAGTAAAGCTTTATAGATTCTAGTAATACGCAGAATTAATGCTAATATTCATTCTTATCATTTGACGACCCGCCTGTATGAATTGAATGTTGCTTCGACAAAGATATATCGAATTCAAAAATGTAATAATATGTTGGTAGATCTTTACATACATTTTTCTCATGAGAACTAAAGAATTAGAAGCTGCCGATGTATGTTGTAGAGAAGATCGTATTGAAAATTATAAAAAAGCAGGAGATCCTTGAAGATTAGTTAAACCTGATTTTATCTTATTGAATGAAAATAAAAATAAGATCGCACAAAAATAAATCCCAGTTCAGACTCTTAAAAGGAAAATACAAGACTAGCGGCTTAATCGCTGTAAATATGAATATAGATGGAAAGGTACCTGACCTCAAAAGTTTCCGTTTGTTAACAAAAGCAAATAGGTTTAGTGGTAATTATGTAGGTTGGAGACCAGAACAGTTACAGACACACACAAATGACAAGCTTCGCAGAAAATACATGCAATGTTTTTCGAGTTACCTTCCTTTCCTGCATAAAAGTAATATCATAAAGAATACGACTTGAACTTAAAAAAAAAAAGAAAAAACGAATACGAGAATATCAAGTAAAGTAATCAAATAGTAGTTGAGAATTTTAGAAAGATAGTGTAAAAATGAAGTTGACGCCACTAAATTAGTTGGTATTTAATACATGAGGCATGAGCAGCTCCCAACCTTCAAGCCTACTATGTACTATAAGAATAAAATAAATCAACAATAAGCAGATAAACTTTAGGATGTTAAAAAATCATATCGATCGTATTAACGGCATGTTCTATCAGGTTGTGGTATAGTTATTTACATGTAAACTTGCACCTCCTGGGTAGAAGGTAGATATTCATTTTTTTTGCCTAAAAGACAATCTTTGAGCCTATATCTGCGATTGAATTAATTGCTTTTAGAGAATTAGTCACCTTCTTCAAGATCAAATTCTGGCATAAATCTGAAAAAATAAGACCTAAATTAAAAAAAAATGTTAATAAATGGCAAATTGCAAATACGATAGTGACAAGTCAATTAACTAGTAGTAGTAGTAGTGAGCATGAGTAGTAAATATACGTTTATAAATCTACGATAAGCATATAAACATTCAGTATAAAGAGAAACATGCTCGGATGTAAAAAAAAAAAGAACTCATATTAAGGGCATTCTTCATCAGGTTGTGATATAGTTAATTGCAAGTAAACTTGCGCCCCTCAACGATATTCATGTTTCCCCCTAAAATCTTTGGACCTTTACCTGTGATTGGACTGGTTGTTTTTACGAAATTATTAAAATCAAGCCTAAAATGTTAATTTAAAGATTTCAAGTCCTTCTCAATGAAGGTCACAAAGCTGTTGATTTTAATTTTTGATATAATTTGAAAAGATGTTAAAAATTAAACCGGGACAATTTTTTAATTTAATTTTAAATTAACTTAAATGAAAACATTAAAAGAATGAATTTTTTTAGTTACTATCGAGAATATTGCACGTGATTAAAAAATTTGTTTTCTTCAGTAGTTGTAGGTATATAGGTATTTCTAAGCTTGTAACGAAATAACTGCTTAATATCTACTTAATTTTGAACTAATTCGCATTTACAAGAAATAAACATTTATTTTTTAATATATCTTCTGTTTTAATGGCTCGGGTAATTTAATATTTATTTAGGTAAAAATATTAAAATGTTATATTTTATTTTCGTTGACCTTGTTCAAGTTGAAACAACTGAATCTCTCGATGAGGGCACTTTTGCATAATTTTTTGGAACGATGAATGTGGGGCACGTTATTTTTGATTTTAAAAATAAAATTAAATAAAAACGAATCAACTACAAGAATTATCCAACTTAAAACCGTGATATCGAGCAATCAACAATGTACAATTTAAAATCGAAATACTAACGTGATGTTTTGAATAACTTTTATTATTTTTATCGTTTTATACATATATATTTGCACTATTATTTTCTGGCGATAGATATTATAATTTGTTTCATGGAAAACATATTTCCACTGCAAGCGGTCGAATAGCGTTATCTAACTTTAATCGGGAAGAAATCATAGATCGTGCGACCCGAGGTAGAGAAAAGGAGAAATTACATAAAAACCGTTCGCATGTTATACGTATAAAAACATGTTAAACGCGCGACTAATGTTATCAGCGACTGCGCAACGCCATAAATTGTAAAATACGATTTGTATACGCCCAATACCAACAATCGGCGAAGGAATTGAATCTATCTGCACTGGACATCGCTAGGAACACTTTCGGTTTCTTAGCATCTCGCTATTTTGGGTTGTACCTGGCGCGAATATGCTTACGGAGATTGAGCAAGTGTCCTTTTTTGGTGCAACCTATATCTCAAAATAACACCAGCCATACTACAATATACATACATATGTTTACATCGCTGAATCAAATTCGTCCTAAATTATATTTATTTAAGATAGCTCTGTGTGCATTAGTAGCGGTATGTGTTACGTGTTCGTAGTGAATACAAGAATTTCTCGAATTTTAATGTAGAAGGACGGTAAATTTTAATTTGATATGGTTTAATCAAATTTTCTTTCTGGAACTGCAAAATTAAATAAATCACCTTTAAAACCATAACAGAATTAATTGTATTACTTAATACTAAATGTTGTAAACGTTGAACAATTTTTGTACATTGTATTCGTACTTTCATCAATTTTCTACAATCCCACCACAATGATTCGGTAAAAGCCCGCTAACTTCCGAGAAATTAAAATAAATCGAATACTTCATGATACGAGAGCAGTTCGACAATTACGTAACCCCGACAAGAGATGGCGCTACTAGATTTTAAATAACTCTATTTTTCTTAAAAGTAATCTTCGACAAGATGCCTGCCAAGTTTTCGAACGGATACGCCGATTAGTTTGTGAATAACAGCCGTTCAACCTGAACAACTTTTATGACGCCCAGGTCATCCAAATAAGGTCACCACATCGAAAATTATTGAAAAAATTCACACGATATATATAATGAATGATCGAAGATTAAAAGTGCGTGAAGCTGCGGAGATTCTTGCTCACAATTGACCAAATGACGTACGTAACAAATGAATGTTTATTAAAGCGCACTCCGAATGTTTTCTGGCATCGAATCACAACTGTTGACAAAACATGGATTTACCACAATACACCATAGACCAAACAGTTCAAATAGTGGCCAACCGTAAATTTTCGTAGCCAACCAGAGCCTAAAACATCAAAACCAAACTTATTGGATGGTTTCAACAATCCATGAGGCCCAAAATCTCATGAGTTAAGATAAGAATTACCTTCTCACCCTCCAGATTTAGTCTCCAACGATTATTTCCTACTTCCGCTGCTATTACGAAGGATTATTTTCTTCTTGAAAGAAATAGTATCTCTATTAAAAAAGAATTTTCCAACTTAAAATTAGGTTATTTGAGCTAGTCCAAATTTTTAAAGAAACATTGGAAAAATATATCAGATTGTAGCTTTTTTCTTTCCAATAACGCTGTATCTATCAAAGGAGATATCAAAGAGCGAAGCTTGTGAACATACAACCCTGTATAAACTTGACGAGAGAGCCAAACATCAAACCGGATAAACACGAAACAAGTCTGTTTCTTGTACATCCCGCGCGTATAATAAGAAGTGTTGATCGATAGAAGAGAACCCTTCTATTTATAGATCGCCATTCGTAAACATACGCGGAGCTCTCCGTATATACATACGCTATGCTAACATCATCAGAAACGCACTGCCATCATCTCTCTCTCTGTGGCCGTGTTTTCCACGAGGCCGGCCGACCTTGAATGCAAACCGAGTTTTCCGGCCACTCGTCGATTTCCATCCGTTAATTAATGCCCCCCGGCGATCGTCTTTGTCGCCGCTCGTCAAAATACGCCCGCACCCGCACACACGAGCGTTTCGAAAACCTTGACCCGAAAAAGATTGGACAGCACCAACGATGCGATCAGGTGCAGGGGGTGGAAATAGCGGCAGCACTACATGTATCCGCGCTATATCAATTACGGCAAAATTAATACAACTACCATTAAAAGGCTTTTAACGTAGATACCGCAATGTACTTTTGAGAAAAAATCACTCGCAAGGGATAGGCAGATGAGTAATTTGCTCTTAGCATCAGTGGCGATACTGGGTAAGCAAAATTATTTATGCGTGTTTTTTCACTTATTTGCCTTTTACATGGTAGAAGAGAAATTATCTCACGCATACACTGTTTGCGTTACCAGTACTAATGCAATGTACAAGTAAGCACGTGTTATGGCTATGCTATAACTTATCTGTAGAAATAGGGAAGAGAAACTGCGTTCATTTCATGACAATAGGAGACTGCTACAATAGATTCTAGTTTTGTATGTCACTAAAGAACGCCGTCTGGAGATGCTGCGTTGGCGTTTCGAAACGTTTGTAATATGCACACATTCCAATGGAGATTATAGGCGACAAGTTCTATGCGATCCGACTTTCTAATATTAATATGGATTTAATTTAGCATTCATTCATTCGCATAACGGACCACGTACTGCTAAGTTATTAGACGGAACGACTTCCTGTACAATCGTGAACGCCGTTGAAATGCGTAGACTATATTTATAATTCGCTTATGCAAGTCTTTCCTTAACATATGCGAACGGCATCACGGACACCATCACCGATTAAATCAGCAATAGGAAAAACGAGTCTTTTTTTGTATTTCTTGGAAAAAGTAGTCGCAAATATGTGGCGGAAGTATGGATTAAGCATTAGAGTAAGTGTGTTATTGAAGAAGAAAGGTAACCTGCATCCTTTTAAATTAAATCTGGTTTCAGGTCATGGGTAATTAGTTCCAGCACCAGAGATTACACCAAAATTTAAACGAAAGAAGTAATTGAATTGAAAAGTATTTATATTCTCTGTGGTTGCTAAATTTTCTCAAATGTTTTTATCTAGATATTCGCCATCGCGCGGTTTCAACCGAAATTATCATAGCTGGACGGAAGATCACTTCTCAGGTTTCCTTTATATACCCGAAACTATCTCGACTGCGCCTGTTTTCTGTTCCAGACGGAACGAGGACTAGTCGCGAAGGCATCTTCAAGTCAATCGTTGCGGTAAAACTCACGCGACGATTCCCCGAAAAAAAAATGTTAATATGACTAGCGATGACTAGAGAGAACAAAAGCGAATGAAATTGATACTTCTTTGCAGCGACTAGACAAACTCGTGTCTATTCGCCTCATGGATTCGGGTACTGGTGTTCCCGAGAGTCGACAAAACACGAGTCTGTCTAGTTGTTGCAAAACAGATATTACTTCACTCGCTGTTGTCATCTCTAGCGATGACCAAATCGCTATGAGACCTACCACCATGCTCTCCGCATAGCAAACAAAATATTAAGGGAAGATAGTTGAAGGATGACATAGAACCACCCGGGAAGTCAGAGTCAGCAGCAGAGAAGTAATTCGTTTCTTAGTGACAAAGGTGCTTATAGGCTGCAAGCATATCTTTAGAAAACACTTGTAATGAATTGACATGAATTGTTCCGTTCGGCTTGTGTTAATTTTGGGGGCGTGCTCGTCGTTTTTGCAATGGCCGATTTTCGCGAACAGCAGCCGTACACAAACAATTTGCTTTTCTCGTTTATTTATTTTTTTTTTTCGCAGAAACGTGTATACTGTTTACCTATCGAATGTTGTTTCCTTCGATAACCTAAGTCTTTTCGGTAACAGTCCACCCTAATGAAAACAATACAGTAAATGTAATAAGGAATAAATTTGACATTACTACAACAAAGGCTACATTCGCGTTGGGTACAAACTCTCGACTTCAGCTAAAAAAGCATACGTAAAAATGTTGATATATTTAACTCTTTTCCGTGACCTTTTGTGTTAAAACTGTTTCCCTACCTCTTAGCGTTAGCGAACTACGCGCGTAGGCAAAGTACCCAGTGTTTTTCCGCAGAAAAAAGATGCGTAGTACATACTTATACGCGATCTACACGTTCCCAAAGTTTCCTAATTATTTGAATTTCCGGTTTCAGGATTCTCCCTTGCGAGTATCCTGTATACCTGGATATAATTTAATATTATGCATAACTACGTTTTATTTGAAAAGTTCTCCAAATCGCCCAGAGAAGAACTTACCTTTCGCCCGCGCATTAAATAAACATGCTGCCGTTGTATATCAATATAATCGACTATAAACGATTCTTACATAAATTAATCAAATAAGGAATTATTAAAAAAAAAAATTCAAGTATAGGTATTTCGTCGTCAAATATTTAGTTAAATAATAAACTACATTATTTCGTGCGTAAAATTTGTTGAATCGATAGAGAATTATCTGCTGTTATCGCACGATTGACATATCTCTTTTATTTATCACTAGGATTACCATCTACTTAAACGAGGATTTTAGCGCTTATCGTGCGAATATTGCAACTAATACGCATGTATGCATTACCTGCCATATGCTGGTCTTTAACTAGAGCAAACGCATTTGTTAATATAAACATTGCCGGGATATGTTTTTGAGATCGCCTTCAAAGCCGTTAAAAATAAGTTATTACTGGAAAAGTGAAATTTCAATTAGAAAAAGTACAAATTTAATTTTCTGATACGTTTCAAATCTTTTAGTTTATAGTTATTTCAAGTTCATTTCAAAACCTTAACGTTCGTATTGCAATGACTCTTTTGCAAAGAAATGAACTCCTCAACCTGGACTCAGGATAAGCGTGGGGTAGCTAATTTTACTTCCTGAACGGAGTTAGATCAAAGTTAAACAATTTTCTATGTCAAAAAATTTCACATAAATCTCATAAATCAATGCCTAACCGAGAGTGTTTTTATAAATTCATCCGTATTCGAATTTTTACCGTCTTTCCACATTTGGCTAAGTTGTACGATGATCTCAACGAGTGTCCTTGTACCCAAATCACATTTAAAGTACATTGGTATACGAGAAACGATGTAACTGTTGGCTCACTTTAGATATCAACACAAGCTAAATGGGCATATTTTGTCGCTAATTTGTTATCCAGGAATTGATTTTTCTGTGCCCCGATTTAAAACATCCTTCCAACACCGAACAACAAACTATATGATACTTCTCTATCCTTCAGCAAAGAAAAACCAAAAATTGAAATGGAAACTGCTGCATAATCACAGTATGTTGGAGAAGCTGATGGTAGGGCGCTGCAGAAGCTGACGAATGTTAAACGTCACAAACAAAAGATTGAGACTTGAGATTAACATTAAAGGGTTGTTTTTGAAAAAAATTGTTTTTATTTGTATCTGAAATAAAACTAAAACAAAGGTCATTATATGTACATTTTTTATCTGTTTTAAGCGAAAAGTAAGCAGCACACGATCGAATCATCTAGAAATTTTTCCATGATTTTCCAGAAAGTTCCTAAACTGGGTCCGTTTAATTCTTGCATCCACGCCTTCAAGCAAAGCCTGCGATGGTAAATTTTACTTTGTGCAATTAAATGTTATTTATTAGACTTAAAAAAAACAAAAAAAAACGAAAGTGAGTTTTACCCTCATGTGTAAAACAAAGATAAACAATGGATCTGGGGGAAAATTAAGAGAATAAGCCATTGCCACTGAGCTAACTTTAATTATTAATGTATTCTATATTTCTATGGTCAACTTTGCTAGATGTGGAATTAAACAATTTTTGCGACATATCACGCCGCTCACAAAACTATAGATTTATTGCGATCGCAGGCGTAGAATTATTTCACAAAATGGTGATGTTAACTGGCTCCGGGATTACTTTCTGCGGGACTATGTAAAAAGTCAAGTATACGCGAACAATGCATCGCACATTTTACCAAAAGAACTGCGTTTTGCCAAAAAAGTCGCTGTGGCCACTTTTCATAATTGTAATAGATCGTATTACTATAGAAAATATTCAAATTATCTCATTTACTGTGTATTACTAACGTATTAACGAAGTCCGGTAGCGCTTGAAAAACCCTGTTTGCCAGATGTGAGTTACAAAGCTTCAAGATACAAATAATTCAATTCAGTTAAATATGATTTTAAAAAACGAAAATAACATCTTCAAACGAAAGTATTATTACCCAACGCTATTTAAGCCGAGCAATAATTGCTTGAAACAAAGCCTTTGCATCGACGATAAATTCGCTAGAATTGGAGAGAACACCGCACACCACCAGGTAGGCAACGAATTGTTTACGCCGCCACCACGAAATGGAATCGTATGAATGCCGTTTGTAAACCGAACTGAAACGTATAAATACGTATCTGATTATATGAAAGGCTTAAAATAGAACCACGGTTCTGTGATCCGCTTTCGGACTAGGGTGGTCCTTATTTATAGTGTCTGAAAAATGCCTATTCCTTCCTAAAGATAACGTGAGACACGTGGCATTCGAATTCGAACGCTTCCACTACACGACGCGCTTCCTCCGAGTTCGAAACTATTTAAATCGACGGCAATTATTAATCGTATTTGTACGTTTTCCTTTCGTAATAAAATGGGATTGTTGACGTACCCGTATGGGTCGAATACCATTACCGGCCGTAAAAATGACTACTTTAACTTTTTCACATTTCCAACGGTACGAGCAGGTATGATTGTTAAAATATTTTCCGTTGCGATATCAAAAGAATGTCTTGTGAACGCCGATTACGTAAGTGACATACTTATTTTTGGTTTCTGAGAAGATTATTGGAAAGTAAAGAGATATTACAATTTTACTGGGTTAATTGCATAGTATAAAGGTGCGAGCAACAGAAGCAACGTTTTGAGCAATAAGAAATGTCTACCATTGTTTATTTCCTCTAAAAATTTTAATTAAACGTATTTTTTCCAAAATGAGCTAGAAGAGTAGCTATCGACAACCTCCGCACCACAAAAGTTTAATTTATTATATAGCAAGATACTAATTAGTCCGGAACGTCCGTTTCGAGGACACGAATGGTCCTCATCATTAGTGAGGGCAAAGGCAAGTGGAATTATAGATAGACTCGTGTTGCCTACTGGCGTCCCCTAGAGTCGACAAAACACGAGTCTGTCTAGTTTCTGCAAAAAAGTAATAATTTCATCCGTCTTTGTCCTCTCTATTCATCATCAACCGGTTACCGAATGAACTAGTAGAATCCACAATTAACAAAGTCAGCGGTAAAGAATGTAACAGCATGAAGTCGGCTACTGTGGACGCCAGAAACCGTCCCGTCGGACACCGGATACTGGTCAAGGACTAGATTACTTAAATGCATCTTCATTACATGGTATAAAGTCGATGTTGCAAGCTTTAATTCAAAGTAACGGTTATACAAGGGGAATTTTTTTTTTTTAATATTGACGAATCAAACGCGATAAACTCGCTGCAATAAATCAATAGCTAACCATCAATGCAAAATTAATGCTCGGCGCCTTGGATATATAATTGCGAAACTAAATCGACGAACCACTGCATATTACGTTTGCAACGGGATTTGTTCGATTTCCAAGCAACCTAGAGACGCGTACGAATTTAATGCACAAACGCCGAGATATGAGCATAACACCAGAACGCGGATTCAGTCGGTTAATTCTAAAGGCTAGGCAATTGATCAGAAGCTCTTTAGAAACTCGGTTCCTTGCAGCTAACTTAGCAACGACATCGTACACAGCAATCAGACGCTAATTCTACAAATGCCAACGGGAAACCTCAATCTTGGAAACATGGAAGGAACGCGTTTATTTAATCTTTAGAGAAACATATTCGTAAAACCGTACGATCCGTTACATCCTGTATGTAAACTTCATTCCGCACAAAATTTACGTTCAACACGACTTAAACCGCCGAAAAAACAAATATCTTCCAATCACGAATTGTATAACAATACACACTAAAAATTCCAGGGTAATGTATGTCTGTTTGGGAAATGCGTAAATAAATACACGTGACGTGCAAGTGTTGGTTGTGTGCGCTCGATTTTATGGCGATTGTACGGAATTTTATAACGCCATTATCCAGAAAATTATGCCGCCGATTGCGCAATCGTGTATTGACTACTAACGCGTTACAAACTCGAATCCGATCATTTTTTTTTTTCGTTTTTAGTATTGCCTTCTTTTATCAAAGATATACAGGGCAACGCATTTCCTCGAGCTGGAAAAATTGTATCTGCGTAAATGGGAATCTTTTCAAATGGCTTTTATACGGTTCGTAGCTAGCGAAAGTTGTTTTTTTTTTTGCCTAGTTGAAGATGTTTGCAACACTGTAGAAGAGTATATGGTAAGAATATATTTTGGACATTAAAAAAAGCAAGCACCTAGCAGAATAGGTAATAGCTACTGCGAAGATTGATATACAGTTGATTTAAATTGTAAAATTATCAAGCACATTAAACTCATTAAATAATAAAAACTTATCGGAGAAATTATCTTATCTTTGTAATCCGTCTCAAAAAGCGAATACAATTTCAAAACAAGATATTCCAATATTATCATCAAGGAAGGGCCATGGGACAAACGCGTTTTGTCACCGCTAACTAAATAGATCTATTGTAGTCTCTCCGGATCTTCACGCACAAGCGACGGATTTGATTTTTCAGCTCTTCCTGGTTAATACAAACGATATTTTATACATACACGACTTGTCAAACATCCTGCCGTTAATCTAAAATCGCTTTGGCTGAACGATGGCACTATCTTAACTAACCTTGACGGACCTGATCTTGTCCTTGCGTATTTTCGCAATTATTATTCTTTCACCACTGGAATTACGACCAATCAAAGGCATGCTCGCTGCTTCTTTAACCAGCAACACTGATTTGGGATTTATCGAAAGGTAACATGGGTATTACCTTAGTTCCCTTAGATTACTCTTCTCTTAGATTCCCTTAGATTAAAAATTAATGAATGTATTTGTGAGGGCGCCTCGTGTTCCTTTCCTGTGATTCTTCACGGCGCTTAAGTTTAAAGCAGACATTTCTAGGTGATAATTAGGAATACTGATGGCTACACTTGTACCGACTCCTTCCATTCTCCAACTGTGTACGATTCCAAGGTTGTCCACTAAAGATGTGGCAAGAAGTGGCCGGCCTCGTAGTGCTCGTTCGATGACACTACCGTAACCGTAAATGGTGAACGTAAACGAATATTTCTTGCCGTAAATTGCTAAATCGCGTCTCGATCATTGTTGGTTTCAACAAGACGGAGCAACCGCTCACACGGCTCGGTGATCTATAGAGATTTTGAGACACCAATTTCCAGATCGAGTGATCATTGGGAGATGGCCATTTGAGCGATATGATTTTTTCCAATTAATGTCAATCAATTTTACACTTTCAAGTAAACTTTTTATGAAAACAGAGCTCTTTTTTTTCATTTATAACAAAATGGCAGCCAATTCAAATTATGACATTACTTTTGCGCCACCTTGTACATACTAATTTCACTTTACCTTTTAATTAAAGCATTTCCTCGATCCATCAAGATCATGCTATTGGTTTATTTTTATTTTAAGACATTCGTGTATTCGAATGAAGGACAGATTGCGGCATAGTGTAGCGCTTGTGCGACAAGACAACGGACAACCAAGCGGACAACGGACAAGCGTATTCACTTACGTTGTTAGTGGGTAAGAACACGTTAGAAAGTTGATGAATGCAGTGTACTGTTGATCATGACGAACCGTGTTCATCAAGTCAAATTTCAAAAGATGTTGATGTTGTGAAGCAAAAACATTTTGAAAAGACGAGATTATTGGTATTATATGGTCGAGAAGCTTTTCTGCGAGATAATGCTAAAGGAATCATATTTTGAGCAGATTGGCAGACATGAAATTTCTTTACAAGCGAATCATCGTCCAAAAACAAACGTTGTCTAAATAAAGACGATCGCCATGTTACAAATTATCCCCGACTCATGAATAATCTTCGAGATATCGTCTACGAGCGTTACTTGCCTAGAACGTTGATGGAGGTAAACAATAGAAGAATGATAAATCTAAAAGCCCTATTGTAACCCGTTATTCAAAATAGTTCCGAAAATAGACCGTATTACAGCAGCAGCTGACGTTTCAAACGTATCAAGAGGATTCCCAGATTAATTGGTTTAGAATTTTGTAACTCACGATGTTAAACACGTTTCCGCCTTATATTGCTGATGATAGTAAACTCATTTCCCAATGCTAACGAGCTCGTATTTCGTATACATCTGACACCATATTCTATTTTTAGAACGCTTAAATTATAGGAGGCGTATAGGAGAGAATGTTAAATATCTAGGGAAACTATGTATTGTTCAAATTAAAACAAGCAAAATTGTTACAGATAAGATTACAAAATTAACACGTCATACTTCTTATCTTCAGAATACGCTTTATCGTCGAAATCCGTAGAAAGAAAAATAAGTCTACGACAAATTGATATTTATCGGGCAAAATTTACCTAGTTGCTTATAAATAAACTATTTTATTTCAAATTGATACTAATTACTGTTGAAACATTTTAATTGATGGCATCACAGAATATCTTATATTTTAATGGCCAATATTTTTATAGAAGGCTTTATTATTATTTTTCATGGATGTTTTCTGGGATATGTAAACCTACATGTTTTACAGACATTATCAAAAGTAGGACGAACATTTATTCAATATTGCCTTAAAGAGCAATGCTTCGATTAAAATTATTGAAGTCAAACATTAAAGAAGATTCTTTTGAGTGTTACACGCATGGTAAAGCGATGGTATTGATTTTTTTTTTCCAACCCGTTTAAAGACGTTTTACTTGCATCATATCTTAACACGGGTCAGTGTTAGCATGAATACGTATCGGCGATTACTAAAAATCGATTTCATCGTAGCTATATAATTAATCGATTAAATAAAAGAATCTCAAGACGCTGGGAAGACTTGAACTTACGATTCCCATCAAAAGTATCTAAATTGTCAGCAAGCTATAACGCACGTTTCCTTCTCTAGATTACTGGATAATGTTAGTTCGCAGAATGTGGAGGTAATACGTTAGCTATTTTCTTAACAAACTTCGGAACTTAGTGCAAATAATGAAACAGCACATCAGCGACGTGAGTTATAGCCGGATCTTGCCCTGGACAGCTTTAACCGTCAGCCATGCAAGTGGAGAAGTTCAGAAAAGGACGGAGGCGTCTGGCGCATCATTTCTTGTACACGACATGTACAAACACATTTAAATATTTAAAACAATATCAAAGAAAATAGGAAATACCAATAAAAAAAATTGTTAGATATTTAGTCCTTTATTTAAATTTTCAGCTTCAGGAAGGAACATTATGTAGATGTACACTCCGAAAAGCTTTCTTTTACTCTTAACTTGTGTATATAAGCAAGAATATCCAACAAAGATCGACAGCATTAATCACACCTAACGACCAGTTAATTAGTCTGTAGGATCAATCGGAAAAACAATTGATTTTATGAATTTGAGCATTTTATGTTTGATCCGTTGAAGAGCAAAGAAATAACGAGATTATCAAAACAGACGCGTAATTTACACGAAACGACCCATAAAGCCACGTTAGACAATCCA
The DNA here is from genome assembly GCA_020654165.1 of Oryctes rhinoceros. NCBI lineage: Eukaryota > Metazoa > Arthropoda > Insecta > Coleoptera > Scarabaeidae > Oryctes > Oryctes rhinoceros. The sequence continues at coordinate 2,268,311 of JAIOKQ010000978.1, forward strand.
AAATAGAGGTCGTTTCCATCGTATCCATATAATACACGTAATACAATTTGTTTAGCTTGTAGATGGGGCAAAGTAAACGGTTTAAAAAAAGTGTTATATATCACAAATTTGCCTTCATTACAGAAATACTCGATTTGCAATTGATAATATTCTCAAACAAATAGTGAAAAATCAGAGCCAAATCGTTAAAATATAAGGCTTAAGAAAAGTAAAGACATTTTTTAAACATTCTTTAAATAAAATAAAGTTAAAACGTGGAAATCCTGGAAATATAACAAGAGACAGATTTTTCAGGAACGAAACAAAAGTTCGTGAACGAAAATCCTCCATTCGACTGCCCGTATCTGCGCTTCGCGAAAATAACAGAACTATCAACTATGGAAACACGCAGCACTAAGATAAATACATTCGCATCGTCCAGAAAAGACCTACGCATGCTGTTGGAATTCTAAGAATCCCGACCAAACAAGCGCAGGGTGAGATTAACCGAAATCCTGTCGTGCAAAGACAATTAAACTAAAGCCGAAACAGTGATAAACATTGTCTGCAAGTGTTTGGTAGCGGCGTCGATTAAAAGGACCACGTTGACTGATGGCTAGACATAACAAAGGCAGGTGGAATTAGTCCTTTTTTTCAGCGACTAGATAGACTCGTGTCTATTCGCCCCATGAGAATGGATTCGTGTTGCCTACTGGTTCGACAATTTCATCTGCCTTTGTCCTTTGTCCTCTCTACTGACGACCGATTACCCTGGGTCACATCGTAACCGATGCCAAGGCAGTGAATTGCTTGAGAATTTAGAGTTCTCCATTACGAGAGAAAGGACTATGAGATCCGCTTCATCTTCTCGTTGCCCATAAAAATTTTTCATGGAATTCATGGAATTTCCAAACACAAATTTAATAAAAATCAGAAATTGAGGAAGCAGCATTTTCCACGTACTTCCACGCATCCTCAAAACGAGTACTGACAATTTGCACAGACGGTAATTTAAAATAACCATAAAGTAGGAGAGACGTGCGTGTTTTACAGCGTTTGTTGTTCCCAGGAAATCCTCTTTAAGTCCGCACAATATATTTATATCCATATTTTAATTACTATACGTTTCATATTACTTCGACATTCTACACGCTTCCATATCACACATATGGTCGCAGATACACACATCGGCCGGAAGGAAGCGGAATCAAGCTCCGCTTACCACAAAATACGAAGACCGTATAAAACCTACGGCCGGTGCGGGTATCCGTCCAGGACAGCGACGTACCTAAGCTCGATTATCCGAAGTTCATCTTTTAAAACACGCTATTTGTATAAGCTACTTGCTAATATTAGTTCTCAAGGGAACACCCGCGGTTATATTCTAGCGCAAGAAAAAGTGGACATGACCAGCATTACTGTAAAGCTTGGCTGGTATTCGCGTCGATCATTGTTTACCACGAACGAAATTTAAATGGAGGCAATATTAAAAAAAATATATAATTTTATTTTATTTCGTTCTTCTGTTAAACGTTTTTTTTTTTAGCTCATACAAGCACGCATTTCATAGGTTTCTTTTTTTTCTCTCGAAATGTAACAGGAAAAACGATCATCAACTTCAACAAAGAACTAATCAAAAACCAAGTCGTGACTCCGATTTATCGGTTTTCCTTCTATCATTTCGCGTTGATAAAAAGGTCGTTGCTATATACGCGACACAAAAAAGAATTAGACGCATGCCACTGCGTACTACATGTAGAGGAAACTACGTCTATTTATGGCAGAACACATGATACGATTGCCGCAATTCCTTCTAGTATTAACCTCGCACAATTGACGAACGTTAAACGAAAACCTAGACGAGACGGCCGACAACAGCCTCACATCAATAAACAAATACAATCAGCAGTAAATTAATATGACACCGTTTAGGTGTTGATGGAGAAGCTACCGGTGGCATCGCGGCCCCATTCCCAATTTCGAAATCGTCGAATACAACGCGTCGGGAACGAAGCCGAAGTACGCAGACAACCGCCGTCACTTCAAGAAACAACAAGTTAATATATGGTTCGGTGATTTCGATAATTAAAGCCGTATTCACCTCGGCCGTCCGTTGTCTGCAACAGGCGCGAATAGGTACAAGCGCGCTAGTTGGCTGAGCATCTGTTGTGGATGGAATTAAAAATTAATTCGCGATAGAGCGAACCGCCGAAATAATAGACACCTGTATTTAGGTAGATCTCGGTCTAGTGTTCGAACAAAACGAGGGACGAACTCGGAGCCTATTGATAGTGTTGTACACTACCGCTCCAAATCGACTCGCGTAAAAATGCAACAAAATCTATACGTAAGAGTGTTTAGTACAGCGATCTCGAAAAGTAGTGAAGATAGCGAGATGATCAAATGGAGAGAAATTTACGGAGCCAATCTAAATCGTTATAAAAACAAAATATGTTTTTTCTTTGCGCACTAATGTTTCTCTTATTTCTGTTGTTAAAAAAAAAAAAAAGTAAAATGCAAAGAATTTTCTCTTATCTTCTTTTGTCGACCGTACAAAGAAAAGATTCAATTTGGTAAAATACCACGAAACTTGCGCACAGAGCCAATGGGAAGCCGATACAGATAGATACGATTAATTGCAGTATATCCTTCCGTAATGGCCATGAAATTCTCACCTTACTCTCCTTAAACATTTCCACGGAAAAGGTCAGGGTAGAGACTGCTAAGCTAGCGTAAATGCATACATAAAGACTCACATGCCATACATAAATGACACACAATGACTAATTTCAAACAACGTAAAATATAACAAATAGACCACAAACGCTAGTTGCTTGGATAAATTTTTGCGGTCGTTACGTAATAGTCAGTTAGATGTTCTAATTTATTTGTGTATCCGTTATCAGCCGGAAGTTTTTGCTAACAACGAGGAGCTAATACAAACGAATAACATACAACTTTAGTTTTCCATTCTTGATGAAATTCAACGTTTTTGCCTTGTTTGGACTTCACCTTTGATAAGGAAATTTCCGTCTATAAAACCTAGTAACAATTATGCCCAAGTAAAGGTAGCTGATAGCGATCGATATTTTTAGAACTTTTTCAAAATTCGCAAGAAACACAAAAATCTTTACAGCTAAGTAGGCTATGATATTTACATATTGCGAGCGGCCCGACAGAATTTACAAGCTGACGCTACACGGTAATCCTAACGCAAAAGTTTTCTATATATTTATTAAATAGTGAAATCTATCAAATATACATATACAAAATACGCAAATACCATATCCTTTTTGCAGATAAACAAGCAGACAAGCGGACGAGCGAACGCTCCTCACGAGCGGACAATATTTTTGGAGCCAATTTTTTGCATGTACATATGTAAAACTCGTCCTGATGAGCGAACGCTCTATCGGATGGACGCGGATAGCGTGATTTTTCTCAACGGACACAAAACGATCCCAGAAGCGGAAGCCTCGGAAACGGGCGGAAAAAAGGTAGTGGTATTTCGACCATGGTCGAGCCATCCCCATTTTTATATTAGCTAACCGCGCTATTTCATCCAAGATCGAGTCGGGCCATGCTCCTAGGATTCCCCTTCGCATTTATGCAGTGCTCTCGATTTGCTTTAACAGGCAAAGATATCTAAACAAAACTTATACCAGGCGGCGCATAAGTAATGTCATAATTTGAATTGGTGGTCATTTTTCCAGTTGGCGCCAAATGTCACTGTGCTTTGACATTTATGATAGAGATATATAAAGAATTAGTTGTCAACAAGTCATGGAGCGATACGCACCTCAAGAACGTGGAATTATCGTTGCTTCTTATTTGACAAATCTTAAGTCTGTTGTTTTAACGCGGCGTGAATTTCGCCGTCCTTTTCCTGGTCGTCGTGTTCCATGTGCTCGAACAATTAAACGTTTATTCGAGCGTCTCGTGCGAACTGGGTCCACTAGAGATGTCGCAAGAAGTGGGCAGCCTCGTAGTGCTCGTTCGATGTCACCACCGTAACCGTAAATGGTGAGCGTTACAGACGGATGTTAAACGAATATTTTTTACCGCAAATTGCTGAATCGCATCTCGATCATTGTTGGTTTCAATTGGACGGAGCAACCGCTCACACAGCTCGGCCAACTATGGATATTTTGAGACACCAATTTCTAGGACGAGTGATCACTCGTTTTGGAAATTCGAACTGGCCGTCCAGATCGCCAGATCTAACAGCGCCGGACTTTTCCCTTCGGGGCCTCTTAAAATCTCGCGTTTACCACAACAAACTTTAAAGCTAACATTGAAGCAGAAATCGCTAATCTGGTGCCAGATGTTGTACGAGCAACAATTCAAGATGCCGTAAGACGAGCGCGATTATGCATCAACTCGGGAGGTGACCATTTGAGCGATATAATTTCTTTCCAATTAATGTCATCAATTTTTCACTGTCAAATAAACTTTGTATGAAAGGAGGGCTCTTTTTTTTTCATTTATAACAAAATGGCTGCCAATTCAAAGCCATATGACATTACTTTTGCGCTACCTTGATTTGAATTTTTTGATTAAGAGGACAGCGGACAGCCCTCATGGGCGGACGAAAAAGCAGGAGCCGTGAGTGTCCGCTTCTAAGGGCTTTCGCTACGTGTTCCCGAAGTTTCGTATTTTTTTTTTGAATTTCCGCTTTCGGCATTCTCGAACTTCAACATAACAAATATTATTACTATGTATTTATAACGTGTTATGTACCCAACAAACAAATACAGTTAAAAGGCATAAACACTGAATTACTATGTCGTAAATACCCCAATGTAATAATTGAATCTATTAAAACGAATAGTGTTCATCAATTTTATACATACCTAAATGAATAAAAAAGAGAGACGTAATAACAACAGATGTAATGGTGGTATAATGATTACGTATATTGTGTAAACTGTTTGCAACATAAAAAAGAAATAAAATATAAACATAAGTACGTGTGGATCCGTCATGGAAAGTAAGAATAATATCTAGAACAAGGATTCTCGAATGTTTTTGACTCGCAGACTACTTGCGGATTTTTTTTTTTTGTAGACGCCTTACTTCCAAAATATTGAATTTTCATGAACCTATTAAGGTCAAATGCGTCAGCTAATCACTATAATATGATTTTTGAAAAGCAGACAATTGTAAAAAAAAAAAACAAAGGAAGATTTCTATTTATATAATTTTTTATTAAATAAACAAAATTCAAGTGAATATTTGGATTCTTGCATAAAATAAAAAACGAAAGATCAAAATGCACGTAGGTAATACGCAAATAGGTGATGTAACCCCATTTCGTAGACGCACAATTTTTTTTCTCGAATACGTAGGCACCCCCCGGCGAAACAAAATCGACCCTTTCGGGTGTCCATGTAGAGGTCATCCCATGTCAAGTGAACAACGGCTTCTCACACCACCGTGACGAAATTCTGCAAACCAGTTGAAAATAGCGTTTTCTGATGATTCTTCATTGCAGGCACTGCAATTAGGCGTTAAGAGTTCACAGATTGATTTTTTTTTTTTAGAATGAAAGTTAATACTCGTTTGTGATCTAAACAAGAGCGCTTTAAGATTATAAATATTTGTAAAAGATAGTTTTTTTATCCCTAACATAGTTCGTCATAGTTTCAAAAGAAAATTTTCATTACTAACAGAAGCACGCCTAATAGACCTCCTCGTCGTGGATGGGCCTGCGTAACGTGCAACTATTTCAATTTAAATATTTATTTGGGCTCTCTTTCTGGGGAATGCATAAATTATTTATGAATTTCTGTAAAGATGAAAGTGTCTTATCCGGAAGGAATTTTGTTAAAGGTAGCGGTGAATTCTCTGCCCAGTCATGCTCGCCCAGTTCTTCCTATGGTTAATAATAGACATACGATTCATTCAAAATTGTCAAATATGCGTTATACAATTACAGTTACCCGTTCTAAAAAAAAACACACAAACATTTCCATGAAGGAAGAATACATTATAATATTTTTTTTTCGTGATATGAGAAAATCCCAAGGTTAACTTATTGTAACATCTACATTAATGTATGCGAGATGAAATGGCAAGAAAATTAAAGGAACTACAATTAAACATTTAATTAAAACTGTTCTTTTATCAAGTTCTAGTCAATTAAAGAATGTTAGAACAACCTTTTTTGGATGTACAGTTGGAGGAAACAATTTAAATTTTTATTTTTAATGTAGACAACGCGCATGTACCCTTTCAAAAATCCTTTATTTTGCTTACATAAATTAGACAGGAAAAGCACGAGCGGTAGGTGTTTCGATCAAAAAGGTCCTACAATGTTTATTTCTTAGAGCTTAAACAAAACTTATATTTTTAAATATGACATTTCGGCTATTTTCAGCTCTTCAGAATTTTAACGGGCCTTTGGACAAGCAAAATGGTCGCTATACAAAAACAAATTTTAAAATTAAATAATGGTAATCCAAATAATGATATCGAAATAAAAGTGCTTTTATCTAGTTCAGTTTAAAATAAATGAAAAACCACAAATAAATCAAATAAAATAAAGACAGATCCTTACTTCTTGGTATTATATTTAGCTACTTTTAGCAATATTCTCTAAATTTAGAGCTTCCTCTACAACTCCTTCGTTGCTCACAAAAACACCAATATTTAGCAATCTTTAATGTTCAAAAGGAACAAGAAGTTGATTATCGCGTACAGTAGCGCAAGAAAATATCCGGTCACCATGCAGTTTAGCGAAACGCTTGTTGAAATTGTAAGAAATTATAAGGTAAGGCATATATTGTGTGAAATCATAAGGTAAGGCATTCATTAATGCTATTTTTTTAACTGCGGTGGCAGCCCAACGGGGTGTATAAGCTTTATTTTCAAACTTCTCATAACCTCAGGAATCCTTTAATATATAAGTCGAAGCGGTGGGTATAAAGAAGATGTACTTCGAGGAAAGCCTTGGGTCAGTGAAATTAATAAACAGAAAAGGTTGGAGTTTGTTACCAGTTACGTGAATAATTCTGAAACAAGGTTGTTTGAATCGGCGAGGCAACATTCGAATTGTCTGACAGCTCCAGACGAATATTTGTATACCCAGCACCGGGTACAGCGTTTAATTTTCTTTTATTGTTGGCAAAATGGATCACATTCGTTGCATTCATATATTCAAAGAATTTGGGCTACAGGATAACTTGATCTTTCAGAATCAGGACAATGATCCAAACCATTGCGCCCAAATACTAAGCAACGGCTCCTATATTATGCCAGAAATCGACTAAAAAACCCTTCTTAGCCGCCTGCGGTTAACCCAATAGAACATTGCGAAAAAAGAAAAAAAGTTTCTAATAAAGGAACGCTAAAACAACACCCGCTGGAAAAATGGGAAGCGTCCTAGCGTGACAACTAAATTAGTCAGATCAATGCTTAATAGACAGAGAGCCATTTTAAAATTCACTGATTATCCCATTAATTATTAAATTCCTATTTGAAAATTTTTTATGTTACTATTTTGATACTTGTATGTTTAACAGCATGGTGGCCGGATACTTTCGTGTGCAACCGTATAAGTTTTAAGCATTACTCAAATTAAACAATAGCAATCTAAATGATTAAATCGAAATAAAATGCTTTTACCTAGCTTCGGCAGTAAAGTTCGGCACTAGAAAAACACTTGTAATTATTAATAACGATAGCAAGGACTGTGGCGTAGTATGGTAAACAATACGTAGGTATCGGCAACCTCCCCACCACACAAACTTAATTAATTAATCGAGGACGGCTGTTTCGAGGACACGAATGGTCCTTATCCTCAACCGGTGACCGGATGATGGTGATGATGATGAGGACGATTCGTATCCCCAAAACGACCGTCCTCGATTAATTAATTAAACTTGTACGGCGCGAAGGTTGTCGATGCCTACCACTTCTAATTATTTAAAATAAATCTGAAGCCATAAAGCATATGAATCAAATTGAATAAAAGCAGCTCGTTACTTCTTAGTGTATTATATTTAACTGCTCTATTGAATTTGGACTACTTTTAGCAATCATCTCTAGATTTGAAGCTTCCTATACAGCCCCTTCGAAGCTCACAAAAACACCAGCCTGAATATTGTATATTTAACAATCTTTAATGTTCAAGAGGAACTAATAAAACATAAAAAAAGACGTTGATTTTCGCATATATGTTTTAGGCGTTATTTTCGAACGTTTTCAAAACAAAAACCAGTTTCTCAAGACAACCTCATCCGTGAAATGCGTTTAAGCTGCGGAATAAATTTTCGTCTAAATGAAGAGGTTTCACGCAGTAATCTTGGATTAGTAACGCCTCCAATCCACGGAATATACAAACAAAGTCTCCGAGAACGAAAACTATTTGACGGAGCTACATCAGGAGCTAACTGTTTTCCACATACCGTCAATTGGGACTACATTAAACGTTTCTGTATAAGGAACAACTTTATTATTGTACACGTATCCTGTTATCACAATGTAACGTTAACCGGGCGTATTTGACGGTCTAAAAGACTATTGATAAGATTGTTTAATACACATCGAACTGCAATATCAAGATATAATTAGGTGGTGTATATAAACGACATTCCGATGTGATGACTACCAATAATGACGTCATCGTTAAAATGTTAATGCAAATTAAGCCCATAACAAGATCTGTATTTAGTCACAACAGTCAAATATGCAGTCTAATATAACGAATCAATCAAAACAATCTGTTGGCGAAATACAATTTGCCTCGTATTCGAATACGTTGATGTAGAGCGTGAAGTAGAAGAGGAATTACAATAACGGAGGTAGAACAAACGTAAAATAATTTTTTATAAGTACGTATGTAATAAAACATAAAGGAAAAAAAATACATCGATATTTACAACCTCGCAACGCCCCTCTTTGGGCGATCTATTACCTTGTTTATGTGAACGTTATCAGCACACGTGAATTATTCACTCACCATTTCTGGACACGTCCAGCTCGACGAGGTTCTCGAAGTTTTGGATGTCCGATGGTAATCTGTGTATCTCATTGTCGCTCAAGCTCAGCTTGCGAAGGCGGTGGAGTCGGAAAAAGTTCTGAAAGCACACAAACGCAGACCTCGAGGTTATGACAATGGAATTCGATGGTCTTTTTTACGGTTTCCATACCTTGGGAAGATCGCGTATGTGGTTGGCGTCTAGCAGTAGCTCCTCCAAACTCCTCGAGTACCGTAGGATGTCTTCGGGAACCGTAGGCAGAGAACAGTGCCTCTTATCAACGAACTCCACTTGCCTATTGCAACCCTTGAATATAGGTATGCAACGGAACATTTCGCGTTAGAATTTCAAACGATCGTCGACGGGAGAACGTAACGATGCACCAAACATCACTGTTCGAATTTTATAATATGCATTTTTGTATGAAAAAAACAATCGTTTTAGCAACCGTTACACACAACATCACTACACCACTCCCGCAACTAGTGAATTATGTTACCTTGATGTTTAACCATTTACACTACCGACGTAATACCGGTAAATATACAAATTCACTAGAATTCCTGTCAACACCACAATACAGATGTCTATTTTCATGCTGTGGCGTTATCTCGTTTTGGTTGCGGAAACCTCTATTAACTTTTACGGCAGATAGAGAGACGCGACCATTTTAGTTTGAGAACAGAACACCGGCATGGAGGACGCTAGCGTTGTATCTCTAGATTTCTGTGATTTTAGATGTTTGGTTGCGGAAATATGCGCACGGAATCAACTTTCTTTAAACTTAAGTCAATAATTACTATTGTTCATCAATTCGCTTCAAATCTACTCTTAAAATCAGAACCACTGACTAGAGCGCCCCCTGTAGATGTGAATTTAGAATTATTACTGAGAGAAATTGAAAGGAAATTATTGCGCCATCTTTTAAGTTCTAAATAACTTATTTAAAGGTACATAGGCTTACCTGTAAAGCTCTCTTGATTATGATACATTAAAAAAATATATTTTAATTTATTTTCGTTTTATTATCATAAACAAAAATTTAAATTTCTTCATCAAACTTGAATTACGAAAAAGGAATTAATTTAAAGGAACAAATACCTTAATTAATACAGTGCGTAATTATGCGTCCTAACTGTAGATGTCGCAGGTTTAGGAACCTTAATTTCTTATTTACTAGACCGGCAATTAGACGTGCAGATTTCTTTATTTCTCCCTTCACCGTGTAATACCAACATAAAGGTATCTACCTCTAGCATCCACACAGAATTGTTTTTTCTTCTCTTAAATATGGGCGGGGGCATTATAATTGTACCGTCTCATTCTGTCCCAGTCGTTTAATGTTTACGATTGTGATGCATAATCTCGAAGACGTCGTCCCAAGCAACGTTCCGCTTGCCGTCAACCTGACTTATTGAGTTTCTTGCGTTACGGTGTCGGTGATGAGTGTGCAGTATTAAAAAAAATAACATGACAACTTCCAATACATCAACAAACCTAAACAATGAATCACGCGTCCTTGTTTTTTATTTGTATGTTTAAACCACCAAAGAAACGTGCCAATTAAGTGAATAAATTATAATAAAATAGATGCTAAACGAAATGAGTCAACCTGCGTCTAGCAGTGCGTTGTTGTTAGAATCCGAAATGCCCGACGGTGAGTGCTCCGGTTCGTTCGAAAATAAACCAAAGAAATTGTCTTCAGGTTCGCTAAGCGCATCCGAGACGGGAAGGCCGAAGGTAGTCACAGTTAAACATCCAGAATCTAATAAACCAAAACCAACCATCAAGAAAAGTAAACAGCCGATTCAAGCCGATCTCGACGTGACCAAAGAATTTATTAGATGTAAAGAAGAAGGTTTAAAGAGACTAGATCTGAGCAAATCTAATATAACATCGTTGCCGCCGACCGTAAGAGACCTTACTCACCTATCCGAGTTGTATTTGTACGGAAACAAGTTAGTTTCTTTACCACCCGAAATTGGTTGCCTTCATAGTTTACAAAAGTTAGCGTTAAGTGAAAATTCGTTAACAAATCTGCCTGATTCGTTAATAGGTTTGAAATCTATTAAGGTACTCGACTTAAGGCATAATAAATTAAACGATATACCCGAAGTTGTATATAAGCTAACTACTTTGACGACACTATTCTTACGATTTAATAGAATCAAATATGTTGGTGACGACATTAGAACGCTGACGAATTTGACGATGTTAAGTTTGAGAGAGAACAAAATCAAAGAATTACCCGCGGGAATAGGGGATCTCGTCAACCTTATTAGATTCGATGTTAGCCACAATCACCTAGAACACTTGCCCGAAGAAATAGGACAGTGCGTAAATCTGTTGTCCTTGGACTTGCAACACAATGAACTACTAGATATCCCCGAATCTATAGGAGAGCTGCAGCAATTAACACGATTAGAATTGAGGTACTATTTTTGTTTTATCTTTAAAATTATCCGGTTTAATTATATGCGCTTGTCATCATTTTAGCCGAAGTATTGTCGTAAAGATAAAAGATGTATTTTAGGACAAGTTATGTCACTCCATAAACTAGCTAAAGTGGATAAAATAAATTTAATGACCCAAACATCTGCACGTCCACTTGTATTGACCTCTTCATGAGTGATGCTAATATTTCTCTTAAATAACTCCTACTTTAAATGAAACGATGATAGAAGGCAGCTTGTGAGAAACATTACAATTGAATAGGGAAATTATGTTCTAATAAATAAACGAATCTTTTTGTTTTCGAAACTTTAACATGGCACGTGCTCGTTTTCCTAATTACTTAATTGTCGCATCGAAACATCTAATTGAGCTCTTGATTAAAATGACTTTCTATTAATGCTGAATGTGTCCTAGCACACCAAGAACATATATAATGTGTCACAAATAATTTAAAATGACTTAAACGACCATCAATCTTCTATTTAATTGCTTGCACTTGCTGATTTCGTTCGAAGTTCATCTGTTATTAGTTGTACGACTGCTCTTTTTTAATTCTCAAATTAAAAGCAATTGATTAGGTACGAATTTACCTATATTAACATTTAAATTGCCAATTTAGTGCTCTGGGATTTTTATAAGATTGTAAATAAAAATGTCTATTTTTTTTAAAACAGCAAATTCTTCAGAGTCTAGCTAGGATTCTATGTACGTTTGATATTAAACAATTAAGAAGTTCTCATTAACTTATTCACTTATGTAATATATATGTATATAAAGTAATATTAAAAAAGAAATGTATTTACATTTCTTATATAATACTTTTTTTAGAACGGAAATACCCAGCAGTATCTAAAAATTGATAATTACTGATAGTAAACAACGCAGTAACAATTTTAATTAAAGGAAATATCTGGGAGCGTTGTTTGGAAATAATTATTATAATGATTAAAAATCGATTATTCATTTTTAATTGTCGATTAAAGATATGTACTTGCAGATGCATCTTTGTGATCTATAATTTCAAAAATAGGAGGAGTAAAAATGAAACGTACCAAAAATACGAACAAACGAACTGCTTCTTCTCGTCTCGGCGATATTCCGAAACGTACACATCTAAATTTTAGCCTTGAATTCAATTACTTTATCAAAGAATTCTGGCTGAAATTTTGTATTTCCCATTCAATTGAATACATTTATTCCAATTTAATTTTTTTTGCGGTGTCTCCATTGTCCACCTATTAATGACAGCCATGTTCGTTAAAATAGCAGTGCTGCAAGAAACTCATAATTGAATTGGTACATGAGCGATGTTAGTGAATTATGTTGTATCTACTTTGAAATGCACAAGCTTTGCCTTGCGTAAAGAAACAACCGGATATTCTGGGAATTCCCCGTTTGTATAGAGCCAGTATTCGTTGAACACACGTTTTATAGGTGCTATATAACAGATGGCGCAAAAGTAACGTCGTAATTTGAATTGGCCGCCGTTTTTCCAGGTGGCGCCAAATGTATTTAGTTGATGCCAAATAATTCTTTTAACGCAGCGTGAATTTCGTCGTCGTGTTCCATGTACTCGGACAATTAAACGTTTGTCCGAGCGCAAAAACAAATGTATTTTGCCGCAAGTTGCTGCACTGAGCCTCGATTATTGTTGGTTACAGCAGGACGGAGCAACCGCTCGCACAGCTCGAGCAACTGCAGAGATTTTGAGGCACCGATTTCCAGGACGAATGATTTCCCGTTTTGGAGATTTGAATTGGCCGTTCAGATCGTCAGATCTAACAGCATCAGACCTTTCCCTTTGGGCCTTCTTAAAATCTCGCGTTTACCGCAACAAACCACGAACTTTGCAAGCCTTGAAAGCCACCATTGAAGCAGAAATCGCTAATCTGGAGCTAGATGTCTTACGAGTAATAATTCGAAATGCCGTAAAAAGAGCGCAATTACGCATCAACTCGGAAGGTGACCATTCGAGCGATATAATTTTTTCCAATTAATGTCAATCAATTTTACACTTTAAAATGAACTTTTTATGAAAACAGAGTTCTTTTTTTTTCAATTATACCAAAATGGCAGCCAATTCAAATTATGACATTACTTTTGCGCCACCTTGTACATAGTAATTTAATTTTATTTTCGCCATTACATGACACTATAATGGGCCGAGCTAAACATTGATTGTACCCTAGAAAAAAGGACACAAGATACAAGTTTATACAAGAGGCGCTTGGATGCTCAGCTAAGATGAGATTAAATACGAACAAATTGAAAGAAAGCAAAGAAAATCATGGCGGCAAAAGAAAAACTACTCTTCAAAAAGATAGAAACATTGTCAAGTTTACTAAAAAGAATCTCTTTATGTCGTCCAGCCAAATTAAACGGGAACTCGGTACTTCAACTGTTAGAAAGAGTCTTTTAGAAGCAAATTTACAAGCTAGAAGGTCGAGAAAGGTGCCTCTGTTAAATAAAAGACATGTAAAAAACAGGTTGGCTTTTGCACGTCTACATGCATTATGGGATTCGACGAAATGGCGCAATATACTATGGAGCGATGAATCTAAGATTTTTTTGTTTGACGCTCATGGGCCTCGGCAACATGTCAGAAGACGTCCATTATCGGAGTTTAATCCGAAGTACATAAGAAAAACTGTTAAGCATTAGGGCTCAAAAATAATGGTTTGGGGATGCTTTTCCTGATATGGTGTTGGAGCACTTCACAAGATTAACATTTTGGAAGCTGGCGGCTATGTCAATATAATGCAAGATGTCATGCTACCTTACGCCGAAGGAGAAATATCGTTACGATGGGTTTATATGCAGGACAACGATACTAAACACGCTTCTCGCAAGGCTAAAAAGTGGTTTATGTATAATAATGTCTCATTATTGGTCTGGTCTGCATAATCGCCTCAGACCTAAATCCGATAGAACATTTATAGGGCCATGTAAAAAAGGCCGTTTCAGCAGCGAAGTCACAAAATACTAAGCAGTCGTGGGAAGTTTGTCAAGATACCTGGATATGAATCCCAGGTACTCGCTGTCATTCAACTAGCGGAATCTAGCGGCCAATCAACGAAATATTAGTGTGATAGTAAAAAATATTTAAATAAAAAAATTATCATTTTGTCTTAAAAGTGTTATTACGTTTCTTTTTCTTTATAAACTAAGTAGAAAAGTTATAAAAGATAGAGGGTAATACTTATATAATTTTATGTGTTTTTTTAAGTTACTACTGCTATTTTAATGAACATGACTGTACCTCAATTAAGCGCTCAAATCGAACACCCCGTAAAGGTATTTTCAAAACAAGGAATAGATGAAAGTCACTGCGTAGGATATCTGGCGAATGAGGTGGACGCGGAAGCAATTCTCATCGTAAATCGTTCGAAACATCCTTTGTCTTTTTTGCTGTACGGGCTCTTACATTATCCTGTTACAATGACGGACGCTTACGCAACTTTGCAGGCCGTTTTGTGACAAATGCCTACCGCAGTGATTCGAATAATATCCTGTGTTAATTGCAGCACCTTCCGGCAGATAATCCATAAAATTAATCCCTTCGCAATCCCAGAATACGGTAAGCATTACCTTTCCAGCAGACGTCTTCCGGTTCACGCTGTTCTTCGGATTGACTTTTGGTCTCAGGTTGGAAGTAAAGAATCCACATTTCCTCGGTGGTTATTATCCGTTGCCAAAATTCATCACCGAACGTAGCTAACAGATCTTGAAGTTGAGGACAAGTATTGGGTTTCTGTTGCTGTCCCAACGATCTTAACATCCTGCTGCCTGAAACCTTGGTTACGCCCAAACTGTCATGTAAGATGTCGTGAACTTGTCGCGTGCCTATCCTTAGGCCGTATACTAATTTGTCCTTCAAGACGGTAATGTTGCTTTCGTTTACTGACGTATTCAGGCGACCATGAGATTTCACTGCGTCTTCCATGGTTACAAACTAGCGCTACGAAAACCCGTTTATATCAGTCGAATACTTGACTCAAATTGAACTATATTGCACTGAATAGTTGCATAAACATGTTAAGACTTGTCTATCATCGATAACATTGCCACCCTCAATGTAATAATAATAATAATAATAAAATAGCTTAAATAAATAGACATGTTAAATTAGTTTTTAAACAAAACTCTTGTATTAATGCAGGTACAATCGTCTCTCGTCGATTCCCGCATCACTCAGCAATTGCAAGCTTATGGACGACTTTAACGTAGAAGGTAATGCGATCTCCCAACTCCCGGAGGGCTTGCTGTCCAGCTTAAATTGCCTTACAAGCATAACGTTGTCCCGAAACAATTTCTCGGCGTATCCATCCGGTGGACCGTCACAGTTCACGAACGTTGATTCGATCAATCTGGAACACAATCAAATAGATAAGATCCCCTACGGGATATTTTCGAGAGCTAAAAACCTCACGAAACTGAACATGAAAGAGAATCAACTGACGTCCTTGCCTCTAGACGTGGGTACTTGGGTCAATATGGTCGAACTGAACTTAGGTACGAACCAGTTGACGAAATTACCGGATGATATACAATGCTTGCAAGCCTTAGAGGTTCTGGTGTTATCGAATAATATATTGAGGCGGATACCGCCGAGTATCGGCAATCTGAGGAAGTTGAGGGTGTTGGATCTGGAAGAAAACCGTTTGGATCAATTGCCCAACGAAATTGGTTTCCTGCGAGACCTCCAACGTCTGATCGTACAATCGAACCAACTTACCGCTTTGCCTAGAGCCCTCGGCCACCTGTCAAACCTCGTCTTCTTAAGCGTCGGCGAGAACAATCTCACTTACCTGCCGGAGGAGATCGGAACCCTCGAGAATCTAGAGTCTCTCTACATAAACGATAATCCGCAATTGCACAATCTGCCTTTTGAGCTAGCGCTGTGTTCGAATCTGCAAATAATGAGCATTGAAAATTGCCCCCTCTCGCATATACCGAACGAGATTGTGGCCGGCGGACCTTCGCTGGTTATACAATTTCTCAAAATGCAAGGACCCTATCGTGCCATGTGATTGAAATAGTTCGATCCCGAGAATGTTACTGAAAAGAGGATGAGCATGCTCTTTACGGAGAAAGCGTCTTTGTTTGGGAAACCAAATGGCAATTGTTAATATTATTGTTAAAAAAAAAGAAACAAGAAAAGCGCATATATATCGTGTTTAGGATAAATGTTTATAGCTTGTGTTTGTAAGAGATGAGCTATTTTGTATATTATACACTCGTAATCTTTGAGTTCGGCTTTTAAAGACATTTTATGTTTTACATGGTTTTAATCACTCTAATGTATGTATACAGAATCTTCGTACACGTAAATTGTTAATAAATAATTATTGTGGGAGGTGTTAAGATTTCAATATGTCGTTGAGATTCCCGCGTTAAATGTTTCAATATTTGCGGGGATGTTCTAAGCTCTGCAATCTGATTTACGTGAAAAGTAACGTTTTCAGAGGAGAGAAAGTCTTTTTTTTTTCCTAGTTTTTTGAACCTTTTTGGCTCATTTGAAATAAATAAGCGCGGCACCTTTAACGTACTTGCGTCTTGAGAAAAAAAGAAAGAAATTTGGGAAGTCCATATTAAGTCATTTGATTCAATGTTTGTGAGGAACACACAAATTATTTGAATAAGCTTTCAACTTCGGCTAAGTCTTCTTCATTTTTGGTTTGAAATGAATAACGCAACAAATCAAGTACAAACCAATATTTGCATTGATTCTCTATGTTATTTCGCTGCTTTTTCGTCTACTTCGCTTGCTTGTCATTACCATAGCACGATCTTCTGCTGGTGTTGTTATTTTTGCCGTCCAGGTCCATTATGTTGTGATATACCGCTATTTGAACACGCGTTTCTATTGATAACTGTTTTCTTGCCGACATTACTTTAATTTCACTGGCTCCTTTAAAACGCTTTGCACAAACTCTTCACTATTCGCCGCATGCAATGGGAAAGCTGAATGTAAACTAAATTTTTCGTTATATTGAAGTGTCCGTGTCGCCTCTTATGATGTTTTATGACAGCCGCAATAAATATTTCCCAGAAACTTCTCTTTATCTAGTCCGTTTACCCGAATGCACCTAAATCGCAAAAAAATGCCAGTCGAGCCATTACGTAACACAGAACATTATATAGCTACTATAATCTATCTCGTACTTACAGTTTAATAATACAAATACTTTTATAGGGATAACATGCAGTTTATTTGAAGAATCGCCGATTATGAAGGTGGGTAAACACTTATGGCCGGTAGTGTATATACAACAAAACGGGGGGGGCTCCCACGTTACTTGAATTTTTTAGATATTTACACATATGCATCTAGTTTTTTTTTTTTTTTTTCGATATACGAAATATTGAATTCTGTATACATTCATGTAAAATACTTGACAAGAGAACGTGCATTAAGGAACTTCCTGTTATTTTCGTACAATGTTTAAGCTTTACTATGATACTTCTACTGTGGAATCGTAAATACCCAGAAAATTATGAAAAATATTGGTTATGATATTAAATCATAGTATTACAACATGTTTAATTGCTTATATTTATTATATTAATTAAAATAAATCAGATAAAACAACGTATGTAAGTGTGAAGTTGCCTTCTATGATTTTAAAACCTTACTACAATCTGTTTGTACATTAAATACAATTTTAAGTTATTTTAAGCGTTTTTATTATTGTTTTTCTTTTTTTTTAAGGTATAAAGCAAAGGTTCAGTTACAATGAGTTAGTTTATTCGCTTGTTTCCTGCGCTGCAAGATTATAAGAAAGATTTGGAAAAATGGATGAAATCGTTTCACTCGGTCAAAATTTGACCTGCGGAGCAGCCGGTTACACAGAGTAAACTAGCCACATTTAATTAGGTAATAAATACTTATAAAAATGGGAATTACGCATATTTTCGTTGGTATTGTTGTTTTCCGTTATTGCTCTATGGTTCATAATGTTAAATAATTTAACGAGGAGGCAATTTAATCTCTCGTTACGGACATCAATTTATGTAGGTACGCCGCTGGTATATTTGGTATATATCCCTTCAAAAATGTAATTTAGTACGTATAGCGTTTGTTGTAACATCTACATATATTTCTTGTCCCGTAAATCAGAAATGGCCGAAGCCGAATAAAAATATATGAAAGAATTTACAGATATTTTCGACACGCTTCGGTGCTATATCGGTTATCCTTGTATTTTTTTTTTTTTTTTATAAGCGATTTTATAAAAAGACGATTCGTGTAACAAGAGCCGTTGTACCTTGACGGGCGAAATAATTCGGATTTACGAGAGTACATCGTTTAAAACCTTCAACTGCACGTGTTATCAAACGCTCACACAAAAATGCCGATCGATGGAATGAAATTATCCGTCGAATCGTCTCGTTGCTTGCAGATCTCTCCTCTCGTTAAGGCAAAGATATTTCGAAGAGAGCAAAAAAGAAAGAGCGACATTTCCTAAGAATTAGCGTAATATACGATGTTAGATTAATTTTAGATTTAGTCGTTTGAACTTTTAAATGTTAGATGTTCCTTTGTGTACCTACGTCCTTCGAGGCTCTCGGTGTTCAAGAAGTGCTTTCTCGCACTTTTCGATATGTTCGAACCCCTTTTACTCTACCAATAATGGAGGTATAAGCATTTGGTTTCTATATGTATATATGGATAGGAAATGGAACGAAATTCTAAATTAATGTTTAAGGATTTTCATTGTATTTTCAACGAACTATATACGGATATTACATTTAATTTTTATTGTTAAATTAGTTAATTTGCGTAAGCGATTAAGGAAAGTAGAATAATAATGCAACGACCGCTAAATTTGACAGTGACGTGGGGAATATTGAATATACAGCGTGTCCCCGGATCGACATCGCAAAATAGGCACGATGGACCAAAAATGTTCGAATTGGAATTTCATATTTTGGGATCCCGCTCTGCTTGCTCTGAAACCTATTTTTAGTTTGCTTTCGATTTCTTTAGAAGCAAGCGGGCCTCTACGGTTGAGTAGAGACTATTTTCGTTGCGGGTAAAGTACGTTTTCCGTTCACAGCGCGCCAAAGCGTTACTAAGAAACGTTGTTCGGAGTGAAAAGTTATGGTCACATGCGGAATTTCATAAAAATCAACTCACTTTCATTGATGACGCAGGTGATTTTAGAGTTTAGAAGCTAGGAAATTGTAGTTTAACTGCTATTCACCTTGTTTTCTCATCTAAGACGTACACGTCAACTTCTATCATCAAAGTAGGCCGATCATTCTGAAAATTTCCATAACGCCATAGCTGATCATTCCGAACAACTTTTCCCAGTAACACTTTAACGTGCTGCGAACGGGAAAGGCACTTTACTTGAAGCGAAAATAGTTCTTGGCCTACTTGATTTTAAAAAACCGAAAGCAAATTAAAAATAATTTTCAGGTTAAACAGGGCGAAATCACAAAATCGAATGGAATTTCAATTCGAAAACTTTTTGGTCCGTCGTACTTACCGCGAACTCAATTCGCGGACGCACTCTATAATTATTTACAACGGATTACGCAATTTCAGAACATCGAACTCTCAAAAGCGATCTAAGGACAATCTTCGTTATTCTAAATGATCAATATATAATTGTGAACTGTTTACTGTGTATTTCATGATTTCTCTGATGCCCACATACCTCCATTATGACTCGTTTAATATTGTGCTAAATGTTGTAAGTATGTAAGGGGAAAACTAGGAACGTTTTCAAATATTTTCGTAGTCCAGGTGCTTTTAACAACCCTTTAAAGCGATTATTCTCAGAAAACCTACATCTAAAACGAAAGTTGCTGTATTTCTATGTAAGTATGTTGTGGATTTCCGAAAACTCGTTCTAGATGCATGTTTTTCAACTATTGATCGATTATATACTTTTTGCCCGCCGCTTTCGCCAACAAGAAGAATGTCAAAAACCAAATCATACTGTATATTACGATATAACACATAGTAAATAAATATGAAAAATGTAGACGTAACGATGTATTTTGGTGCATTTATAGTTTTATTGGAAGTTATGCAACTTTATTACTATTTCTAGCCAGTATATACAAAATAATATAAAGATTACCTGTGAAGCCATGATTAGTGTTCGCAAACATACCAAAGTTGCGTATGGTATCATTTACGTACAGGGGTATTACGATGGGCGTCGGTTAAAAGTATACGCATAGTGAAGTGAATACGCCGGAAACTAACGTTGTCGACTGTACTAACAGAAACGCATGGAGTGAACTGTACATCGGAAGAGTGCTAGAATAAGTTAGGTTAAGTCAGTTGAGGGAGTCAACAAAGGTGGTTGAATGTAACGCATCGTAGCTTTCAATTGAGGTCCAACAGTAAATGAAAGATACAGTTTACAGGGAAGTGAGTAAAAGCAAGTAAAATCAAGCTCAGTCAAAATACCTTCAACTGCGGATATCTCTCTCTTATACCGTCAACATCTCTATTTTATATAGATAGATTTGGATTTTGTGTTAAATTTTAAAATGCAACGTACCCTGTCCCTAAAATTCATGAGATGATGAGGCCATAGTACCAGCTAAATTTGCTAAATTATACAGGGTGTACCAACAATTAGATATTTAAACTTAGACCGTGTATCAGAAATACAGCAAATATTTATAGCAAGTGCTATCGCTGAAGTTAATAGTTTAACAAAAATTCCCTTTCATATTAAGTATCGTAATGGTCCGTTTGCCGTTCATCGTGGCATACCTAGCGTTATGTATCTTGAAGCTGTACCGGAATGATGAAGTAAATGATTGGTAACCCTGAGAGAAATAGCTGCAGGCTTTTACGGCTGATGTTTGAATTAGTACTTAAGTGTCTTCGATCGACAGGTCGAAGACCACAGCATGGTTGGCTGTTTCACCAAACGCCGTGGTTGACATCTTCAAGACGACGTTGACTCATCAGTAGTCGTCTGAGGCTTGCATTAGAAAAATTCCGCCGTGCGAGCTTCGCTGTGTGAATGGCTTCTAACTGTGTTTCTATATGAGACCATGTATCCTCTGTCGGGCGTTGTGGTTTGTCCCGTTATAATGATTTTTTTACCATTGCCGATTTATCAACGTAACCGAGTCCACAACATCTTATGTATCCTGTTATCTGTACGGAAATATTCCGAAATACTTATTGTAGCTATGTAAACACTACCGCAACCGCATGGAATATGATATCATCCTGTTCCGTCACGCGGTAGATCGTGTTTTTCTAAAAGTTGCCCAATGCGATCGGTTACCTGGAGAACGAACGATAGAAATACGGTTGCGTTACGCCCTGTTCCGTGGAGTAGTGTTTTCGCGGATTTCTTGCGCGTTTGGTCCTATTTTGCGAGTAAGCGTTACTCGTAACAGTTGGTTCCACCTGTTGCGTTTCATCCGGTAACTTGTTTCGATGACGCTTCTCTTCAACCCGAGATAACGTTTTGAATGTTTGTATAAATATCTACCCGTGCGACCGAGGATATGCAAAAATATGCAATTTTTGCAAAAAATTGCATATTTTTGCAAAAAAGCACATAAACAATCAGTGGCTATGATGTGTCATCTTGTATCGAGATAATATCAACAATCAGGTTGAATTATAAAAGTTGCGAGATGTCCATTATTTCATTTACAAGCGCTTTTCCTCGATAGTTGCCTTCTGACCGCCTTTTCCTGGTCTCGAATAAAAAAAATGAACTTAATTAGACGCTGAGATTTCAAAATTAAGGTTTCTTAATCCATCAATCAAAGCAAGGCGACGACTCAATTGGTTTTTACTTAGAATTCATTTTATTTATTTTTCATCAATTAATTTTTCATCAATTTTCATCAATTAATCAAACGTATTTTTGCAATTCGCAGAGCTTCGGAATAACTCCGCGTACCCAGCATATTTTCATTTCAGCTACAAGCTGGTTAGTAACTAAAAGGCAATCTAAAGAAAATACTTATGAACGTCTCTTTACAGCTCTAGTCGTATATTCAAGATGGCTGCAAATTTCCAAGTTATTGGGAAAGAGGTTTTTTTTTTATTCGAAACCGCCAGTTTTCGATTGGCAACTTTAAACGACCATTTCGTTTACGAATCGCATGCGCTTTCATTTATCAGAAATGGCATTAACTCACTGGTATTACAGTACGACGATGTACAGTGACATCGTTATATTTTGTCTCCCCCCGAGATGCTTTCTACCCTACTCGTGGCCGTGCGCTCGGATCATTGCGGGATTCGCAGGTAGATTTTACTGCTCCCATTTTAATTTATTATGGGTATTCCCGATAAACGCGGTTCTGTGCTTTTATTCGACGAACCTATGTACTTGGTCTTGCCATGCGGAGGATTTTTAGTCGTTTCAAAGGGGGAGACAATACGTAAACCGACTACTGTACATATATCTAGTTAGATCCATAGTTAAAGACCCACTGTATCTATAAGCTGAACGTTAAAGCTAAAGCGTTAAGTAAAATTTGGTTAGTTTTAAATTTAGGATGTGTATATGTTAAAAAAATATACGGAATGATCCACTTACATACTTATTACACCAACGGTTAGTTTCAGCATATACGTAGTGTAAGATGTACGGTTCTTTCTCAATCTACATATGTAAGAATCATCCTGTATACCATACATTATATTCTAAAATAATGTAAAAGAGAGTCTGATTTCTGAGAGTGAAATAGGTGTAAATAACAAGTGCGGTTATTAAAAAAAAAAAAAAATTAAAAAAGAAACGTAAAAATATTAAAAATGATATTGTTACGACGAGCATCTTTCATCGGTAAATAAGATGTTGAAAAACATATAAAAAGTGAAGGTTAAAGTAAATAAGAGATTAAGCTTCCAAGATCTCGTCGTATATATTTTTACTTGTTACTTGAATTACCTTTACATTTGATCATATATTTATCCTATCACCAAGAAATTGTATTTTACCATCGGACGTTAACACTAGAGATGTGTTAATTGTTAATATTATAAAAATGTTATGTACGAGTTATGTTTAGATGCCGAATCCGCTAATAAAATATGATTTGAAAAATAACATTTGCCTTATTGCATATATTTAATTTTATAGAACCAAGTTTATCCAACTTCCCCCGGCTCTTACAAATCGAGCGTTCTTTTTAAGACGAATTATCCGTTGGATTGTTTATCGTTATTTATCGAATTTAAAATATGTAATTAGTAAAGCTCCCCAGTTTCCGTGCGCTTAGCAGGCGTCGCTATGGAGGTGGTCGTTCGGGCCTGTCGTTCGAGGTGATGTGTAGTATCTACATAATTAAAATAATCTATCCAACTGGGCGAACGATAGAACGGATTTTTTTTACGACGATTGTAATCGTTACCAGATTTAACACTTAACATCCGTGGCCGATGTTAACGAACTAGGAAACCGTCTGTTTCAAGCTAAGCAACAAGTAACACCGAGGAGAGCTACGTAAGGCCGCCGTTCAGGTAATAAGAAGACGCTTGGAACAAGTGTTATGGTGTTTTATGTTGTCTAATATTAAAATTGGAATGAGTCGGAATGTATTGGTCAGACTAAAAAAAATCGTAAAGGTGCATTCGTTGCAGTTTTTGATGCTTAACGTCATCCCACAGCCCGCGTCCGCGAATTTCGTAACACCCTGTATAACTCCCGTAAGTTTTAGTCATTTGGCGCTTCAAATAAGAATCGTACTATTTTTACCACCAGTTCAGTTAATGACGACGTGTTTATATTTTCAACCTTTGCCTTAACAACAGTATTAAAACGTTTCATAATATCAGCGATTTCAGTGCATGCGGAGAGTAACATCGCGACGGTTGGATAAACGTTGTACATAATAAATACGGACGTAAGTACAGAACTAACTTAGATTCGAGTGAGAACTATAGTTTTTTTTTTTTTTTTAATAAAAATAGTTTAAATCTTGGATTCATCTGTTTGCACGTCCTTTGTTCTGAAGATTTACTGCCTTTTTCTTTGTCTCCGTAGAAAACAATGAAGTGCAAATTTCTGGTTCTAACCGTCTTCTTAGCGGCGGTAAATGCCCGGCTTCTACGCGGTCCACCCGATCCGGATAAAGTTGCCGCTATGGCCCGATATATTGTACACAATACAGGTAATATAATACAAACGATAAGGTAAGGTAATTCGACTCTGTTTCCGTTGAAACAAAGAAGGGACTCGTCCCTTTGTCCGCTGCGAAATTATTGGCAAAGTGTTCCGTTCGAATCGCCGAAAAAAATTGCTGCATCATCAAAGTCAATACATGCGGTCACGTAGTTCCATCTTGTTCGGTCTTTGCTCGACATAAACGATAATGGAGCTATGGAGAAACTAACGGTTAACATGAAATTAGATTATGCATTATTCATTTCATATTGAAGTCGTTATTCACCGTAAAAACAGATAGTGTGGCGTGATGCGCTTTGTTCTTGGAATGTTTCGTATATCTCAAATTGAAGATTTTACGAAAGAGTACAATGAGTAACAATAATAAGATATAGAACTAGAATAAAAGCCGTGAAGATGTGTTTTGAATTTTATTTTGTTTCGTTAGAAACCGTTAAAAAAATTAAGCTGTTTACAACATTGTTTTGTACGCTTTAACCTGTTCTGAGATGAAATGCCCGGAACAAATTGATACTTTATTATTGAGAAAAAGAGTTTTTATTTTTTTTTTCGGGAATTAAGCAAGATTATTCCAAAAAAATTGTTAACTTTCTAGGCTGTCTCGCGAATAATTTCCCTTAGCCTCGAGCCGCAGCAATCCAACCTGCACGAAGCAAAAGACACCGATTTGATACGCGACCGAACACCTCGTTAATGAGATAGAAACCCGTCGCAAAGTAAATCCACACGCCTCATGATTTGCGAAGTCGGCTTAATAATGAGTGGGTAACATCTCGCGTACAATTAAGCATAGACCTATATTGTATCCACGCCAGTCTCTTTCCACTGCAACAGTAAGTTCTGTAATCGACGTTGGAGATGGAACTTTTGGTCAGATACTTCGTTTACGTTCCTCCCGCGAATATTCAGATCCGGGCTACATCCTAGCCCTTCACAACTCGAAAACCGACAATATCAATGCGATCCTCGCCAATAAGATCGATGTAACCTCTTGTCTTTTACGACCTGCCTCTTTTTTAGCGACGTGCTGCCAGAAAAATTGCCCATCCCAGGTCATCATCGTAGCTGATGAATAAACCGCTCTCCACCTCTTCCGTGCACTCTCTTATTTTGGTCGCTGTAATAGACGGACATCTTTGTCTTATCATGCAATGCATCTTTCGCAGCTTAACATTAGATAAACAATAAGATATGTTTACTTTTTTTAACTATGTACTTGCTCTTTTTACCTTTAACAGATTGGACATCGATCGCTACAATATCTACCTTGGACACCATACCTGATTACCCATTTGTTACGTTGAAATCGATCAGTGATGGTCCGGAAAATAACGGCACAGGCGTTCCGTATTTGTACATGACCGATCTAGATTTAAGCGGAAGAGATATTAAAGTAATTTCATGCCCAAAACCTAACATAAAGAACATTTGAATATCGAATAAAAATTTTATTTTGTAGAAAAATAATAACGTTACAATAATGTGCTCGTTAGCCGAAACCGACTATTGTAAATCGAAATTGTGGGATCCCCAAGATCCTAGATGCGCGAAAGTAATTATCTCGGGCAAATTCGTACAGGTAAACTCATATTAAATATCCATTCCTTACCTGATAGTTATCAGTAGAGAGGCCAAAAGCGAGTGAAATCGTATCTTTTTTGCAGCGACTAGACAGGCTCGTATCTATTCGTCTCATAAGAAAGGGTTCATGTTGCCTACTGGTTTCCGCGAGAGTCGACAAAACACGAGCCTGTCTAGTCGCTGCAAAAAAGTAATGAATTCGCTCGCTTTTCTTCTGTCTAATTATCAATGAAATAAATTCCAGATACCTACAACCTCCGACGAATACGCCTTTGGTAAAAATGCGCTTTTTGAAAAGCATCCATCGATGAGATACTGGCCAGCAGGTAAAGTAACTAAGAAGATTGCGATTTTATCGTAAATTATTTTTTCGTAGGGCATGGATTTTACGTAGCTAAGGTCGACATAGAGCAAGTGGCCGTATTGGACCATTTTGGAGGGGCCGAATTTGTGCCCGTTGACAAATATTTTCATCCAGATGTTATGCAACACATAGATCCTTTGTTCTTTCATGAAATCGATATCGTCTCGATGGACGATGCTAACGACTAGCGGTTGGCGATAACTTTACTTTGTACAATTTCTATGTTGTATATAAATGTTGCTTAATGTATTAATTAATGCAATCTACCATATGGGTCAAAGCAATGGCATGATTTATGGCATTTTTAAAGAGAAATCAAAGTTATTGCGGGATTATCAAATGATATAAATAATCTAATCTGACTTTAAACTCATTATTAGCAATTAATAGTAAGAGAATAAACGTTATCAATTCTAATCTAATGCTTTTTTAAAACCTATTTCCAGGCTCTAAATTTATAACGTAAACATTTATTTAAAACATTCATTAGGTTACTTCGCTTAATTGTGATACGAGACTATTTTTTCTTTAAAACGCTCTGCGTCAAAATATTGCACATATTGCATCCAATTCTTTATTTATTTTTGTGGAAGGCTTCCTCTTTTCTCAAAATCATACAAAAGGTATAATGCAATAAACATGGTCATAACATAAAATGTTTCTTTAATATGAAAATATATACAATATATACAATAAAAAGTATTTACATTTCACTTTCTACATGACTAGCATTAAAATTTTGCGTCGTCCTTTTCCTCCAGTGAACATCAGAGATTTGGCTATTTATCGGGTTCACGATAACGCTCGTAACTTCGCTATGAGGCTCGACAGTCGTCTTATTATTATTGTTTATTACGCTTGATGCATCCACGTTGAGTTTGGAATTATTATTGCTTTGCGTCGCGCCATTACCACAATCGTCTTTGTTGGACAAGTTCAAGTACTCCTTCGGCAGTTTGAATTTTATGTTTTTAATGACGGCGTGTGTTTTATGCTCGAAAGAAGTGCCGTAGTGAAGAGGAAGGAAGTCGCCTTTCAAGACTTCAGCGGGTTTCCTTAAGGTTTGCATCTCGCTAACTTTGGGTATATTATTGTTGGGAAGAAGAATTTTCTCGTAAATGTTTACGCTTTCAGATGTTTCGGATGTATTTCTGAAGGGAGTAATAAAAATCAATAAATGACGGTTTATTCCTTCTGAAATATTTGGACAAGAAATCAACTTACCTATGAATATTATAGCAGTCCTTGAATGCAGTCGTCTTAGAAGCTAATTTTATCGGGCCATTTATTACAGGCACTGTTCTTTGGTCGCGTTCAACGAGTTCCTGTTTCTTAATATTACAGGCAGGCGATGGTGTAATAACCTTTATGGCATTTGGACTTTCAACCACCAACGGTTTGGATACCGGCGCCTTAACCGTTTTTTGCGTGTAAGAAGCTTTCTTACCAGGGTGCGTATTCCTTAAGTGCCTATTTAAGTTGTCCTTTCGGCGGAAGGAGGTGTTGCACATATCACAGTTGAATGCTTTTTCATCTGGAAGAAACGATGTTACAGTTATCGAGATATAATGTATATATCTCAGCAAATTACATTCTCCATCTACAGAAGTACATTAGTAAAAAAGCATACCTGCATGTATCAATGCATGCCTTTTCAAGTCTTTCAAATTATAAAATGCTTTAGTACAAATAGGGCACTTGTGCGATTTATTGTTAGAATGTATTTTACGATGTGTCATTAAGGTTGATCTCAACTTAAATCTCTTCCCACATTGATCGCACATGTGAACGCCTTCCTCTAAAAAAACAAAGCTGATTAAAATTAAAATGGTTGCAGTTAATACCGAATCGCTTCAATGCAACTTACTTATATGGACGGCCATATGCTTCTTTAAATTTGATGAATTATTAAACTTGGATTTGCATTGCTTGCACGCGAACGGTTTCTCTTTTGAATGAATTAAAGAATGTACCTTTAACTTATCGCTAGTTCGAAAAGATTTACCGCACTTCTGACAAACACACGGCTTTAAATTTGAGTGCAGCAACATATGCCGTTTTAATTTAGCATATTGCACAAACGGTTTCCCGCAGGTGTCGCAGGAATATGGCTTTCTACCTGTATGATTCAAAATGTGAAGTTCTAAGTGAGCTTTAGTAATAAACTCTTTGGAGCAATAGACACATTGTAATGGCTTTTTCCCTGAAATTAAAATGTTTAATAAAAAGATATACATCGAATAGCATGCGACGATTAGATACCAGTAGCGCAATACTGATGATATTTTATATGAGACCTTGTTTTAAAATTTCTCCCACATATTTTACAGGTATACTGAATAGGAAGTTCATTGCTTACTGTTATATGGTTTGGAATGGGCAATGTTTGATAAAAACGTTTATTCGATTCCGTTTTCTCTTGTTGTTTTACATCACTAGTTTTTGAATCGTTTGATTTTTCGTCAACATTATTGCTACTCTTAAACGCAATTACCGCTGTATGATTATCCTCGTATTTTATAACAGTGTTATGTGCTACCGCATCGCCCTGCTCAACGTTAAGACATAAACTGCACTTGTCCTCATCTTTCAATAAGCATAATCTACATTTTTGATGCCCGCATGCATCCTGAATCAATCTGCACGATGGCGTTTTTAAAAGGTTCTTGCACTGAGGGCATGTAGCTTGCATTCTTTTCAAGATTGGTCTCCAGCCATCACTTATAGGTTATTCTTCTTGTTTCTGCATGTTATGTATGAGGCTTCGAAGCTTATATATTTAAATAGAAGAATAATTTGCGCTTTTTTCGCTATTCCCAAGAATAGATTTACACAAACTTATCATTACAAATAGTAAATGCTCATTTTGTAAATATGTCATATTTAGGCGTGATGTTAGTCGCCTAACTTTAGATACATAGCGCGAAGTCAGTACGTAATGGAAAATAATAAAAAATTGAGTTACAATTTAGCTTTGAATTTATTAATTACGTAATAATAGAGAGGACAAAGGCGGATGAAATTATTACTTTCTTGTAGGGACTAGACAGGACAACACGGGTACATTCCCATGGGACGAATTTCTGAACAGACCATTTTGACAGTGAATTCTCATTGGTTGAAAGCAAGGCCAAATAACATTGTATGAATCTTGCTCAGATTCTGTCAACTGACATTGTTTGTGGTTAAGCCTTGTTGTTTATATTGTTTATTGTTTCTCCGTTACTATTATATACTCTACCAGTTCTTTCCAAAACTATACAGCAATAATTAGCAGATATACTCATAAGTAAGTAAGTAACACATCGAAATAAATACAGTTAAAAAAGTTTTTCAGAGTTTTATAGTTGGTCTCCGATGCAGATGCATAACCAAGTGCCGCTGGCTGTGTACATACTTGTTCTCCTCCGATAAAGCGTGAAAAGATAAGTCGTTTGCGTAGTACCGAAGAGCAGTCTCTTATCAATGCTTACAAGAAAATTATAGCCGATACACCCAATACCAAAATTTTTTTAATTATATATGCGAACTAGAGAGTGTATCGTGATACCAGTACCAATAAAATTTAGATAACATTTTATATAAGAAAATGTAGTGTTTGTTTTATAAATACTAATTTAGTTAAAATAAAATATGAAAAATAGTGGCGCCATTTATGGACCCTTATGTGAACTCAATCGAAGGTCATTCAAATTGGGTACACGAACATCAAAGTCCCGACAAAGTATGTTCATTGTGCACAAGTTGTGTGTTCTAGGCTAATATTGAAAATAAATATTTTGAAGTTGGCACTATAGCCTGCAGCTATATTAACAATATTGTCAAACTTAAATTATTAACCTCAAATCTGCTTCAGGCTGTCTTCTAGAGATATTTATTATATCAATTTATTTATTTATTTTATACTGACGTACCATGTCCTCCAGTGAAATATTTAGCAGTTATCCGGGTTTCTGTTCAGACTGTGGATCTATCTTACCATTACTTCGAGATAGAGGCAACGTCACATGTTACACATGCTCGAAAGAGTACCCAATCGATGGCAAGTGAGCGTTTGCTGCCTTAAAATCCAAGTAAATAATTGTTACGTTTCAGTTTTTGGAAATAAGAAGGTACATTATACTATTCACTTCAATTCGCAAGAAGCTTTTAAGAAAAATGTAGATGCCAAGAGTAGCAAAGAGAATAAAGAAGACGATGGACCTGTTGTCGACCGTAAATGTCCGAAATGTGGAAATAACCAGATGTCATATGCAACCTTGCAACTAAGATCGGCAGATGAAGGTCAAACAGTATTTTATACATGTACTAAATGTGGATTTAAAGAAACAGAAAATTCTTAAATTTCAAATCTATGTATTGTAAATTTAATTAATATAAATGTTAAATATACATTCAGAATCTAATAAACATATCAATGAATATGAGGAAACGTTATATCTATCGATGAGTTAATAATTTGTGCAAAAATTAATTTAAAAGTACAAAGTTTAAAAAAATAATTTCTTTTTATCAAACACGATCCTTGTAAAGTATAAATCTAAAAATTGCAAACCCATAAAAGCTTCAAAAGAATGCTTAATCTGATAATTCGATTTCTTCTACAACAGGCTCCTTTGCAGATCTCTTAGTATACCAAGGAGTTTTATTTTGGTAATATTCTATTACCATGTTTGGGCATCGTATATTAGCTTGACGAGCTGGTACTAAGTCCGCCTCCTCACAACCTTGCCACATCATTAGAAACATTAGTTCCCCGCTAGCATCGGTCGCACCAACTATTTTGTCCGGCTCTAAGCCTCTGTCGAAACCTCTCGCACGATTATCTTCGGTAATATTTTTTCGTTTGTTGGTATCCATTTTCTCCGGCTCGTCCGGTAATCGTAATGTAGATTCGTATTCTAATATTAATTCTGGACAGTCTAAATTCTCTTCTGGTTCCCATGTATTATCTTCTCTATAAAACACATACGGAGCAATTAGATTGTATTTAACGGGCGAATGTAACTTAATACAGAAATAATTACTCTGAATATCCTTTCCATTTAAGCAAGTACTCTATTCTACCATTAGTTACGCGCTTATCTAGCACTTTTTCTACTGAGAATTCCTCTGGCTCCTCTTCATCTTTATTTGATTTTCTATCACCTACAATTATGGTATATTGGCGTAAATTATAATCAATGATTGTTTATTGCTAAACACCTCTAGACATTATGACTCAGATTTAATACACCCACGTTTGCAAATAAATTTGCAAACAAACATACGATAAACAAACTGCGGTAAGCCACATTCAATACAATAGAGAATCGAAGAATTCAACCACTATTTTATAGGATCCTGTACGAAAGATACTGAATATAGTTGTTAGATAGCGCCACAATATGCTTTGCTTTAAACTCTTTTTTTTTATGGGATTTTTTTTTTATATTGTGGGATGCTTTAGGCAAAGCGTTGTAGCTTTTTTATAACAATAATTTGTTGTTTAGTTTGGTTTGATGCCGAATTTAATAGAAAGAAAATTAAATGGTTGAAATATTGATTAGTTGATAACAGGTACTTGTATTTTCCCCCAAATAGTGAGTTGATATTGTTTATCTCACTTGAATCTGCGGCAACTAAATTTCGCTATTTCATCTCGACACTAGTAAAATTTTCTGTTTATTATATTGGCCAACTTATTTCCAAACGCCAGTTCGCGTACTTCTAACTTTCTCCTTTTCGAGTACATCGAATTTCTTCGCATTACATACTTTGGTTTTTTTTTAAGTTCGAACCACTTTCTTCTGACTCAACGTAATATACTGTTTGCGAGAATGAAACGGGACGAGGAAGCGAACAATTCGGTGAGTTTATTTTAAGACTTTAAATCTTTGGCTTAATTGAAGCAAATGATGACGCGTACCAAATGTTGCAACTGCTACACGAATAAATTAGAAAGTAAAGTACTTTCTGCTTTAATTATGTTTTATGTTGCATATGTGTACTCATATTATTTTTTTAAATACTTTTAAGGACTCTAAACCGGAACCAGAGCACTTCAGGAAGTTATTCATTGGAGGATTAGACTACAGAACAACGGACGATTCTTTGAAAAAGCATTTTGAGCAATGGGGAGAGATTGTAGACGTAGTCGTAATGAAAGATCCCAAGACGAAAAGATCGAGAGGCTTCGGTTTTATAACATATTCAAGAGCACACATGGTCGATGATGCTCAAAACTCTAGACCTCACAGAGTTGATGGGAGAGTCGTCGAACCGAAACGTGCTGTACCGAGGCAAGATATTGGTAGACCAGAAGCTGGTGCTACGGTGAAGAAATTATTTGTTGGCGGATTGAAGGAAGATCTTGAAGAAGAGGATTTGAGAGACTACTTTAAGAAATTTGGAACGATATTATCATGTACCATTGTGACTGATAAGGACTCCGGAAAGAAACGTGGGTTTGGTTTTATCGAATTTGAAGACTACGATCCAGTTGACAAAATTTGTCGTAAGTACATACTATTAATATTCTATTCTAGACAAATTTATTTGCATGTGCTTTCTTGTATTCTAAGTGGTAAATAGCTGAATCTCCGCAGCAAAACGTTTATTTTGGCATGCGTCGCCTAGATTTTTATAAATAATAATAAAGAAAAGTTGTTGTAAGAAACTGAAGATATTTTTTTGTTATAGTAGTTCGTTCACATCAAATCAAAGGAAAGCACATTGACGTTAAAAAGGCATTAAGTAAATCAGAAATGGAGCGAGCTCAAGGAGGCGGTGGCGGTGGAGGCGGAGGCGGCAACATGATGGGACCGCGAGGTGGCGGCGTCGGCGGTGGTCGAGGTATGGGTGGAAGAGGGGGAAATTTCAATAACAGCGGCGGTGGCGGCGGCTGGAACAATCGAGGCGGTGGCGATTGGAATTCCGGCAACCAAAGCTATAACAGTAATTGGAATAATAATCCTTGGGAAAATCAGAATAATTGGGGTGGCAATAATCCAGGTAATAACTTCAACCACGGCGGTAATGGTGGTGGTAGCGGCGGAGGCGGCGGCGGCGGCTGGGGTCCGAATGATAACTTCGGCGGCGGCTACCAACAGAACTATGGAGGCGGTGCTATGAGAAACAACTTCCAATCCAATCGACCTGCTCCTTACGGTAAATTTCTGTTATTTACAAGAGAATTTTGATATTTAAAGAGTTCAAAAAAAAAGTCTATACAGGCTGTCTCACCGGGAAGTGCATCCATTGATATATGAAAGATTGTACATTAGAAAATTCTGAAAACTTGCCGATCCACTAAAGCCGACATGTGCTATTGGACTACAATGTGTTTAATCTGATACGCGACTATACCGGAAATAGTTGTACATAATGTATACTCTTCATAGATCGATCGATGCAATTCTCGGAGACATCCTATTTTTTTTTTGTCTTGTATTAATAAAATTAGATGCCTAATTATCTATAACTTTCAGGCAATTCTGGCGGTTACGGTGGCGGCGGTGGTGGTGGCGGCGGCGGCGGCGGCTACGGAAACCAGAATGGCAACATGGGTGGAGGGAATCGTCGATTTTAAGTAAAACAAAATGTAAGTCCATCAAGAAACATCGCCGTACCCAGGGCTGACAAAGCATAAAACAAAAAGAGATTTCTCATATCTTAGCCGCAGGCCATAGGTTAGCTTTAGTATTTATTAACCGATTGAACCGTTATCAAATAATAATACAAATATGAATTCCGTCGTGCGTTCAAATGATCTATTTCGAGACCGAAAATTTATGTCTTAAGTAGGCTATGTAAAAGGTTTGTTTTTAAAGTTAAGTTGGCAGTGTTTATGTTCGATATAAATGTTTTAAAATAGAAACACACTATGTAGGCGTCTGGAAATTTTAATAGTTTCGATCTAGTTCGTCACGTCTTAACCGAAAGTGACTTGAAATTCCCAGTTTCTTGTATCAGTTGTCTGTGTTTAGGTTAGATGTGTATGTAAACTATGATGTAATAGGATAATATGCATATATATATACATATATATACAATTAATTGGTATAATTAAAGATTTTTTCACTAACTCCTTGTTTGATCTCTGCACAGGAAGTTAATAGGTTAGGTATGTTAGCTTAGTAACTTAAACTAAATATTTTATTACTTATATATAATTTTCCTTCTCACATGTCTAATAGGGTTGTTTAGGAAGTTGATATAATCAAAATAAATTAAGTTGTTCTTTCGGGATTTTGTTTCGTATACCGGATCTAATTTTCCCAAATAAACGGTTTAGTAAAAAGTAAAATATAGGTGATTGCTTAAAGACAGTGTTGGTAGGTAATGTTAGTGAGCTATTGAGGATCAGCTAGACTAGAACGGTTTAGACAGAATAGGTATGTATAGATTTCAGTGTTTTAGGTCTTGTTTTTAGCAAACTGTTTAGCTCAGGTTTTTTATTTCAATTGAATTTTGCAGTGTAGGTTTTACTGCTATCAATATTAAAGTCACTCATCTACACACATGTATAGGGAATTGTAGTTTGTTAACCTGGGTTAGGTAGTATATATATATATATATCTATATGTTCAATTTTTTTTTTTTTTAGTTGAAATTACAAAATATCAATGACATTTAGGGTCTGGTTGAACATTTTTTTTTTTTGTATAGAGCGAAAAGATGGTACGATCTGTTATTATTATGCATGCTGCTACGGATTTAAATGGATGTAATCTGATAACGGTAACAAAGAATTTACTACGTAAATAAGGCTGCGAAGTAGAGGTGCGCTCGCATTCCTACATACAGACAATTCGAAGCAAGATACAGTGTAATAAGCACTGCTCGGGCACTTAAAACATAGAATGTTCGCGTCTACAGCAGTATAGATAACATTTGCTATATTGAATTACGCCGTGTCGATAGAGAAGTTTCGGCCTTATTGAAAGGATAAAATTTAAAAGATAAACAGTAACCTATGCCGTACAATAATGGCGAAGATAATAGTGACTCGTTGATTTCATAGTTTAGAATGTCCGAACAGCTCTGGAACCAATGCAGATCAACTACGTAACATCTTGATCGACTACCATCTGGGTTTACTTAAATAGAATAAAGTACAATTAGAATCAAATTGACCGCCCCTTGTCATTGATACTTCCAACAGAGTATCACTGTTTTTTTTTTTTAATTTCGTTGTATATTTTGTTGTACGAAACTAATATTCGTCTTTGTTTTCGTGTTCCTGTCGGCTCCTCTAATCTGCCGAGAGAACTGGGTGAGTATGTACAATAATTGTGTACCATTACCTTTCATTCATCATAAAACGTGCTAGTATAGCTTTGTGACGTTGCAAGAGGACTATGTTTTAGTTTTAAATAGCAGCTAATAATTTGCAACATATTCAAACGCTGCTTATGGCAGATCTAGCATCTTCAAACCAATGCTACGGCAAAATTAAAACTAAAGCATCGACAATATTCATACTTAATCAGGTTTCTATTAATCAACAAATAGAAACTGGCTATTAAACTTTAATTTTTACAATATCTAAATGAAAAATATACAGAGTGAGTTTTTTCCGATGTTTTTAACATGCGGGTCTCGGAAACCGGCGATCCGATGGGGAAAGTCTTCCAGTTTTACGAGCTCCAATGAATTAGCCGTTGTAGTATCTAGCTCGAAAAAAGATTTTTTTATTTCATTCAATATAAATAGCTTTGTTATAGTAGCAAGAGCCATCAGGAGTGGATACACAAGGTTCAACTGGTGCAACTGTCCGTTTTTCCAACTTTCAATCGATTAATTTAAAACTGTAAGTTTTATTTCTAAAAGAAGCCAGATATTTCTTGCGAAAAAGCGAAAGGCTCATTCATTTAAACTCGTAAAACAAACGATGCGTCCGTATGGAAACATCCAAATAACAACATAATTAATGTTTCGATAAAAAAAATAAAACATGCCAATTAATGTTAAAGAAAGCTATCTTTAAGTAGCAATAACGTCCTTTTTATGATAATCTCGCACTTAAAAAATGTTCATATCTTACGTAAGAGAATTGAGGAAAAATGTCGTTCAAAGTGAATTCTATTATCCTATCTCTAGGAGCTTGCCGAGACGCCCAAGAGGAACATTTTCAATATTCGTTATATTTTTTTGTATGAATAAGCTCGCTTTACATTTTGACATCCTTTTCAAATACTTTCTTCTATTTCTTTGTTAATTAAAAACGTTAGATTCCCATCTGACATGGCTAGACGCCCATGTCACGACAGAACTTTTACAATGAAAAAACTGCGTTACTGTTATTAAAAAAAGAGACGTTTTTAAAAGCATTAATTGACACGTTTTACGATTTTTTCTAAAAATCGTCGATTACGTTGTACTTGGGATGTTTCCGGAAGTTTTGGACGCAATGTATATATTTTTGTAACGTTGAAGTTTAATGCTAGTCCAAATTTAGCTTCCGTATTTTATCGATGTTACGTTAATCCTTACCTTCCCAGAACTTCATGAACGGCTTCACGGCTTCTCTTAGGTAACGTCAGATAATTCGTTCTTAAGAACATACATATTTCGTAAAAATGACATGAAAAATCGCTTATATATATTATTCAAAGGATAATAAAGATTTTTTAAAATTCAAAGTCATTTTTTCTTTTGTACCTATCCCTAGCAAGGCTCTAGATTTAAAAATGATGTGGTAAGTAAAAACAATATTTTTTTGTTTTGTTTGTTCTCTATTTCAATGGAGAGCGAATCGGTACTTATCCAAAGTCGGATCTATTAATAAGGTGAACATTTTGTAGAATGTTGGTTTTTAGCAAGGTTTTAGCCTTAAAATTAAATAAATTCATTTGAACGACATGGGGCTAGAGAAATCCATGGTTTTTATTAGTTCTTTTGAAATGGATGATTTTTTCCCTTCCAGTTTTTTTCATTCTATCCGCAATTCTCCATATTTGAAAAGTAATTTCTGAAGCCTTTTTTTTGTATTTAACCTTTAATGTTTGGCTTTAGCACTCCAAAGTTTAATAATAATATTGCAATATCACTGCTATACAGTGTGTCAAAGCACTTAACAACATAAAACGGTAAATAAGAATAAATATTTTTTTATTCTGGCAGAATTATTATTGGCATAGATAAAAAGGAAGAACCTTTGAAGGATTCCACCACAAAAAAAATGAGAATCGCGGTCCTAAACCATTTGCTCAGTTATCTACCCCAATTTCCATTCATTTACAATCCCTCTCTTTTTTTTTTTTAATTCACGTAAATAAAAATATAATTAGTTGAAACATTCCCGCAACGATGAAAAGCGAAGAGATGCGGTATCTTAATAAGGCATGAGCGAACATTTTACGATCTTCAAACGCCGTGGAAGCAACGCGAACACGCTTTTTCTTCTTTCTAATGATACAGTAAATACTTATAAAGAGCGCTTTATTGTTGTGCGCTATATAAATATCGTGTCCGACAATCATGGTCTCAAACGAAGCGTGCTCAGATGATGATAAACACAAAGGAGAGGAGATTAGCCGCGCTAGTCCAGGTGGCCCCTTTCCCGCGATCGTTTTAAAACTTGACCCTCGCATTATACCGTTCTGCGTTCCTCTTCCACCTTTTTTTTTTTTCTTATTTCCGCCCGAATAGGACGTCCGATGCAGGACCCGTTCGGAGAAATGGATATTTATTTCTTCGAAATCGAAAGATACACTTCAATAATTGCAATCGGAAGGCGCACAGTCGCTGTATACGTAGATTGTTGCGTATTGTAGAATGATTACGATATCGTCTCGCAAATCTCAGACATGA
This sequence comes from Oryctes rhinoceros, assembly GCA_020654165.1. Classification (NCBI taxonomy): domain Eukaryota; kingdom Metazoa; phylum Arthropoda; class Insecta; order Coleoptera; family Scarabaeidae; genus Oryctes; species Oryctes rhinoceros. The sequence goes on from JAIOKQ010000978.1 coordinate 2,306,599, forward strand.
ACGATTCGGGAGAAAGAATTCTTTTACGTGTATTGAAGTAGGGGGAACGTTGATTTTTGTTCGTTTATATCTTTAATGGTTGGTGTTCTGATTTACTGCGATGCACGTTATTTGAATTTTAAATTTCTTGCAAATTAATTGGGCATGACAAGACTATCGTTTCAAATTTGAGCTAAGAATTCAAATTTTCAAGTTCTCACGGCATAAATTACTAGATCCTTGCTTTAAGCTTTGGGCGGAACTTCTCTTCTCAACGTTTGGTAAATGATTCGACCTCGATCCTAAGTTCCTATCGAGATCTAAAAAATTGACGGGGCTTGTATCGTTTACCGTCCGTATTCGGCGGCGCCTCTTGACTTTGAATCAAATCTTGCCAGGAGAAGCGAATGGATAAAAGGTATAAGGTGGTAAAGTCAGTTCTCTCGGAAGTCTAGTGCTTTCTGATTGAGGACCTCATAGAGAAATTACGGATATTTCCGTATTCGGTTGAAGACGATGGATCGACGCATCCTGGAAACAGCTGTCCCGGATGCATCAATTAAAGTTTTGTCGTGCGGAGTGCGCCGACACTTTTGCGATGTTTGTTGTACTATTCCACAATCATCGCTATCATTATTGAGCACTTAACAACTTTGCAAAATTTAAGCCTAACGTTTATCAATATCAAGCTAAGTCCCCATGGTGAGAGTCGAAAAATTGATCAGCTTGCAGAATCGTCAGAGTCTCATATAAAGGCAATAAATAAAGAAGATATGTGCAAAAAAGCTTTTATTTGCAATAATAAATTGACTAGAATTCCATAGTTATTTACATATCTCCATTTAACAAGACAGTACCAAGTGAGCAATTCGAAATCTCGTAACTACGATTAAAGGCCAAACGTAACGATAAATATTTATTATTGCTACTATGCGAACACGAAAAAGTAACCAAATCATTGTTCACTAGGTACTTATTTACATCGATAATAAGGGGATATAACAAACGAAGAACGATGCTATTTACAGCTTCAGCGGGCGGTGCCGTCTGTACTCGTCTTCGACTCGTTTGACGATAAAAATTCCGCGTTCGCCGCGTTATTTAGTCTCAGCAGCGGTGGTATTGGCAACACTGATGCGTGATAGCACGGCGTATCCCCGCATATCGGACAAATATTTCCTGGGAACGTACCGAAAATTTTTCTGTAATGTAGAAGCAAATTAATTCAACATCTACGATTAGTTAATATCGCGCTCGAGATCTAGCCGCTTTGTGCGTCTACTAATCGGGATTAAAGGGAAATATGTGGAATTTTTACGAGACGTTATCTAAATGCAGTTAGAATGATCTAAATTGTGGTAAAAATACCAATTAGAAAAACTAATCGAAACAAACAGCTGCTTCTCCACTAATTATTATCTGGTATCATGCAAGGGCGTCGTAATTATAATACGACAGGTTATTAATCAGACACGCGGTAAAAATTCATTTGGACGATCGTTCGGTTGATAGAATTATGTTCCTTGGAACGGCGGACGTAATAGTGAAGACATTAATTTATTGCCGGTGTAGGTCTACGGATGCAATTCGTTAATCGAAAGTAAAAATTCCAAGTTTTAACGGGGCGAAAAAAAAAAATAATAATTTACGATTCCGCTACAGCAGAAGGCAAAAACGGAAACTAATCTTCAAACTACCTGTAATGGTGATCGAGTTGCGCTTTCTCGATCCGCTTATCCTTGGCTCTCCTATTTTGAAACCATATTTTTATTTGCGTCTCCGATAGTCTCAACGTTTCGGCTAGCTCGCATCTTCTACTCCGACTGATGTATTCCGCCCTCTGATACTCTATTTCCAATCGTAAGGTTTGTTCGCTGCTGAACGTCGTCCTTTGCCTCCTGGGCCTTCCTTCTTTGCGTCGTCTCCTCGCCACTGCAACAATACAATATAATGGTCATTATCGTATTTTTGACCGACGGCCTTTATATCAATTCTGCACTGTTCGCCGTTTTTAAATCGATTCCTAAAGTAAAAACTCCCGAGAAAAATCTTAAATCGAATGTTATTCGCTGTTTTACGGTCGGCGATGTCCTGCGAGATCCGAGCATCGATGTAGATTTTTATCGATTATCGGCCCAAAATTTCGGAAAAAATAAATTACATCTATTTATCTTTTATTAATCGGAAAATCTCCACGTGTTAAACGAAAAAATGAAAAACTGACGATTAAAAACATTCGTATCTTTAAGGAACGTAAAAGAATGCGACGTTGCCATATAATGGGTCGTAGTCCAGTTTCGATTGAGACAAGTATTCTATCGATAAATTGGGTGACAAGTAACAAAGAGCCGCTTCGCTCATTTTTCTCCATAAATGCCGTCTAGCATAACCTCATCAATCCACGAAGCTAAGTCTGTGCATTCTAATGTTCGTATTCGTCCTTCCCGATTTTCGAATACATCGGATTCATTGGCCCAGTAACACCCAAAAAGCCGATGGATTCGATGGATCGGCGTCGAGCTTATCGACGAAGCGAAGAACTCGCCTACACTTACATAATTGTCAAAGGTGTCAATTTCTGTACGTATAGACATAAAAATCATTTTTTTCTTTAGATTTCACGATGTAAACTTCCTAACTTAAACCATTGATGAAGTTGATAAATTTAACGGAAGGTCAGATTTAAGGGCAGAAGTTCTTTTTAAATCTGACTAATGGCTTATTAAGTTGTTCACTTTACTGTTGACATTCACGAACTAACGTACGTATTTTTTTTTGATATCGTGGACACTTGCACGCAAACTGATTATTCCAGCCGTAGTGGCGCCATCTGCCGTCGAGGTTAGGTAATTATCGAACTCGCCTCGTATATTAAGGTGTAATTTCTTAACGTCTCGTCAGGGACGTAAGGAAAGTTCCATTACATCCCGTTATGAAGGACAATCAAGGTGAATAACCTACAAAGTACACCCGCTCCAATCGAGTAGCGGTAGCGGTCGTCGATGCAGATTAGAAACAACGTCGGGCCTTTCTTCAAAGAATCACTTAGAGCATGTATTAGAAACTTTGATTCTCCAGAAACTAGTTGGTCTTTTTCATTATGAAGGTGCCGCGTTAATTATACGACAGTAAAGGATATTTGTCTGGGTTTCAATAATAAATCCGAAACCGATACCGAATTACGCCGGAGCAGAATCGCGAACGCTTCCCACGCAATACGATAATTGACAAATTGCTCGTGAGGAAGTCGCATGTTAGGCGGCATTTATCCTTCGACGGGAACTAACAAGGTGAACGGGCGTCGATTTTAAATTAAAATCGGACGACATATGGTGTTATTCATCAGGGCTTCGGTCTTCCGTCAATCACAGCACATGACACATCCTCCATAACGCACACCTACGGATACGCGGATCCGTTTCTGCGTGCCGTTCCTCCTCAAGTTTAAGTGACCAGAAGTTCGGGTTCGCATGAAACCCTCTCCATCCCGAACGGTGTTGATCGACGGTAACGAATCGACCATAATTCCTAATTTTTGCATTTCCCGCACCCTCCATATCGGAGATCATAACCATTCCGCCCCATTAACCCCGTAATATATCGTGTTGTCTGTTACGTAACAAACACTTATACAGTTTGCAGCACCCGTGTGGGGGATGTTTAGATGATTTGTTATCTTATTGTTGTACCGGTCTTGTAAATGAATCGTTCTATAATGGGAAACTGTACAGCGGATGTACCAATTAGGATGCTTATATTCTCTATTTAGTAAGTTTAGTAAGAATTAAGCGGAATACGTGCTTCTGCGTGCGTGCAATCATTATTCTTTTAGATTTGCTACGAGATGCGTTATTATCACCTCTTATATACCGCGCGTTGCGCCTAGTGCGTAAGTAATTTGGAGATTCAAGTGTCAATTTCCGTTGCACAGAGTACACGTTTGGTTCTTAAAACGGATCGCCCTGTATATTCTTCCATTTATTCCATCTTTATGGATGCTATTCCTTAATCCACGTCAAGTATTCCCTACATCCATCTGACCCAATTTTTCAGCTAACTTCTGAGATTCTTTCTCATTAACAACGCCATCAACGCCTTATGCGCTGGATGTTTTCGACAATAATACATCGAATATCGGACAGGGAAGCTGTTGCTTGTTAAACTTCTTGGAATTCGTGGAATGAGAAGGACAAGTATTATTTATGCTAATTTCCTTCCATCCGTAAAAATTACTTTTCTTGATAATTCCTATTTAGCGTTGATTCTTGTAACTTTCGCCACTTTGAGCGTAAGGTTAGGTCTCTCTGTTGGTATATTTGTTGTATTTCAACAATAATTTTGTCCCCTATTATTTATCTGGTATAAGCCTATTGTCGTTTACACAGCAGAATTTTTTTGTTCGGTTCTTTTTATGTCGTTTTCCTTCTTTTACATTTTTGAGAACTATTTCAGTATCTACAATGTCGTGCATTATCCCGATTTTCCTTTGTTATCTGTTCGAGTTGCCCATATTTTGCCTCGTGTTGTCTCGCTAAATCTCCGTGGCGGGCACCTCTGGAATGAAGCGTGCGCCCCTTGTTTATTCCTACTTCCACCGTCAAATTTTGTAAAAGTAAAAAAAAAAGAATAATGCCAGCTTGCTTCCGTTGCAATAAAACCGAGGAATCTGTCGATTCCTCTACCATCTTATCATTTATTCCATCCAACACAAACCGACATGATTTCGAGCGTTTTTATGAAGATCTTCTTAATCGATAAGCCTACTATTCTTAATGGTGACTTTAATCTCTCATTATTTGTGAGCAATCCTTCTTCATCCTTAAAGTGCTCCTACTTCTTGCATCTATACTCATCATTATCATCGCCCGTTATCTATCTATATCGTTATCTATCCTTCATCTTCTTAAACACCTTCATGTGTTCCTTGCCAAATAAATAAAATGCCAATATCACATTCAATTTTCGAAAATCTAGGTGGCTGAGAGGTCGAACTTTCCTTCTGTATCACTGTAAAGATTAAAGGCTAAATAATTGCTTCAAATTAAGGACTTCGTAATGCAATCATGTAAATAAGAAGGACAAAGAAACGTTATTCTTATTAGAAATATCCGCCGGGCGTTGTCGTCTACTTAATATTTGACTTGACGTTTCGCTGATCGTGCTGTCAACTTCTTCAGGAGATTCCTAATGACCGCTGTTGTTGTCTCTTGTTCCTCGTTACATCGGAACGGAACGGTTATGGAGCAGCAAAGCGGAACAGAAACGGAATTAATGAATGGAATATAACGAAAAGCGAAAGACAACAACGCCGGTCTTCAGAAAGAAGGTGACAGCATGATCGGCGAAACGTCAAGTCAAACATTAAGTACGCGGCAACACCCGAAAGACATTTCTAACATGGATTACGGTCGTGAAAGCCTACGTTCAAACGTTATTCTCCTGGGATTGACGTTTGTCGATAGTTTCAACGTTGATTCGAGCGGAATCTTCTATTTACCATAAGTTCATTTTTGCAAACAGAAAAAATAATCAACTAAAATAACAAATGAAACAAAGATCCTTGAGAAAAATTAAAAGGAGGGGGGCCAGTTTTATTTCAAGGGTTGTCTAGATCATCTAGATAGCGACTGTTTAGCGGTCTTCGCCAAATTTGTACGACGGAGGCGTTTGCGTAGGTATTTTCTGAATTCTCTTCCATTAGTATGTGGACAACAGTCACTTCCTTCGCTCTTTTCTTGAACGCTTCAAAAATTAAGCTTCGATTTCATAAATTCTCAAAATTGTTCGCCTAAACGGAACATATCCGTAGCCGAATCCAACAGTCGTCAGTCAATAATAAAAATTGAAAAATACTGAAGAATTAATGTTCGTCAATATCTCATATTTTTTTCTATTAAGCATAGACATAGATGGCAAATATAAATATAAATGTTAACAGAGAACTTGATCATTGCTACTGTTCATGATCGTATCAATTAAAAGCGATTCTTGTTTGTGTTAAGTTTAAATTAGTGACTAGGTAGCGATGTTGAACTAATCTCCATTAAAGCAATTGTTGAATATATATTGGAGCAAACTCGTATAATTTACAGCATTATATTCACGAATCGCAGCCCCCATTCGGGATACACTCTATTGTTTCGGATAAATCCTTTAATGAGAAATCAATATTTACCACGTACTTGAGCATATCGTATCGAAACGAGTACCGGCTTGTAGATAATTAAATAACGACGGTTAGGCTATAAAATTTGCGGGATTTCTCTCAAGAAATCGTTCTTCTTTTTTAAAACGACTTCATCCTAAAATAAAGTGCCTTTCGAACAGGCTATATTGAGCATCTTTGGATACACGAAGATCTCTGTGCAATGCAACATTGATCGGTCTTATAAGGTGATCACTGAAAGCCGCGAAGGAGGCTCAAAGCAAAAGAGGTAGCCTGGCACGATACAAGGATTGCTCAAGAATAGAAGGTGTGTAGGCACCAGTGGACCTACGTACCGCCTTAAATTGCCTACGGGACATCACATCAACATATTTCAAGCAGAGATTTCTGCTCTGAACTTGTGCCACACAAAGATCCTCGAGATAATGATAGAAGGCGCAACCGCAACTATATTCGATGATAGTCGGGCAGTTCTAAATGCTATCGAAACCTACTCATATGAATCTGGTCCGATTCCGAATTGGAACATGAAGACCACGTTACTTTGCAACGTGTCCCGAGCCGCAAAGGAATCAAAGGCAATGATTCAAAGCAGACAAGCTGGCTACGGAAGTAGCCGACATGTCCTTCATTGGTCCTAACCCTTTCTGTGGTCTACAAGAGAGCCATATCAAAACAAGTAATTAATGCATGGGAGAACGATCGAAAGATCTCGTATTGGGAAATGTAGGCGAAAGGATTCATATCAGGCTCGCTACGACAGCGAAAATAGTGCTATTGTTCGGCAAAGGGGATTCTAGGAAAAGCTGAAGATCAAATATGTCGTCTGTGCATAGAAAATCTAGAGATGGCAGAACATATTTTATGCCGTTAGTCGTACTCGATAACAAAATTTCAAAGGGACAAAGACCAAAGACCTCTTCTGGCACAAATAAAAGCACTTTGTTACAGTAGACACTTACAATTAGGCGCAATATTTAAATGCAGGACTCTTCCTTAACTGTAAATTTCTCCTTTACATTCAATGTTCATCATCAGAAAAAACATATGAAGCTATTAAAAAAAATACTTTTGTGGTGTTTGAATTTGGCAAGATTTGGTCTTAAATGTTTGGTCGTAAATCTTTGGAGGAAAAATTTATACGATTGAGGACGAAATCATAAAAATCTCGAAACCTGTTGGAAACAAACGTACGAAATGTATATTATATTGGTTGTGTTGGTTATGTGGGTTATGTTGGTTATGTGGGTTATGTCGGTCATGTCGGTCATGTCGGCCATGTCGATTATACCGGTTATACCTTCGGGTTATATAAGAAAAGCGATAAAATATTGTTAAAATATTTTTGTTTAGGTTCATTACTTGACATATACATGGGTAAAAAGGTACGTTAACCCTAGGATAATAGGTATAATAGGACAGGCGCAATATACACAGATTTCTCCACAGTCTGGACAACAATATTATTCATATTAAATTGAAACGCTTTAGATTTACCGATGACCTAGCGGAATTTCTCGCATTGTGCCAGCTTAATCGAAAACAATACATTTCTTTTACATATTACGTTTACTTATGCGGCAACGTCTAGAATACTTCAAGATTCAAATTTACGGCCTCACATCCAAGAAGCTTCTGTTTGGCGATGACCTCAAGATCTTCGCAAGTATATCTTTCTCTAATTATTGTATTTTGCTACAGAGCAACGTTAATAATCCTGACAACTTCTAATCGTTTTTGGTTAAAACCTAAGCAACGATTTATCGTGATGTGATGATATTGCAGGATATGGAACTTGACCATGTACAACACGTTATCATCAGCATCAACATGCTATCACGAAATCAGCTATGAGTTTACTAAGCGCCATCACACGCAATCGCAAGTCTTTCAATAGCGCAAGAATTTTAAAGAAGGTCGTTATCTTGTTTTGTCTCGTCTGGAATATGCATCTTTAGCGTGGCATCCTTTTTACCTTAAATAGAGGAGAAGGATTGAAGTGGTTCAAAGAAAATTCACCAAATACTTGCGGTTCAAGCAAGATCATATTTTTCAACTTCGCTATTTTGATCGTTCGTTATTATTGTTCCGATTCAATTCAGCATCTTTACGATCCAGAAGAATAAACTTCAACATTGTCCAGGATTCTGCTTGGTTTACTTCGATGCCTTGACTTCTCGCTTCCGCGCCAACATTTTACCAAAATCACACATTTGCATCCGATGAATCTACGTAGCCCTGAACAACTAGCTGACGCGAATACGGTGCCTCAATCTGAATATGCGAAAAAGTTTGTGGAGGACATCTTGAAAATGAAACGATTAAAGTGCTGTGTGTTGTGTTCTCAAGTCGGATGAAAGCTCCTAAAAACGCCGGATCAGCATCTCCATATTGTGGCGGGATAATTTCCCGTTAAGTGAGAAAGTTTGAATAAGAATCTGTCGCCGGATAACGTTTACGGTCGGCTGAACTGATCGCGCACTACTCGTCGAAATCTCTTCCTAAACGACAGCTCCTCCTCGTCAAAGCCCAGGCAGGATGTCGCAACGGCTTCTGCAGCTTTCATCCTTCTCTCCCGCGTTGCCGATATCCTCGACGTCGTCCCGTCGCCGTACGATGGGAGGAGGATGGAAACAGCGCGAAAGTCCGTCGACGACAACAATATGAAAATGTAAAATATTATTATGATGTGATTACGGCGGTACAGTTGAACAAGTCCAAATGCGGAGCTCCGGCGGCACCGGATCGGTATACGTTCTGGGCGACGGTGGGGGTGAGACTTGACATGTGTTCGCACCATTATCATCCGTCCAATCCATCGACGCGGTATTATCATCGCCGATTATTCACCGCCACCGTGCTGTACCACTTGCATATATAACATTTTGTCGGTGCTATCTTCATAGGTACTTTTTTCTTTATCCGTATCGAGTGCAGGATTAAAAATAAAATTATTTCCGATTTATTACGTCCGATTCCTTCATTTTAATAAGAACAACGTTTTGTCATTGGAAGTCATCTTCGTATTCGAGCAAATTTTGCGTGTAACACGTCAAAATAATAGAAAAAACTAAAAAAAAAAAAAACGAAGGATAGCCCTGTTAATGACATCAATCTAGATGGACCGCTCACAAGGGTGGTAGATCTGGCGAAAAAGACAAAGCCGACGCAATTAATCTAGCGATGGAGAAGCCACAATAGATTTGAAGAGTATCTAATTTAATTTGGGCGAAGATCACTTGGTTCCAACACCAGACTTGTTCCGAAATATTTTGTATTATTGAAGAAACGTTGGAATTGAAGGAAGCGGTTATCAGCGAATTTCATGATAGCTACGTGCGAGCGATTTGAATTAAGCGAGGCGTAAATGAAGATCTTAGATTTGATGAGCTATCCCTTCTCAAGTTTTACTGTGCGTGGAAATCGCGCTAGAGGATGGGCTCGAAACCGATAGCAAGATTATCGTATCATATTAAATGGAGTTTGTGAGATCTAAGATGACCGTTTACGCCTCGCTTAATTTAAAGGTGACGAGGCCAACATGTTTTCTGGGTTGAACGGCTCCTTTTTCTAATTTCAAACGTTTTTCAATATAATTCCAGTATTTATTAATTGTCTTGTTATAAGTACGTAGCTTTAAATTAAAGAAAACTAGAGAAGGTTGGGTTCAGAGGAGGTACCCAGGAATCGCTGAGATTCTAGTTAAGAAGAATCTAATGCGTATCGGCAACGTACGATGCAAACCAAGAAACTACGCGGCGGACAACAAGGATCCATTTTAAGACCGCTTAAACGTTTAGCAACACATTAATCATCGTAGCAAAGAAGGATTTATCTGCTACCCAACAATTATATTAAAGATGCGTAGTAAACAGTACACGCCACAGTACTTGCTATCATTATTGAATATACTCGTTTTGTAACGAACGAAAGTTTTGATGAGAACAACGGAAAATTGAACGTGCGAACAAAGTAAACGATTTTAGAAGATCAAAGTCATTAAACATCGCTTAATACTCCTTTACAAAGACAATAGAAAACACATGTAAACGTAGAACATCTCTTTGCCATCAATTTAACGAGGTATAAATTTAAGAAATACGATCCTTCAATGTCCATTTCGGAAGATGAAACGTCTTCACTGAAGGATAGAATAGCAAATCATTAGTTCGCGAATTGAATTATTCGTATCAAGATACTAATTCGATATTTCAACGGCTCAGGATATACTTTTTAGCTGATGTTCTCGATCCCTTTTGTTAGATGTTTAATAGGCGTCAATTGATTTGAACTGCCCAATTTCCCAAAACATCTCGATGACAATAGGATCAAATCGAACGATCGAATTGGATGATGGATGATTAACAACGTCCAAATCGTAAGTTGTAAGTTACTAAGCGTAATTGGAAACTCCTCAAAAAGAAGAGAAACTCATCCTATCTACGTGGGTACCAACATATTTCAAGTGTTTATTCGCTTCACCAGCACGCTCACTGAAGCCGAAAATGTTGATATCGTCGTTCCAAGTTATTCTAAATATTAAAATTAAGGATATAAGATTTCTTGAGAAGTCTTTCTTTAAGAAGACACAATATCAATCAGATATTCAATGTTGTTTCTCATTGTTCGATGCCATCAGAAATGTCGCTGAATTGGTTTTGCTTATGTGCTTCTTTAAAAAAAATTGGCAGTTTAGAAAATACAAGGCGATTAATTAAAAACAAAATATTCGTTACTACTTGTTTAAAAGATTATCATAATCTCTAAATTCTCTACTTTTATCGATTAATTTACAAAAATTTCAACTTTTTCAATTAAAGCAACTTGAAGAAACTTAACATATCAACATTATCAACATACACCGTCAATATTACTTAAAGTAATCAATTGAAATATGTCAATCGCTTTGCAAATTAAGTTTTCTACTTTTTAATGCAAAAATTACCAGATACTACCAGAGATTATAACTTTTGCCGTTTGATTTTTAGAAAATTTCAGAATTTTAGGGATCTAGAACGATTATTTCATGATTTGGATACATTTTTGCAATAGAAAATTAAGACAAACAAAAGGTAACTTACGAAACGCAGACAATCCCGCCGCAGCAGCAACGCTAAGGTGAGTATCAGCAGAATGCGGTAAGAAGAACGGTAATGGTGCAGCCAAAACGGGAACCGGTGCAACCACAGGTTGCGTCCCAGACAAATTCCCACTATCACAACCGTTTTTCGCGGAATTTTCACTCGCGGACGGATTTTCCAAATGGCCATAGATCCTCGCGAAGAAATCTTTCGGATTCGATGGTTGGTTAACTTTCGGTCTAGTTTCCATCGTCGAAGATCTTCATACGGTCCTTTTAAGAATGAAAGGCTGTAAATGCGATCTCTAAAGTATTCCGGCGAGCCTTCGCATTATCAATGCATCATCCGGGCGGTTCGTTTCCGCGTTTATATAGTTATACGTGAATATTAGTCGAAAATGTGTTCGACAGGCGCGTGACTTGCGTGGGTGGAGCGGAATGGGGCGGATCCGAAATTGTCCAACCGATTGCGACCGTTAACATCCCTTCGCTTCCCTTAAAGACACTTCAACGACCGCGCAAACTGATTTGCTGTTGCTCCGCACGTTAGCGCTAAACGGGATAATTGAGCTTTTTTGGTGATGACATTATTATAGCTTCGTACCTGAATAGGTTCTGTTTTATATTGTTGCGACGCGTGCAGCTTAATTTTGATGTAGTTAATAAGTATTTTACGATGTATTTTAATACTGCAAGCTACGTATATTTCGAGACCTTGTCAGAATGATTTTTTTTTTATTTTCAAAAGCAATCAGACGGTCATCAAAGATTTGATCACGATAACATCGTGGAAGCAATTGTGGTGCACAAATATTTTTCTGTGACTATGCTAAATATTTCAATGTTCAACACGAAAGCTAACGTACACGAATCTATATTGAGAAATCTATAGATTTTCTTTATAATCTGTATAATTGATACTAGGCCCAACAAAGTTGTGCCGCAGTGGTAAGATTATTGAGGACTTCGTATTAGATACGTTAAACACCCTGGCTCTAAGCACAATAGGAAAGTGCTTGTTAAAATAAACAGACATTGTTGCCAAAATTGCCTTCAACTTTTTTATAATCTTATTATTTATTTTGTTTTCAATTTCTTTTTTAAAAATGACAACATTAAAAAACATTTCTTTTCGTTTAAAGAAAGTCACCCCTCTCTGTCAATCTCGTTGTAGAATGCAGTACTTAACTCTGAAGGGAAATCCTGGATCGACTCTCGTCCTCGCAGGATTTTTAGGGTAAAACTTGCCTTAGTTCCGTCTACCATTACAATTTTTTTTTATTGCATCGGTGGTCGTTTTTGCCCTCGATAAGAACTCTATGAACGGAGAATTTTACCCGTAAGGCGAACATTTTCACGGTAAAGGGGAAGCTCAAGTAATGATTAGAGTTCTTCGGTAAGTTTCGGTCTTCCTCGAATTTCGAAGTCAAGCCGTAAAGAAAAATAATGGGATGCAGCGTCAGTAAATAAATTTCACTAGAATTAGTAACTAATCGCAGTCAAGTTAACTAATTGAGTGGCTATATAGCCGCAAAGTATGGCGTTAGACAACCTAAAGGCAAAAATTTATATTCCATACCAGAGAAAATTTCGTGATACACCCAACTTGTCCAACCAACCAAGATGTCCGAACGGAAAAGAGCTCTTCAAAAATGGATAATCCTCACGTTCTAGAATAAAATAATTTTTGTGGTCAAACGTACACATAAACGAACGAATAGGAGAGCTATCGAAAATTACTTATGTTTGGTCACGGTGTTAAGCTCTATTGCGAAGAACGGTAAATAAACAATGAATTGTTTCGTTCAGAAATTCAGATAAATAAAGGTGAAAAAGGGGGACAAAGACACTTATGTAAAATCTTCCCGGGAATTATTGAAGCTGTAAATGTAGTAAAGATGTTGCAAAATTTCGCATAATGCTAAATGGGTTGCCTAGCCAGAAAAAACAAATTACTTATGCGTCGAAAGCAAGATAAACATAAGAACAGACTGGTTCAAAAGAAAAAGAACATTTGCACGTAACATGACATCTGTAGAACTTGTATACTCGTTCACAAGTTGGTGGTGACTCGGATAATTGCATTTTTCTTTTGATTTTTAGTTTGTACGAGCCAAACTGATAAAAAACACGGTCTTCGAAATAAATGTGCTAAAATAATGACAATGATGACTAGAATTTAAGTAAAATATGTTGCAAAATCGATAAAATATTCATGAACTTGTGCGTTCAAAATTACGCAGTCCGAAATAGGCGTTTTATGGACCACTGATACAACAAATTGCCGCGAAGAATGTTCCAAACTGTTCAACGACTTACATTCAAAGTATTGGCAATTTGTCGCGTAGATGTACTTGGATCTTCTTCCATCATGTCCAGCACATCCTGTTTCAGTTGTACCATTCTTACTGTCGTTAACCTTCCTGGCCCTCCCTTTGGTTCCAATGTTTTTTGTACTTGATAAACTCATTGGCGTACGCCATACTTTTATTTACATTAACGATTTCTTTTAATGATAACTTTTGAGCGAGCAAAAATGTAACTGTAAATTTATGGTTATAATTTGGTGGTGAGTCAGAAAATTGAATTTTTATGTTGATTTTTGATTTGTAGGAGCAACATTCACATTTTTCAATTTGTCTTCGTAAAAAGAAAAAACGTTTGGGTAGGATTTATTTATTTTTTTTAACTAAGTAAAAAAAGTAAGTAAGCTTTTTGATAAACTCGTAATAGATTTACAAGTATATCCAACGATACGAATCGTTTTAAAAAATTATTTACGTTGCCTGTTAACTATGTGAACATGATGCTGGCGGAAAACACTAAAACAGGTAATTGTTTGTGATGAAAATAGAAAATTTGATTTTATTAATTGTTTTATTAGATCTCCAATAAAAGCGAACTGGGTCGGGCCCCCAACGAATGTGGGCCCCGTTGCACCGCACCGATAGTGGTTACGACCCTATAATAATCGTTTATTAATTTTAAATATTAATAACGTGAGGATTCCACGGCCAAAGTCAGTTAAAACTAGACGTATTCCGGGTGGTAAACCAACCTCGGGCGCGGTTGACACGTTGCTAACCATCTTTCCCTTTCCTGAGGAAGTCTCATTTGATTGTTGGCGAAACGTCGATGCAACCCGACAGATGTTTAGTTTTAATTTTAACTATCTTCTACCTTTTTAAACAAATTTTAAAATAACAGTTTATACACAATATTTAATTTTTATATAAAAAAAAAAAACAATAAGAGAAGATAAGGTTTTCATTTAGATCAGATCCTACACTGCCATCTAACGATGTCTAACTGAATTACCACGAAAGATAAGCACGAAAAAAAAATAGAAAAATGACATTTATTTTCCGGTCGTCGTTGAGCAGAAATGTTAAAGGACTATTATTAAATAATCATCGTTTTGCAAATACATTCTCAACAAATAAAATTGTACGTATTTAATTAATTGGATGATATCTAATTATATTGATACAATCTCGATATTAGCTACTGTTATTGCATTTAGATGGGTTCCGAGGTGGAAAAGGCCCAAGAAGCGTTCCACGAACCAAACAAACCAACCATCTTCGACAAGATCATATCCAAGGAAATCCCCGCGGATATCATTTACGAGGATGATAATTGTTTGGCTTTCAACGACATTAATCCTCAAGCCCCCGTTCATTTCCTGGTTATTCCCAAGAAGAGGATACCTATGCTGGAAACAGCCGATGAGTCTGATGTCCAAGTAAATGTCTCTATCACACGTATCAAACATTGCTTATTAATTTCTATGCAGATTCTAGGTAGATTGATGCTCGTTGCTAAGAAGTTAGCCCACGAACGGGCACCAAACGGATTCCGGCTAGTTATCAACAATGGTCGAGATGGTTGTCAATCCGTGTTTCATTTACACATTCACATTGTTGGCGGAAGGCAATTGGGATGGCCTCCCGGTTAATACTTATAAATTAAAACGGAACGTGTGTAGTTCATGAGTAGTCTAATATATGCCCGTTCTGGACCACCATATTTAGTTTTATTCTCCTCTTTTTGAGGTCAAGACTACTTATAGTGCTTAACAATTTAACAGTCCATAAACAGAACAAAAATTTGTGCTAAATCATCAGTAATTCCCTTGAAAATGCATAAAAATAATTATTTTTGTAAACATTTATACCAGATTTTATCCATAAATTTACAGACACAATTTTGCTTGTTCACAAGCTAAAATTGTATAAAAAGTTGACATTTCACAAATTTTCTTTTAGAAATATTTTCTTTAGATAGTCTATTTAAATATTCGGTTGCTAAATTTATTTTATAATAATTTTTTGCATCATTTATTGCAATCCGTTGATCTTTTGTATTTATTATATTTTTTAATGACTTTGCTATTGATTTATTTATTGATATATTTGAATTATTCGATTTTGATAAATGTGTACAATACTTAACAATAACATTACTCATATTTATTATAATATATATTTATACATTTAATTCCAAGTCGCGATTTATCACTCCGTCTTTATTTAATTATTAATAAATACTAATTATAACTAACAGTGGTCGAACAAGGAAAAAGTTATTTAATAATAACGATAATACAAATTTTAGATTGAGGTCATTAATTGATGAACCTTTTTTAATTGTAATAGTCATTTATATAATTAAAATAAAAAGTAATATTTAAAGAATTATCATTCCATTAAATTCAACCGTCATTATAATCATTACTTTCAAACAAAATAAGCTCTTCATTACAAATAAAATTTAAATTTATCTATAAAACCATATTTTTATTTTAAACAAATTGTGAAACGTGCCATTTATTGTTCGGTAGATGAATATTTATCATTTCGCACTCACATATTAAAGAGCTCCTTTCTTTGTGATACATATTATTGGCGAGTACCACACAACCGTGCATGTGCATAGCAGTCGATGTTGATAGTAGTTTCTGTGTGGTTTGTAGTCAAGTTATTCTGTTTGCAGTATTTCTGATTTCTGAGTTTTTGCGTATCTTGGAATTGTGCTTGTTTCACGAAAAGGTAAGGTATGTTCTTTTTTGTTGATCGTTTTAGTAAATGTATGCTTTTATGTTGTCGTTCGAATAGAATCATAGTTAGATTGAAAAATCCAGCCGGGAAGATGTACGTGTTCAAAGAAGTATATATACAATTCCCAAGTGCAACCCATCTTCAACTTTGTTGGGTGGCGACCTTAAACACGATCATCGCAATTAACGCTGAAAGTCACTATCTTTACAAGAGTGATTGTATAATCGAAGATTGTGGGAGCGACTGGGTTAAATTTGTAAGTAAAAATGATATTTACAAATTACGATTTGGAACTGAAATAGCGAAAGCTAATTTTCTATCATATGCAAGGTAAGAAGCATTTCTCTACTACTATTTAATTTATAACAGTTAAGTCATAAGCTAACAAATCATCAGGAAAAACTAATTTTATTGAATAAAATAAATATGAATTTAAAGCAGTATTATTTTAAGAGCATTATATTGCATTTATACATATTCTAATATGAAAAGTAATTGTTTCATAAATATTTTTTGTCATCGAATGTTATAAAATATACTAGTGTTATACCTAGATTTTTTTTCATGAATTAATCCAAATTATTTTATACACAACTAATAATAATTGTTCTAGTAAAATTAACACCTTGATTACAACCCACACAATATTATGCAAATTTTTTTGTAGCAGGACCATGAGTGACCACACAGTTCACCAACGTCATTGTTGGTATCAACACCATCATCGTCAGAGACACCATCACCAGCATCTTTGTCGAAGATGCCATCACCACCTTCAAAAAACCCATCACTGGCAATCTCATCACTCTCCTCAGAATAGTGATTTAATTTCCTTCGTGTAACTTTTGTCAGTGTCTCGTGAGATTGCAGATAGATCAGAATCCATTCCAATTTATTTATATTTAAAATAATTATGTAACTAATTTATTTTTTTTACTGTTGAATATTTTTATCAAAAAAATGTTTAATATATGCTTATTGTTCTGACGTTAGACATATTACTTGTATGATTACGCTCTATGTTTCATGTACGTTCACTTTAAAATTATTTGATTGATATAAAATTGTAGTAAATCTGTAAGTGTAACAATTAATATTCGTTAACAAATTGGTGGTGATTAAATGTGATATGCTAATAATTTTTTATAAGATAATTGTGCTAAATTAACAGAGAATATGAGATTTAGCACAAATTTTTGTTCCGTTTATGGACTGTTAAATTATTAAGCACTATAAGTAGTTTTGATCTCAAAAAGAGGAGAATAAAACTAAATATGGTGGTTCACAAATTGGTGGTCCAGAACCGGCATATATTAGACTAGTTTCGTGCTTTATAAACTGGAATTTTTTGACTTGTAGAACATGTGTTAATATAATTTGTTCGAAAAAGGTTTTTTTTTTTTTATTTTAATTTCAAATGTATAACTTGCCGCATGTCTCGGGTTTCGTCAATAAATTACAGATATTATTGAATTTATTCGGATTTATACCTTTCATCATTATTATCAAGATAATTCGTGTTAATTTCTATGTTAACCAGATATAATTGACGGCTTATCTGGGTTTATCTTGATAATTCGGCACTTTTAAACCTATTTGGTTTGATTTAGTTACATTCTGGTGGTGGCAGCAAATAGCAATACGATTTACGAAGTTGGCAGTGCTATCGATAGACTAGAATTTCATCGTCGAAATTCGATTGTAACGATACGTTTCCTTTATCGGGTTCCGCAAATTAGACGTAATGGTTCGTGATCTTCACCCGCGTTAAACGAAAATCCCGGCTTTTATCTAAATATGTGAAGTACAGTCGAGAGACGTTACCTGTGTTCTTTCAAAAAAAAAAAAAAATCGAAAATGTCTCGAGACGGAGGTTATGACATCGACTGCGATGATATGTGAGTGCCTTCTTGGCGTGCTTTTTTTTTTTTCGAAATTCCTAATTTGAGTGTTTTTCAATTGCTTGTCATTAACATGGTGCTTTCTGAAGATTGAGCCGCCTGTTTTTGTAGTTTCAGTTCGAATGATTTGGAAGAGTATGATAGTTATGGGAAAACGCCTCCAAGAACCAGAATTTTAAGAAAAAATAAAGAACGAAAACAACGTGATTCTATGGGGTATATATCCTTTATCATTATCTTGTTATTGTTGTTCGTTGTCACAACTTTCGTCTACTTATTTTCGTATGTTTATCTGATATGAACCGTACACACACAAATTTGAATCTGCAAGCTTAGTTTTTTAGTTATTGCAACATGTTTTGTTAACTTTTATTACACGCAAGCATATCATTATGTTTGCTTATCAAGGATCCAGTTACTGCGATGATGAGTAACGGACTATTATTTGTAAAGATGTACCTTTATTGATAAGATTAATGTTGTCCGTATAGCTTTTTTGATTATCACGTTTAACACGTCTGTTGTGTTTTAGAAGTTCTGGCATAATGGAGAAGTTTTTAGTAATATTGTCGGGTGATTAGCACCTTTTATTATGTTGTAGTCTTTAAAAGAATGCATTTTTACAATGACGTAGCTAAAGAAAGGTAGTGTCCCAAGGTTTTGGTTTTTTTTATAATTTATTTAGTGGGTTTATGTATTTCTTTTTTTTTATCCTTAATTTTATGTACATAATATAGTAACATAGGAATAACTTGTTTAATGCATTAACGTTATGCTTTGACGCACAGATAGTTTCAATGTGGATTATGCGGGAAATCCAGAATATATATATTATCATTTATATACACGGTAACTCCAAAAAGCTGTAGTTCCACGTACAAGTTCATTTCCCTTTATTTCTTTAGCTAATAACCTTGGAGGATAAAACCAGTTGATTCCGAAGCGACGTAGAAACGCGTTATATACCGGCGTGTTTTGCACTACTCGAAATTTTGATATTAGACGATAAAGCAACTTTCTCATCGTTTTAACTTGGACCGAAGTCGGTTTCTATCGGCGTGAACGCAAAAATAAACTTTGTTTCGTATAATCCCATTCGAGGAAAAAATCTCTCAATTGGCGCGAAGCCTTTCAATTTTAACATTTCAACTGCGATCGTTGGCAAAGCAGCCGAAACGCATATTTTTGAAATTTAATTTTGGTTTCGCATTTTACGATGAACAATAAAACGCGAGCGAACACTAAAAATATCAATCTTCGTATTTGTTTGTCGCGTTTGGCTCTTGCCGATTTAAAAGATATCGAAATGTTCAAGTTTTGTTTTGTTGTTACGTAAGAGCTCCTTCGTATAATCCACGTTTCCAGTAAGCGGATCGCACAGATACCTAGCGAACATACAACTTGCCGACTGATATTTTTATTGAACGATGTAATCGTAAACTCCCCCAAAATAAATATTCTAGATTAGATTAATATTACCTACGTTCAAAAAGGTATTGAAAAACAAATCGTTTATTTTAAAACACATGAACCTGAATTTTTTTCTTTTTGCTGCGGACAACCTTTTGATATACACTACCGGCCATAAGTGTTTACCCACACTTAAAATATCACAAAAACAAGTCAAATACTAATTATAAAATAAACTTTATTCCGTGCTTATACAAAGTATTTTAACAGTTATAAAAACAATGTGCTTGTCAATTTTCTAACAATGATAATCGTAAATTTACTTAAATCCGGGACTCGTCAATATGTCCACCTTTCGCTTTTATTACTGCCGCACACAATTCCGGCATTCTTCGTAACAGCTTCGCTAGTGTTAGTGGTTCTATTTCATGTGTCCTGTAGTTGCGTCCAAGGTACTGTTGCCGATGTCGGAGCAGATTTTCCAAGCTGTCGATCGAGTTCCTCCCGCAAAAGCTCGATCGGATTGAGATCTGTATCTTGGGGTGGCCATTTCACAACAATAATTTGGTTCCTGTGCTCCAGCTGTTCTAAATACTCACGGTACCTCTTGGCGGTGCATGTTGGATCATTATCGTGCTGGAACACCAAGTTCTCACCGATTAATCGTGTTCCAGATGGGATAGGATTCCTCTCCAAATTCTCCCTATAGCCTTCTTTTCTCAGGACACCATCTATTCTGGCCAAATCTCCCACGGAGGCACCGTCAAAACAACCCCAAATGAGAACTGATCCTGCTCCATGTTTTATTGTTAGTATAACGTAGGATTCAAGTGCTCGTTCCCCTTTCGATCCACGGACAAATGAGCTGTTTGAGCCAAGAGTGAGAAATTTAGATCTGTCGGTCCAGAGTACTTTCTTCCAATCTTCGTGTTCTCTTGCCCATGTTAACCGTTTAGCTTTGTTTGCCTTGCGTAATAACGGTTTCCGCATAGCAATCTCTTCCATACAAACCGGCTTCGCGCAAACGCCTTTCCGCTGTGGTGACACTAACCGGATTCGGACGCGAAATATTCACTTCGGCGGCAATTTCTGGCGCTGTTTTTCGTCTATTTCGCTTGCTTGTCATTACCATAGCACGATCTTCTGCCGGTGTTGTTGTTTTTGCCGTCCAGGTCCATTATGTTGTGATATACCGCTATTTGAACACGCGTTTCTATTGATAACTCTTTTCTTGCCGACATTGCTTTAATTTTACTGGCTCCTTTAAAACGCTTTGCACAAACTCTTCGCTGCAGGCAATGGGAAAGCTGAATGTAAACTAAATTTTTCGTTATATTGAAGTGCCCGTGTCGTCTCTTATGATATTTTATGACAACCGCAATAAATATCTCCCAGAAACTGCTCTTTATCTAGCCCGTTTATCCGAACGCACCTAAATCGCAAAAAATGCCAGTCGGGCCGTATTACGTAACACAAAACATTATATAGCTACTATAATCTATCTTGTACTTACAGTTTAATAATACGAATACTTTTATAGGGATAACATGCAGTTTATTTGAAGAATCGCCGATTATGAAAGTGGGTAAGCACTTATGGCCGATAGTGTAAGTAATAAGTAAGTTTGGGATTTGAAGAATTCTACCCGTTTCAAGGCTAATATCGAGCTGAAAGGTCAAATTCTCTTTATTCAAATCCAGAAAACGATGAACGAAGGAATTTAATTAATATCTTCATTTCGTTTTAAATTTAAGCTCGTACCTTTGGCGTTAACTTTCTTTCCTGGAATATCCACTTATGTCCCAAATGATGTTTACTTCCACGTCGTTTCTGTAATATCTTCCATTTTCGCTTATCTCACTCAATGTTCCATTGTGAAGGAAGTATGCAGAGTAAGAGAAAGCTTTAATTCAAATATAGAAAGCATTAAAACAATAATAATAATAGCAATAAGAGACAATATGATTATATTCTAATAGACAAATATACCACGTCATTTTTATGAGTCCGGCCCTGGAAGCTTACGTTTAATTGCACTTGATTAATTACAGATGGCTTATGTACAGTTGCGAATTGTTATCTGACCGATCAGATCGACATTTAAATATTCTAAATAAACTAAAGATTTTTTGATAACTAATGTGCAAAAATGATTAATGCAATAGTCCGTGCAAGTCTTTGACAACAAAGCAAGTTAATTCCCGCAATACTTCTTGCGGTTAGTTTTGCATACCGCAATCCCCTTCAATTGCGAGATGTTACCAATCTTGTACATTGAATAGTTTCTAAGCGGTCTGTCTGTATGCTATACACATACATACATCACCTGAGCAAAAGTACGTATTGTGGATAACAACGATTTCATCCGGTGTCCGTTAGGCAGTATTCGGACCTCCCCGGTCCCTTTGTTGAACTACCTGGTGATTTCCGTCAGCGTCTTCCTCTAAAAATTCAGAACTGCGCATGCGGGCTGCAAGATTTCTGCGCATATGGTACGGCTTTGCGCGGAGCATTGCAGCATGTCAAGCCAGCTCTATGAATACGTAGATGAAGATCATTTGAACGATTGAAACCGAACTTGCACAACCAAGCGCTTCAAAAGCAAGTCTTCTACGTGCTCGATTTGCAATTTACAGGCTCCAACACCGGAGTTATCGTTTCTCCTCGTCTGCGAGGCATCGCTCACAATCGCTTGAAATATACTGGGCAAAAATATGTGTCAATGGAATCAATGCAATGTGATAGACGATTGTTGAAGTTGACATTTTAACGAGATACTTCAATTTAGAGGGGGCGCACTTTTAATTGTAGCCAGTGTACTTTTTTTAATTAATTTTCGTAATAATCGCTTTAAGTCATCGCCAAAATCGTTGTATTCGAACAAGATCGCCGATTAAAAGAGGAACGTTATAAAAATATTTTAAAATATTTGAACGTAGTTGTACATCCCACGGTACTTTTGGTTTTATAGAACAGAATTATTGGGCAAAGTGTAACTTTCTACACCTCATCTTGTCCGTTATTTTCTTTGATGATATTGTATCTGCGGAAGATGGACTTTTTGTTATTATAAAAATATATGATTGCTTTTCTTTTCTCATTTTTTTTTCTCTTTTTTTTGTTTCTATAGTTAACTACGCTCGATTTAGTTAGCCTATTCTAGGTAATGTTTTATTCTTGTTTATATTGCACGTTTCCTTAAAATATCAACCGGTAAACGTCCTTTAAATTCAGCTAACCCATTCGTTCACTAGTCGTTACAGCTTGTATTTTATAAGATTATGTGGGTTGTTGGCACTACATTTAGTTCATTGCATGCTGTTTATTTTAGCTTTGGTTTTTTTTTTTTGTGAAAAGTTGTAAGTTTTCAGATAGTGTTAGAATAAAATGTGATTAGTTAATAATAATTTCTACTGTAACGGGAAATTCCGGTTCTACTCTTCTTAAAATGAGCTTTTTTTTATCGTGTCCGTAGCCCGAAAAAGAAAATTTCCAAATTTCAGAGCCGCTTGGAAAGATACGTCTCTTCTGACAATTTATTGGATACGCTTACCGCAATCTTCCAAACAAATTCATTTTACAACATAACAAAGTGTCTTAAATCGAAGTGGTGCCATCTAAGCGTTTTAAGGCTAGAAGTACTAATTTTAATCTATTTAAAATTGTTGTTTGCAAGCAAGCTCGAAGCCTCGTGCACGTTATTCAAGTAACTTGAATTCAAGCGACTTGTATTCAAATAACTTGAAGCGATGATAAAATCCATGATGACTACATAATCTTATAATTTCAATTTACCGCTTATCGGTATTTACTTTGTAGCAGTTCGTTAAACCAAACACAATATGCCTGCCCGGTTGTTGATTTCTACAAATTAATGCCTAATTTGGTATAAAATGTTATCGCGTTGGTGACGGCGAAGCCAACGATTTAATTGAGGATTCCATTTCAGGTGTTCGCGCATGCACGTCCATAAATATCTTACTTCGGCATTTCCTCCAAGTTCATTGTTTGCAACTATTACATATTCTGAAGCTATGAGAGTGTATGCTCGCCACCAAACATCGCCTACGTAATTTTTCCACAATTTAATTTTAATTTGTTAAGCATGAATCGTTCATCCAACTTACCCCAGCTTGTATCACTATTGTTTCCGAGATATTTACAAAAATTAAGAACTTGGGTTTTAAAAAAATGATCAAGATACTCTTCCATTCTTTACAGAGTCATCGAAATTGGTATTTTCGGGTTGCCATTTTCTTCAGGCGTTCTTGGACGCCATTTTTTGAAATGCCCCTTTATCTTCTCTTTGAAAATTATCGCAGATATGCTTAAACCATAACTTCTTTAGATTCATTTTCTCGCTCGCATCGATCGTTTCTGTTTACCTATATTTTATAAGAATTTCAGTTATTATATTACGGAAATTCTTCATGCACGTCAGCCCAACATCAACCCATTTGACGCCATTTCAAAGTACAACTTAATTTTTTGTTGTTAAACTATTGTTTTAAAATAAATTCTATTTTTATTCGCGACAAATAAAAATATAAAATAACAAAGATATAAAAAAAACCAAGACTATCTACGAAGTGAAGGTAACCCTTTATTTTTAATTGTGACGCAACTGTTTTAAATCATACCATTTTGCTAATACCTTGATTTGCGACAGCAAGATACCGTAAAACAACAACTTATCGCATTACGAATCCCGCGCGCGTTGCAATAAGCTTCTTTCGATTCGTTTCTTGGACGGCTATCTTATCAGGTATCTTGAAAACAAGCTCACATGCGCCAACCGCTTCGATTCATGTTCGCATCGGTCCGCAAAAACGTAAAAATTTTCTAAGATTAGATAAGATTAGCCCACTACTCACATCTGCCATCCTATTTGACTGTTTGTAGACGTTAGTGTATACTTTTGCTAAGCATCGTCCGATGCCGTCTAGTCGTCATTCATGGTCATTTCTAAAGTAAAACGTTTCTTCGAAAGGCACACGAACCATCATCACGGATCCGCCAAGCCATCGCCCAGAATGGTGCGGCCAAAGAAGCCTATGCCCAGGAGGAATACGGTGAGCGTATTCGACGAGCTCCTCGCCAACGCTGACAGCATGGAGGCGACTGATCAAGGTAAGCTGGACGGTCCTATTTTAAATTGGAATCTTCCTCGTCACGATTCTCATCTTCTTAATGATAATTTTTTTTTTATCATCTCGAGCGATATGTTTTTCGCCGTTATTTATGTTGTGCGATATTACGTTTTAAAATAGTTAAGCAGTGATAACGTGCTAGGTACAATCTATTTGGCTTCTTTGGAAAGAGGTTAGTTTCAAGTATTTTACTCAATAAAAAGGGCAGGTAAGCTAAATAATCGATTTCTCGTTTCCTCCTGTATTACGTAACTCGAGGATATTTTTTTTATTCGCGATGTGCCTCACTTTTCCAACATAAATTGATTAAAAAATGAGATACACCATGTACGGAAAGAATACTTAAGATTTACTTAATTTTGGTAATTATTACTACTTGGCCATATTAATTCTGGCATTGAACTAATGAGTCATAGATTTATTGTACCTGTTTATAAAGTTGTTATCAAAAAATACTTTAACAGTTTCTAACATTGTTTTCGTTGATTCATCCGCCAAACATGTACTTGTTGCGGTCGTCTATTGTACGGTATGTTCGTTTGGAATTGCTATAGATTATATAATCGAGTCGGCGTAAAAGATGTACAAATTGATAAATTATAGTGAATTCGGATATTTTTTCAAGACGTTTCGCATTATTGCATCAATTTTGATCTTTAAGCAGAATCGCCAACATTTTTTAGAAAAAAAAGTTGGTGACAAACACATAAATACGAATTTAGCAGAAATTATATAGCGTGTTTCCACACATCACGAGATTATACTCACCTGAAAAACATATATGTGAAAACAAAACTTTTCCTGATTATTCTAGTTATTATTCCATCCTTTATTTACAATTATCTACTTCCATTTTATCTGATAACGTGCAATCACTTAAAATCGCGCAAAAAAGTTTCCGGACGAATATTCCATATCTGAGTTAGGACAATACAATAACGAAGAATTTTAAAAGAATAAGAGGAAGTTTGCAGCGTATACAGCTATGCGATTAGGCACCGCCAATTTTTTCTTCCGATGTATAAAAAATCAATTATACATCAATAAAACGACGCCATATAGGTTGTTTTATTAATATTTTCAATTCTATTGGCCCACCAGCTGCTTTTATTAGAGATATCTTACACGTTTTGGCATACTACTAATTAATTAGCGGCACACGTCGCTGATAATCAAGATCCATTCGTTGAGGATTTGTTGGCGAAGCCGCTCTTTTTGCTCGCGCTGATGTTTCGCGACGTTTTTCTTCAAAATATACCGTAAATTTTCTATTGGTGATAAGTCCGGGGACTGTGCCGGCCACTCCAAAGGTCGCACTCTGTTTTCCGTGAACGGTGACAAGGAGCGTCATCTTGTTGATGAAAATATTCAACGTTCTCATCTTCAAACGATCCTAGTACGGATGGTTCCGGAACCTCCACCAACACCAAGTGCAGAATACAATACGCCACGGCAGTTAACACGTTGTAGAGTTAAATTTTGTTTTTGTTTTTTTCGCACGTAATCTATCACGCTACAACATTGAGCTATAAACGAGTCTCTCATAAAACCCATATCACGAAAGTAATCATTATACAAGCGCAATAATTATATTCTACTGTTTTGTCCCAGGGAAACGAGTAGACAAGCGAAACATGAAGATGCAACGGGGTACCGAAAGAGATCTAAAATTGGACATCGCAAGGGCGCAGACGTTTACCGCAAACGATGTCAGGGAAATGGACGATTTACCACCTAAAACGCCGCAGCCCAGCATGCAGGTGGAGAGTTCCAAGTGTTTCAAAAGTTTGTGTTCTAAACGGGTTGTCAGTTCGCGGAGACAAGCTCGTTCCGTTTCCGGTAACTTCAGTTTTCAAAGTGCCGATCTGCAGCATATCGCAGAATGTCCACCGAGCAGAGTGGATTTTCATAAAACTCTTAGTATGTTGATCAGGATGGGCTCCAATGACAACAATAAACAGATGGATAGGAGTTGTCGCAGAAGTGTAAGTACTAAACTGTTTGCTAAGTCATTTGTTTGCAATGGAAGATTACTAACGGGTTAAACTTTGGGTTTCGAACCTTTAATCGGACAGTTCGAACAATACGCGTGCGTTTTTTGGCAAGTAAGACGTGGCGCAAAAGAAATATATTCTAATTCGAATTGGCCGCCATTTTTGCAGTTGGCGGCAAATGTCGCTGCGCTTTCACATTTATGATGTAGATATATAGAGAATTGTCGCATTGCGTCTCGATCATTGCTGGTTTCAACAGGACGGAGCAATCGCTCTCACAGCTCGGGCAACTATGGAGATTTTCAGAGACGCCAATTTCCAGGTCGGGTGATCTCCCGTTTTGGAGATTTGATGAACTGACCCGTCCAGCAGATCGCCAGATCTAACATCAATGGACTTTTTCATTTGGGGCTTCTTAAAGTCTCGCGTTTACCACAACCAACCACGAATCTCGCAAGCCAGATATTTTGTGATTAATAATTCAAAATGCCCGTAAGACGAGAGCAATTATGCATCAACTCGGGAGGTGGCCATTTGAGCGATATCATTTCTTTTCAATTAATGTCATCAATTTTACAATTTCTAATAAACTTTTTATGAAAACAGAGCTCTTTTTTTTTCATTTATAAAATAGCAAATCAACTCCCGGTCTAAGCGTTTTTAAATATTAACACATTTCCTATTGAAATTTTAGGATTTGTCAGAAAAATCACCCACGGAAAAATCAATATGAATACCGAAATCGTAATTATTTTATGTAAACATCCTCTTCGGGCTACGTTACCCGGTAACTGAATGAATTTGCTTTTATTATCTTATCACAAAAAAAAAGTTTGCTGGTAAAATTTTGAGCTATGAAATAATCAACATTTTCATAGAATCACTTAGCCTTATAGATTTTTATTTCTTATTACGTCTAATTAATAAATATAATTTCCTGATTATTGTTGTGAACCGATACATTGTTTATTTATGCCACGTAGTTATATACGAATAGATAACGTTCCGTGGAAGATATCAAGATGCATTTAGATGCTTAGATAAAACGGTGACCTTCATTCGATTCAAATTTCGGCATACATAGATACCTAAATGAAATAATAAAAACGTTCTAGGAGGATTTCATTTTTCCATTATTCAATGTATAAGAAAACGTATCTCTCTCTATCGCTTATCAAAAGTTACTTAATATATCGTTATCCGCTAAAAAGAAATGTTTACGTAAGTGATTTACGTACGTACTAGATCGCGTACGTCCGAAAACTTCCAATTCGCTGCTATTAAACGTGCATACGCGGCCTACGAAAACAAGTATCATCTTTCACGATTCGCACCGATTCCTCTAATTACTGCGACGGGTTTGTCAATTTCCCTTCTTGCTTCCTCGCGTCCCAAGTAAATCTTACGAGTATTTTGTAAATCCGTTTTAATGGTTTAATGAATAATACAAGGTGGCGCAAAAGTAATGTAATTTGAATTGAGATCATTCGACTTGGAAATTGGTATCTCTGAAAATCTCCATAGTTGTCCGAGCTGTGTGAGCGGTTGCCCCGTCCTGTTGAAACCGACAATGATCGAGACGCAATGCAGCAATTTGCGGCAAAAAAATGAGTACACGGAGATGCAACACATTATTAACGATATTGTCAATAAAAATTGTCATTTGTTTTTGAAAATTTAATCATTTGTTTGTCTCTACGCATTAACTATTTCTACGTAATTTCGAAGTTCTGCGTCTCCTCCTTCGGGGAGATTCATTTCTTTTGAAACGCAGTGTATAATTATTAATAATGTACCTGACGAAATTAATAAATAATGAATACTACAAACGGGTTAAACTTATATGAATTATAATTTGGCGCCTTGCGATAATAGCGACTCATTAATAATCACATTTCGATGTAATTATCATTTAACAAACATGCATAATAGTTTGCTTAAGTAATCAACTAATCCATCGCACAGTAACACTCGGCATTTTGACTAAATATGGTGATTGCAAAAAAAGTTTTGCACATACACTTCTATCTCCGCCGAATAACTGATGCTTAAAATGGACTGTTTTGAATTGCCATTTCCACGATTCTCTATGATGTAAACTTATTGGAACCTTGAACAAGTTTTGCAACTTGTATTCGGACAGAAGTACGTAATAGCGTGTTTGCGAATTAATAGTGTACCTATCTTCCGCTTAAACAAATTAATCCCAAAATGTAATTTAATCTAGAGTTGGCCTGATTGAAATCACGATTCAAGTCCGTTGATTATTTAAATAAAAATCATTGATTTTCATCAAAGCTGAAAAAAAAATTAAATTATATTTATTTGCTCCGAAAGTACTCGATAATAATAACAAAAATATGTTTACTTATTATACCGCATATATCTAAAAAATGGTATTTTATCACTTTAATCTTCACCAAACAGAGCACAATAAATGGATACATATAAGCAACAAGTAAATATATTTTTTTTTACTGATTTTACTTTTTTTAAAATTATACTGCTTCAATAAGATTAAGAATACTGTTTTTCCGGCATTTTTGGCGCCCAATTTATTTTTTGGGTTGAGGTGCGTAAGTCCAAAAGAGTATAATAATAATCTGTAAAAACTTTTGATACGTCTGGTATATCTTCTTGTACAAGCGCCAACTGTATTGCAGCGATATTTGATATAATCTCTTCTCTTAGACGTGATATTTTAAAATTGCATTAATCTGGCACGTATGTAGCTTTATTAGGAGATAGTAATCGTGTGTATATTTTTTGTATTTGTTTTAAATCTGTTTCTCCGTCTTCAAAAAAATAGTTTACTATTTGCTTTAGAATGTACAAGGTGGCGCAAAAGTAGTGTCATAATTTGAATTGGCTGCCGTTTTGTTAAACGCGAGATTTTAAGAAGCCCCGAAGGAAAAAGTCCGGTGCTGTTAGATCTGGCGATCTGGATGGGCCAGTTCAAATCTCCAAAACGGGAGATCACTCGCCCTGGAAATTGGTGTCTCTGAAAATCTCCATAGTTGCCCGAGCTGTGAGAACGGTTGCTCCATCCTGTTGAAACCAGCAATGATCGAGATGCAATGCAGGGATTTGCGGCAAAAAATATTCGTTTAGCATCCGTCTGTAACGCTCACCATTTACGGTTACTGTAGTGCCATCTAACGAGCACCACGAGGTTGGCCACTTCGTGCGCCATCTCTAGTGGACCCGGTTCGCACGAGGCGCTCCGACAAACGTTTAATTGTTCGAGCACATGGAACACGACGACCGGGAAAACGACGGCGAAATTCACGCCTCGTTAAAAGAACAGACTTAAAATTTGTCAAATAAGAAGTAACAATGATTCAACGTTCTTGAGGTGTGTATGGCTCAATGGCTTATCGACAACATATTTACATCATAAATGTCAAAGCGCAGCGAGATTTGGCGCCAACTGCAAAAATGGCGACCAATTCAAATAAATTACACATTTTGACCTGTTTTGTTTACGAATGGTTCACGGTCATTGACACGTCGTGCGTTCCTTCGGATTTTATTAAATTATGTGAGATAACACTAACAGCTCATTTGGAAAAAAAAAGGAAAAAAAACTTTTGAGTTAAAGTGCTAACTGTTATCTATCACCTTCATTCTTCACTTCACTCCACACTAAAGAAGCCCCTTATGATTATGGGCGAAACGTGAAGATTTCGATTAAATGTCCAAATTAAGAACACGTCTTGTTTTAACTAACGCTAGTCGTGGAAGTTTACGCTATTATTTTTTCTTTTATTATTGATTTCCTAATATATTAACTTTGTACAAATTATTGTTGAAAGCAAGGCCTTATGTGCATTTGTTATTATTAGCAATAGCTATAACTTTTAGCATATTTGCTAATTCTAGTCTAATAGAAAACGTATTGCTTTTGGAGAGGAACAAATATCATCTTATAAAGTAAACTCGGGAAATTTACCCATAGTACAGGGTGTTATTACTACAGATGACGAAAACAGGTGAAATTAATACTTTTTTGTAGCGACTGGACACACTCGTGTTTTGTCGCCTCCTGGGGAGACCAGTATGCAACACGAACCGGTTCTTATGAGACGAATAACCACGAGTCTGTCTAGTCGTTGCAAAAAACTGATAATTTCACCTGCCTTGGTCATCTCTAGTTATTAGTTATAGTTTTCCTATTTCATGAATATCGTAATGGTCGCCGTTTCCATATCGGGAAAATTTACGTTAGAAGCATCATAATTGAATTGTTTTCTTATTACGCTATGATTCAGACGACTTCTAACAAGTTAATTTTAATAGATAAACAATACGTAACCGCCATAACAGAGGATAATTATAGTAAAGATTGCGTGCCGCTGAATAGTTTGTAGATAAAATGATATTTCTACGTACTAATTGTGAGCGATAATTTTATCAAATATTTATTAAATCTAAACGTCCAAATCTTACTGTCCAATGATTTGTTTTCATTTTTTTTTTGTCGTTTTGAACATAGTATATTTAGCAACAATAAGATCACCACCAGATTTAGAATGGAATTCTTTCCTTATCATCACAATATTAATTTGACTACCAAAAGGATTTTGGCGAAAACGAAGATGAAAACCGCGATACGATTCAAAAGCGCGTTAGTCATACGTATCGTCCATTACATAAATGGCGGCATGTAAATATTATTAATTAACGATTAGCAATATAGGTGAGAGACTTTTTTTTAACCGTGCGTCACCGTATCACAACGACAATAACGTTTACGTAAATAGGAGATTATAAAACGATGATTATGGTCGTTGGAATTTGCGGATGTTATGTCGAATTGTTTGTTTTGGGAAACATGCGATTTGTTCATGATGTGATTATTATGATTTTTTCTATTCTTGTGACAAATGCGATGAAATGTAAAAAAATAATCGAAGAAATGCATCAAACGCATCCAAAAGTAAAGACGAAGTATGGAATTTTGGACTATTTGAAGCAAAGTATTATCTGGTGTTATCCACAAGCTTCTCCATTGTCGGAACATATGTAGTAATAACAATAATAAATAATTTTTAGTCGTTTTGATACGTTTACTGTTTTATAATAAATGCTGAAAATTCCTATCTCTTTCATTGGATGTTTAATTGCTTTTTTTTCCTACTTAAGCGTTAATTGCAAAAAAGGCCAATTTCATTGTAAAAACAACAACAACAACAAAAAAACATTGGAAATGTACTCGTGTGATACTAGCGGATATTCCTTCTTTGTACAATTAAAGCTGAAATAATTTAATTCGCGTAATTTAACAAGTAACGCAAACAATAAAATGCCGCTATTATTTCGTGCACGCTGAATATTAAATTGATAAACAATATAAATGATCCTCATCATCAACCGGTGACCGAATGATCATTATTTGATCACCGGTTGATGATGAGGAGCGTTCATGTCCTCTAAACGGCCGTCCTCGACTAATTATATTACTTTGTAATAAATAAACTTGTGTGGTGCGGAGATGCCGATACTTATGTGTTATTTACCACACTACTAAAGTAAAATGAACGGTTTTGGATACGAAAGCAACAAAAGGCATCTTCTCCTCTTGTTGGAAAATCACTTAATTATGTAACGAAACCGATCCAAACGAAACGCTGCTATGTGCGCATCGCGTTGCCGGATACCGATGCTGCTTCTATTCCTTCATCTTCTTTGGTTCAGACGTGTTATGCTATGTGTTAATAGTTGATCACACTAAAACATAAAATTTGAAAAAAAGGTAGTACCACCGTGGTATCGGATTCTTCTTTAATCGGCCATATTTACCATTATTTTAGGAATTGTTCAAGATAAAAATGTATTTTTTTGCATTAAATCAGTATTTCAATATTTACTTTGTAGAAGTTGTCCCTGAGAAATAAGAAATAGAGGGTTGGTTAAATCTGATAAAATGATACCGTCAGACCCTTACCTTATCAAGGATAGGAAACTTTAAAAGTTCTTTTTATACGATTTATATTTAAAATAAAGAAATTTAAATAGAAATATTTCGAAATCATTCTATTTGATCTCTCTATTTCTTACCGTTTACAGGATTCCAAGTTGGTTTGTATTCAATGGAAGATCGTATTGTCTCTTTTCTATTCCTTTTTTTGTAATTTTAACTACTTTAACTTTTTAAGTTTAACATGCAACTGCTTTTCTTTGCAGTTAACAAAAGAAGAACACATGTGGCAGAATGAAGTAAAAGATCTGATCTGGTTAGAATTACAAGCGTGGCACGCGAATAGAAGTCTAACAGATGAGGATAACTATTTATGTTTGGCCCGAGATTCCGTAGGCAGTCTATTGAACGAGATAATGATGTACCGTTTTAGGAGGCATAAGAAGCGAGTTTCAGCGCATAGCATCGACAGCGGCGTGGGAACTGAAGATTGCACCGGCTGCTTGTGGTTAGCCTGTTCTAGTTGTCGCGAGGCCCAGAACGACGGCCTTAGAGAGGTGGAAGAGCTACTCTGTCGCTTAGAAGTAGCCGAATCGCTCTTCCCCTCTAGCAAAGCGTTCGCCGAAACGTATCCCCTCTACGATAGCGACGAGTTCGTTGGTAGAGTTAAAGCCATGTGCTTATGGTATAATATGACCAAGCACCTTACGCTTAAGCTGTCCATCATGGGCAAGTTCTTCAAATACTTCGAAGGAAAGTTCCACTCGATGATTTCGTCGGAAGGATACAATACGGGAGAAACTAGTAGCAGTCCTTCGGATAGTAATAGTTCAAATTCCTCAGTTAACGAATATGTAACTCCCGACTCGCTAATTGATGTTACCATGACTAATTATTTACCTTTAACGGATTCAAACGATAAGAAGAATTCACCGTTTAGGAAATATATCGAGACTATATTGAAGACGAGGGGATTGGCAAAAAGTATGACCTTCTTAGATAATCTACATTGCAGTTTACTCAGCAAAGTGCAATTGACGTTAGAGAAACCGTCCGACCTTAGTATTTATCAAAAGGTAACCTATTTATGTAATTATTCCATCTTATTTTTGTTGGCATCAAATGGAAGCTTGAGGATGTTTTGCCTGTTTTGTGAAATTTCTTTTCCCTTTTCCATTTACCTCATTATACAGAGTGAATATCTTCTATTAGATGCCAACTTTTTATGATGATGATGATCATTTAATTAAAATACTTTTTATATTTTCTTAAAGAAACTTGAAGATGATCAAGACGAATTTCATCGATACGGTGTTTGGAGTCCGGAAGCACAATCGCTCAACTTACCCCCGTATAAGGCTGTGTTTTTGCACTTGTCCGGGCTGCCTTTAAAGATGCTCCACGAATTTCTCCTGATGAGGCTGGAACAGAAACCGAAGAATCCTTCGCCCCTCAGTGTAAGGCAGTTAATGAGAGAACTGAAGGAGGGCCTAAAAATATGCACAAAACATCGCGATAGGATAATCACGAATTTCCACGTGGCTTTAACCGACTGTTGGGACGCCAAAGAAGCATACGTGGAAGCTCTTAAAGTTTTCGACAAGAGTCTCTTGAACGTCTTCGAAGATTATTTGGAATATTTGAAGCTGTGGGCCATCCTACCGCACGATAATTTCCAGAAGAATCTCCTCGAGGAAGAATGGAAGTTTATAAACGAAATCTTGCCTTCTATCATAGGAGGCCGACATGCTGCTATCAAACAGCTATCGTACATAATCAGCCAGCTTCTGACGGATATCTGCCAGAGGGTGATAGAGCATATCGACGAGGCGACGCAGGAAGTTAAAGCGGAAGGAAAGACTATATCAAAGTAATTATTCATTTCATAAAGGTACATCAATGTACATTGTCGTTATTTAATTCCTACCAATTACCAGAAAAGCAATCGACACCAGTTCTAAATCTACATTTTTATATTGTTCTGATAATCAATGCAAACACGATATTAGTATGCGTTGCAGATTTTGAAGTGGTCCTTCGTTTTTAAATGTATATCTTCTACAAAGTAATTAATTATTGTTATTAATGGTTAGCATGCTGTGCACTATCGTGTAATTTTGTCATGGTACTCCAGATAATATGAAAACTCGTACAAATATTGAATTTCCGACGTATAGCAATGTAAAGCAGAAACTTGATTGCAGAAATTATTGCAATTACTACGGCAAATATCGGAAAAATCTTGTTTTTACTCTTTAATGCGCTACGTTTTTCCTTTAATTACGTAGAAATTGATGAATAACAATGTACAGCTCTGAGAAAACAAATAAGATCCAGCCGCAAACAATTCTGCCAAACAAAATTGACTCTACAAACGTGTCGCTTCAATGTTCAGTAGTACTCGCGTTTTGCGTACGGACTGCTAAGCTAAGAAAGCACTAATTATTATTTTGAGTTCTACAGAAATCTCGCAAATTAAAATGGATCGATTGAATATTGAAGTGTTCACTTTATGCTATTCGGTTGGCCATAAATAGCTATAAAATTACTAGATTTCGATGTAGTTAATTAATTTCAAAAGGGTTCCATTGTTCATACTTTTAACTACAAGTCGGGTAGTCGGCATTTTGGTATAGCGATCAATGTCATTAAAAAAAAAACTTTTCGGGGGAGCTTTTAGGAAGGAACTAAAAATTAAATACATGAAAATGCACGCAAGCATTTGTTGGTAGGATATTCTTCTCACACTTCACGCATGCTCCTTTTTATTGGCCAAGGCTGACTGTAGTTAAACATAGTAGAGGGTGTTTTCGTGTAATTAATATTCTACTTGACGTTTTGCTGATCATGCCGTCAGCTTCTTGAGGAGATTTCTAAAGATTGATGTTGTTGTCTCTTGCTCTTGGTTATATATCTCACTTCGGGTAGTAGTGGTTGGTTCTGGCTAATACCCTAACGTTGCTGTAGGTTATGTGGTGGTCTCTATGTTGGTACAGGTGTTCTGCTTACATTCAACTACTGTATTTAAATTTCATGCTTGCTAAAAACTGAATTTACTTAATCGACTTTTTATTTATTATTTCATACGATCTAATAATATCTTTTTCTTTTCGCTAGATCAATACTTTTTGGCATATGTCGCGATCTACAAGGTCTATTCAACGAAGAAAGGGAAATGATCAGCAAGACGATGGCGTTTGCGAAAATGATAATGAAGGCCATGAAGACGCACGTCAACCCCGAACTTACGCACGACTTTAAGGTAAGACAGTTATCACCATGTTACTATATATAGAAGCCTTTATTCTAGCACTTGCAAGCTTTTGGCACGGATAGCAGGGTTGGCCTTCAACTGCTGCTGATTTTTGTAAAGCCTCCCGTGTTTTTTTTTTTGTTTGTGGTATGTTCTTCAACTACGGAGCTTTTTTTCCGTTCTCCCCACTCTTGGATGTCGTGGTGTACGTAACATTTTTGTAGATCGCAACGAGACACTAGCCTAAGACGGAGGTCGGTAACCCACGACTATTTTAATGCATAATTGCACCTCTTTTTAAATAACGTTAAATTTTTTAATTTAACGAAAATTAAAGGATAATTATTAAATTTCGCTAATAATGATAACGGTAAGGAATGTGGGGTAGTATGGTAAACAACACCAAAGCACCGCATAAGTTTAAGCCTGGAGCAGCTGTCTCGAGGACGCGTGAGAACAGCTGTTCCGATCCGATAAATTAAACTTGTGCGAAGCGGAGTGTGCCGATACTTCACTGTAGTATTTGTTGAAAACTTTAATTTCGCTAATTGAGAAATTTAGAAAAATGTTGGAAGGAAAAGCAGTCGTTTTTTTGCGACTTCTCAAAATTAATTCGACCGATTTGACCGATTTTCACAAATGTTGCTATATTAAACCAGGTACCTTTTTTTAATCAAAACTAGCAAATTTAAGAATCAGGAGAATCTTGAATGAATGTTTAAATTGAAATAAACAAATTAGAAGAACAGAAACCTGCTTTTGCTGCTTAACATAAAGTAGTGTGAGAAAGATAACCTTAGGCAATGCAAGATTAAATTGTTTTTGATATAAGCACTATTCTAAACTTGGCAATAATTAGTTGAATTGCAATATAGTAGTAAAAGAAAGAACCCACTCAGCGCTCTTTTTTAACAGTGGTCTTATTAAACTTGTTAAATTAATCTATCATTTGCCTAAAAGTTGGATAAGTCTTTCTCGGCTAACCTAAAGCTTATATGCTTTTTTTCGCTTGAAGTAGTTAGATGTACGTAGAAATTGTAATACGCTCTCGATAGTACGAGTTGAATGAAAATTCGGAGTAGTAAATTATTCGGAAGGTTAAATAAACAAGAAAAGTTAATAATAATAATTTGAGAAAATCGATGAGTTTAAAGTTTCGATTAATTCTTTGTTGTGTGCTTCTGAGCCTTGAAATATCAAGACTCAAACTATCGAGACTCTTTCAGTTGTATATTAGAATCGTATCCATGCTATGCTAATGTTGCCTCTTCGATCTCCAATTAAATTTCGATCACGAAAACTACTAATTGCTTTCAGGATAATTATTTACAATTAAGGTGTATAATACCGGACGCCATAGAAAAAGTACAAAAAATCTGTGATAACATGCTCTTAACGGATAATCTAGACGATTTCGACAAGTCCGCTTTAACCTCAAGATGTAGGGAGATTCTCCTATTAGGATTTAGATTCGGATTCGAAGTACGTTATAATTAAGCAGATATCTTAATGTATGTACATGTATATACGTTCTTCCAGTTTCA
Source organism: Oryctes rhinoceros (assembly GCA_020654165.1). NCBI lineage: Eukaryota > Metazoa > Arthropoda > Insecta > Coleoptera > Scarabaeidae > Oryctes > Oryctes rhinoceros. Next base: position 2,344,056 of record JAIOKQ010000978.1, read on the forward strand.
CAAAGAAATGTCGGAATTCATCCCGAAAGAAGGTCGTAAGAAGTCGACGCTTAGCATGGTACAATTCGCCTATCTCTGGATGAAATTCACTCAGGAACGATGCGAGAGAGGTCGAGGCAAACGACCGAGGTGGGCCAATCAAGGTTTAGAGTTCCTATTGACCGTCTGCGAGCCGCAAAATACGATGCATTTAACCGAGGATGAATTCGAGGAGTTGAAGAAGAGCATGGATCTTTGTATATCCCATGTTATCGGATCGAATGGGCCGCTAACACCCGAATCGGCGCTAACGACGGCGTCGCCTAAACTCACCGTAGATCTCGCCAGGCCGTTTTCCAGGTCGCGCGGTGCTTCGCCTAGTCCGAGACCGACCTTCAAGAGCCAACGATCAAATAGCCGCAAGCCCAGCCTCGATCAATCGATTACGAGTACGCCCGGTTCGGAAAGCGGGGAATCATCGCCCCAATTCCAAAAGTATGTTATTCGTATTTTCTCCGCCATTGAAATGGGGGAGGGGAGTTTCGGTTATTCATTCGGACCTATCTCGTTAACTAGACAATTATGAGCATCTGGATCGTTTAGACATTTATTATTGCGTAATATTAATACAACATCTAATTACGTCGTCTTTTTTATATAGAAAATTCGAGAGTTTACAAGATGGCTTGCTAAAGGCGAAATCTCAATCGGCTAGAAGATCTGAACGAATACTCCGCGCGGTAGGGCAGCTGGATGCAGAAATCGATGGCAAACTAAGGGAAGCTCACTTAATAGGCCACATAATCAACTGTAAGGATGTTCCGTTCAAAACTCACATTCGAAGGAGACACGTCACCTTCTCTTGGCAAAGGGGTATCAAAATCGGCCAGGGAAGGTTCGGTAAAGTATACACGGCCGTCAATAATCACACGGGCGAGATGATGGCAGTTAAAGAGATAGCAATCCAACCGAACGACGCGCTTACGATTAGGAAAGTCGGGGAGGAGTTGAAGATTTTGGAAGGAATCAATCACGGCAACATCATCAAATACTACGGAGTCGAAATACAAAAGGTAGGATTTAACATTACTACTTGAATGTTGACAAAGATGTTACCTACGTAGTCGCTACTAGAGAATCGTCCAAGAACTACTTGGAAAATTCTTAACTTTATCTGTAACGCAATATAATGATTTACGACGCAATGCAATCATTTGAAGAATCTAAATTTTTATCCGTTTAATTTCAATATTTAATAGCTTAGCCGTAAATCTACTTCGACTGTCGATTTAAGATTTTCAATCGGTAAACAAGTACGACAAGGTCTTAACGCCTCATAATTACAATAAGCTATTTAGTCGTTAATGATGGAAGAAGATTAAATGACAAATTTAACCTACAGGAAGAGATGCTTATCTTCATGGAGTTCTGTCCAGAGGGCACGTTAGAAAGCTTAGTGGCCAGTACAGAAGACGGATTACCCGAGATATTAATCAGACGATATACTTATCAATTGGTTTGCGGTGTCGCCGAACTACATAAACATGGCGTCGTACACAGGGACATAAAAACTGCGAATATTTTCCTCTCGGACGAAGGCAATTGCTTAAAAATCGGCGATTTTGGGTGTGCAGTGCAAATTAAGTCGCACGTGACAATGCCCGGTGAACTTCAAGGTTTCGTGGGCACTCAAGGTATGTCGTGTAAAAATGTTGGAATACGATCAGATCCTCAAATGAATGTATTTAAATTTATTTTAGCTTATATGGCACCTGAAATGTTCATGAAGACAGAATCTGACGGGCACGGTAGAGCTGCGGATATCTGGTCCGTTGGTTGTGTTGTAGTAGAAATGTCCACTGGAAAGGTAAGTTTTTAAATAACTCTCTCGACTATTTTTCTTTACGGAGATTTTTTTTTATAGCGGCCTTGGGCGGAATTCGATTCGAACTATCAAATAATGTTTAAAGTCGGTATGGGGGAGAGACCAGAAGCTTCAGACACGCTGATAGACGAAGGGCACGATTTCTTGGACCGTTGCCTGCAACACATCGCCAGAGAACGTGCAACGGCCAACGAGTTACTTCATCATCCTTTCGTTAAAATTGGCTACGACATTAATTAGGGCGACCTCCTTTTTTTAGGCTTATTCAAATTTTATTAGACGACGTGTGATAATAAGACTGATTGTTCGTTTTAAATATTGTTTTAATTTATACCTTCATCGCTTCAAATCGTCGACTTATTTAATGATTGGGCGAATGATACGGGTGTCTTATCTCAATTTGACTAAGAGAACTTGTGGCAACAAGTTTTTCGGTAGTATTCTACTGCTGTACATAACTGTATAAAATATCGGTGATGGTATACCTTTGTTCTATGAAGGTATATTGCATAGCAAAAGAAAATGTTATTGTACTTATTCTTGTGAGTAAATATTTTAGAAAAACTATATGCAAGTGTTCTTGTAATGCAAATTTTAAATATATGTTTTATTTATATTTTAATTCTTTTATTTAAGCGCTGTGAAAACCCTTTTTCCGGGCAATTCCCACAAGCGGGCGCTGTATTGAAACGTGAATAAACGTTGCACGTTCGCTAACCTTGATATTCTGGAGATTCGCATTTTCATATTTGGGTGTTATAAATAGGGCACTAGCTTCACTTACGAGATACGGTTATGGTTTATCTGGCAATCCAGCCCATATATAAGTGCCATTATCTTTTAAGGGTGTTAAAAGCATAACTGCTCTGGAAATGGTATTTTACATATTATTATTCTTATCGTTGAATGTGAATATCGAGTAAAGGTACACTTATACAAAGAAAAATAGCGATAGCGCAATAGTTCTGCATGTGCTATTACCAAAATATTATCGGCAAAACCTGGAAATACTATGTTTGTAAAGGTTATTTATCTTACATCTACAGCATATCATTAAAGTAGGAAACATATTTTATGTTGCTATCAATCTTTGAAAGAATAAAATAATAAAAATTTGCGAACGAGAGAAATAGCTAAATGGCAAAACAAGAAAATATCACAATATTTTGTGGTTTTCTTTGTCAATGAGTTAGTCTTCGATTACCCAATCTTCTACAATGTACATTTTCAAACTCTCTGCAAATACCTCATAGCCACAAGGTTCTTTGTCGGCTCAGATTTTTCCATTGGATTAAATTCTAGGTGATTCTAGCAATACTAGATATTATCTGCTAAGATACGACATACTATCTAAACGTTATGCTGGTATTTATTTTGACACACAAAGGTAAAACTATAGTTAATACAAACTACATAAAATGTTCGTTTCATTACCTAGTTGCATCGTTTACGTCTGTCATTTAGGATATTGATAGCCTGTGTTATATTAGCTTTTGAATCTTGCTAAAATAGTTTTTACGAATCGATTTGACGCTTTATTTGTACGGAAAACCCGTGTATCCCGAAATCTAAAATCGTCGTTCTTTTCCTGAAGAACTAAAAAGAAAGTGCTTAAAAATTTCTTAGTTTTAAGAAGATGTACAAGATGTTTTATTAATATTTTCAATATTTCATTGGTCCACCAGCTACATAATAATCGTTACAGTAAGTTCCAAATGTTTTGTACATGATTTTGCAATATTTTTGAAATTTCTAGCCGACTTAGGAAACGCGTCGAAGCGTAGAAATAGTTCGGTTTTAAGTAAGTTGCGATCGTTTTCCTTAAGCTGGTCGCCCTTAAATTCCATCCTTCGAATGAATTAAGAAATCACGAAACCGCCATCAATATCCGAAACGGCCCGTACTCAAACGCTCTAATTGGTTGAGCATAAGCCCCTAACGCAAATTATTAAAACTTGTCCAACTCGAGGGAGCGGCCGTAACTTATAAACAGTTGTAGACATCTACCGTTGCTCGACTTTCTCTCAAGGGTTGCCGTGTTACGAGCGTGCGGGCGGAGGAAAATCTAAATAAATCGGCCTTAATATTAGCATCTGGCATGTTATCCTGTAGACGGGATTTATCCAGTACGTACCTCTTTCTACGCCGATCCCAGTAAATTTAAAGGTCGCGTTACGTGCCGCTTCTATTTATATACTTCCTAAGCAGTTCTAAGCGGTTCTAAGGTCGCAACGTTAGGGTAGGGCGCGGAACCCATCGGCAAAAGCGAGTTACTGCCCGAAACGCCTTAGCGGCGCCATCGGACATCTTCTTTGGCGTTTTTAGGCGACCGCGTGAAACTTCGGTCCACGAAGAAAATATCTGTATTAAATGCAATTTTACGTCGATGAAAATTCGTTCGCGTTACGTAGAGAGAGGTCGCCAAATTAATTTCTTAGTTCGTTTTTTGAATTTGGCGCTTACTCGTGTTAATTTTAGTAACTTTTAGCGTCCGTGCAGGGTTACCAAATTAAATTTTGTTTGCAAATTCGAACGTAACTTAGAAATAATATTTCTTTAATTGATTTTTCAGTATTTTCTTATTAATTCCTCGCAAAAGGAATGGTGATTTCTCACTCGGTGAAACAAGGGCTCTACAATGACGTGCCGCATCGATGGGTGATAGTTGAAAACGTCTGTAGAACATACGGAGAAGAACGTATAGAAATGGTAGGATAGAATTGATAATAATTTGAAATATTCTCTTAAACAATAAAATTGATCTTTTGTTCTGCATTGTTTATCTTATAATTTGATCTTTTACAATGAATAGTTACGTCATTAAAGATTCTTAACATCTTTGTCGCGTTATTTCTGGAAATTTTTTAAGTTTTTTGAAATCTTGCTTTGATCTCTCGTTTTTTTTTTTTTACTACAGAATAAGCGGTTTATGAAGTTCTATGTTTCTGCGCCCTCCAATTTAATGAATATTCGCCACAACGTAAATTGATATTTCCAGAATTCGCAACACAGCATTAACGTCATCAATGACGTGCACAGCTTTACTAGCCTAAAAATGGTTCTTTTCCCAATATTTCCAACATGGTCCGTACATGCTCATATCACGTGGTTCGCGCAGATGAGGTGCCGTCCGTTTTTTCTTTCGGACTTCTACTATATCCGTAAGTGAAGTTGTTTCTATTTAATTTCTATCGTATTAAGTTTTTTTATCGACTTCCGTGCGTGGCATTATTCTCTGTACGTTAAGTTGCATTCAAACCGGATAATTATTGTCACCCGCAGAACTGGGGTGAATTGTTTCCCGCGTTTCCCGTAATTTGCCAAGATAGGAAAATTCGATTCCAGTCGCGAAATTTCGGATTGCGAGACGACCTTCGGAACCGGTTGAATTCGGCAAAACCGGGTACATCTGCATTTCTTCGTGCCATCGGCCGCGCTTCGAAAGAAAATTCTATCAATTATATAGATTTTTGTAAGCCGTCGATATCGTTGCCGGGTTTGAGTCATGTTATTTCGGCTTCTTTAAATAGAACATCCCGCATGCTTTTCTGGAATCCGAAGTATCTCTTCTACATATTCTATAAGCATGTCCTTATATCTGCAATACACGTCCTTTGGTAAATTAAATATGAAGGTAGGCAGACAAGTTTCTCGTTTAAACGTATGAACTTTTGTTTCTCTAAGAGTATTAATTAAAGATAATGTGTAAAATTTTTTTTTTTTATATAACATCTATTCGAAGTGACCATCGTTTTACCGCATACACTGTCTGGCAAGTTAACAAACACATATTCTAAATTTTACAATAAATATCTTTAGAAGACAAAAGTTCATAATATTTATTAGTAGCACCTTGTATATTTTAGCAGAAACATCTTGTTTAATTTACTAACAAAGAAGGTAGGGAAATGTTAAAAAAAAAGATTTCCAAAAGCAGTTCTTTATCAGATTCTTAGTTAGCTTGCAGAACGGAGTTGATGCAAAAAGCTTTTTAGAGATTCCAAGATTCATTAAAACATGCTAAAATTATCTCTTAAATTATCTCAAAGACAGATAGGTGTAATATACAGTATGTCCCTAGATCGACTATAAAAGAGAAAAAAATTCTTATTTTTGATTTCTCAGAAAATTTCACTCTTGTTGATTTGCCTTGCTCGTTTGCAAAGCTCCAAAACACAAATTACTTTTTATTTAACTCGAACGGTTCTCGAGACGATATCATTTTTCTTCGAAATTTCGACAAAGTTCTTTTCGTAATTTTTAGAAGCAAATCTAGTAAGCGGATTTCATTGAAAAATATCGCTGATGACACGCAGATGACAAATCTAATAAGTTGGTACAACTGCAAATTAAATCTTGGCTAACCTGAACAGCATTTATGCTATAATGTTGACTTCGACAACAACGAATTTATCTAATTCAACGTTACGGAACTGCGGAAGAGTGCTAACAGAAAATTCAATCAAAAACTACCCGGAAGCTACCATTTCAAATTCCGGCGCAAAAAATTTGGCGACCAAATTCCTTAAAACAGGCTCGGTTTTAAACACTAAAGAATCAAAGAAGATGATGAATGAAGACGATACTGCTTCAGTTCTTGCCGTTCGTTCCGCAAGAGAAGCCCCAAGTTTGTCTTTAAGAAGCAGGGCAATGCAAACTGGGATAAGTAAATCTCGTTTACAAGGAATATACAAGGAGAACAAAATTTTACCGTTTAAACCGCAATTTAGGCAAAACCTTAGAAAATGGTGATGAAGCCAAACGTCTAGATTTTTGCTTGGAAGAGTGTTGGAAGATTCAAATTTTCATAAACGAATCATGTTCTCCGACGAATCAATCTTTTCAACTAACGGAGTCGTTTCATGTCGACGTTGCCGATACTGGAGTGAGACGAATCCAAACTTCAAGATTTCTTAAATATTTAAAATTTTTATATTCTTAAATATTAAAATATTTTTAAAAAGTTAACGTGTGTTGTGCGGTCTCGTACTTTGGCATTATTTTTTTTTATCAAAATTTAAACCGTAATTCATACTTGGAAACGTTGCAAAATTTTTTAACTGATAAACTGGATGAATTGTCGTTAAACTACCGAATGCAAATGTTTTTCCAGCACGATGGGTGCCTTGCTCATTATGCCGGCATTGTTCACAGGCGCAGTTTCGATGAATTTAGAGCTCGCATTGAAATCTGCGCAGAGAAAGGAAGAGCATTATTTGAATAGAAAATTAATACTTTAGCTTTTTGAGCATTTCATTTCATTTTATCATTTCTTAAATTTATTAAATAAAACCATCTCGAGAACCGTTCGAGTTAAATAAAAAGTAATTTGTGTTTTGGAGCTTTGCAAACGAGCAAGGCAAATCGACAAAAGTGAAATTTTATGAGAAATCAAAAAAAAAGAACTTTTTCCTCTTTTAAAGTCGATTCGGGGACATACTGTATATTTCACCAATTGTATAGTGAAAACAAAAAAAAATACATGAATTGAAGAAAAGCATCCAAAAATATAACGGGATAAATCTTGCATCGTGCGCAGAAGAAATTGAACACTTTGTATATTTCAATGTATTAAATTGTTCCAGGAAAGGATTATCTTCCGCGATAAATATACCCTGGCTTAAATAAAAACGCACCTTCAATTAATAAATTTGTTTTTACCTCTTTTTTACGTCTGATAGAAAAAAAAATGACGAGCGCAAAGATTAATAAAACAATTTTAAGAAATGTTGGTCATTTCTCCACCGGGTTCCATTCTATGTACAGTAAAACCTCTCTTAACGGGCACCTCCCAATAACGGGCACTTTTTTAGGAACTTTTGTAGCATATATGAGAATTAACGCAAAATTACCTTCTAATAGCGGACATGTTTAATAACAGAATTTCTCCAATTAGCATAATTTTAACGTAGTTTGCCTCTTTATAACGAGCACAATGAGTAAAAAAAAATTTGCTGTTGGATAAATTGAAATTGAAATTTTTGCCAATTACACGGTGAGCAGCTTAAACTTAACAACCCGCACACAAATTTTTAAATGGAAAGTCTTAAGCCGCCGAGAATACAAAGAAGAATGAAGAGTTTTTCAAAAAATTTTGCGAAAATAGAGACAGAAAATAAAAAAATTTCGAAAATTACCAAGGACCTATCGGATCAAATCATATTCGACTGGTTTTGCAAAGTAAGAAGCGAAAATATACCAACCTCTTGAGTACTTTAAAAAGAAAAAGCTTTAGAAGATGCAAACCGATTAGAGCTTATCAACTTTAAAGCTTCGAATCGATGCATGGATGAGTTTTGTAAATGATGGCGAATAAATTAAATCCATTTATGGGGAATCAGGTCAGATAAACGAAGAAGATGTTGCAGCTCAGAAAAAGAAGTCGCGTGAGATCGTCAAAGAATACCTGAAAATATTTTTAACGGCGACGAAGCCGCTTTATTTTTTCATTCTTTACGTACAAAAACATTTGCTTTAAACAAGAAAAGTGGACCGGCTGCGAAACTTCAAAAGATCGTCACGCAATTCTATTTTGCGCAAGAATGGATGGAGAACAGGAAAGCCTTTGGGTGATTGGAAAATCGAAGAAATCACGGTGTTTCAAAGGGGCCAACGTTCGTCGAGTGGAAAAGCATGGATGACACGCGGTATTATCTCCGAATAGTTGATGACGTTTGACGGCAAAATACAACGACAACGCTTTTATTTATCGATATTACCTCGTCGCACTCTGAAATTAGTTCTTTTTCCCCAAAATACGACCTTCCATCGCGATTTTTAAATATAGACTTCCTACTAACGGGCACCTCCCCATAACGGATAGTTTTAAATTTCCCGCAGCTGCCCGTTGTTGGGAGGTTTTACTGTATTGAAATTTTACTCTGCATTCAACCGTCTCTTCTTCTGTATTTGCGTTAATAGGGATTCGCTTAAGCGGACGTAACTAATTTTTTTCTAGCCTTCCATCTTTCGCTTCGGCAAATACTCAAAGGATTTTTATTCCTAGAACCACAAAACCCTTTGATATCACCAGTAAAACAGATTGTCACTTTCCCGTCAACACGAATTAATTCCTCCCATTGACATTATCAATTTGGCATCACGGACTTCCTACGAATTATGAAGCCCCATCGCCACAGGGGCAGGGGACAAAATGCTGGCAAGAATCTATCTCGCAGAGAACTCAGCGAGAACAGACTAGAACGGTTCAAAAAAGATGTGGTAACCGACGCGCATTTGATCTCTCTAGGTAAAACGAATTCTCCATGTTCTGTCCTTGGACGATCACTGTTTAATGTTGATTTAGATCACCTGTTCTTCCGATTCGATACAAACGCCGTGACGGGCTTGACGACTAAGAAAGCCAATGAACTGCTAATGAAGTATGGATACAACGAGCTTACAGAGTCCTCGAAAACGCCAGAATACATTAAGTTCATGGCGACGCTGACCGGTGGATTTTCTTTGCTCCTATGGTTTGGCGCCGGGCTATGCGCGATATCTTGCTTCATCGAATATTTCACGCGCGAAACTATAGACACGGACAATTTAACTCTCGGCATCGTACTGGTGGTTATTATAATATTGACGGGGATATTCATATATTACCAAGAACATAAAAGCTCTAAGGTAGGAATAGAAAGTTTGTATAAATATAAGGGGATGATTAGCTTTCGTTCGTGTAGATCATGGAATCGTTCGCCAATATGATTCCTTTAATGGCGAACGTTATCCGGGATGGCGAACACCGCGCCATACAGGCGAAAGAGTTGGTTATCGGAGATTTGGTCACGTTAAAATTCGGCGACAGGATTCCAGCCGATGTGCGCATCATAAAAAGCAGCGGATTCAAAGTAAGTTCACTTGTAAAAATATCGGACTTTTTTAGATATCTTGTAATGCGCATTTTTTTTTTTTTTAGGTGGACAACTCAGCGTTGACCGGAGAATCGGAACCGATACTACGATCTACGGAATTTAGCAGCCAAAACTTTCACGAATCAAGAAACGTTGCGCTCTTTTCTACTAACGCCGTCGAGGGCACAGCTACAGGTAATTAAGAACGTTGAGCTAGCGATGGTTTGATCGAAAACGCCACCGTTGCGGTGGAAATACATTAGCGTTAGAAGTAGTTCCCTCCTCTCCGTCCCCGGAATAGAATGCACGGGCGAAATTGAAATGGATCAAGTTTCGCCGACTACAGCGCCATCTACTGAGAATTTTAAAAAAAGTTTCGAACAAATCCTACATATCCTTCGCCGCCGAATTCGAATCTGCAGTAAAGTGTAAGGGTCGCTCTTGAAGATATCAAAGCTGCCTCCCACGCCACCTACGTACGAGGAGGAAGAGAGGGGAGCTAATTTGAACAACCATGTATTTCCCCCGCAGAACGATTACATTTGAATGATGGACACGGTACTTATCTTTGGAGATATTTGGAAGTTGCAAGTTAAAAAGAATCACCCGGTCAACACGCCTGAAGATGCCGACCGCAATATTTGGCGAAACGTCGACATACATCAGCTCTAAACAACGGCCGACAAGCTCGGAAATACGTACATGTCAGTACGAACCCACGACAGTTCGTTGTTTTTCTGTATAAATGCTGGAAATTTAGCCCTTAATGCGGTGGCGACTCGTGGCTTCAAAAATAGGCGTAGAGTTGTAAAATAAAAAAACTGACCAGCCACTGCTTTAAGGGTAAAACCTGCAGAAACGAGTTGCGCTTCACGAATCTAGCAGAGACTAGACAGACTCGTGTTGCCTACCTTGTTTCCCCGAGAATCGACCGAACACGAGTCCATCTAGTCGCTGCAAATTTTGTGAAGCGCGTACTCGTTTCTGCATGGCTTATTTGGGAGTAACGTAATTTTTTTTTTTGTTAGAAAGATGAAATTTCCTACCCAGCCTTCTGGTTAGAAACAAAGAACTGCATTTCGGAAGGTGCTCAGTCGCATTCTACAAAAATTAATAATTCTTAATCTCAACAGCAACAATATCTGCCAGTTCTTCATTAACTTCTTTTTGGAATTAGACTAATTGAAAGCAACAACAAAGCAGACGCGATTAAATTGTTTACTGCTTTACCTTTACATCTTTTACGAGCTCTTATTTGATAATTCAGCGATATATTTATTTGACTATGTTCCTTACTTTTTTTCTTTACTTCTGCCGTTCGATGAAGTCATTTGAGAATGATTGCCGCCAGTTTTGTAACTATGACTCTTAAAGAAGCGCAACGTTCTTATTCGCAGGTATAGTGGTGGCAACGGGTGACGATACTGTAATGGGCCATATAGCTGGGCTAACAGCTCGCTTAAAACCAAACAAAACACCAATATCGATAGAATTAAAGAAATTCATGCATATGGTCACCGTATGGGCTTGTTTTATTGGCATTACGTTCGGTATACTTTGCGCAATCATGGGTTATAGTTGGATAGAATCGGCTCTATTTTTGATCGGTATAATAGTTTCCAATGTTCCTGAGGGTGAGCCCTGTAACAAATAGAAATTAACAACACCTATCTCATATCAAATCGCACTACTTTTAGGATTGCTGGCGACTGTAACGGTTAGTCTGTCGGTAACAGCAAAACGATTGGCTGCTAAGAATTGCCTAGTTAAGAATCTACCTTGCGTCGAGACGCTTGGATCAACGTCCGTGATTTGTTCCGATAAAACCGGAACGTTGACGCAAAATAAGATGACCGTCTGTCATGCATGGTTCAACGGCAGCGTTATAAATACGGATGTAACAGCTACGCAAGAAGATGCGAAAAGATATAAAACTAATCCAGGTACTTGATTGATACCTTTACGTCTAGCAATAGATGTCTTCCAATCATTAGCTGTTACTTCACACAAAGAAAATTCTTGAACGATCATGGCGCTAATAAAAAAAAAATCTCTCGTAGGTTTCAAGGATTTGATGAGAGCCGCGACGCTGTGCAATAGAGCGGAATTCGATATCGGCCAACAGCATACTCCGATTATGCAGCGTGTAGTAGTAGGAGATGCATCGGAAGCCGCCATATTGAAATTTGTCGAACTAACACAGTGCCATGGACCAGTTGACGAGTACAAGAGAGCTCGGGTGAAATTGATCGAAGTACCTTTCAATTCAACCACCAAATATCAAGTAGGGTGCAAACATTTTATTTCGCAGTACGCGCTAGGGCGCGTTCAGATTTAAGATGAACTAGGCAACCGGTCGTCCGTACAAAATTCGCCAAAACTCAGCCCCGAAAAGTCTTTTTCTATTCAGTGTTCATTTTCTTTTTTACATCTTTTTGAATCCTTGCGTCTTTCTGCATTTTTTTAGGTGAGCGTTCATCTCGAAGAAAATCGCTGCATCGTCGTGATGAAGGGTGCTCCCGAGAAAGTTCTGGAAAGATGCAATAAGATCTATTTGAATAACGAAAATAAGGAGTTTACTCCGAAGTTGCGCAGCATGTGCGATAGAGCTTGTCTGGAACTGGCAGGAAAAGGTAAGCAAGTTTTATTCGAGTAATGTCACATTGGTACGTGTTATTATCGTAACATAGGCGTGACTTTTTAAATAAGATTAAGCTATGAACCATGGACTGTGGAAACTGCGGACATCAATAAAAATTATAATTTTTCTTCGGCAATTTAGGAGAACGTGTTCTGGGTTTCGCCGACTATGTTCTTAACGAAAGTTTTACAAGAGGTTATAGATTCTCCGTCGATCCGGAACCGAATTTCCCAACGGACGGTCTACGTTTCTTAGGTTTCATATCGATGATCGATCCGCCAAGGCCTCAAGTCAACGAAGCGGTTCGCAAATGCAGATCGGCCGGTATCAAGATTATCATGGTCACCGGTGACCATCCAGTAACCGCTAAGGCGATAGCGCAAGACGTAGGAATTATCACGAAAGAAACGTTGGAACTAGCGAACTTCGAACAGTTGTCGCCCGTTCAAGCGGATAAGGCCATCGTGATAAGCGGTTCCGCCCTAAGAGAGCTGACGAATCAAGAATTGCAAGGCGTCCTCTTCAATTACAAGGAGATAGTTTTCGCTCGGACTTCGCCCGCGCAGAAGCTGCAGATAGTCGAAGGTTGTCAGAAGATAGGGCATATAGGTAATTTCTTGTCGGAGGTTTATCGCGACTTCCACTGCATCAATGGCTGGTTTCAGTGGCGGTGACAGGAGATGGCGTGAACGATTCGCCCGCACTGAAGAAGGCGGATATCGGCATCGCCATGGGGATTTCGGGAACCGAAGTATCCAAGCAATCGGCGGATATGGTGCTTCTAGATGATAATTTTGCATCTCTCATAGTTGGCGTCGAGGAAGGTCGTAAAATATTCGACAATCTAAAGAAGTCTATCGCGTATACATTAGCATCGAATATACCGGAAGTAACACCGTTTTTGGCTTTTATAGCTATTGGTATTCCGTTACCTATAGGTAAGTTCTACGGTGATTGCATTAATCGTTATTTTTAAGAAAAAAAAAAAGGAAAATAAGAAGGTTAAAAATGTTGTTTGGTTTTACTTGCACCCGACGTAGCGTACGTGAATATTGTTCTGCATTTCCCATCAGTTTTTTTTTTTTTTATGATGACGAAACAGGTTATTCACAGAAAGTAATTGCTTAATCTTCATTCAACGTGTATTCGGATTTGGGGTAAATAACGCCGAAAAAGTATTGCAAGCATTCTATCTCTCTTTCATAAACTTGAAAGCAATATTGGAAGAAGTACGATACTTGCGGCCTTGCCTTACTGATGACTTGTACGAGCTGAACTTTGAAATTGAAATTATTCATCCAAGCAACTGAAAGTAGATCGCGCGCTTCACGTTCAGTCTGGATATCAGAATATTTAATAAATTACACGTGACGTGTCTTTATTTAAATCTGAAAACCACAGAGGGCTGATGATAAGGGACGATTCCGAACCCGGAAATTCTAAGATTAATAAAACTTGTTAGTATGTACTGCGTCAATCTGGGGGCCCCCTTAGACAAAATGGAAATTTTCCAATTTTCAAAAATTCATTTCACCCTCTTAGAGTGATTTTGGGACCGTCCCTTGTTAAGTTCTGATGAAGTCCCCCTACCCTCTCCCTCTTTTGTCTGCTGCTCCCTATGTAAATGAGAGGTCGATTACGACGCTTCGATTTCCTCGTTGTACGTTTACAATGAAATACGACGGAACACACGAAAGAACGTTAAGAATAATTAACGCATACTCTCGCATTTCTTAGGCGTTTTAGCGGTGCTTTGCATTGACGTCCTAACCGATATGCTACCCGCCATCAGTTTAGCGTACGAAGAAGCCGAATCGGACATCATGCAAAGACCACCGCGCAATCCTTTCAAAGATCATCTAGTGACGGGGAAGCTGTATTTCTTCGCCTACGGTCATATCGGATTTTTCGAGGCGGCCGCCGGTTTCTTCGTCTATTTCGTGATTATGTCCGAATACGGGTTCCTTCCCGAACGTCTAATAGGTAGTGGTATAATTATCGAGTTGTTTGAAATAAGTTTGATTTAAAAGGCTCGTTTTTTTTTTTCTCTGCGACAGGATTAAGGAAAGAATGGGACTCTATGTTGATCAATGATTTGCAGGACTCTTACGGTATGGAATGGACTTACGAAGAACGAAAAGTCCTACAGTACACTTGCTATACCGCGTTCTTAATAGCGGTCGTTATTACCCAATGGGCGGACGCGTTCATCTGTAAGACGAGAAGAAACTCGATATTCACGCAAGGTTTGCTTTTTTTATATCTTTAGTTAACAGGTTTAATTGTACAGTGATCGGGGAAAGTCTAAAAGCACCTAAGTAGTGACACGTATTGCTTCGAAATTGCTATAAAATAACTTGTACATCAATCTTTGTAAATTGAAATGCTTCGGAAATGTTTTCGGACTTCTCCCCATCATCGCTGTGTTGGTCGATATAATCGAACGTTTGCATTTTATTTTGTAGGTGTAAAAAATTGGCAGCTTCACGTAAGCATAATTATAGAAACCGTGATTGCGTGCGTGTTAGCGTACTGTCCTGGAAATAGCTATTTGAAATTTTATCCCGTTAAATTCAGATGGTAAAATATGTGTTTCTATTCGTATTCCAATATACCCGCTATGCTCTTTTCAGGTGGTTGTACGCTATGCCTTTTGCAGTGGTGATACTGATATTCGACGAGTTCCGGAAATGGCACATTCGTCGATATCCGGAAGGTTACTGGGCAAGAGAAACGTTTTATTAAGAAATCCGGCAATTAGTACGTGAATGATTTTTTTTTTCAAGAGAAGATATCGAATAAAATTCACGATCGCCTGTTAAGTAAATTGCTTTATTAGTTATGGGTTGTTCCACAAAATTCTAATTGAAATATAGTTTTTAGTATCGGTGTATTGTATTTTGAATGCGTTTAAGTACGAGTTTTTCATTCATTCATTGTCCCCGACCTCCGTCTTAAAAATTTCCGCCGGCAAGAGAAACCCTTCAACATGCTTAACAAAAAGCCGCCTTTGACCTGCGTGTTTCTCCCTGAAATCTCTAGATCCTCGCGAACAATACGCGGTGTCTCGCCGAGAACCGCATCGATCGATATACTATACATTGGAAAATACTGAAAACTTGCCGACATGCGCCTTCGAACTAAAATATTTCTAGTAATCTGACACTTCCGGTTATAGCGGAAATATATGTTAATTCCCTATTACATTTTTGCATTCCTGTCTCGATTTTAAGGTTTATTTGATAAAACAGCTACGTCGTCGTTTCTAACTGAATCCGAATAGATTCTCTTGAAAACACTGTATAGTGTGTCAAGATTTAATTCTTTTTAATACAGCTACAAGAATGTGGTTTTTGTTTAATCGTTCAACTCGTGCGATACCTTTGCTGCTTGGTATCCACAAAAATTGGTCACGGTTAACACAGTTAAACGAATAATACGGAATTTGAAGACATGGTCTCAAGAGCCAAGCGGTTGTGTAGTAAAGTGAACACGGCAACAACTAAAGTAGTAGACTGTACGGACAGAAACGAACGGAGTGAACTGTACATTGAAAGAGGGCTATAATAGGTTAGGTTAAGTCAATCAACACATTGTAGTTTCAATTAAGCTTCAAAATTAAATAAAAGATACTTCCCTATACTTGCAAAACCATGCAAGTATGGGACATTGGAAGATGAATTGATCAGAGACAGACTTATTGTAGGTATTAGAGATCATTAATTATCAGAATTGCTGCAACCGGATGAGACATTATCCTTAACGCCAACAATTAACTACGGATTAGATCACCAATTCGAAAGGTTCACGAGGAAATGGAGAAAGCGAAAAAGCTATAAAAAGAAAATTACGATAAGACGCGTGGAGCAAAGGAGTACAAGGAATTAGAGAAGGGTGAGAGGGTGTGGATTACCAACGATAAGAAAGAAAGGATAGTAAAAGGAAAGATCAGAACAAGGTCATATAGAGTGGAAACAAAATAAAAAGAAATAGATATCACTTGAAGAAAATCCTGGAGAAAGACAAGTAGCAACAGAGAAGAGAGACGATAAAGAGACAGATAAAATAAAAGACCAAGCAAGGAGGTGAAAGAGTGAACGATCAGCTTACTTCAATGACGACAGAACAAAGACAGAACAGAAACAAAGAAAGGGGGATATGTAGCGAAACGAACACGGCAGGAACTGAAGTGGTAGAGTGTACAGACAGAAGCGAACGGAGTGAATTGTACATCGAAAGAGGACTAAAATAAGTGAAGTCAATCAACGCATTGTAGTTTCAATTAAGCTTCAAAATTAAATAAAAGATACATCTTACAGCGATAGTAAGAATAATATACAATAAGCAATTTTTTTCTGCGCAACTTAGAATAACATAAAGAAAACCATAATTTGAAAATTAAATTTCACAGAGAAATTAAATAGAAATTTCTCTTGTATTAAATTTATTGAGACCATTAATGGCAGAATTAATGATCAGGGATTGCATCTTCACTGCATCTAATTGAAATATTATCTAGTAATACGATAAACAATGATAATTACAAGCGTTTCAAAAGAGTATTCCTCGTTTTGTCTTCGAAAACCAAGGAAGTTTTTTTATATAATATTGATCTTTCATTTAATGTATTCTTTTTGTTTGTTTATGAAGGTATACTAAATGTAAGTAAATATTTTTAAAGTAATTAAGCGGACCATGTTTAGATACTAAATATTTACTTTTTTTTTAATGCTACTACCATTACAAAGGTTAACATAAAACAATATTATTCCTTTTTTGTTTCGCTTTTTGGACCTTGGCATCTAGTCCATTAGCCACGACAATACAATATTATTCTCTTTGACCCCATAATTATAATTTCGCAATACATTATTTAGCGAATAATGGAAAAAGATATTTCAATTATTGTCTGAGACAATCGGTATATTTGAAAAGGCACCCGTCGTTTAATTTTGAACGTGAATACATTCAAAATCGTCCCAGTTTTACTTTGTATGTACATTTTATTAGTTCAGTAAAAATTAAAAGGATTTTTAAAAATCGAAGATCTAAACATAAATACAATTTTATCTTTTTACAGAAGGTAAGTATGTACTATTTGTTGTGAAATTAATGTCATACCCCGATGGACGTGATATCAAACGTTTTTCCTTGTAGGAGGAGCCTATACAGCAAGTTGCCTCGGTTACCCCTGATATTTGTATAGTTTATGGCTATACACCCAAGGACATGAATATTAGGCACCCTTTATTTATATATATATAGTTCGGTAAAATGACCGGTGAACATCGGTATTTTTTATTTTAAATTATATATGCGTTTGTTATTGGCAATATGTAACTGAAAATGCCGAAATCTAAAGAACTTTCCGAGTTTCAACGTGTGCAAATTATTACATTAAATACCGAGGGATTAACCCAAGTGATGATTAGAAAAAAAGTAAAACGTTCACGGTGCGCCGTAGAAACAACTCTAAAACGTTACCGTTAACGTTACGTTAATGAATACTAACGAATTTTCTGTTTCAACAAGATAATGCACCATACCACACTGCGGCTGCAAGCCCGGATCTAAATCCGATCGAGCATTTGTGGGCTATTGTTAAGCGAAAAGTATCCGAACACAACAAAATGCAAATCCAAACAAGAATTAGAAGCAATACGAGTATGTGAGGACATTCCAACTTGACAACCTGCCATATGTTAGTGGCCAGTTTACCTAAAAGGATTCAAGCCCGCGGGCTTGAATCCTTTTAGGATTCAAGGCCCGCCAAGGATTAGGATTAGGCCCGCGGGTTTATTTTTTAGTAATAAACATTGTACGCCCGAGCTTCGAAAAATTATAATTACACTTCACGAAAACAGTTTGAGTTTGAGAAAAATAGCTAACCAAGTATCTGTATCGAAAAATACGATTGCTAATCAAATAAAATATTTCCAAAAATACGGAACCTGCGAAAAAATTCATAAACAGGGAAGAACTAAGAAAACGACGGTTCGCATTGATAGACACATAGCACGTCTCTCACGTGCGAATCCATTAAAAACGGCGGCAGATATACACAAAGAGGTAATTACAGAGATTGATAGACCAACTAGTGTATGAACAGTCAGACGAAGATTACAAGAAGCCGGATTACATGGTAGGATTGCTAGACATAAACCGCTTATAAGCAAAACAAATAGAATGAAAAGATTACAGTTTGCCAGAAATCATTTGCATCGGACTGCAGATCAGTGGAAATTTGTATTGTTTAGTGACGAGTCAAAATTTAATAGAACGGGATCGGACGGCAGAAGATATGTACGGCGAGGCCCCAATGAAGCGATAAATCCTACGCATTAAATAAAAACAGTAAAAGGGTAAAGGGGTGTATGTTGATACTTTATCCAACGTTATGCTGCCATATGCGGAGGATCATTTGTCCGTACTTTGGAAGTACCAACAAGACGATGATCCCGGTTTTACCTATCTTACAACTAGCGCGTTGTACAGGTGCAAATTCGAATCATTTAACAATTAAAATTTTAAAGATTGTAAAATTGTTGAATTTATACGATTTATTTTATAAATCGATTTAATTCTGACGCAATTAATTAATGAAAATTGACATTGCAACTCTGGTAAAATTCGACACCGCGACTCGAATAAAAAAAAAAACGTAATTGTCAACATCAATGAAAATGATTTGTTCAAATCATGATAAAATTCGGGCGAATGCTGTGACTGGTAATTAAGCTGTGAAAGTGGCTGCATAATCTAGCCCCTTAATTTAACCCGATCGAAGCTTCCGTATAATTGTTATAGCCGTAAAATTTTATCAATCGAAATCTTACTGAACAGACGAAAAGGATGATTCATTTCAGCGAAGCGAAGAATATAATAATCAATAAACCAGACGGTGGGGTGTCTCCGTAGCGAGCAAGGTGAGAATCGTCGTTCGGATGTCGACAAAATGACTGAGGGGAATCGATGTAGCGCGCTCGATGTGGCGTGATCATCTAAAGTAGAGGATAATTTCGAGCCGTAGAAGGTCGTGAACTTCGGTGTAATTTCGGTTTTAAAGCAGCGGCTTTTTTTTTTGTAGTACATATTCGCTCGCGTTCACGTACGCTTCGTTCGCCGACAATACCGCATCGTTTATAGGTTAGAGTCGCAGCGGTGTGCAATTTACGTATTGTGAACGGAAATGGGCGAAAAGAACATAATCGTTGGCGAAGAATTAGAGCGGACGATTTTCGAATCGTTAGGAACGTTAGTTCGGATGCTTTTGGAAGCTCATAGCGACACCGTCTTGCAGGTAAACCGAGTTAGCTTCAAAATTTTACGAATCCGATGTAATTTGGAAGAATATTCAGAAGGAATATTAACATTTTCGATATTATGTAATTGCTAATTTAATCGAACGTTCTCCTCGTAATTCGCGAATTGCACCGAAACAAACGTGCTCGCTTGTTTAATCGTAGGATAAACCTAAACCAAACAATTTTCTAATAGATTAGGCTTGTTTTACAACGCCCGAGGGAATGATTCATCGCAAACCTGGTATTTTCCTTGTATAAAGCGAGTCAAATGGAGAATTTTCAACGACGTAGATACGCCAGATATTATTATATGGTGGTCTCCGAAGATGCCCCATATGATCGTGGGCGAAACGTCGAGTTTTCGTTTAACCATGACGCAGAGAAAGCGTGTAGTTTTAACAGATAGCGGTCGTGAAAGCCTGCGTTGGAGTACTTTTTGAAATGCCGATTTTTTGCGTAACCGTAAATGTAAAAATCTCTTAAAGACGTCTAACTAATATTTTAGCTAATTGAAAGATTGGATTTACATTGTTAATCATGACAAGATAAAATCATATACTTAGATATGTTATAAATAATTTGAAGAAAAAAAAAAAAAGAAAACGAGGACCCCCGCCGCGATAGATAGTTAATAAACGATGGAGACACGATTGAATTTGATTAAATCAATATTACCCAGAGGACTTTTATCAATTAACAAATTTGGAATTTAGACTTTGCGTGCCGAATTAGCCGTACAAGTATAAACGTGAACATCGCCTTGTTTAGTTATTCAAAGTGATTGAGTAGATGTTTATTTAACAATTTAGCATTTGAAAATTATTACCTACGTAGGTGATTAGAGAAACATTACATTCGTCCTTAATTAAAGTAAATAACATTTACTGAGGTTGTCGTAATAAATATGCCTAAAAGTCATTGAAAGAGCCAATCTAATGTATATCTTATACGAACTATTGGTGTTTTTAAGTTTTCCCTGAAAAATCTTAAATAAACATTAATTTGCCTAGCGATGGATACATACATTTTTATTAATTACCATTTATTATGCCTCATGTTCTTAACACGAGGAATTTTACCCATTGTTCTATGTATTTCAATAGCCCGTATTGTCCGCTTATGACAAGATGCGATAATAAAGGAAGATTACTTATGGTCATTATCGATAAGGACGGCTATAAAAGAAAGCCAGATTACAATTTTTCTAAATATTCCCCCTCTCAATGTGTTTAACGTTTAAAGATGCCTATTAACGTTCGCTTTCCTTATCTGAATTGATACGCTATCATACGTTTTTGCAATTAAAAATAAGCTACGAGTGCATTTGATTAATTTTTTAATTTCAAGGTTAACCGTTTTTAAATGCTATAAGGTAAGTAGAATTAATAAAGCATTTATTCGCGCTTCCGCGTGATTACCTAGTTTTCCTAAAAATAAATAAATAAATAAATAAAATAACCCTACCAATCAAGCTGCTAACGTAATACTAAAATATCTTGGGAAATAAGTACAAGACCACATGTACCATGTATTGATGTTGATAAGTAAAGTGGACAGATTCGGAGTGAAACCGCAAGCGTGACTAACGAATGGGCTCCCGCATGCGAAACATTATTATTAATATCTACAGATATACTATAGCGAACAGCGCTGTTTTATGTTAGATGCAAAAGAAATTGAGACGCTTTGCGTAGATTATAAAACGTTCTCGATGATACGTATAAAAAAGTAAAATCTACAGCGTACGTAATTAGACGATTAAAAAAAACTTACCGTCTTAAGCGTTTTCCGTAACTTGAAAATCAGGAGAAGCGCGATGAATGATTGTTAACGTAAGGTGCGCGTCTCCAGAGTTATTTCTCGCAAACGCGTCCGTCGTGAGGAAAATATGTGCTTGTTTAAAGAAAACGAGCGATCTGCATCCAGTTATGTGATACTTGCATATTTAAAATAATCTTTGAAACAACCTAACGCATTTGTAGATGCACCTTCACGAATTTGTCTAAACGTAGTAAAATCTGAATTTTTCTCTAGAACATTTTCAAACTTAATTAGACCGCGCTCATTTCTTGCGTCTTCTATCGAACAAAGCCGTGCGTGTACATCTTCCACAACTAGCACTGATTTCTGTAACGATAGTGAAGAGTTTTGTCATTTTTCTATTGCTTGCACTATTCCGAAGTAATTGTTGCGAATAGTTCGTAAATCACGTTTAATCTGACTATCTTTAAATTTTTTCCGACTTTCTTCGATAGCGGCGCATTCTTTCGGATCTAACAATAAAACCACCATTTTTACATCCTCAAAATATTCGTGATAGTAAAACGCCGCTTTTAGCCATGTTCCTCGTCGTGGCAGAATCGATTGTTGCGGTGGAGAGATGTTGGGACGCAATTGTTGAAATTTGCAAATATGTTTTGGGGATTTCAGGAATACCGCTGTTGTATTCGATATTAATGCATCTACCTCCTTGGGTAACATTTACGAATCTGTTCTGCTACAAGAGAAGACGCGGATTAATTTTCCAACATTCTACGTCGGCGCCCCTCGCTTTCGACTAAACAGTGGGTTGCCTAATAGAACGTAAACGTGCTCTCTTGGTACTTAAGTAATGCCGGAAATGTCTTGTACTGCACGAAATGAAAAAATACCTGAGGAACAATTCTCAGAGAAGCATCGCTAATTTAGGAGAGCAATTAGGACTAATTCTGGACATAGGTTAAGTCCTGACCTTTGGAATGAGCTTGTCACGTGCCAACACATATTTTTGTGTAACACCCCCTTTACGGCTCGGTTGTTTTTTTTTTTTTTCAAAGTATGAATAGATTTTCTTTCTTTCTTTCTAATATCAAATTTTCGTTAAAAATTATTTCTCTTTTGCAGATTGATGCGGACACGCAAGAACAAGTAACCGGTAAACGAATCCTGACTCGTTCCATAAAGCTCGCGAAATATTTTCGCGAAATCGGCTTGCGGCCGGCGGAAGTGGTTTCGATAAGCAGCGAAAATAGAATAGAGTTCTCTTTAATTCCGGTAGCCACCTTCTTCGTGGGCGCTACGTTCGCACCTTTTAACCATGAGTATACTACGGGTAGGTACATACAACAAGAGGAAGGCGTCTTAGATTGTTTTTAACGAGGCTTATTCCTTAGGCGAATTGGAGCACGTGGTGAATCTATCAAAACCCAAAGTGATCTTCTGTTCGGAAAAAACTATAAAAACATTCTTGCATATGCTGCCAAGATTTCCATACGTCAGGAAAATAATTTTAATTGGAGAAGCAACTATCAATCATCCTGTGGTTGTCAGGCTAAGTGATATCTTAAAAGGTTGGTTTGGATTTAACGCAGCGAAAAACCTGTTTAATTTGTATTGATGCTCATGATTAGGTTGAGTTTGGAATAAAAATGGGAATCTTTGATTTATTCTTTCAACGTTTAAAAGATATCTTTTAGCCTTCCCAAAACCGAGCCGCGGATAAAAAGCTTTCACTACGAAGAAAGGCCGTTTTTTCCTTTCAAACTAATATTTGATATTCGCTTTAATTATTTGTATAGGTGTTGACGATGACGGCCCGATAGATGAAACGTTCGAGGTAACTGAGGTGAATCCAGACGAAGCAATTGCTACGATCTTATGCTCCTCGGGAACTACGGGCTTACCGAAAGGCGTACTGACCACCCATTCCAATATGACCTACTTCATGGAAGTTGGACGGTAGATAATGCGATCTGAACGCAGTGCCTTCTCATAAAAATAATTCAGAGCTGTCATTGCAGAGCTGCTCGACACCAGCACGAAACGGGTCACGTTGGGGTTGACGCCGTTTTTCCATTCGATGGGATTCATGTTGATGTTCCTCAATTTAATAGCGGGCAATCAAATTATTATATTGAGACGGTTCAATCCGAAGACGTTTATGGGGATCCTAGATAAATACAAGGTAGCTGATGACGATTAGGCGAACTGCAACGAATAATTGACGATTGTTGTAGGTTACGCACCTAGTAGTTCCCCCCACTATGATCTTATTTATAATCAAAAATAATAGCGGGGGTTACGACTTGTCGGCGTTGAAAGATGTTAGGACTGGAGCTGCGCCTATGAGTAGAGAAATGGAAAACGAAGTCAAAAAGAAGTACGTAAGCTACCTTCCGCGCCGCCCGGAAAGAATTGAGAAGTCTTTTTTTTTAAAGCATTTCGGACAATTTATTACGGCGGGAGACTTTAAGTTCTATCTTGGAGCATGTACTGATTAGAGAGGACAAAGGAGGATGGGATTATCACTTTTTTGCAGAGATTAGACAGACTCGTGTTTCGTCGACTCTCGAGGACACCACTAGGCAGCACGAATCCATTCTTATGAGGCGAATATACACGAGTCTATCTAGTCGCTGCAAAAAAGGAATAACTTCACCTGCCTTTGTCATCGCTAGTACTAAGTCACTGCCTAATTATGATTCTGAGAGGTCTTGCTAGCAATGCTATATATATATATGGGCCCAACGATAGAACTACGATATCTCGTAAAGCATTAGAATTTCGATGAACGTGGAAGCTTTCTTTTCTTCTCTATTTTCCGGTAAATTTCCCCCACTTCGAACCTTCTAGCTCATCCTTTCTGGGCAGTACCGGCAACCCTGCTAAAATATGGACGTTCAGAAACATGTTAATCGTACGCGTTTCTGTGCAGATTGAATCTCCAGCACGCATCTCAAGGCTATGGAATGACTGAAACGACATTGGGTGTACTAATAACAAAATCGTCCAGTCCTAGGGTAGGATCTGTGGGTCAGATAGTGCCCGGAATGATGGCGAAGGTCTCGCAAAGAAGTCTTTTAATGCGATTTTCCGTTAATAACGTTCCGTTTATATTGATAGATCATAGATGAACGTGGAACCGCCCTTGGACCACATCAAGAAGGCGAGCTGTGCTTCAAGGGGCCTCTAATTATGAAAGGTTACGTAGGCGACGAAGCGTCTACGAAGATTGCCATCGACGAGGACGATTGGCTGCACACCGGCGATGTAGCATATTACGATAGTGACGGGTACTTCTTCATTGTAGATCGCATAAAAGAACTTATTAAGTACAAAGCATTCCAAGTAAGTATATCCTTAGTTCCTTCAAAAAGCAAAAATAACGAACGGACGGTGATTTTTATTAGGTCGCACCGGCAGAATTAGAAGGCATCCTTTTGACACATCCGGGTATTTCCGATGCTGCGGTAGTGGGACTACCAGACGAGGAAGCCGGTGAGCTACCGTTGGCGTTCGTTGTGAGGCGGCCGGGGTCGAGTATAACGGCGAAGGAAGTCCAAGACTTCGTGGCAGGTGAATTCTAATTGTAATTCACTTCGAACGATTTTCGAATTAACGTAATCGTATGGTTACAGCGAAGGTATCGCCACAGAAGAAACTGCGAGGCGGCGTACGATTCGTAGACGCGATCCCTAAAAATCCGACCGGTAAAATTCTCAGGAGAGTATTGAAAGAACGCGTGAAGAAGATGAAATCGAAGCTCTAACGAAACGAGCCACTCGATTTAGATATTTTATATATACTATTAATTCCGTTGATCACCAACGTTGTAGGAAATTTTTTTGTTTTAAATAATTTATTATTTTACTTTGTTATCCTTGATTTACAATTGTTTTCATTATTTATTTCGTCAGGGGTGATATTCTGAACCAGTGCTTTTTATACGTATGTTCTGAATGAAATAAAAATCGGTAAAATTCTCTTTTTTCTTGTATCTCAGGTAATCCTGCGGTTTTTCTTTTGAATGTTTTCTGAGAAAAAAAAATAGTTTTATTCAATATCCTTGAATACAGTCCCTGTTCATTTTATTTTATATTTTTTATTTTTATATTTTATATGTTTCCAACGTGATAATTTACAAATACAACTGTAAAATTCATGAATAGGATTTACCTATCCGAAAATATCTCTTTAAGAAATTAAGAAAGTGCCACTTAATGATCTCCTGCCTATTATCCCCTTCATGAATCATTTTGTACTGTAAAGAAGATGGGTAGAAGCAAGATTGAAAGACACAGTAATTCGTTATTGCTTGTATGTGCTTTATATTTTTTTGTAATGGGTAAAAAAAAGAACGTACCAAATGAGAAAAAACGTATTGAGGCATTGTTGGGTACAGGCGTGTATTCTCAACGTACAATTGCAAAGAAAGAAGAAGACAAACCCCGAAAACAATGCATCGAATCGCCGTTTTAATGAAGGAAAATAATACCCGCTACAGGTACCGGAAGGGCGTTTTGCGGTAAGAAAAGGATCGCTACTAGTCGATATGATCAACGTATCCCGCAACTATCAACTGAAAAGCGAAGTCTATCCGCCAAAGAAGCAGGAAATGTAACATCTCGACGAGAAGTCCAAAAGCCGGATTAAAATGCAGACGCCCCCTGAAAAAGCCAAGATTAACACCGATGATGAAACGAACGGGCAAAACGTCGTCAACATTGCACAATTGAAGCTTGGCGAAACGTAAGACGAAATAACTTAAATGAATATGTAAATCAAGCAAATTCTTTTTTATTTGAACAACGTTAGAGATCGTGTTCAGCGATGAGTCAAAACTGGAAGCCAAAAACGGAAGAGCTCAATTTGTTAGACGACGTCCATCTGAACGGTTTGGTGAAGCTAGTGTGTTAAAAATAGCGAAACACCCTCGGTCAGTTACGATATGATCCTGTATATCCTGTGTATATATATGGACCGCTCAATTTTTGTCAAGGCACCATGGATCAACACCAACCTAAGCGTGTATTGGAGGATGTCATGATGTCATATATCAATGATTTAGATCCGAATGAAGGCCGTTACACATTCACGCACGATAATGTTACCATCGAAAGTTTTTTGGAAACGCACGCTCTGCCAGTGTTACCTTGCTCGGGAAATCCTCCCGACCTCGATGCAATTGAGAACGTTTTAAAATCGTGATTTCGAGAAGAAACACTACAAAGGAGCAATTAAGTAAGAACTATTGAGGATGTTTGCCAAAATAAGGCTATAATTAAACATACCATTAACGCTTGCATAGAGAATATGTCAAAAAAAATGAGCAATTATAAAAGCCAAAGGGAACATTACAAAATATTAGTTATATAGTCGTGACGATGTCTATTAAACAGCTCCGAATAAACTTCTGCTTGTGCAATACGTTTTTCATTATATATTTTAACAAAATCGCTATTTAAGCAAGTGGCCATAATAAAATAGACAGGGAGTGTATATTAGGAAGCAAAAAAGATGTTTCGGTATCATAAGCAAACGGGGACTTAAGACTTTTAGAAATCGATAAAAACATTAGATAAGGAAATTTCGACAATGTGATACACCAAGCATTGTGGTTTTTAGTTTAACTCTTGGAATTTCGTTATTTCTGTCATCACCTTTAAGGATTGGTATGTAGGGATTTTGTGAAAACATGCAATAAATAACGAGTGTACAGCTTCTTTCTCACGTAGATTTTGTTAAAAAAACATCAACTTTGAGCATGCTATAATAATGCATTAATTTCAAAAATTTGTAAACGCATAAAAAAATCGTTATTAATAGAAAGAGGTGAGATTACATGATGGAAAAGAGACTATTTGATAGCGATAAAGCAATACAGAACGGAAGGCAGACCAATATTTTATTTAGACGAGAAATGGGTTAACGAAGTAAGTACATGTAAAAGACAAAGTATGGACCCACCACTTCTCGAAAAGCTTTTATTGAAAGTTTGTTAACCGGCCTCAAAAATCCAATTAGCAAAGGAAGAAGGCTTGTCGTACTCCATATCGATTCCAAAACAAGTTTCCTTGAGGGTGCAAAAAACCACAGATTATCATGAAGAGATGAAAACAACTTAAACCATCACCTTACATAAAACGGTGTATTTTTGTTCATATTTGCAACATATTTTTTTTTGGGAAAGTCGATAATTTTGGCGTCCCTGTATAGTGATTTCTTTATTGACTTGTGGCAACGCTGCTTTGAGCCGTCAATCAAATCAAAACGTATATTAAGGCCTATTTAAACATTATATGCGTATGTTTTATTTATACCAATAATCAGCAAGAGACATTTCAAATTTAATCATGTGCAATACATCAATAAAGATGTTTGGCCCGCTGACATTTCAAGAAAATCTTTCGGAGAGTGAAGAAGTGGATGTAGAAACACCATGTTTATTATGCAATGATAAATTCAACCTAAATCTTTGCTTTACCATATTCCTCAAGCACTGCTTCGAAGTTCACAATTTGGTGATCAAAGATGTTCAATACATCGAAAACCTACATCAGTAAGCCTTTTGTAAATTGTCGCAACTTGCAAGTTGCATATTAATTGAAGATATGATTGAAGGTATATCGTTTACTGGAAAGAGAAGTTTAAACAGATGCCAATGGAAGCAATTATACCTTCTATAAAATTAGATAATGGCGACGATAAATATTATTTTATATCTCCTCTAGTCAAGGAAGACGAAGAGCTGCGACACAGATTAAAGTTGGAAGCAACGTTGAAACGTCAAGAATTTGAAAGGACGGATGAAAATTATGAAAAAATCTGTTTATTTTGCAGGTCACAATTAAAAGGTAACTTGTCATTTTTATTTATCACACTCTATTCGTTTAGTTTACAGGTACGAGAGCTAATTATTTGAATCATTTATCGTTAAAGCATAATTTGCAATTAGGCAATCCGCAAAATCTAGTTTATATCGATGATTTAATAGAAAGAATCGAGGAAAAGTTAAATAATTTGCAATGTATTTATTGTGAAAAAATATTTCCCGAAAGAACCGTTTTAAAAGAACATATGCGAAAGAAGATGCACAAAAGTATAAATCCTCACAATAGAGATTACGATAAATATTATACGGTAAATTATTTAGAACCAAATAAAACTTGGGATGTCCTAGAAAAGGAAGATGATAATTTACCTATAGAAAGTAAGCTAGTTACGTCGATAGATTAGATATTTTTTCATCGTTTGTATCCTAATATGTTAATATTTCAGGAGGAGTTAATTCGGACGAGGAATATTCCGATTGGAATGAAGCAGAACATCAAATTATTTGTCTATTTTGCAAATACAAGAATCCTTCGATAGATAATATTTACTTCCATCTAAATAAGGAGCACAAATTTAACTTTAAAGAGGAAACCGTCAATTTAGACTTTTACCAATGTGTAAAATTAGTAAATTACATTCGTCGACAAATTTACAATTTAAGATGTATATGCTGCGATATAAACTTTGATGACAGTGACGAATTACAAAAACATATGATTGAGGAAGAACATAATAAAATTCCAGAACTAAATACCTTCAATCAACCAGAGTAAGTTAGGATTTTAACATTAAGTACTAGTGCTACTGTAGCAAGTGAACGAACGAGGGCTTTGTATATGAACTTATCGCATAATAATTGGAACTGTCTACATGTGTAAATACGATCCCTGCCTTTTTTTGTAATGATTTTTGTGATTAACTTCTAGAACACCTTTATTATTTTACACGAAACTGTGTATAAGATATAAATGCTCAAATGAATTGGTTATGAAAACTAAAAAGAACCTATTTTCTTTCTTAACTATCGTATTAAAAAAGTTTTTATTTGCAGGTATTATTTTCCAACCTACGAGAATGACGCTTTTTTGTTCTTCTTAGAGGATAGAGAAAATTAAATTATAATCAAAGTGTTAAAAAATGTCTTTAACTGGTGTAAAAATTATTTATTTGAACATCTACAAATAGCCTTACTTTAATTGTAAATATTAACATTATTGATTAAATAAATGGCTTCACTGTCGCACCCACACAAGACTCTGTTTCTATTTAAATCCAGACTGTTGATAGGTTTGTGCAAGTTTGGCATTAACGTGTAGACCTCCAATTTGTTCTTGATCGAATCACCCATTATCCAAAGGTTCTGATCTGCATTATCTTCATCTAACAATAATTTGTTTTGTTTATTGACCGTCCAATGCCACAATTCCCCAGCACTGGAACAACTGAATAATTGATCCGGATGTGTGGGGTGAAATTGTAACTCGGAAACACATTCGGCATGTGCGCTTAGTAGATTAACTGGATATGTGTTCTGTCGTAAGTCCCAAACAGTTAATGATCCTAAAATATACGATATAAAAGTATTAGAAGTGGACAATTCAGAAAGACGTTGAAATCTTCAATATTTACCATCTTCATCACCTGCTACCACCATGTGCCTTTGAGTAGGATGGTACGCCAGACAAGTGACTGTGATTTGATCACCGCTTAACATGAAGGTTGAACTTGGTACATTTTCTTTCGAACGTAAATCCCATATCTTCATCTGTCCACGTAAATTACCGGTTAGAATTTCATTATATTTTAGGAAGATAACAGCTTTTAAAGAGCAGCTATCGGCTTCATCTATAATTTGCAGTTAGATTAAGAGAGAACTTATATTAAGAGCAATTTACCGTACCAATTTTTCGTACAACATTCCGTTTTAATGCAGTTAACAAATGAATACATCCATCTTCTCCAACGGTTATTATGTCGTTGTCGTATGCTGCAAACGAAGTGCAAGGGCTGATATCACCATTTTTAAACTTATGTAATTTATCCCAAGCAATTTCATCGTATATGCTAATGCATCCTCTCTCATCAACGTGAACTTTTAGTAAGAATACTGAACCATCAGATGAAGAAGCAACAAAGTTCTCCGAACTTAGAAACTGAATAGATATATTAATTGTCAGCAGCGAATGCGTCCGAAATACTTACTTGGCATTCGGTTACATCACCTTCAAATGGATAGCTACATATTGTGTAAGGATATATATCTGCATCATCGTCACCAGCTTGAAAATCCCATAACTTAACACTATTCTTATCGTTATCCCAACTCCCGGTTATAAACGAGTTGGAGTCGTCAAAAGGATTTGGTCTCCAACGGATTTTATTTATTTTCTCTGATATAAAGGTACCGTGTATGTTGTGAGTCATTTTGTAACTATTAGAAATGCTTTTTTTTTATTTAAACACTCCTTTTGTTAGATATAAAATGCAAGAAGGTTTATAAATTTAAATCGTACACATAACCTACAAAGTTTGGTGTTCTTGCAGTGCTGACAACCATTGTATGTTAATATCCCAACATGATTCTTAAGTAATCTTCATTATTTAGTATTTTCTTTTAGGAGTAAGTTTATTATCGCAACCGAAGTGTCTCCCTCTGACTATAGTTTCTTTGGCCTTAAGATCCATAGACAAAGAACAATGTTGAGGTCTCTTCCTAGCCGGTTGAAGAGGCCATCTCTTGTTCTTTCGAGTCTCGATTTAACCACATCTTCCCGGGTTTTACGCGTTCCTCAGCAACAATCGCAACCTTTGAAGCCCTTTTCCATTTCGGAATAATGCCCCAAAGTACTTGTTGCATTTTTACATTGCTACCAATTGGATTTATGGAATTACCATCTTCCTCTGGTATTTGGCAAGTTGGTATTGGCCAAAGTTTGGCTAAACGAGCCTTCCTCTGCCTCTGTTATAGAGATTTTATTAATTAAAGTGTCCCCTTTTCTAGGATCCTAATCTTGTTAATGTGCTTAAGTGCTTCCATTCTGTTCCCACGATTAGGGCGGTGATGTCTCCTACACGGTGCTGTTTTAGGGTACTTTTGAAACAAAAAGCCGAAGGCGCAATTGCAACAACAAGAAAATTGTTGTTACTATTTTTAGCAGAATGCAAAAAATAGTTTTCCAAAAAGTGGGATATTGTCTGAAATAATCGAAAAAACAATGTGAAAAATATATTTGCTCTATTATTTCTAGAAAAATGCTACAAAAAGTGAACTTAAAAGGAACCGGTGTTTCATTTGAAAAATAACAAACAAATTGTGACAAGCATTCCCTAATTACATGTTTTAAAAATCTTTATCTCTTCCGGTCTCTGTAGCCATTGTGACATTTCTCTTGTGATCTTCTCTGTTCCCTGCTATTGCTTCGCTTATATTTGTAACGTTTATATGTATCGTAAGGACTTCGTTCTCGATTATCATGTCGATGATGCCTATCCCTATTCCTTTCGCGGTGGTCGGCCTTACGTATATGGTGGTAGCTATCACGTGACCCTGATCGTTTCTTATGATTACCGGATTCATTCATGGATTTCTCAGATTCCCTATCGATGCTCGTTTTCCGTGATGTTGATCTGCTCTCTCTAACATCTTGAATGTTTTTCTCATCTGGTTTTCTACGATTACTTCTTGAACCACTAGACGTACTGCTGTTTCTACTAACCGCAGTTGCTCTAGCACGTTCATACTCCGATTTCGAAGTTTCGGCTTCAGCCGCCGATGCACGAGTGCAATTTGCGTTATTCAACCAATCCCTATACAATTCCATTTGGCTTTCGATAACTTCACGTAGTACCTCTGTGTGATTCTTATGGCTGGTGTGTATTGATCTGTATTTAATTTTTCTCCTTTTTAAATCTCGTTCGAGAGCTAACTTTTCTTCATAAGTCAAGGGTTTACCATCATCTCGTTTTGATTTTACACTGAAGCTAGAAAATAATTTATTAGGTTATCGTAGTTGCTCGGATTTAAAGGAACTGCACTTTATTTTCAGTTGTATATGTAACGATATTAAGCAGAAAACTGACAAATACTTACATATCAAAATCTGGTAATTTAGCTTGACCAATACTTTTCGCAATGGCATAGTCGTATAATGCTAACCGTTCATCAGTACTAAATGTAGACATCAGCCTATTAGAAGTTTTCGGATCTGGATCTTGACCATTCCACCCTAATGTAATAATAGTAATACTGAATTAAATGTGTGTATTTCTTTATTTTTTTTTTTAATAATTTTCATAGTAAAAGGATATATAAAAAAAAGGATATTATGTGTAAATAGATCTGATAATATTCTGGCATTGAAACTACTTTATAAATTTCAATGTCTGAAAAAAAACCCCAGCAATTACCAACATTGCTTTATGGCTAAAAAATAATACGAAGATCGAAAAATACACACCTGATGTAAAATCCTTGATCGTCTTATGAGCTGCCGACAAGATTTCAATTTTCTGATGGTCGTCTATAACACAATGATTATAGAATATGACAGATCGCTTAAAGTACTAATGTTTACCAATATGAATTGAACATTCTCCTTGTTGAGGTTCGGAAAGAAATTCTTCGTCTAAGGCATAACCTTCTTTACGAAGCGCACATTTCTGAATGTGGTCACCTACAGCTTTCTGAGGCACTTTATGACTTGTATCTAACGAGCATGTAATAAATTGGTTGTCCTAAAGATACGTTATCGATTAGATTAATCGGAATTTATCGCGTTTTCTTAAATATGTACCTGTAGAGTATCTCTAATGTTCCAGCCTATTGTATTCAGCACATTTTCCACTTTACGCTTGTACGATAAAATAAATTGATCCAAATTCTCCAATTGCAGCTTTCTTGCTTCAACGTTGAATTCCATAGCTCCCGAAAAACTAACGAACACACGGTTACGAGCTACCGAGGTTCGCACGTCTATGTACGTTTTATATGAAACAAAATGACCGTCAAAAGCTGCGATGTTTATTCAATTAAAGAGATGTATATCATAATGCCAACGACTAACAGAACGTATTAACATCGCTATAGTGAAACCTGAAACTTTGTTATTTAATAAGGATGAATTTTTTTTACGCAACCGAGTACCTTGACGGCAATCCCGACATAACCTTACTAAGCTATTGTTAACGAGGCGAAGTTGCATTTTGTACTTCTTTTAGTGATCGAGAGCTGTATTTTTTCTTCGCATCTTTTAATTAATGATAAAATTCAATAAAGCATGTCGTTAGTAACGAAATTCGTCTAATGAACGGTTATAAAATTGATGTTGCAGTAACTCCAGGCTAAAATCCATTTGAAGTCTGTATCTGTTAAGAAAAGTATTTATTTTATGGAAATATGTTGAAGATAATCTACAAAACATTCTAAATTGCTGCGTTTTTTGCTGATTCTTTTTCTGACAAATTTAACAGTCGGCAAAGCTCTGCTTTAACTAAAGCTGAATACGACGCATATAACACCTACTTCGTTAAACCTATGAAAACCTAACGTAGTATTACGTAAAACCAATTTTGAAACATATAATCTTGTTAGTATCCCGTAATTAATTAACGAATATTCGAATAATGAAGAATTATATATGATTCTTACAAAAAGATGTTTATAGGATTGTTTGCGGTAAATTCGAACACGCGAGAACAAGTTTCGATAAATTCATTTCGACGCGGGAAAATTAAATAATCAATTAAATATTTTTTTTATTTCTTCAAAATTTGAATTATTATTTCATTAACACATCATTTCGCATTTAATATTTC
The DNA here is from genome assembly GCA_020654165.1 of Oryctes rhinoceros. Taxonomy (NCBI): domain Eukaryota; kingdom Metazoa; phylum Arthropoda; class Insecta; order Coleoptera; family Scarabaeidae; genus Oryctes; species Oryctes rhinoceros. Next base: position 2,378,127 of record JAIOKQ010000978.1, read on the forward strand.
CAGGATATAAATTAAATGTAAATATTAGCAAAATTCCAGTCGAATGCTCGTTGAATGGAAAACATAACCTCTAATAACTTGTAGACAGCCCTTGTATTCTTTCATTCTTTTAAGATAGCAGATTTGAATATATTTCTTTAAACATGTTACCATTAACAAGAACGTTGCAAAGACTGTCGCTAACCGAAATTCAAACGATACCTAGATTTTTAGTGAGTGTAAGAACGAAGAAATGGGTTGAAAAACCAGAGATAGGTCACGGAGTCAGTTATCGAAGAATTGTCCATTTTCCCGAGGAATATACAGTGAAACCTTTAGAAGTAACGAACCTAGGTGGCAGAGATCCCGCTACAGGTCGTCTAGTGGTAAGAGGAATTGGGGGCGGTATAAAACACAAATACCATTGGATCAACTGGAAACGAGAAGGACCAATCGAAGGTCCACCGAAAGTCGAACGGGTCGTTAAAATACTCAAAGATGGATGTAGAACGGCCTTCTTAGCGCTGGTAGCTCACGAAGATAGATTAAAATATATATTAGCGACGGAAAATATGAAGCCGGGCGATTTAATAAGGACTTCATGTCATATACCGAGAATACCTGGTAATTCTTCTAGTTTGTTTGATATGTATGTTTCTATAAATATAACATGTTACAGTAAGAGCGAATGAAGGAGATGCATATCCTTTAGGAGCACTTCCTGTCGGAACAGAGATAAACTGTATAGAGAAATACCCAGGGCTAGGGGGATTTTTGGTTCACGCGGCGGGGACCTGTGCGAAGATCTTACGTAAGACGGCCGATAATTACGTTATCGTACTGATGCCCAGTAAAAAGGAGTTTGCCTTGCCGGAAACTTGTATGTGCACTGTCGGTAGGCTAAGTAATCCCGAGCATAGTAGTACACCTATAGGGTCGGCCCAGAAAAATAGGGAATTAGGAAATCGTCCTAGATCGGGTTTGTGGCAGAGGAAAACTGGTAGATTTGGTCGAAAGCTTCGGAAATTGCCGCCTGTTAGAAAATTTGAAGCGGGGGATAGGAAAAATATTGAACAAATAAAATTAAATTTACCTGATTTACCATAATTATTATTAATAAATGTTTAAATTATCAATGTTTTTTTTTTTTCGATTTTACATATTGCTGCCCAACAACAATTGAAGTCTTGAGATGATGTGTTTTTTTAAGTTTTATACCAGCTTTTAGGCAATTGCAATTGATATAAGATCTGATTAAACTTATAAAGAAAGCCTACTTGCTACTTTTGAAAAATTCACGGAGTAAGAACGGCCGACTGTCATTATTGCGTTAGGGGGCCGCTGTTTTGTCTGTTCGTTCGTCTTCGGAGCGCGGGAGAGGATTACTTACACCGATGTAAATTTTTTGTAGACGTATGACCATGTTTAAAATCATTTCTTTAATTGAGTAGATGTGCCATGAGCCATGAATATGATCCGAGTCAGTCTCGATCTTTTTCAGTACTAGGCCTCTTCAATATTAGTGTTTAATCGCCGCTCGAAACCCCCATTCCTCTGCATTAATAACAATTATTTGTTTAGATCGAGCATAAAAATGGATCCGAGTGTAGGTCTTACTAGAATCCATCCGTTTTCGGTAGTGCGAGCGCCATTTCTTAGATTTTCTAAGGACATTCTTGAATCACCATCGTACCATCTTATTTCTTCAAAATTTGTAATAATTACTTGGGTGCCAAGCAATTAAAGACCTTCTTTTGGCGCTAAATTTACTTCATTAACGCGTAAATGTCCTCAATTGATGTTCTATTCAATTCTATTAGAAAATCCTGTTCCAAGCGGATTACCTTTAATTATCTGAATTTCCCCAATTTGTTCGGACAATTTAACCCAGCGCAATTGTTCCCGGCATTACGCGATTTTCTCGACGCGAACTCGCCCAGCTTAATGAGACCAATTTACTTAATTGTAAGTACGGATCTAATTTAGGAGGTTTCGTATCGACTTGAACAGCAAATAACGTCTTGTAAGTATTTTTATGATTTTATTTGAAAATTACGTAATAGTTGATTAGTTAATAAAAATCATTTTTCGATTTAACGTCTTTATTGGCCGTTAAATGAGTCAATAAAACTTATGATGGATGTGTTACGCAGCGGCGTTATTTTTAAGACGATATAAACATGATGATGGTATAAATTTTATAGTTAATAGGAGACAAATTGCAACCGCAACGAGCTCACCGCTAGGGCTGTATTGATTTGCTACGACGGTGATAGCATTTAAACCCTTCAAAAAAAAAAAAGATTTTCCCGGCGTATTTTTAAAAAGGAATCACCATCCTGTTAAATTATTACCCTGGCGATGAACATCCATAAAAATGAGATGCGCGTTCGTACAAATAAAACTAAGAAATACATCAATTTCAGTTAGATGCCCGTCAGGAAAAAGGAAGCTCTCGCTTTGGAGGGTAATAGCGTTAGCGGGAAAATCGCTTCGTGCATTTGTTGGCAGACCTGGAGGTGGAAAGGTGGTTTTAGGTTAGAGTGGGGTCCGCGTTCGGAAGTGTTAGGAAATACGGTGTACCGGCCGTTATTGCTATACGACACGGAACTGTGGCGGCGGTGCAATGAGATCGGCGTGATCCCGTTTGGAATAAAACGAACCATTCTGCGCGATTAAAAGGAAACAGTGCTAATAAACCGTGAATTTTAATAGCGCGCACGCCGACGGGGACAAAATGGCAAATTTAAATTTGGATTTCGATCAGTCGCTGCAATTGAGGATCGCCGATTTCAAGAGCGATCCGGAGAAGATGCGACAGGTGAACGAGTTTTTGAATGAACTGTTCGAGGCGGCGAAAACGGAGGTGCAAACCAAACGAGGCAAGCATAAATCGCATTTCGTGAGTATTCTTTTACGTGTTCAAGTTCTCCTAAATTCATTTACTTTACCACGTTTACCCCGTTTTGCGAATCGTCTTAATTTTTTTTCTTTCTTTTTTTTTCCAGGATGCATTCGGCTTGCAAAGTAAGTATTTTAAATTCACCAATAGTATTGCGGCGTCAAAGGAGAATCTAATCGATAGATATAAACAGCGCGTACTTTTAAACTCTTCGAGTTTAACTCCCTTTTTCCGCGTTCCTTACGACTTTTTACGATCATCGAGGTTATAAAAATAAATATTAAGACGGCATGCTTTGCTTGAGCATTGAAGTAAGCATCAAGATTACGCGAACACTTGCATGTTCTTGTAATACAAGATTGTTTGCCGTATTTCAGATTTTTGTTGCCGGTAAAAAGCATTGCGTTTGAGCATCTCGAAGAGTTTAAATTATTTTTGTTTATTCTAATTTTATATTTCCACCATCGCCAAATGTTTCTCCAATTACAACTTTCAAAAGACAAGGTGATAGACGCATGTCGGAATGTGATAGATTCTTTTTTCAAATTTAGTTTAACTTAGTCTTAGTTTTTTGGGGGCATCGAATTCGGTCAACGGTCTAAAATCAGGATCGAAGCATCTTCGAAACAACTGTTCAGGATTGATTAATTAAATTTGTGTGGTGCGGAGTGTGCCGATACTTTAATGTTGTTTGTTATACTACGCGATAGAATATTTTGTTCATCGTCAGCATCTAATAACGCAGACCTGTACAATTAGCCGTAGAAATTTCTTGTATAGAAGAAAGAAGAGCAGAATCGATGAATGCCTGTGGTCTAGCATTGAAGTGTTCATTCTTTCCTTTTTCTTTCGGCAGCAGCTCTTTACAATTCCATCCAGCTGATTAGTCGGTGTTCGTATTGTTGAATTTACTGAATTTACGAGGGTAACCTGAAAAGTATCTAGCTTAACGCAGAACCTTTTTCTTTTTGTCGAATTCACTTTTATTGTTCACTTGCGATGGCCTCCTGTTCGTTGGATGAGAATCTGTCTTCCGAGCGAAACTTTGAAGGTTGTTAGAATGGACGCCAATTCGAAGTGCTTTTGGTGCATTTTTCTCATATTGACCACTAAACAGTGTCTCAGCGGAAGAAACTGAAGGCAAAGAAAAAAAAAAGAAAAGTTTCTTCCGCTTCTTTTTTTCTCTGCATTCAGCTTATCATTTAATCAATAAATAAATTTAATTTTTATCTCCTACAAGATAAAAAAAGGACTCGCCATCACCTTTTCGGAGCCAATTCACTCTTTCAAGTCCTCTTTCGAGTGTGCATTGCCTTCAGGAGTAAATCGGCGTATCCAAGATTCATCTACAGTTACTCATTTCGCTTAAATTGCTTCAAGAGGGCTTTGGAAATCTTCATTTCGTTCCGTGTAAGTAAGCGTATCACGTGGTGTTTTCATGCCAGGTATATGACGAAAGCGTTATTTCAAAATGGCCACGGCCTCTCTGCTATCTTTCCAACCTTAATTAGAGGGTCGTCTTGGTACGTTTGGTGAACTTTGCCAATGTTGCCGGCAGTGGTTGCAGCTTTTTGGCCGTCTCGAACACTTAAACTGGTATAACTCAGCCAAAATTTCACTGTGTCAGGGTCTCTGTGACAGTGTCCATTTTGGCTTTAATTTTGCGTAGTCGTATTGTCTTTTAAAAAGCAAGAACTGAAGGCGCAATTTAACCAAGATTGCCTCAATAAAAATATTTACCAGAAGATTTTTAGTTAGTAACGCCATCTGCATCTTGAGGCTTGAGATTTTTGTAACCAGACTGTTAGGTTTTATTTTTTCTGAGTGTTGTTTTTCTACGCCACTGTTTTTGCAACCATTTTGATAATTAACTTGGTTGTCGGGTTAATTTCAAAAAAGTTGCATTCTGAAGTCGCTAAAACCTTTTAAAAGCTCAATGATGAAAAAATCCAATGTTTTACAAATAATTTTTCAAAAATAACTGTCTTTATTGTTTAATTTCCGAATCATTATAAAAATGCTGTTTTTTTTTTGACTTTACATGTTACAAATTGTCGGCTGCGGTGGTTTTGCTGTGCGAGGAAGCTAACCGGAAATGAACGAAAGTTTCATAAGCTTGATTTATAGCATGCTGGTTGCAGTCTCATTAAAAAGAATTAAATAAAACAATATCAAGAAGCCTTAGAGGTAAAAATTGACAAGCGTCGAAACTCATGTGGAACAGCATTATCACTACAGAGGACAAAAGCGAGGGAAATCATATCTTTTTTGCAGCGACTAGACAGACTCGTGTCTATTCGTCTCAGAAGAAAGGATTCGTGTTGCCTACTGGTTTCGCCGGAATCGACGAAACACGAGTCTGTCTAATCTCTGCATAACAGGTATGATTTCACTCGCTTTCGTCCTCTCTAATCATCAATATATCATAGCTGAGTTAGGCTTAGGCTATCATATGGAACCATTCTTTAGGGTATTTCTGTTGAAGTAAATAGGATCTTCGTGCTTTAGAAGTTATGCTTAAAAAAAAAAAGAGAAAGACAAAAACCTGTAAAGACATTTTCAAACGTTGTTGCGTACTTACCTCGCTAAGTTTGTGTGCATGTTTTGCAAAAAAGTTAATGCAACAATTAGGTGAGACACCCGAGCAAACGAATTAACGTTATCGTCGTTTACATCGAAACACGTAATTAGCGGAGACTAAACAGGCTCGGGTGTTTCGTCGATTCTCGGCGAAACCATTCTCACGAGACGAATCTGTCTAATCTCCGCTAATTACGTGCGGGGCGCAACTCGTTTCTGCACGCTTAGTCATTTCAAATGAATAAATACCTACGACGTACTTTCGCCGATGTGAATTCGCATTTCTACCGATCCATACCTACTTCCAAACGAAATATGCAAAGATAGTAGCATAACTAAAATACTTTGAGAAATATCAGACAATACTTTACGATTAAAAGATTTCGCCATAGCTAACGGGCCGTAGAATGCCACGGGAAATGTCACGGCGCATACACTATCTGCAATTGTAATTGCACCACGTTTAAAGCTGTCGAATATAATAATGCCGAAACGAAGGGTGCGAATTATTGTGTTATGGGAATGCGATGTTTTATGTAGAGAAGTTGCTCTCGAACTTAATCGGAAAGTTACATTAAAAAAGGACGACTTGATTCAGGCTTCTTTCTAAAGCAACGCCAGCTTTGTCGTAGATTATTCGACTTATAACTAAGAGCAGTAATCAGATGATCAGATAATTATAGTGTAAAGAAAATAACAAGTATTTGTAGATGGCGCGTTTTAATTTGCAGATAGTGTATTTTACCTTTAGCGAACATTCAGGCAAAATGCAAACGCTCGTATTGATTCCAAAATTGACATTTGTAACGAAAGCCGCCGCGTCTTCGGGACCCTTCCTCTAGCATTTGGCCTTTGCTTCGTAGAACGCGTTTAGGAAATTAACTCGAACCCGGATGGTGGCACATAAGCTCTTGATTCTTTTCTTGTTTTCTAACGTATACGTCGGGTTCCTTTTCTATCGATGATTAGCGTGAGAAATTGGATCATTTTGCATATTTTTCCTTTAGCACAATGGAGAAGTACGTTACGTTCGATCTTATCGCCGGTCGTAAGCACATAAATAGCGTTAGCATTGGACATGTTAATTATAAAGGAAGGAAATGAGTTTCTTTTTTATTGTGACGTAATCTCATGAAATTATATACCGTTACCGTTAGGTACCGTTTACAACGGTCGGATATCTTAAATCGAAATTATGTAATAATTTCACGCTAATTTTACTGTATTTCGTCATTGCTTTTATTGGCTGATCATCAACGTCAGATTTTTAATTTTTCTTCGAATTCGTATCTTTAACAAATCCGATAGAATTATTTGGTTAGCATTTAATATCGAAGACCTTTTAGGTTTAGAACTTTTAGGGACTTACCAGAATCTACCAAGCGAAGATGAATTTCGTGGTAGTCTAGAGCCTCTCCTCATCTTATTCTAACTACTTAACTTACTTCCTCATCATTTCATCTTTTCCTTTACCATCAGAAGGTTTTTGCACTGTGACTTTTTCCATACTTTAATCCTGTCCTTCAAATGCTTATCAATTTCGTATAGTAACATTGGAGGTAAGCACATCCATCTTGACAATCCGTTAATGGTTAGCCAACATATTTGAGTGGCACCTTTTCAAAGGACCTCGATGCGACGATCTCAAGTTAAACTGCCTTCAAGGATGATTCAATCATCGACGAAAGATGCGGAAGTTGTTGTTATACGTAGCCGTTATGTATTCTATGTCGATGTTGCGCTGAGATTGGCTTGTTACTAGAGAAACGAAAGTTTAATCTTATCATATTCAGAACTGACTCTCGCAAAAAAAGAAACTAGCTGAAAAAATAATTATTAAGGTTTGTGGAAAGATTTGGTGGGAGGTGTAAGTTAAGTAAAATCTAATAGAACGTTGTTGTCGTTCTAGATGCGATTGTACTTGTTATTGTTGTATTTCGATGAGATGAATAAAAAATGGTTGATGTATCTCGTTTCTTTTCAAAGAGAGAGCAAAGCAAAAGATATGATCCTTACCGGACACCTGTATGTAAAATTGTAACCTTCATGCAAACCTAACTTCAGCAATTTTTTAATATGAATCTGAAGATCTGCATTGCAAGAAGCTTTGTTGTAATTGTGTGCGTTGCATTTGCTCATATATTTTTTTTTGTCAAGACATAGTGGGTGAACGTCAGATGATTGGTTACGGTGGACCTACCTAGACAAAAGCCATATCGTTTTGGACCAATGAAATCGATATAAATACATAAAAATGAAATAGAAATAGGACGGTAGTTCTCAAATAAGGTCTTATCACCTTTTCTAAAGGAACGCAAAACAACTTGAACTGTGAAACGATCTATGGAAGAAGCCACTTTTAAGTCGGAGGAGTCCCATCGAGACCAATATCTTTACGCACGGTCAACACATTTAACTTTGAAAAAATTAATGACTGATGCGGTATTAACGAGACGAGGACAACGAGGACCGAAAGCGGCAGTTACAATATTGTCAATCCGGCTGTCTATAAGGACAGAAGAGAAATACTCATTACAAAGATTACATATTACCTGTTCGTAAATCATCGACCTATTCGTAAATTTCTGCAGCTTCACTACCCAATGCCTGCTATCAGATCGACAGGCGTGCCGGGAGCATCTGCGCATAGGGGAGCAGGCAGCTTAGCTTTTGGACTCGTCCTAACGCTGGGAGCCCCTTACCTTGTCATGATTTGACTCAATTCCAGGTTTCTGGGTAATGAACATCTTGTCGGGGCGACTATGGCCCGGCCATCTCCGTTGTCCAGGTTTATAATACGTACCTCACCGTTGGTTCCATTTCCGTCGCTGGTCGATTGTTGCCAGCGTCCAGCGGCCGAGGTTCCGAGGAGTCGATCGTTGTCGTATTAGCGTGTGGCGAGATCGATACTAGCCGTTGCCCATCAAGCTTGAGAATGGAGAGAAGCGTGGGAGAAGGAAGAGGCCGATCGGAGATTAACTGGTCTCCTTCCGCTGAGGTTTCGGACTTCTGCGGGCCGTCCCTCGCTGTTGGTCGGTGGGAACCGTCGCGTCCGGCAACGTGGCTCAGCATTATTCCTCTTAAGAAGTTGATGACGAATTAAATCATTTTCAATAGTTCTTACTCAATGAAATACCTCGCGCGGCTTCGCAAAATATTAAAGTCTAAATAAATAATTGCAGCTTATTTCTTCCTTTTAAGATATCTCATCTTGCACATTTACCCAATAAAGAAAATAAAAGTGAATTTTTACTACTTCCGCATATTGCAACATTTCCATTAATTTTATTTCTTCTTGTTTGCAGATGGAACGCGTAGAATTGGAGCTTGGTCGAGTAGAGCACGTACCTCAGCCCGTACCTTCGCCAATAGACTTTTTACTGCCATCTGTAACTGCACAAACACGGTAAAAAGTGCCGTCGTGAATAGAAATTAATTGAAGCTTCCCCAGTGGTATACCTCCCTCGAGATTCCAACATGGGATAATCGAACAATACCCATATTCAATATCGTTCTCCCATAAATGGACCAATTGACCTTTCTCCTGCGTGCGTATCGATCGATACGGGAAAGAACAAGTACATTAAGCATTATTTTCCCGATTAACGCTTCATTCTTAAAAGGCAACCACTACGTAACGAAATTGAATGCGATCTGCGTAATTCGATATTGACTGTAGCCGCGGATGGAAGTATAATCAAATATGTATTGTAATACGGCGACAGACATATATGCTTCACTGCCCTCTTAGAGAAAAATCGATGCTTATCGCAACGTGGCGTGCAATTAGGTTTGGCAATACATAAATACGTAATTACTACTAACCAAGGAGATTATTCGACCGTTATGGAGATTGCATCGTGGCAATTCGGAAGATCGTCTTCGTTTTCCGTAGATTTCCACGTTCTCTCTTTCGATCAATACAAGTCGCCCATATTTATTGTTAATGCGAATCGAGCTTAACCATGGTTTGACGTTGAATGCTTTAATCTTTAATGGTTTTATTTTTAAATTTAAACGGAGCTTCTACCAACTTTTGGTGAGTAAAGATACTCGGATACGGTAATTTATAATTTTGGTTCGGACGAAAATGGCAAGAAGTCTATTTTCTATTTTAAATGCAACATCCTATACAGGGTGATTCTTTAATATTAGGAAAAATGTCAGGGACAGGTTCTTTAGATAAAAATAAGAAAAAAAAATTCCCATTAACACGTGTTCGGAAACGCTTCGTTTATTTATTTATTCAATTTTTTTTGTAATCTACTTTTAATAATTGTTATTTCAAAAGTCTTTTAACTAATTTATTTGGAAATTGACTGTTTTATGTTTAATAATAGGAGCCATAAATAACATCATACAAAATAAAAATTTTAATAACTTCCGCTCAGCACTTGTTTATTCCAGGTATCAATGCACAGCGAGGCAAGAATTATCAGAATGAAAAAATTAAATTGGCGGAATTAATGAAAACCAGCGAAGAAGTAAAGTTATAAAAGCTATTGAAAATGATCACTTCCAATTGCATTACATGCTTCAATCCCGCGACGCATTGATTGACGAACACGTTCAAAAATGCCCGAACCGTGTCGAATTGTTTCGCACGCCCTAACAATACGATTTCTTAATTCCTCAACATTCTCAATTGGAGTGGAATAAACAGGATGTTTGAGGTGGCTCCAGAGAAAAAAAATGCAATGGACAGATACCCTAATCGTATCGTTAAAGGACTTTTGAAATAACAATTATTAAAAGTAAATTACAAAAAAAAAGTGAACGCCCTGTATCTCGGAAACTAAGCGTTTCCGGACACGTGATAATAGGAACTTTTTTTCTTATTTTTATCTAAAGAACCTGTCCCTGAAATTTTTCGCAATATTAAAGAATCACCCTGTATATTGCCGGTTTAAAATAAACTCTTCAATAAATCCTCCGTTTATGAGATTTTACAATAAATGCATAAATTAAATAAACCAGATCAAAGCAAGTAATAACTTGATTCAATCGGTCAATTGCTTCCGAAACATCTCAGAAGCTGAGGAATTGCTTTTTTTAGATTTTACAATAAACTGCAGCAGACTGAAGAAGCAAAAAAAAATACGGGACGTTCTTTAACTAAAAACGATATTTTCGACCAACACTAAGTAGGTGCGGATTTGTTTGATTATCCTGATAGGCAGACATTGATTTTTTTAGTGGTCACGTAAGCTTCTGCTTTTATGATCCTTTTATCATCAAACGTTTAATTCAAAAAAAGCAGTCTGGAAATTACCGCACGGCGGAACGAAGTATTTGTATTAATTGTATCATCTTCCTGGTAACCGTACATCAATCATATTTGAAGAATAGATAACGCTTACATATTTAACCAGCATTCTGATAATCGTATTGTTGTATAAACGGGCGTCGTTTAGTAAACAATGGCGTTTTCCTGCTTACGTAGATATTTGTCGAAATCGAGTAAGCTCCTATAACCGATTCGTGATTAATAAAGCACCGTATAATAAGAATATGATGTAAGCAATCTAAATGTATGTGTGATATCCATATTAACATATGTATTTTTCATCAAGTGTCATCGGTGTAATAATGTACAGCTACGTGAATATGTATTAGGCACCTCCAATCATGCTTCGGATGAATAAAAATAAATTATACATCAATAAAACGATAAAGAAGGTATACCATACAGGGTGTTTTATTAATATTTTCAATATTTTTTGGCCCACCAGATGCTCTTATTAGAGATCTTACACGTTTCGGCATATTACTAAATAATTAGCGGCGTACATCGCTGGAAATTGGGATCCATTCGTTGAGGAAGCTGCTATTTGATGGCAAAGCTGCTCTTTTGACCCACACTCATGTTTCGCGATGTTTTTCTTCTGAGTATACTCTAAATTTTCTATTGGTCATAATTCCGAGGTCTGTGCCGGCCAGTTCAACAGCCGCATCCCGTTTTCCGTAAATCACTGCATCGTCGCCCTTGCACGGTGACAAGAAGCGTTATATTGTTGATAAGAATATTCACCATTAACACCTCAGTAACGTCTCGGTGAAATGGTTGCTATTCATGCGCCCTTCGCAAAAAAAAAGATTTCGCTAACGACTGATGCCGACATGCATCCCCATCATGATGCTATCGCCACCATGTTTTATCGTTAATACGGTACATTCGGGGAGATATTCTTCTTCGGGTCCTCATCGTGCAAATTGTATTCCCGATCGCCCGAAAAACCGCAATAAAAGAAGAAAATGCAGCAAACATGATTAAATAAGACGTTTATAAAATTACGTTTGATGTAATAAAAAAAAAACTATAAAAGAAGATAAAAGAAGCATACTTCGATGTTAGATTCGTCAGAAAAGATTACACGCTTCCATTCTTCCTTTGTCCAATGCGCGTACTTCTTGGCCTATTCCAAATGTTTTTTTTTTTTCGATGCGTTCGAGTTAAGTGCGACTTCTTTCGCGCTATACGTCCATGCAAATTAGCTACCTTCGGTCGCCTTCTTACCGCACTTAGGGTCAGAGAAGTCCCATGTCGCGTCCACAGTTCGCTACACAATTCTTTCGACGATTTTCGTCGGTCCTGTAAAGCCATCCGTTCTAAAAGGCGATCTGTTCTTGCCGTGGTTCGCCGTTTTCTTCCCGATTTAGGTCTACTTTTATAATGCCCGGTTTCTTTATAACGTTTAAGAATGCTGTCAACCGCACATCGCGAATACTTCATTTTCTTTTTGAATCTGCACTTTGCGTATTAAGTAATACATTTTGGCCGCGTTCCGCCATGGTTAATTTGCGTTTTTTAGGCGTAATTGCAAGGGTTATCGAATGGTCTATTACTCAGTAACTTACCTAGATGTAACCTAGCGAGGTATTAACGATTTATATGCGTTTTACTTGAATACGCTCTAAGAAACTAACAATTTTTGCTCTGCAAGAAGTAAGTATTTTATTGCTGTCATAATTCTTCGTTTATCCAATTATTATTGGATAATATTTATATTTACCCGAAATAAGCAAGGATTTTATAATACCGGGTTTTCTTTGAAGTGCCCGATATATCTTCACATAGCTGTATGCGTACAAATAGCGAATTTAAATATATCAACAAATCTTTAAGCAATTTCTGGATGTTTATATGGTTTAGGAGAATTTAACAACTGTTTGCATAGTGTACCATTACCTATATAACTTAAGTAATTGCTATAAATAGGTTTTATGTGTATCCTAAGGATCGTCTGTGATTTTCCCATAAAAATAAACATTATGTATGAAGTTGCGAAGGACTTATCGACCAAGAATTATTAGCGATGGTCTGTTAATTAACGTGAAGTGTGACTTTTTTATTAAAATGGTTATCCCAACTACCGAAATATCTAATACATATGCAAACGTACATGTGAACATTATTAGAATTATGTCAATTAGGTACGATGCTTTCGTTGTTCTAAATGTACCGCATCTCTGGATACCTTTTGATATGTCAATTCGCTTGCACTGTTACGATTATAGCCGATTCGCTGGAAAGTTAGCGAACAACGAGATATCGATGTGTCACGTCACTCTTTGTACGTGTACATACGCGTATAATTCTTTAACGGATAAATATGCTCCTTCGGCCGATCAAATGCAAATGTGCAGTAGCGGTCCGAAAAATCGATTATCTCGGCAACCCGAAATTCTGGGTCAGTAATTCCCCACCTGCACGCACACGCGACTGCCAATAACATATATAATCGTTCAGAACGTGGAAATTAACGGCCGTTATTAGTAACAATGATACAAGCTATCAACCTCCGTTATTGTTATTAGTTATTCCTGGTGTGATGCCGCTGCTTAGTCGAAGTCGGCCATTCTCGCAGAACATTACCGTATTACTAGCTTGCTCGCTTATATCTAGGGCGATGAATTTGGATATTTGCAGTGATTAAATTAGATTACACGTCACTTCCTGGATCTTCCGTGATCTTCCTGGAGGTATATATAATTTCAATTGTAGTGACTACTTTTTACGAAGGTGCACTGATGAGCCGTAATACGGTAAAACGCGCGTCTGTATATGGTGTTATTGGTAGCTCGACAAAAGTTACATTTTCATTGGAGGAAACACCTTGAAAAGTATCCTTTTTTTTGTGTTTCTTTGTAAGAGCTGCTTGTATCTAAAAAAAAAATACATTTCGATTTCTTTTTCCTTTTCAAAGTTTAATCGTAGTTGTCGGACACGCTGTACAATGTTTTTGAAAAAATAATTCTGTATTTAATGCGTTAGCAGTTAAGCAATATTTTAAATTTCTCTTGTTGAACGCTGTCCCAGTTATAGAGGTTTACACGTACTCGTCCATCGGTTTTGTTATTTGCGGAAAAGTATGTCCTTGAAAGAATTAAAGTCCGCAACGTCAATTTCTTTGCAATTGAAGCAGTTATCAAAAGATATCGAGAGTGTCAGATGTTTCGGAAAGACCTACAAGAAAAGATCGGGATTATCGTTGTTGTTTTTGAATTGTATATTTATGCATATGGTGTCTACTTTTTAGATCTTTCTTAGATCTGCACGTGTAAGAAAAGTAAAAAGTAAGCATGGACCAATAAGATAGCTGCTGATTATTCTTGAAATATGGGCACAAACGTTTTTACGTCGCTCTATTGTTCGTTTTTACGAATTGCAATTTAATCTACATTACTAAACAATTGCTATGCTAAAGAGCTGCTGAAAACGCAAAGTTTGGTTAAATCCTGGCATTTCTAGTTCTTCCACTTCGATGCATTTGTTAGCGATGTTACTTAGATGTTTCGCCTTCCGGATGTATTATTTTGAGCTTTATTAGCACATCGTGGACCTCTCTTGCTTAATCAACGCTTTCCGAAGCTCTTCGTCATCGCTTCGATTTTTCTGCTGTGAAAATTTTTATTTGCGCCTCTCATCTAAGGAGGTCCCGTTTACATTTACATCCAAAGCGGAGTTCCTTTTAATCTTTTGTTTCTTTCTGTTCTTCTTTCTCCTTAGTGGCGAGTTGATTCTTATATGAAAGCTCAGTTCTTCCGTATCTGTTCGTTGGGAAAATTAGTGTCCGTATTTTGAGAATATTCTCCTGCTTATTATTATTTTTTATTAATTACACAATTTCTATTCGTTCCGGTTTGTAATTTAAAAGTAATAAACATGCAACACTCTGAAAGCAGCTACAATCTTTACCTTTACATAGTCTATTGTCTGTTGTAAAAGTTGGTGGTGTTTCAGAAAAAATGGGGCGTATAAAGATTTCGTAAATCTAGACCGCGAGAGACCCAGACAAATAGAAAGACGCGTCACTAAAATATACGTTTTCCTATTCGTCAATTGCCTCTAAATCAATATGTAAGTGTGGGTTCGGCACGTCTAGTAACTAGTAGTACTTAGTAACAATTGTATAAAAGCGTTTTAATCTATAAACGTATTTAGTAGCTATTTATAGTAGCAGTTAAGTTGGACACCGTATCATTCATATCAGTTCCGACGGTATTGTTCTGTACAAATACAAGCCAGGCAATAGTACTCGCAATCAGTAGGACGTGTTTATTCAATTGATAGGAATAATACCTACGTACATAGCATTACACGTATCTATACACGTACCAATGTCCATTATCAACATTTAATATTGTATAACCCTTTAATTTAAATTATATATAAGGCGATGGTACGTTTTTTGTAATTTCTCCTTTTCTTTTTTATGTATGTGTACATTTCATCATGTACGCAACATTAACTTATAATAAATGCGATTAATGTGTTTTCGAAAAGGAACCGATAGCAACGACATATTAATATCATCGTTTCTGTGACATATGATGAACTTTGCAATTTATGGTCCGGTTCACCTTTTAAAGGAAGTATTAGCTCTTATGGACTATATGCATCCTATTTTATTTGATAATTAAATTTGATTAAAATTTGATAAATAAAAGTATTATCCATTGCCCATATTTGAGATAATCGGGAGGAAGGTAATGGTGGACCGTAAAATGGCGCCATTATTATTAAAAAAATAACATATCGAAGGGAGAAACATATAAATCATGGGTAAACGCTGGGACACTCCGTAATAGAAACATAAACAAACTACTCTAAGATTTAAGTATTAGTGTAAACAGCACCAAAAGGTCTTGGCCAACGTTAAGTATTAATTCATGTTGGCAACGAATAATGCTTTTGCTAATTTGCTAATTTTCTCTATAAAAAAAATAAAAAATAAGTAACCTTGATGCCCACGAAGTTTCAAGTAACAAAGGAAATTATACACGTAAAACGAAAAGCTATAATATTATCACATCAACTTTCATATAAATAGAAGAAAACCCATAAACAATACAAACAAACGCAGAGGATTGATTTATCGCTCCTCATAGTGGCAATATCCGAAAAATTAAGTACCTAAACAAATTTGGCAACGTAGGGTACGAAGACCATAAGACCTTCCTTTAAAAGGTGAAAAATTCCCCAAAATACTTCCGTAACAATACGCTATCTCCAAAATAATACTACAACGCGTTAGATTCAAACACCTTTATTAACTCTATTAACTGTCTTAACCTAACTTATTCTAGTCCTTCTTCGATGTACAGTTTACACCGTTCGCTTCTGTCCGTACAGTCTACTACATTAGTTCCGGGCCGTGTTCACTTCACTACACATCATTTATTCTAAAACTGTGGGCACTAATTATGACGAAGACTTTAGAAATGTTTCTTTTTTTTTGGTTAGGTTTGGAACTCGAACAGTTGAATTTCGGCCATTTAGGTTGGTAGCTTCGTTAACAAAGGATATACTCTTTCGTATATTGTGTTGATACGTCCGAGAGTCTTCTCGTGCTTACCCTTTTATTGCAAGGCGAAGCAATGTTGAATTTCGACCAGATTGACCTTTTTTTTATAAAGAAGGCAATAAGATAGGTTTTTATTAAAAGAAGAGAGTCCAGTAAACGACTTTAGTTGTGAGAAACAAAAATAACCAACGTAAATCACTGAAGACATTCGAAAACATAGCTGTCGATAGAAATCGTGCGTTTTGCGTTGAAATGACTTGCGTTTTGTTGGTTTTTGGAGAAACCGGTAGGCAACACAAACTATCTCTTGGGATAATGCGTGTATTTAGTCGCCGCAAAAGAATAGTCACTTCCCTTGACTTGCTCAGTATTGCTGTTGGTGTAGTCTCTCCAGAAATCGAAAGATTCCAGGTTTGAGTTCTCACCGGTATTAATTTCAATTGCTTTAAAAACGCTGATGAGTCTGACGTTGCCAGAACCGCCAATTTTAACACTAGAATTCGACGAATTAGTCGAAATTCAACTGTTTACTCGCCTGGGGTTCAAGTTTTGCAGGTTCCATTAGAAAAATGTGTTCATTATTCCCCTCTTTTAATCGTGTTTTGCGTAAGCGGACCAACTGATGGGTGTCGAGTAAATTTGTTTTGTTAATATGTAAAGTATACGTGTGAATTTATATATAAATAGGAAGTTTCTGAAGTTTGTGTATTGACTTTTCCGAAAGTTTCCAATAATAAAAAAAAGAAGAAAATGGTGACAATATCGTAACTCGATTTTTCTTTAGTGTTGAAAGTTCAGTAATTCATACGCAAGTTTTATTAGAAAAAAAAAAAAATACAATCTAAAAAACAAAAGAAAAAATCAATGTCAAAGTGGCTTCGCATTGAGGAAATTATTCATGGTAAATGTAACACAAGGGACCTGATGTGGCATTAACTGAGAGAGACACCAGCGACACAGAATGGAGTCAAAAATACTCTCGGAACCACGCTGATGACGCCGGGTATTTTTTTTCTCTCCTTGTATAGCGTTTACCGCGAATAATTCCATCAATACTACGAGGAAGCTACTTTAGCATCATTCATCTTTTTTGGTTATTGTTAAAAAAAAGATGAAAAAAGCGATTTTTTTTGCAAATGCGATATATAATCTCGAGAAATTATACGCGGGAAACTTAATTTTTACGCAAAGTATTCTGACATGTTGTTAACAGTTTACTTTGAATTTGGGTCATCGTGTACGTTTACGAAACTTTTTTTTAATGGCCAATACGCACATTTTAATCTTAAAAATCTTACCTACGATATTACGTTTGATAGTACCAACACGCCTTATAGATAATTAAAAAAAAGACCTTTTTTCAATACATTTATGGGGTATTAGATTTTACGTAGATATGCATTGTTTCGAAGTACGTTGAAATAAAAGAAATTCTACGGAACTAAGTATATCTCATATGATAACGCCGAGACCCTTATACAGACAGATTCGTTTATTTTGTAATATATACTTTACTTTACAATGTACAAAAAAACATGAATGAACGGAAACAAAGCTCTGAAACGTAACAGTCAATAAATATTTAAGAAATACGACAATCAGAAACTCATTTACAAACAAACTCAATCAAAATCCATGCACGTAACGTAAAAATGAATCGTTATAAATATTTTCGTTAACGATGTGTTTTCTAATAGGACCCATAATTTCTGTCGACATTAAAAGGAAGTCCTCATTAAATTCTAAACGCAGCCGTTTCAGGATTAATTTGAAATGTTAATTGTGATGCAGACTCGTGCATTTGATGTTTTTGTAGAATTTTCTGGTTAGATTTTACGATTCTATGCTTGAACGTGAATAGGACCATCATTATAAATCTTTCTCTGTATTTATAAGTGTAAGCCATAGAATAAGTGTATTATAATAAGAAAAAAAAAAGAGAACAACTCATGGGTGTCTTAAAAGTAGCAGTAGTAAAAATTGTGTCTGTTAGAGCAATACTTTTCGATGTATTTAAAAAGAAAAAAAAACGATGTGATGTATAAGAAGATATTCCATTTAAAATAAATTATATTGTGTCATGTAAGTTCGAGTAATAAATAACAATTTATAAATGTTGTCGTTGCCTTTTATTTCTTTCTTTTTTTCTTAAATAAATTATTTTAATAGGTGTTTGATAATTCTTCTCCCCTATTTGAAGTAACAAACAGTTTCGTGCGGTCATTAAATACTCATATTTGAAAGGCTTAACACCCAAAGACATCAAAGTTGGATGAAGTTCACGGTATATTTGCTGCTGTGTGCATTAGCAGCCGTTTACGATACGCGGTCGTACTTCCACAAAAGATGACCAACGTTCTGGACGTCCGATGGACTACCTCCGAAACGATTGACAAAATCCACGATGCGGTTTTGAACGAAAGACGCATCAAAGTGCGCGAAATACTTGAGGCCATAAGCAGATCGCAAGGTGCGGTGATTTCGATGTTGCACGAAAAATTGGGTGTGACAAGGATCTCGGCAAGATGGATGCCGCGTTTGCCCTCAGTGGACAATAAGCGCAATTGTATGATCGACTCATGTTTTGACATGTGTACATGACAGTAAGAGACAAAGGGGTAATCAAAATAGCGGGTTTTTGAAGGCGAACGGGCTCCGAAGAAGACGAAGACGATAATATCGATCGGCAAGGTGATGGCCTTGTTCTTTTGGGGAATCATCTGCATCGATTACTTGGAAAAAGGACAAACAGTAACGACCTCGTTTGGAAAATAAAAGGACTCTTTTCTATCAGGACAATGCACGGGTGTACACCTGCGCAGTTTCAATGGACAAAATTATGGAATTATAAGTTCGATTTGGTACAACATCCACCGCGCTCATCGCAGCGACTTCTCTTTATTTCCAAATTTGAAAAAATGGCTCGGCGGACAACGGTTCACGTCGAACGAGGAAGCCGTCGTCCAAACAGACGCCTATTTTGAGGATCTACGGAAATTTCACATTTTAGAGGGCTTAAAATGAAAATCTACAGAAAATACTTATTGAACGATCCTCGTACTTCTCAGTCTCGCATGTTCAACAAGAAACACAGCTAAATTCTTATTGATTAACAATCGTTGTTTGTTTGTTTGTTTTTTCTTCTAATCGCTTTAAAAATTTATTCTTCTTCATTTGTTCCGTACAATTTATATTTATTTTTCTTCTTTGCTCTACAAGCTGCGCAACCGTCTTTGCGAGTTGTTGGCGATTATCAAATGTTGAAATTAAGGACTTCATATTGCCCGATTATAAAAATCAATATTTTTAAAATCTTTAGTCGGAGATCAAAAGTACAATTATAAAATATCAAGCGACATCGACGGGATCACTTTATCTTTATTTTGATGTTTACAACATTAAACTGCTATCGTTCTTACGGTAAATAGGTTTAAAAACTTCCGTTTATCGCATCGCCAAGCGTCACTTAACGTTCCTTCTAGCATATTTATAGCGGATAAATTACTTATCAACTATATTTTTAGTACGCAATGCGAAGGCTATTAATTTCTTAGCGCGACACTAAATTATCGCTTCCTAAGTATTAATAGGCGGCTACGATGAACATCTCGCGCTTCAGCAGGGTATTACGTCAAATAAGCAGTTCCGGCGAAAGAATTTTAACCAGCGCACAGGACTTATTCAAGAATGGACGTCGCCGGATTTGGATGTTAGCCAAAGTTTCCGAGGATAATGAAAATCTAGAGGTAAAACGCAATAAGATAATCGATACGTTCCCTTTGGTGTGGTTGAGGGATAATTGCACCTGCGAAAGTTGCTTCCACAAATCTTCCCAATCCAGGATAATTAACTGGAAGGAATTCGACGTAGACGTGAAGGTGAAGTCCGTCGAGGTAGGTCGAGGTTTGGAAATCGAAACGAAGTCGAATTGTTCTTATCGAGTAAATTTAGGCTATAGATGAGAATAACATCGTGATAAATTGGAACGACGACCATAAATCAGTCTATCCGTTAATTTGGCTGGAAAGGCGCAGTTTTTCCAAGGTAAACCAGGAGAAGTTTTTGAACGGCGTTTACACGCCCGCAAAGAAGCTTTGGAGTAAGAACGAATTTTTCGATATCTTGAAAGATTACGAGTACAAGGATATTATAAATGAGTAAGTTTTGTTTTTTACGTATTCCATTATATACGCATATATCATCTAACAAAGTCCGTATTCTTATTTTTATTATATAGGGACGAAGCTCTTTATAAATGGTTGAGAGACCTCGCCATTTATGGAGTGACGCTGATCAAAAACGCTCCCGAGAACGAAAAGGAATGCGAGAAAATCTCGGGAAGAGTAGCCTTCCCTAAGAAGACTCATTACGGGTGAGATCTCCTATTTAAATTTTCAAATTAGGCTCAATCTTATGCATCCTAGGGAATCATTCTACGTCATCGCAAAAGAAGGAACAAACAACGTAGCGTACCTATCGAATCCGTTACAGCTCCATACGGATCTTCCCTACTATCATTACAAACCTGGAGTAAGAAAATACTTTCAAAATCAACGCGAACCTTCAAACTGAAGTGAGTCAAATTTCAGGTGATACTATTACATTGTCTCGTCCAAACTAAGAATAAAGGCGGAGGAAATCTCTTAACGGACACCTTTTACGTGGCCGAGAAGCTAAGGAAAGAAAACAGGCACGTCTTCGATACTTTGTCCAGGACCGATGTAAATTGGTCGGATATCGGCGAGGAAGATGGCGTATCATTTCACAAGATCCATCGGGATCCAATGATATCGTAAATACAAGTTAATTCCGTCGATTTATTGAAATTTTAAAAGCCCCGTAGTTTAGATAAGTACGGAAATATATACGCGATCCGCCACTCCATTCCGCAGAGAGATTCGTACTTTACGGTTGGCATTGATGAGGTGAAGCCGTGGTATAGAGCTTTGAAAGTATTCGTGGAGGAGATCTACGTGAATGCCGCTCATCTGAAGACGCAACCAGGTAAGTATAATTCTATTTTCGAATCCGCGACAAGATCTTATATATTTTCCTATTCCAGGAGAAATTTTAGCCATCGATAATACGAGGTTGGTCCATGGTCGTCTAGGATATGAGGACACGAAAGATGCAAAACGGTTATTGATAGGAAATTATCTAGATTGGGACGAAATACATTCTAAATTGAGAGTTTTAGGCAATTCCTTTGAAAAATAATTGTATTCCTTTCTTGTTTAATAGACGTTTACCTTCCCATTTTTTGTATCTTCATTATATCTAAAGTAAAAGGTGTTGTCGATTGTAATATTTTACTTTCCGGCATCTGTACAGAATTATTTAATCCTTTATTGAAATTATTATTATTATTAGTCGATACATCCTTTGTTTTTGTAAATTGATGTTTAAGTCAAAAAAAGAAAAAAATTATTTGTCCTCTCTTATATCTCTTTCTAGTACAACCTGAAGATGTGTTTTTTACACGAAATTGGTTGCTTCCAATATGTTTAATGGAGAATTGTGAGGTACTGAACCAATTTGTTTGACTTACCCTCAACCATGAACTCACAATAGATAATGCTTAACTCTAATCGTAAAGCTACAAGAG